>CAWUFW010009001.1:0-640000 GCA_963921515.1 Calotriton arnoldi | reverse complement strand
AGGGGCTAATCCCTCCCCTTCGAGACCGCCCCCAGCCATGCCATCTCAATTCCACCGCATGTCAGGGGATCACTTGATGCTTCTGCAGAAGGAAGTCATGGCCCTCTTGGCCAAGAGGGCCATCGAGCGTGTTCCGACCCCAGAAGTAGGGCGTGGTTGCTACTCCCACTACTTTCTGGTGCCCAAAAAGGACAAGGAGGACATGCGTCCTATCTTGGACCTCCGGAACGTCAATCGCTTCCTCCGGAAGGAGAAGTTCAAGATGCTCACCCTAGCTCAGGTCTTGACTGCCCTCGACCCTGGAGACTGGTTGGTAGCATTGGACTTGCAGGATGCTTATTTCCACATCCCCGTCCTGCCAGCCCACCGGCGTTACCTGCGGTTCACGGTAGGCCTCGAGCATTTTCAGTTCACCGTGCTCCCCTTTGGCCTTACCAGTGCCCCTCGGGCGTTCACGAAAGTGATGGCGGTGGTCGCAGCTCATCTGCGCCGGGCAGGGGTTTCAGTCTTCCCCTACCTCGACGACTGGCTGCTGAAGGCGGGTCCGTCCCAGGCAGTCGTCTCCCACCTCCAGACTACGGCCGAACTCCTGCACTCGCTGGGGTTCTCCATCAATGTGCCGAAGTCGCATCAGATTCCTTCTCCACAGCTCCTTTTCATCGGAGCAGTTCTGGACACGACGCAGTTTCGGGCCTATCCTCCCGAACGGCGAGTCCGGGATATTCAGGCTATGATTCCGATCTTTCAGCCTTTATCCTGGGTTTCGGCACGGATGACCCTGAGGCTGCTGGGCCTCATGGCCTCCTACATCCTGCTAGTCGATCATGCCAGATGGCATATGCGGGCTCTGCAGTGGGACCTGAAGTTCCAGTGGGCGCAGCACCAGGGCAACCTGTCCGATCACGTCCAGATCTCGGAGGGGACTGCAACACAGTTGCAGTGGTGGCTCTCGAACCGGCAATGGGTCATGGGCAGATCCCTCTCCCTTCCCCAGCCAGAGCACACAGTTGTGACGGACGCGTCCCTTCTGGGATGGGGCGGTCACATGGGAGAGGCGGAGATCAGAGGCCTCTGGTCTCCGGGCGGAGTCCCGGCTCCATATCAACCTTCTGGAGCTCCGGGCGATCCGACTTGCACTCAAGGCATTCCTTCCCTCTGTCAAAGGGAAGGTAGTGCAAGTGTTCACAGACAACACCACCGCCATGTGGTACTGCAACAAACAAGGCGGGGTGGGGTCGTGGACCCTCTGTCAGGAGGCTCTGCGCCTCTGGACATGGCTGGAACATCAGGGCATGTTCCTGATGGTTCAACACCTGGCAGGTTCCCTAAACGCCAGGGCGGACGTAACCTCAGCCGCAGGTGCATGATGGATCACGAATGGCGTCTTCACTCGGAAGTGGCGCAAGGACTCTTTCTTCAGTGGGGAGAGCCTTGGTTAGATCTATTCGCCACCGAAGAGAACGCGCAATGTCATCAGTTCTGCGCGTTGGAATTTCCAAGGCGGCACTCGCTCGGGCGACGCTTTTCGTCGCGAGTGGAGTTGCGGTCTGTTGTACGCCTTTCCGCCTATACCACTTCTACCCAGAGTGTTGAAGAAGATTCGGCACGACTGGGCCCAAGTCATTCTTGTGGCTCCGGACTGGGCTCGAAGAGTTTGGTATCCCGAGCTACTCAGCATGAGCGTAGATCCCCCGATCCGTCTGCCTCTTCGGGAGGATCTTCTGTCGCAGCAGCAGGGGACGGTCCTCCACCCGAACCTGTCCAGCCTCCACCTGCTTGCGTGGAGATTGAGCGGCGGCAGTTGATTCCTTTCGACTTGCCTCCCGAAGTTTGTGATGTAATTCTGGCAGCCAGGCGTCCCTCCACTAAGGTGGTGTACGCCTGCAGGTGGAACAAGTTTGTGGCATGGTGCACAGCAAAGGCTGTGAATCCCCTTTCTGCCCCTCTTTCTGAGGTTCTTCTGTTCCTTCTTTCCCTGGCCCAACAGGGTTCTGCCCTGGGTACCATCAAGGGCTATCTTTGTGCTATCTCGGCCTTCCTCAGGCTTCCTGATCAGCCCTCCCTTTTCAAGTCCCCTGTTGTTAACAGGTTTCTAAAAGGCATTACACACCTCTTCCCTCCTGTTCCGTTTGTGATGCCTCAGTGGGACTTGAACTTGGTTCTTACCTTTCTTATGTGCGCTCCCTTTGAGCCTTCTGCACAACTGTCCTCTTCGTCTTCTGACTCTGAAGACAGCCTTTCTGGTGGCCATCACCTCCGCTCGGCGGGTGAGTGAGCTCCAGGCTCTTTCATGCAAACCTCCCTTTCTGTCTGTTCATCCAGACAAGGTTGTTCTTCGGACGCGTCCGTCCTTCTTGCCAAAGGTGGTTACTGCCTTCCACATTGGGCAGACCATCACTTTGCCCACCTTCTTTCCGCCTCCGCATCCTTCCAGAGAGGAAGAGAGGCTCCACCGTCTGGACCCAAAACGTGCGCTTTCCTTTTACCTCAACCGCACACAACACTTCCGGGTGGATGACCAGCTCTTTGTTGGCTACGTGGGCGCCAAAAAAGGTCAGGCGGTGCACAAGAGAACCATCTCCCGCTGGGTAACCTTGTGTATCAAAGCCTGCTATTCTTTGGCTAAGAAGGAACCTCCCTTTGGGCTGCGTGCCCATTCCACCAGGGCAACGGCTGCTACCACGGCTTTGGGCCGCGGTGTTCCGCTGCAGGATATCTGTCAGGCAGCTACGTGGGCCTCGCTGCACACGTTTACAAAGCATTACTGCCTTGACAGTCCGGTCCAGAGGGACGGCTTCTTGGGCCGTTCTGTCCTCCGGGACTTCCTTGTCTGATCTTTGTTCGCAGACCCACCACCGGGGTTGGTATTGCTGGGGTATCTATTCTAAGGTAAGGAATCTGTCACTAACGTGTCTCTTTCAGATGCACAAGTTACTAACTTGTGTAACGATATATCTGTAAGAGACAGTAGTTAGTGACAGATTCCTACCGCCCCACCCATCCTCCCCGTTCTGCGAACTGATTTCTAGGGTTAAGGACATCCCTTTCAGGGCCCTAGTATTTTTCAGACACCTATGTCAGCTTCTTGCATGGCTTCATGCGTTCCTGGCGCGGAAAGTCGTGTACAGAACTGACGTAAGCGCGCAGGGGCGGCGTCTAAGTACTGCCCGCGACGTCATCCCGGCGATCACGACGCCGACGACGGACGCGGAGCCGCACGACGCCGCCTACCAACGCGCAAGGGTACTGCTACGCAAAAACTTTCCGGATACAGCCTGACGCCTGGGGATATTCTAAGGTAAGGAATCTGTCACTAACTACTGTCTCTTACAGATATATCGTTACACAAGTTAGTAACTTGTGCATATGTGTGTATATATATATAAATGTGTGTATATATATATATATGTGTGTGTGTGTGTATATATATATATATGTGTGTGTGTGTGTGTGTATATATATATGTGTGTGTGTGTGTGTATATATATATATATATATATATGTGTGTGTATATATATATATGTGTGTGTATATATATATATGTGTGTGTATATATATATTCACTGAAAAAACCATAGGTTTTAGGGACAGTTATAGTTAGTTGGACATTTTACTCGTACAAAACCCGTGAAATTCCCCGTTATAGTTAGTTCAGCTAACTATAACTCGCGCCCCGCAATGCACTGCTGATGACGCCACATATTACATCACTCATGACATGGTCAGTGACATCACGGATGACATCACTGATGACATCTCAAATGACATCACTGATGACATCATCCAGTGACTGTGTTTTCTGTAAAGTTTAAATATTTTTAATATATATAGGAAAAGACGTATTGAAGAATGAGTGGGTGTGTAAGTGTCTGTATGGATGATTTAGTAGGTGCGTGACTGACTCTATAAGTGAGTGATTTAACGTATCTTACTGAATGCATGGGTTAGTGACTAAACTGGGTGAATGTCTGTATCCGTCTGTCTGTTGCTGTGTAAGTGGCTGCATGGGTTTGTGAATAGCTACATGAGTGTCTATAAGAGTTATTGATTTGTTGTCTGAGTATCTGTATGGGTGCCTGAGTGTTTGTGTGGATGGGGTGTGTGCGACTGTGCATAGATGTGTGAGTGGGTGATTCACTGGGTGGATGGTTTCAAGAGTGCATCTGTGATAGACTGTATGGGTGGGTAAGTGTGTGTAAGAGTGTGTTAGTGAGTGAATGTATGTCCCAGTGGTACATGTGTGAGTAACTACATATGTGAAAGGCAGTATATATGTGTGTTGGAGTATATAAATAGCTATAAGCGAGAGTGAGTGATTGTGATAGTGGCTGTATGGATGAGTGTGTGCTTGTATCAGTGATTATATAAGAGCGTAACAATGTGCTAGTATTTGTATGATTAAGTGAGCTGGTGTGTGTATAACTGTATAGGTGAGTAAATGGCAGTGTGTTTAATTATTTGCATGACTAACTAGGTGTGTGAGTACCTCTATGGATGAGTGGCGGTGTTTGAGTGTCTATATAGGAGTAAGAGTGCATATGATAGTCCTGTACTGAGTGACCATAAGTATGAGTGACTGTACGGGTGAGTGAGTGGATGTGTGTGTGTAGACCTAAGAATCAGTGAGTGGGTATGTAGTTATTGGTGTTGGAGTGTCTATGGTTTTGCGAATGGCAGTCTGTAATTTAGATTGGGTGTATCAAAGGTTATATTAGGGTGTGAAGAGCTGCATCAGATTATCACGTGGATGATGTCATCAGTGATGTCATTTGAGATGTCATCAGTGATGTCATCAGTGATGTCACTGACCATGTCATGAGTGATGTAATATGTGACGTCATCAGCAGTGCATTGCGGGGCGCGAGTTATAGTTAGCTGAACTAACTATAACGGGGAATTTCACGGGTTTTGTACGAGTAAAATGTCCAACTAACTATAACTGTCCCTAAAACCTATGGTTTTTTCAGTGAATATATATATATATATATTCAGTGAAAAAACCAAAGGTTACAGGGATATAGAAAGGCTGATATTTCACTCACAAAACCAGAGAAATTCAGCAGTTATAGTTAGCTGAGCTAACTATAGCTCGCACCCCTGCAATGCACTGCTTATGACCTCATATATTACATCACTCATGACCTGGTCAGTGACATCACTGATGAGATCTCAAATGACATCACTGATGACATCACCGATGACATCATCCAGTGACTGTGACTGTTTTTAAAATGTTTATGAGTGTTAAATATATATAACAAGGTGTATTGATGAATCAGTTGCTGTATGAGGGCCTGTATGGATGATTCAGTGGGTGCATGACTGACTGTATAAGTGAGTGAATAGGTGTTTCAGCGAATGTATGGGTTAGTGACTAGGTTTTGAGAATGTCTATATCAGTCTGTCAGATGGTGTCTAAGTGGCTGTATGGGTTGGTGAGTGGGTACATGAGTGGCTGTATGGGTAATTGATTGGGTGTCTGAGTACATGTATGGGTGTATGAGTGTCTGCGTGGCTGGGTGAGAGGGTGTGTGACTGCCTGCATGCATGAGTGAGCGGGTGAGTCAGTGGCTGGCTGGGTTAGTGAGTGTGTAAGTGAGGGGCTGTATAGGTAACTGAGTGTGTGTATGGATGTGTCAGTGAGTGAATGAATGTGCCAGTTGTATTTGGGTGAGTAACTGGATATGTGAAAGGCAGTATAGGTGAGTGTTGGAGTATATGAGTGACTGTATGTGTGTATGAGTGATTGTGATAGTGGCTGTATGAGTGAGTGTGTGCTTGTGTTAGTGACTGTACAGGTGAGTGAGTATGTATTAGTATCTGTATGAATAAGTGAGTGAGTGTGTATAACAGTAAGGGTGAGTAAATGGCTGTGTGAGTGACTCTCTAGGTGAGTGAGTAGGTGTGTGAGTAGCTCTGTGAGTGACTGAAAGTGTGTGAATGGCTATATGGATGCATGAGTGGATATATCAGTGGTTGTATTGGTGATCAAGTTGGTGTATGAGTGGCTTTATGGGTGACTGACTGGATGTGTGTGTAGACCTATGAATCAGAGAGTGGGTGTATAAGTACTGGTATGGGTGTGTCAATGGTTTTGAGAATGGTAGTGTGGAAGTTGGAGTGGGTGTATGAAAGGTTATATGGGGTGTGAGTGGGTGCGTCAGAGATTCTGTGGATGATGCCATCAGTGATGTCATCAGTGATGTCATTTGAGATGTCATCAGTGATGTCACTGATCATATCATGAGTGATGTAATATGTGAGGCCATAAGCAGTACATTGTGGGGGCATGAGTTATAGTTAGCTCAGCTAACTATAACTGCTGAATTTCTCTGGTTTTGTATGAGTGAAATATCAGCCTAACTATAACGTCCCTGTAACCTTTGGTTTTTTCACTGAATTTCTACGTTTTTTTAAATTCTATTAGCTAACTATAATGCCCCTGAGACATTTGGTGTTTTCAGTGAATTTCGAAGGTTTATTAAATGCTAAATCCTCACTATTACGTCCCTGTAACCTTTGGTTTTTTCAGTGAATTTCTAAGGTTTTTTAAATTCTATTTCCCAACTATAACGTCCATGTAACCTATGATTTTTTTATTGAATTTTTAAGGTTTTCAAATTGTATTTTCTATCTAAAATGGCTCTATTAGGGGTATTTTATAAGCTTGTATTTTCTTCAGTGGATTAATAAGCGTTGTTTTTTTCTTTACATTTTTTATATTTGCGATGATGTCGACATCCCCGTGGACACGTCGCGAAATTGTAAAACAAAAGCAGACATTCAATGGCCACCAACACATCCAAAAATAATATGTAAAAATCCATTCTAAACATTGCACTAATCATATTACTATAGACATACTTCTTTCAAAGCATGTTTAAAATCATATTTTTGAACGAAGTTACTTTAAAAACCATCTTTCAGACCCATTTTCAGTTTTCCCAGTTATTCAGGATGTATCAATGACATCGTTAACTGCAACGATTGTGCCTTTTCCAAAAAGTCTAAAACACATATATCCACACATACTACAGAATTTTACATACTAGGGCTTTCTTACAGTATTCTCTAAACTCATGTTTTTATAGAGAGTTTCTATAAAAACCCTCTATAAAACCTATTTTATATTTTCGTGGTGACTCCAGAGATCACAATGACGTTGGTAATCGTGATCCCCTGGACACATTGCGAAAACATTTTAAAAAGCAGGAATTCAATAGCGCTGGCAGTCACAGCGTCATCGCGAATATCGCTCATGATTAAAAAAAAGAATTTTGGACACATAACTTGTGTCACTAACACCCCAATTTCTCAACCATGGGGTCAGAGTATCTCCACCCTGACCCCTTATGTGGTCTTTCACACAAATTTTCAGCCCCGCGAACCATTCCTGATAGCCCTTAAAGAACAACCTAGGGACAGGGAATGGATTAAGTCACTCAGACAAGCTTACGCAGTGGCAAGGAAGGCAAGGGAAAGGGCATTAAGAGAAGAAGCTTGGGAAGATCTTGAGATAGCATCAACCTCCAAGAATAGTAAAGACTTCGGGAAGGTTATCAATGCCTCTTTTTTTAAAAACAGTACCGATCCCACCCTACATTCTCATGTCAGTGAAGATCTATGGGTGGCACACTTTGGGCAGATTTTTGCTCCAGGGGACACTCTTGCCATCGATCCCCTGACATTAGAGCCTTCTCAGAGCGAGCACTTGATATTTTCAGTACAGGAGGCCATAACCGGGCTGGACAAGCGTACTATGGGGAAGGCCCCAGGGCCGGATGGGGTTCCCATAGATCTTTTTCTTGAACAGCAAGATCTGTGGGCCCCACTGTTAACAAATATCTTAGGGTCCTAAAGATAACCCCGAGAACTATAGAACCATCTCACTGCTGGATACTACGGCGAAGCTCATGTGGCGTTTATTGCTAAACCGGTTGGAAGAGGGCAACCGAGAATGGCATCTTGATGCATTCACAGTATGGTTTTCAAAGTGTTAGAGACACTATAGACCGGTGCCTCAACTTAACCCCGATGATTGATAAATACACAAGAGCTAAGCCTGGCCATATTTATATGGCGTTTATGGATTTAACCGCAGAATTCGATTGCATGAGACACTCTAAACTATGGGTTATAATAGAGATGATGGGGGTGGACCGAGTAGTAATTAGCTTTATTTGACAAATGTATTCTAACGCCTCAGCCCGTGTTAGATTTGGTAAAGATGGAGAGTGCACACGCCCATTTAAGAGCCAAAGGGGCGTCAGGCAGGGGTGTGTCCTCGCACCTTTTTTATTCTCTTTATACACAAATGGTGTTGAGGCAGCCCTCGTAGGAGTAACTCCCGATGTCCCTGTTTTTGAGTCTAACTTTACCAATCCTTGCATACACTGATGACGCTGTATTGATCGCTAGGACGGGGCGGGCCCTTCAACAATTGATAACGGCCTACTACTCTTTTATGTCCTCACTGGGATTGAGGGTGAACGAAGCAAAGTCCTTTGTTCTCATTACTGGGTCCCCAGTGTTAAAGAGAACACAGCACTTTATAATAGGCTCATGGAAACTGGAGGTAGTCGACTCCTTCCCATTCCTAGGGGTCCATTTCGACAAAAAACACTCCTGGGCACATATGCTGAACAATAGGGCTTTAGTGATGGAGAGGGGTATGGAAGCCATCATGACCTTTGCCAAAAGATTAGGTTCAAAACCCCTCCCAACAATAAAAAATGTTTACCACGCAAAGACTATATCCGCAGTAACATATGGGGCAAGCGTTTGGGGCATGGTTTTGGTAACTAAACTCCAAGCTCTTGAGGACAGATTTTATAAGAAATTAGTTTCTATTCCCAGTTTGTGCTCAAATTTCGTCTATCACCTTGAACTGGGATTACCCTATGTGACTGATAATATCAAGGTTGCCCTGGTACTTATGTGGCATTTTATATGGTGCAGGGGTACTGTAAACTTAACCCAGACTATAATTAAAAACTGTCTAGATCTGGACAACACTAATAAAATTCCTTGGCTCCAGTATGTGAGGCACAGGGCCTGGAGGAATTATTTACTACGCTCAGTGAGTGCAAATATTTCTCAAAAGAAAACTGAAATCGATTTTCTTATCTAAGGCGGCTTGTGAGCGCCAAGAAGTAAATAAGTTAAAGGAAACAGTGATGTCGTATTATCTAACTCCGCAGATATTAGTAGGGGATTACTCATATTTAGAGAGTATTAGTAACTCCCAGCCCAGATATATATTAATGAGATTTCGTCTGAATCTAATTCCCCTGATGCTGGGTTTCCATGCATGGAAGTTTAGACATGAAGATCTGTCGCCTTGCCCCTGTGATCAGGGATCAGAGCAATCTGACCTCTCCATATTCTTTTTTTGTGGTTTGTATGAGAAGGAACTATCTAAATTTTTACTCCCAATTTAAAAAATATGTAATATAAGGCAGTGCCGTCCCGCACTATATGTTTTAAAGAAACGCCCGACCCATTTACATGCTTTTCAATAGCTAGCTTTTGTTTGAGTGTGTTTAAGGAGGAGGAAATCTGATGAATTTAATGTTTAATAAGAGAGGGCATGTGTACTTACGTCCTCTAAAAATACCATTTTTATAGATTTTATATTACGGGGATAAAATGCGGTTTCTTTTATAGGATAGTTATTAATTCATATTTGTTGTTTTAGAGACTCGTGATGAAATTTGCTTTGTCTCGATCTATTAACTATAGAGGATGTATGAATGCCACATTTGTATGTATAAATTATGATAGTATTTTACAGTGGGCAAAAGTCAAAATCTATTGTAATCTGAGTTAATATGATTCTGTTCTTTTAAGATGTTTTTTGAACTTTTATGATCTCTATTTTAAATAGATCGAATAAAGTAATTAAGCAAGTAAGTAATTAATGGCAGGCTTAAACAAGCCTTGACCACTAGGGCATTGGACACAATTTTGACCTGTCTACATAGCCTTTATTTGGTCAGGCAGCTCTAAATCATTTGCATAAAGGAGTGTTAGGTGGTCACACCCCATACAAATTACTCTTCAGAGTACCAATGTCTGTGTCTTATCTTTAAGTCCCTGGAGAGGTAGCAGAGTTGAAAACACCTTATGCTGTTTCCCATTTGAATCTATTGCAAAGCATTCAAGAAACTAGAACTAAGTCATCCAATGCAAACAATTCTGACTCTACCATCAACGAAGATAACGTTACCAAAGCTGTTGATGGTTGGCTCTTCAAAGTGGGAGAGCCGATTCAGGAAAATAACCCTGACATGCAAGTCTTTGGACCATCATATAGACCACTTCTCCCAGTCCTTGGGGTAGAAGGCACTTGAACAGTAATTTTGCCACCACTTCCTGGTGCAAAAATAGAGGAAGGTGCTGATCCATCACATTAAAAAGCACTATGTGGGCGGTTCTGTTCAGCAGATCCCCATCAACACCAAGGTGCTTCCAGGGTAGATCAACACATCCTCTCCCTAACCTGGAGGACCTACCCCAAGAAGAGATCAAATATCAATGCCATTCTGGGATTATTGAGCCTGCTGTGTCTCGAGCTATACACCTAGCACCAGCTTCAACGAGTGAACCTGATGTTGCAAAGTCGACAATTGCAACCTCTGCAACTGTGGTTTATTATGAGCTACCAGCAGATCCTACATTAACACACCTACAAGAAATAGTGTTATACAAAAAGGCTCTGACACAGATTTTGAAAGAAGAGAAATAATCAACACTTTTCCAATTAGTCAATGTTACAGATGGCTTCTTGTTTGCTGATTGTTCTGGGACATATACCTTTTTCCACCATGATCATATATTTGGATTGTTACTGAGTCTTATTCATTTTAATGTGGATCATTATGTGGGTTATTATTTTTCTTTAAATGGAAACTATATTCCAGATAAAACAGCAGAGTTTCCTGTAGTTCAGGAAGTGCAGTCACATTACTCTTCTCACAGAGCATGAGAGGATCATTAAGCTGTGATAATCACGGCATGTCTTGTGCTGGATGGTGTTGTTTGGGAAAAGGGGGAATAGTACCTTATTAGCTTATGGGTGCAATAGAAATTATTCATATCTCTTGTGTTTAAAATATCCCCTAAATGATATTGTAATGAAAAATTTCCTAGCTAACGTAACGGAAAGTTTCAATTCTATTAAGGACACGGAGGCGAGGATTAGGCTTATCTCTCTTCACTTTATTCTATTTAATTTTACTCCAGCAGCCATTTTTAATGTTGAATATGAACAGAAAAAACTACATCTCCCATGAACAATCGGGAGTGACATCATTACATTCCAACCAATCCGAACATGGTCCGTGCAATAACAGTCCTTGGAGACCATCTATCTCCCTCTTTCTTCCTGCGACAGACAACAAACGCCATGATCACTGCTCCTGTTTATTGGAATCAGCTCCTGCAACAAAGGAATTCCCATTACTTGCCATGGTAACGAAAGATATTCTAACATCATAATGTCATAAGGAATACAATCAGATTCACAACCATGAACAATACAGGTACCATTTCAATAGCAATCTTAAAACCATTACAGTTCTCATCAGGGTAAGGGTGAACTATTTGCCCTAAGAGTTCGCAGGGTGGGCTAATCCTCGCCTCCGTGTCCTTAATAGAATTGAAACTTTCCGTTACGTTAGCTAGGAAATCTTTCATTCTATGGCAGGACCCGGAGGCGAGGATTAGGCTAGTTCAAAGCATATCCACTACCACGCTTGCCAGAGAGGGAACCGGTCTGAAATAAAAAGTCTTAAAGGTGGAATCATTGGACCAGTCTGCTGCATTAAGGATATCCTCAAGGTGAGCTCCCAGACAAAATGCTTTAGAAGCCATGGCCCCTCTGACTGAGTGGGCTCCGAAACGGGACGTATCAATCCCTGCTTCCTGCATGGTCCACCTGACCCATCTGGCAATCGTAGGAGATGAAACCGCTTTGTGGGGTTTGGTCAATGCGATTAACAACTGTTGTTCCCCATGAGGACGGAGTTCTTCCGTCATGACTTCGTAAGCTTTAACAGCACGAACCACACACAATTTAGAATTAGTTCGAAATGCTGGATAGGAAACAGACCTAGAATTAGTTTTCGTTCTTCATGATATGTGAAATAAAACCCCTTCCGGGGTGAACACTCTACCTGTTATATACAATGCGCGGACATCCGAAACTCTGCGACATGATAAGAGACATAAAAGCATTGCCAACTTGGCCGATAGCTGTTTCCTGGTCAGATACTTATTCTGAGGCCAGGACTGAAACAAAGATAGAACCTTGTTAACATCCCAAAGGGAGGTATATTTAGGTTCAGGCGGAATGGAAAGTCAAATTCCTCTCAACAATCACCTGGCCAAAGGATGTTCCCCAACTAGATGGCCATCCACCTGCAAATGCCCTGCTGAAATCGCTGACCTGTAGGTGTTAATTGATCAGTAAGCAAAACCTTGGGAAGCTAGATCTGCAAGGAAGTTTACGACATGGACAACGTCTGCCCCCAAGGGATCAACTTGGTGTTGATTACACCAACATAACCATTGCGACCAAGCAGAGCTGTATCGTCTACTTGTGTTATCCGCCCAGGCCTTGGCAAGTAATGAGGAAGCTTTTGACAAAAGGCCTGGGACTTGCCAACGTCGCCTGTAACCCTCCAGGCCATGAGGCTAAGAGACCCGGCTAGGACCAGAGGGTAAAGATTGTCCTGAGGATCCCAGAGGAGGTCTGGAACTTGGGGTAGAGGGATTGGAGAATCCCAGGAAAGTTCCATCATCACTGGAAACCAAACTTGAGATCTCCAAACTGGTGTTACCACCACCACCTCCGCCTTCTGTCTGCGCACATGCGCCGTCAACCTGGTTATCATAGTGAAGGGGGGAAAGGCATACGGTTGTTCTGTGCTCCAATCCTGTAGGAAGGCATCCAAGGCTGTCGCCTGTGGATCCGGTCTCCAACTGCAATAGCGTGCAAGTTGGAAATCCAGTCAAGATGCGAATAGGTCTATGGAGAAAATACCCCACTTGTCCTGAATCTGTTGAAAGATCCGTGGCTTCAGTTTCCAGAGGCTGACATCTCTCCAATGACGAGAATGCCAGGCTGCTACCTGATTGGAGCTGCCCGGCAGATGTTCCGCCGCCAAAGATATTTGATTGGCTAGGCAATATTCCCAAACGGTTCGGGCTAGATCCGACAGAGTCTGTGACCTCGTCCCTCCCAGATGGTTGACGTAGCGGACCGCTGCCACATTGTCCATCTTCAGGAGAACCGAACATTTCACTCTCTGTTTGGTCCAACAGCGGATCGCGAAGGAACCCGCCATCAACTCTAAGCAGTTGATATGTAAAGAACGCTTGACGGAGGACCATTTTCCGGCTGTGGAGAACTCCCCACTTCTCGCGCCCCATCCGGAACCACTGGCGTCTGACTCGATTATGAAATCGAGTTGAGAGCCGAAGATCGCTCTGCCATTCCAGGCTTCCATGTGGTTTAACCACCAACCCATCTCCTCTTTGGCCTCTGGTAGAAGAGGAACCAACTGTGAGTAGGAAAGACCCTTCCGCAGGTGTTCGATTTTAAGACCTTGCAGGGTCCTGCAATGGAGGGGACCCGGAAATATCGCTTGGATGGAGGAAGATAGAAGCCCCACTATCCTTGCAAGTTGTCGAAGTGAGATGTGTGATTTGGCCATCGTCCTGAGTAATCCGTGCCGAATTTTGGCTAACTTCCTTGATGGAAGACTGAGAGTTGCATCCGTAGCATTCACTACAAAACCCAGGAACTCCATCGACTGGGATGGGACTAGGGCTGATTTGCTTTCGTTTATCACGAAGCCTAAGGATTCCAGCAAGTCTATCGCTGTCTGTAAATGAGTGGAAAGTCGAGTCGGGCACTGATCCATAAGGAGGATATAGTCGAGATAGACGATCAGTCTCATCCCCTGAGCACACAGATGTTCGACAACCGGCCTCATCAGCTTGGTGAAGCACCAAGGAGCAGAAGAGAGCCCGAAAGGAAGGGCGGTGAATTCGAAAATTTGGGATTCCCAATAGAACTGTAGGAAACGCCTGTGCGGGTGAAAAATGGGTACCGCCAAATAGGCGTCTTTCAGATCTAGACGCACCATCCAATCCGAAATTTGGAGTAGATCCCGCAGGAGGTGTATCCCCTCAATTTTGAAATGGCGGTAAAGTAACCAAGAGTTGAACTCCTTGAGGTTGATGACCGTTCTCTGTCCACCGTCCCTTTTTTCCACTAGGAAAATATTGCTGACGAACCAGTGTGGGTGGAGCACTGAGTGTGTTATTGCTCCTTTCTGTAAAAAGTTTGTTCACTTCCTGGGTCACCATTGCCCTCTGATCGGGAGAAAAAACCAACGGTATGGGAGGGCGGATTTGGGATGGTGTCCCATAAAACTCGATGTGGAAACCTCCCACTGTTTGAATCACCCATGCATCTGAGGAAAGCTCCCTCCATTTCGATTGAAAAAGGGCCAGCCGCCCCCCAATTGAAATCCCCATAGGATTCTGAATGCTCACCTTGTGCATTATTGAAGTTTCCCCTCTGACCACCTCTGCCTCCACGGCGATGGGGATAGGATTTCGTCTGATAGAAGTTTCCGAACTTCCCGGGATCCTGCCACTGGCCACGTCTGGACTCTCCGCCCTTGGAGGCTGTTTGAAATGGGCGGCCGGACGAGCGCCCCCCTACCTCGTCCGGCTGACGCAAAAACACGGGGGGTGAAGATCCTCTTTATTGAGGATTGCGCCTTGTCCAAGGAATTAAATGTGTTAACAAATTTGCCTAATTCCTTCACGAAGGGGTCCCCGAATAGATTCCCCTGAGCTACAGTGCCCGCCTCCGACGTGGAGAGCTCCCCCAATTTGGGGTCGATTTTTAATAAGGAGTGACCTGCGTCTCTCAGTGGAAATTCGCAATTGGCTTTTACCCCAAAAATTATTGCCCGTTGGGCCCAGTTGGAAAGAACTTCCGGGGGTATAAGGGAGCCCGAGGCTTTGGCATCTTCCGCCATATCCATTATTTTGGCTAATGGTCCGGCGATATCCCGGAGTTTATCTTGGCATGAGCGCCAAGAGCGATCGATCTCTTTCTTAGGGTTGCGTACAAACTTCGCTAGAAAGGTGGCCATCTTGGGGTCTATTTCTGGGGTCATGGCCACCTTTCCGTCCAGGGCAGGACGAGGGCATTCTCACCTCTTTGTCCAGAGGCTTCCGAAGGCGGCTGGCCATGTAGGCCGCCACCTTAGGGGCCGGATACCACTCCGCTGATCTAGGATGTAGGAGGTCATCTGGATTTAATAAATCTTCGTGGGCGGAGGGATCAGTGTCCTTCGGGAGGTCTGACCCTCCCAGGGAGCTAGGTGTGGGGCGCCAAGGATCGAGAACCATCCCCCACCCCGTCCGAATTGGTGGGAGAATCATCCCGTCCCCTAAATCTGTTTGTGGTTGAGAGGGTGGGCTTGCATTAGAGGGCCCAGGAACTTGGGTGTCTACAACCGGTTGCGCATCTAGAAAAGCCTTCTTAAGGTGGGCGAAGGCGTCCAAATCAACCCCTTGGGCCTCTATGCGTTTACGCTTCTCCACACTCTGAGGAGCGATGCTAGGTGGGTTAACCGCCGGAGTAGGAGGTAGGGGGGCCGGGGGCCCTTGAGGGTCTTCCCTCGGTTTGAGGGGTAGCTGACACTGCGCTTGGAGTGCCACCAGTCGCTTCTCCAATGGGGCCACCACCTGCGTCACCGCCCTCAGGATGGATGCGTCCATGACCTCACAGAATTGGTCATCTATAGGGAGGTAAGTAACCTCTTCTTCTTCTGTATAGTCCCCAACTTCCTCATAATCCATGAGGGTAATAGTAATGTAAGGGACTTATCCCCACAGAGATAAAAGAGGGACAGTAGTCTTTTAGACAATTAACGCACGTAGTGCACTGAGAGTAGGGACTGCCCCCTTATTTTATTGTGGGGTAAGTGCCTGGGGTGTCTCTTGCCTAGAGGAGAATGAAAGGTCTTACCCCGCAGGGTGTTGATCCCTTCAGGCACCGGCTCAACTAAATAATGGACAGGCAAAGGCAACTGACAGAGATAATTCTAGTCAGTTACACTCGCGTGTGTCAGTCTCTAAACCTTGCAGGCGCGCGCTCCTCTCAACCCACCCACAATGTTCAAACAGCCGCCGGAACACTGCCTCAGCTTCAAAGCTGACGTGTTCCGGCCGCTGTGGGGGGCAAAGAGAGTGCGCTCTGCGTCTAATCAAGCGCGAGCCCCCTGCCGGTCAGAAGACCGCACCGCGTGCGAGCCTGTGAAATGAGACCGCGTAGGAGACCGGGCTCCCGCGGTGTTCGTAATCTAAAGCTCACAGATAATTACCGCATCACACAGCCGTAGCGTACAGGGAGCGGCAGCGAAGAGCGACGTCCCGCTAAGCACAATCGCAATCACAAGGCTAAATACTTGAGGCAATTATAACGTAACAAACGTTAAACACAGGCTAAATACTTGAGGCTTTTACAATGTAAACAAAATGCTAACACAAAGGGAGCGGCCGCGAAGGCGCCGTCCCAGCATACAGTCATTGAACAAGGCAGATTTATTGAGGAGAATAACGAGCACTTATCTGTTTGTTGCTGGAGCAGCGAAGAAAGAGGGAGATAGATGGTCTCCAAGGACTGTTATTGCACGGACTATGTTCAGATGTAATGATGTCACTCCCGATTGTTCATGGGAGATGTAGTTTTTTCTGTTCATATTCAATGTTAAAAATGGCTGCTGGAGTAAAATTAAATAGAATAAAGTGAAGAGAGATAAGCCTAATCCTCGCCTCCGGGTCCTGCCATAGAATTCTTGGCTCTTTTACAAACTCATGGAACAAAAAAGCAGTGAAAACTTTCGTGATCAAAGTAAGCTCTTATGCCTGTTTAGATAGTGTGAACCCCAATTCCAGTGCAGAAAATCATCAGGGGCTGTTTCATTTTCATCATTACAGATACCATCACATTAATTGATCAAACAAAATCAGAGAAATAAATTCTTACACAAATTGGAAGCCTAGTCAGGCTCCGCTAATAGTTAGTCCTAGAAGTTTCCAGAAAGGATTTCCCTATTTCATAGTGATGACAGGTCTGATCTATCCCTTTTTTAATATTCTCACTCAAGAACTAGAGATATTAAAAGAGAACCTGATTATCAATCATAAATGTATTTATTCCACAAATTGTATTGACTCATTTGCAGAAGAAGGTTATGCATATTGGAAGGGAACTATAAATGAAAAAATTGTGTGAGGAACAACATTTTGGTAGGTTAAGGGCACAGATAGCCTGTGTAAGGCATGCATGATTCCCAGAGAAATGATATTTCTAAACAAAACAGTACAGCAAACAACTTGCAAGAGCTTTGTGCTTGCTGGATCTTTGAAGGCACTATTATTTGCAAAGATTAATTTAACTCTTCAGGCTGGAAACGGAAGAAAAACATCACTGATATAGAATTGACTGAAATGGTGAAGAATGGAACATATTTAACTGTGTTTAACTAAGATAGAACAGCCATGTTGCCAGTAGACACTGATCATACCCTTGGCATAATATATATTCCCCATGACAGTAACCACGTATGGTGTTGGCAAGCTTTGCCAAAGATGGTTAGCTCACTCTAGTTTAAATGCTGTGAAAGAACACCTGACCTGACCAGACTTAGTAAAGATTTAACTGATTTCCTCCTGGGGCCCATATCTGTAAAAAACAAAATGATTTATGTATACTCTGTTGCCATAAATGAGGGACAAGCAGAAAAATTAGAATGACTGACAGAGAAATAATCAAACCACATTTAAATTTATTGATAATGGTGTCAAACCCTCAGAAAACACAAACACACAATTTCAACCATATTTTTCTTCTGCTGTTAACCTTCTAAAATGTATTTGAAAAGTTTTATAAAGCGCAAACATGAGCCGGCAGGGTATCAGAGCACTGTACATTGTCGCCCACTTGTTAAGCAAGAGCAGGAAGGTATAATCGAAACCAACATAACAACAGTAAAAGCAGATTACAGACAAAGGCAGATAGACATCAGTGTTTTGTGTAAGAGGTAGATTGCAACGAAGGTCGGGTAGGTCAGAAGTAGTGAGGTCATTTCAAATAGTATGTGAGGTTACAGAACTATTGACTCACAAGTCTATTCATGATTGAGCCTAAGGTTACTGACCCGGTCGCTAACAGAGCAATGTACAACATCGTCTGCTGGTTGAACTTTAGCAGGCAGAAAACCATAGAAAAGTATGCAAAAACATTAAAAGCATAAAAGGCAAATGGATAGGAACATCAGCATTATGAACAGTAAGCGGATTGCATCGAGGTAGGAGCGGAGAAGGATGTAGGGACATTTCAAAAGTTTAACCCCTTGACCGCGATCGGAATTCCGCTCGTATGCTGGACATTCCGATCGCGGGTGGGGTCGTGACGAGCTGAGCTCGTCATGAGCACGGAAAGGGTTAAGAAGTTACAGAACTATTGTCTCTAGAGGTTATTCATAAGCAGGCTTTTGACTTCTTTTTTAAAAGAGGAGGACGAAGTGATTGTTCTGATTTCTGGTGGGAAAGCGTTCCATGTTCTCGGAGCAAGACCAGATAAAGCGCAGTTGTAGGTTCTCTTCTTTTTGAACTTTGGGGGTTTCAGCAGTAGAGTGTTTGAACTTCTTAGTGAAGAAGATTTGAACCTCTTGCAACAAGGGCAGACTCAGATGCTAGCAATAACTGGATTTAAATGGACATTACAAACTTTGAAAATGAATAAAATGGCATTCCAACTCATAAATGAGCCTGCCATGTTCAGTTCCTATAATTTGACCTCAAAACAGATAATGGTCATAAAAATGAAGCACCAATCACTACCTTTCACTTCTATACCAGAAACACGTACCTTGGGTTGGTATGAAAAAAATACGCAATGATTTTCTTCAGCATGTCACAAAATTCCATTTCAATTGTTGTAAAAAACACAAACCCACATTCATAAGCACATCTGCATGCACCAACCCACTAGGATATTCACTCCTCTATAATTTTAACACATTGTATGGGGCTTGTAACACTTTAAAGCTTAGTCTTGCCTGCAACTTACTTACAGCACCTGTTGCATTCATTTCTTCTTATCATACACTGTTCGGAAACAGTATGTATCTAATTAGAACAAATGAAGTTGCTGTGGATTTATTACTGGCTACGTTGTATACATTTCTCAAAAACAGCAAAATGCTGTGGTATTACATTCTATGCTCCTCCCAAAAAGATGTTTCAAAGTGTACCCTGGCCAAAATCAGATATGAAAAATATGCGCTTTGAGAAATTCAACAAACTTGTTGCAATCCTGAAAGAGGTGTCTTTCACTTCTGCAGCAGAAACGTTTTGCTCTACAAACAGCACCGTCTGCATTTGGAATAGAGCAACTCTGCAGGCTCATTTCCCAGCACATCTATTGCACTCCATTTTCCATACATCAAATGCTACAGGCGTAGTCTATGCCTCAAAAACCATTGGATCTGATTTACTGACTTGCTTTAAGACTATTTTTGGATTAATTCCTTCCATATTCAGTTCAATGTTTTCAAATCTGTTTGGGGGAATTTTGGCTTCACTTCTGAAATTTGGTTGTGCAATTTTAATGCTTTGTCAGTCCTGCTCCGCTCTCGATCACATGTGTGCACAGGGCAGAGCCAAACTGGATAAAGGAGGCCGAGCAGTGTGAGAACGCGCTTTGCGTTCAGTCACATTGCTGCGTTCTGTGCTCCCGGCCCGCACGCCTAACTTACCTGATTTTCAGGCCGCACTCGGCAATGTTCCGCCGTTCTCGTGTTGGGCGTCCTTGGTATTGTTCTGGCTCCCTGCAGTTCCTGACCTGGAGTCCTTCTGGGTCACAGTCGAATACCGCGTTCCATCGGCGGGCGTCTGCTCACATATTTCGTCTGCTCTCCCTGGAATTCTGACTAAATCATCCAGCACCTGGTGGATCTCATCATTGTTCCTGCTAAAAACAAAGGAACAAAAAGCAATCACGCTTTAAAGAATCTTTTATGTTACAAAAGATGGTAACATTTTACTTTACTGTTGAGGTTTTCAAAAGATACTTATCTGATATATAATTTCTCGGTGTTTGGAGATCCTGCTTCTTTGTTGCATTACTTGATGGCTGTAAGGACAAAAGAATAGATATTAGTTTCCTGATAAACATAAGGAGCTGATTTATATTGTACCTGGCCCTGCACTTTTTTGTGTAATATTTGTCTTTTTTCATATTCAGTATGGAAAAATATGTTGTTTTTTCCTGATATATGTTGGATATAATTCTATTGGGCCTGATTGGAGGTTTCACTTGAAATATTCTAGATCAGTTATGTTACTTACTATAATATAGTATCCTGCTTTTACACTGAGTAAATCACCTAACAATGGATTTTTCACTTTCTAGATTAATCCAAATTGTATATATTCTCTGCTGTCCTGTATCCTGCTAATACAGAAGAGGGAATATACCCAGGCAGTTATATTTAGTGGAATAACAGTATTTGTTATTAAAAGGGTACCCCCATACACCTATACTTGGTAACACTTGTAACCTTGTTTCCATTACAGGAACCACATACAGACCACTACATGAGAATATCTGCACCTCAAATGCGTTGGTGACGTGTCTCTCTCTTCCTTTCCTTGTTTTGTTTCCCCTTATCCCCCATTCCCACCATGATGGCTTTGACATTGTTGGGCTGGCTCTGGTGGGTGTGGAAAGTTGGGATCCAGCATCAAAACCTAGCGCCTTGCTCCTCCGGAAACAACAGGTGAGACTTGCATGTTTTTCCAGTAAAGAAATACAGTTAGCAATAATAATAGAGGTCAAATCTACTCGAGTGAGCAACAATATTGTGAAACAATGGCATTCCGCTTTGAAGGGGGATTATTAAACAAGAGCATTGGACTTTGCCATTTCACAAATTTCACGCTCCCATATGAGACCTGCATTTTGGTGCAAGAATTGCTTTGAAACTATTCGAACAGCCGTCAATAGTGACGCTTAATGTGACCGAATGCATCAAGCATATTGTACAACACTGCAGTTAGTAGTTGTCAAACAAGCAATATATGATGATCCACCAGTGCCAATAGCCCCTGCATTATCTACCTCTATGCCAATTCTGCTGTGGATCGGACCACCAACAGTTTCTGCATTTTCTGAATCAATTGGTGTTGGCATGTGAAGAACGCAAGCTTTATCCTTAACACCAACGGGATCAATTATGCCATATTCAATTGGTGCTGTTTTACAAGCTAATACAGGTTCAACCTCTACATTGCCAATAACACCATTGTCACCTATAATCTTGACTCTCTCATTTTTCTAGTGACTTATACTTCACCATCATCAAATATTGAGAAAATTGAAGGCTCCGCAACATACAAACAAATGGTCATAATTATCAAACTGGTGTGAACATAAAATGGAACAGTTTGTCCTTTGTTTCAATTTTCTTTTTTAAATAATTTTTTGTACTCAGCCACAATAGCCAAGAGATTAAGAAATGGCCTGGTTTATTTTACTGATCAATTCCCACTAACACATACATATATTATTCCTGGGATGATGAAATTATCATTTTGCATTAATATATATATTCATCACATATGTTTTATTATCAATAAAATGCTGTTATAATTATCATATATTTTCTTAACTAGGTATTCCCTTTTTAAATGATATATGTTGTTCATTTAGGCATAAGTGTTAAATACAAAATGCACATTTATTAATTTCTTTATTCATTGCAACGTCATAAATACGTCAGCTTGAATATATTCATGTTTTTCTGTATGAATTGAATTCCCTTTTCCAGTGATTGTTTTTAAATAATGAACAAGGTTTCAAAGAAGATGAAAACTTCACTTCTCGTTGATTGTTTTTAAATAGGCAAAGTTTCAAAGAATGAAAGCAAGTGAAAGGGTACCAGGTCCTTTCTGTTAATTGTTTATTCTGAAATTGTTTAACAATGCCCAGATACATTATGTAAACTAAGAACAGTGTATAAAGAGATAGGGAGGAATTTCAAACAAGAAACGTGAGGCAAAGTCCATACAGAATCATAATCATCTTTCTTCGCTGAAGGCTTCTCTGAGGTACATCTAGCTTTCATTTAGTGGGATTATATGCCTGCCAATCCAAACGTAAATAGCAGATGTTGTTTTTTTGCTGAACATTGGTTGCTATTTTTCACAGAAGGCATGTGAATGTGAACCATCTCTGAACGTCAGATTAGGCCTCTTTTTGGTGCTGAAGCTTATCTTAACCAAGATTAATGTGTGTTGGTTGGAGATATGAATATAAAGAAAAATCTATGATGTCACCAACATTTTACAATAGCGTCTGTTGTTCACCCTGTTTTATGAATATTGTTGCCACTAGTTTATTGATTTCTATAATAGTAACAATTCATATTGTATCCAATGGTAGAGGATTTTGATTTTTTTAAAAACTTTGAAATATATCACTAGTTTTCTAATATTCTTGAGTGTGCCATTCCATGATAAAAGAGGGTTTCAGTTCCACTAACTATCTCTGTGATTACAGGACTGATTGTTACCTAGAATACATCTCAATCAAATAGTACACAGTGAACTGTGGGGCGGTTAGAGTCCAACTGACTTTCTGTCTTTTGTCTTATTGACAAATACCTTAGTTCCAGGGTGTCTAGAAAGCATGTTAGAGGGTCATATTCTGGAAAGAGAATACAAAAAACTCATCAACAGTACTGGGAAAGTGATTCATCAACTATTCCAAAGTGTCTTTCATTTGAATTGATAGGGCTACCCCTGTGATTGCACCCACATTATTTCCTCTTTAGTGCACAGTCATGACATCAGGGTGCTCAAAATTTGAAATGCTTTCAAAATTAGTTAGCAGTTGATGCCATTTCATCCCTCTCTGGCCAAACCAAGTAATGTCATTTTGGAAAAACCAAGGGCCAGATGTACGACCATTGAATTTTGCGACTCACAAATTGTGAGTCGCAAAAATCAATCTACAACAGTGTCTCAGACATTGTTTGCGATTCCCAATGAGGTCGCAAATTGAGTGCCTCATGAATATTAATGAGGCTGTCACAATTTGCGACCCCATTGGGAATGGCTAGCACTCCCAGGGATGGTGGCCTGCTGGGGTCAGCAGCCCGTTTTCCTAAAAGGAAAACGGGATGCATTTAAAAAATGAAAAATTAAACTTTTCAGTTTCATTATTTAAGGGAAGGCAGTGGTCCCTGGGATCACTGCCTGCTCTTGAAAAGTATTAGCGCACCCATTCACAAAGGGGAAGGGGTCCCCTCGGGGACCCCTTCCTGTTTGCGAATGGTTTACCACCTACTTGAAGTAGGTGGTAAACTGCGAGTTTTTTGCGACCGCATATGCGGTCGCAAAACACTCATTCATGGCATTTTACTCGCTATTAGGAAGGGATGCCCTTGGCACGCTCCTTCCTAATAGGGAGTCGCTAACCCTATTTTGCGAGTCACTAATTGATTAGCGACTCGCAAAATAGGGTTAGTACATTGTGCATACATTTTTTGCGGTCACAAACGGGCCAAATGCTCCTTTGCGACTGCAAAAAACGGTCGTACATCTGGCCCCTAGATCCTTGTCAATGCTGCAATTTTTGCATACTCATGAGCCAAAAAGATAACGAATTGGCCCCCATTCCAGATGTGAACCATGATGCTTGTCAGACAGAGAAGAAACTTGCAAGAGAATGACAAGTGTTGAGGACGGGTATGTAATTTGAAGAGGAAAAAAGTAATTTAGTGTCCTAGCTGTGTGATTGGTTGCTGTTAGCGAGGTACACCAGTAGGTTAAATAGCAAGTAACTGCAATTTTTTTTTCTATATTGTGATTGGAAGAGAGAGACTGCTAAGTATGGAGCTTGCTGTTAATGGTTTAAAGTCCTTGGGAAAACAAGAGGACTACCAATTACTGTAATACTTAAGAGGCTTCTGTGGATCAGACTTTACATGGGAATCTATAACCTAGAGGTAAACCTTCGCCATGGTCTTATTTGGATGCCTAGGAAACTTACTTACTTACTGCCTAGGAAACTGGTACATAGTAGTGGATGTGGGTTCACTCTTAGTTTAATATGAAAGAAGCACTTACGTTTGATAAGTGCTTTTTTTGTTCAAGTAGAATTAGAATGTCAACATTTCCTTATATACATTTTGATGATTAAACTTGGAGACTGACATGAAACTAAATAAAAAGCAAAAATAAAAACACCTTAAGTGAGTGCAAATATGTTAAAAGACAGAAAACTACTGCAGACTTAACTAATAAGCCACTCTTTTATAACTGCCTAAATCCTTTTACATGCATAACCCACCTAGTGAGGTGTAGGTGAATGTGGTGTTACACTGTGCTATCCTCACCAGGTAAAAAAGTTCAACACATCTTGGTTTTGGTAGTGTAGTATTGTTATCATGTATTTAGGGATATTAGGGTAGTTTTAGGGAGAGTAGTGTCTCCGAAAAGTGCAGATCAAGTAAATATATAATTATGGATTGTTGCCATTTATTAAAAGAGTGAATGTTTTAAACTCTAAAAAAGTATAAATAAAAAAAAATTGTTGCGCGCACTGCATCGCATTTGGCGATGCAGCGCTCACAACGAAATTCGTTTTATTTATTTAAATGTTCACTTACCTGTATTCGGCCTTAATCCATAGTTTACTACCCCCCACTCTGCCCCTCCCCCGCCCCACATCACCGCCCGACCGGCACTCCTACCACGGGCCGTGCCTGTGCAGGCTGTGTGCAGCATGGGGTTAGATTTATGTATTGTAATCTAATATTACCTTACATTAAAACAATCTAGAAATTCACTGAAAACACTGGGCCTGATTCACAGAACTAACTTACGTCAAAAACGTAAAGTTAGTACTTTTTGGTATTCACAGAATGCACGTACTCATTTTGGTATTCACAGAATGAACGTACTCCTTTCGGTATTCACAGAAGTTAGTAGTCCTAACTTTAGGACTCCTAAATGCCTTCTGTGAATACCGAAAGTCTTAAAGTTAGATTTTTCTCAGTTTAGGAGTAGTAAGTTAGGAGTCCTAACTTTACTACTCCTAAACTGAGCAAAATCCTAACTTTAAGACTTTCAGTATTCACAGAAGGCATTTAGGAGTCCTAAAGTTAGGAGTCCTAAATTTACTACTCCTAAACTGAGAAAAATCCTAACTTTAAGACTTTCGGTATTCACAGAAGGCATTTAGGAGTCCTAAAGTTAGGAGTCCTAACTTTACTACTCCTAAACTGAGAAAAATCCTAACTTTAAGACTTTCGGTATTCACAGAAGGCATTTAGGAGTCCTAAAGTTAGGACTACTAACTTCTGTGAATACCGAAATGTGTAAGTTCATTCTGTGAATACCAAAATGAGTAAGTGTATTCTGTGAATACCAAAAAGTACTAACTTTACGTTTTTGACGTAAGTTAGTTCTGTGAATCAGGCCCAAAAAGTTTAAACTAACTTTATAGTTAGGTGAAGTGGCCAATAACAATGTAACATTTTAAACAAAAAAAAACATAGAAATTGGCCAGTTATAGTTAGAGTTATCTCAAGTAACTATTACTCATGCCCTAAGGTAACTATAACTCGCGCCCTCGCCATGCATTGCTAATTACCTCACATGTTACATCACCCATAACATCTTTTATCACATCATTGATAGTATCACTGTAACATTTGCAGTGCAATTATTGATGAACAATTGTACATGGCGGGGGCGTGAGTTATAGTTACTTGAGATAATTTTAACTTTAACTGGTGAATTTCCGTGGTTTTTAGAGTTTAAAACTTTACATTGTTACTAAACATTTCGCCTAAAAATAACGTTACTTTAACCTTTGGTTTTTACAGTGAGTCACCAGAAGGTAGTTATAGTTAGGACATAGTTGCTTTGCTAATAACCAGTGCCGTTTGATGAATCTTCAGGAATTTTCCAAACTAGTACACACCTGAATTCAGCTGCTGTGTGGAAAGTTTCACGGTGATTCATCAAGTGGGGGCCGAGAAAAATAAGGGTCCCAAATGTGTATTTCCCATGCAATTTCTGAATTTTGAACACAACTACAGCCCGAACCGCTGAACGGAATTGGACCAAATTTGGCAGAACACTAGCTCTTGGTCCAGAAAGAGCCCTTTCTGTAATTTGGTGCAAATCCATTCAGTAGTTTTGGAGTCATTAAAAGAAAATGAAATATATGTATCTAGGGTAGCAATTCCTCCTCGGTGAGATCTGATTGGCTGACAACACTTCAACCAGGAAGTGTTGGCAGCCATCATGGGACTTGAGACTGAGACCGAGTCCCAAAAAAACACAAAAAAAAAACAAAAGGGGGCAGGGATACCCAGACCACCAAGGCCTGGTTATGGGGTTATTGCAGCGAAAATCACAGCGGATCTGCAACATCACCTCCCCGGAGCCAAGCTGTTGTCAATTATGGGTAACCCTGTGCGTAGTTAGCGGAGTTGCGCTACGCGAAGTGGTAAAAAATCTCCGCCGCCCTACGCGGAGCTACACGAGCAGCATAGTGCGATAGAAAAATGCTGTTCGCGGTGATTGCACAGTGCCGGATGCTTGTCCGCACTGTGCAATCATTGCAAACGGCATCATGCACAGTGCAAGCGGTCGTTTTCTGCCGCTCAAGTAGATTTTTACTCGAGCGGCAGCTTTCTCAACGCGAATGGGCAGCTTCTCATCGCGAGCGGTCGCGAGCATACGCGACCACTCGCAATGAAAAACCTGGCCCCCGCGCTGAGAAATCTCGCCGGGAGGTTTATTTTCCGCGCTCGCGCTCGCCAACTTGATGTTGCCGATTGCGAACGAGGAAAAATCTCGCCGGGATGTTTATTTTGCTCGCGGTCGCGGTCGCCAACTTGACGTTGAGGAACGCGAGCGAGCAAAAATGTCCGCTACGCTATGCGTAGCGGATTTTTTCTGCACTTTGCGAGATCCATGTAACGCGGAGTGCAGAAGACTCCGCAAACTCCGCGAGCGGAGCGTAGTTGACCGCCCAGGCTTAATTATGGGGAAGAGGCCAGATGGCCCCTCCCCTTGCCCTTTACGGCCCCCAGGACTGTCACCTTCCCGGGGCAAGACCTATGTTAACAAGGAGAGGGGGCCGTGTAGGCCCCCCTCCTGGACCCTTTTCGGCTCCACGGACCACCCCCTCCCCGGGGTCAGGACGATTATTACAAGGGGGCGGGTACCCATGCGATCACCCTCATGCACCATTTTCAGCCACAGGGACCATCAACTTCCCGGGGCAGGCCGATTTTGACAAGGGGAAGGGCACCGTGCAGCTCCCCTCCTGGGCTTTTTTCAGCCCTTGGGGCCACCAACTTCCTGGGGCAGACCATACAATTTGAATGGAGGGGGCCCACGCAGCCCCCTCCTGGAGACATTATTGGCCCTGGGGACCACCAGGACCTGCTTCCTTTGTCCCGAGGTGCCTACCCTTAGGACATAATTGTTTACTTTCACTCGGCTACAGCTCGAACCGCAGGAAAGAATTACATCAGATTTGATGGAAAGGTTGATTTGGTTTCAAAGAGCATGCATTTTGTTGTTTGCTTTAAATCCGTTCAGTAGTTTTTGAGAAATTAAAGGAAATCCAAATTTGTATATCTAGGGTGGCGAAGGCTTTGCGAATAATGACAAGCTCGTGCAGAGATTTGCAGAGCTCTGATTGGCCTCCAACACTTCAACCAGGAGGTATTGGTAGAAGCCAAGTCCCAAGTAAAATGAAAAAAGGGAAAGGGGGCAGGGCAAGAATACCCTAACCGCTAGCCTTGGTCCTGGAGTCCCATAGGGACTCCAGCATGCAAAAGAACATTTCTTTTAATTCATGGTAAAATTCACAAATATTCATCAATGGTTTTGTACGAGTGAAATCTGAGACTAACTATAACGTCCCTGTAACCTTTGGTTTTTCCAGTGAATTTCTAAGGTTTTTTTAAATTCTATTTCCTAACTATAACCTCTTTGTGACCTTTGTTTTTTCCAGTGAATTTCAACATTTTCTCAATTTTATTCCTAACTATAACCTATGAGAATTCATGTGTGAGTGATTGTATAGGTAGGTGAGTGGGTGTGTGAGTCTCTGAGTGGGTGAGTGAGTGGGTGCATGAGTGTCTGAGTGGGTCTGTGATTGGTTGTGTGAGTATCAGAGTGGGTCTGTGCGTGGGTCCATAAGTGTCTGAGTGGGTCTGGGATAGATGCATGAGTCTCTGAATGGGTGCATGAGTCTCTAAGTGGATCTGTGAATGGGAACATGAGTATCTGAGTAGGTCTGGGAGTGGGTGGATGAGTGTTTGAGTGGGTCTGTGAAAGAGTCTCTGAGTGTGTCTAGGGCGTGGGTGCATGCATGTTTGAGTGGATCTGTGAGTGGGTATGTTAGTGTCTGAGTTAGACTGTGAGTGGGTGCATGAGTGTGTGAGTGGTCGTGTGAGCCTCTGAGTAGGTCTGTGAGTCTGTGTGTGAGTGTCTAAGTGGGTCTGTGAGTGGGTGAATGAGTCCTTGAATGGATCTGTGAGTGGGTGCATGAGTGTCTTAGTGTGTCTGGCAGTCAGTGTGTGTGTGTCTAAATCGGTCTGTGAGTGGGTACATAAGTGTGTGAGGAGGTCTGTGAATGGGGGCATGAGTGTATGAGTGAGTCTGTCAGTGGATGTGCAGTCAAAAATGTAGGGAGGCACATGGGAGCAGGTCCTCATGCCAGCTCCCCTTGTGATGGTCCTCCAGTCCAGCTTGCCAGCAGTCCACTACTCTCTGCTGCCTTCGGTTTTGTGCCTCTGCTCATTTTCTCCTCATTTTCTGCCTCTTCTCTGCTCACTCTTGCCCTCTATATTGTCTCTTTCAGCTAGTTCTGCCCATTATTTTGCCTCTTTCTGCTCACTTCTGACTTTTATTCTGCCTCTCTCTGCTTATTCTGCCAGTTTTTTTGCCTCTTTCTGCTCATTTCTGACCTTTAGCTTGCCTCTTTTTGATTGTTCCTGACCTTTATTCTGCCTCTTTCTGCTCATTACTCACCTTTATCTTGCCTCCTGCTCATTGCTAACCTTTATTCTGCCTCTTGCTGCTCATTTCTGACCTTCATTCTGCCTCTTTCTGCTAATTTCTCATCTTTATCTTGCCTCTTTCTGCTTGCTGCTGCTCTTTATTCTGCCTCTTTCTGCTAGTTTCTCACCTTTATCTTGATTCTTTCTGCTAATTTCTGACCTTAATTCTGCCTGTTTCTGCTACCTCCTGACCTTCCCCCCCGGCCGCGGGGGAGCCTCAAGGCCCCCGTGGTCCCAGCCGGCTCCCTGCTTCCTGCGTAAGCTGGCATTGCTGCTGCACACAGGGAGCTAATGCAAATGCAGTTCCCTGCATGCTGGGGCAATACTTTCATCTCTTCCTCGCCTGCATGTCTTTGGGCAGGGAGAGAGATGAAACCTCCACTTCCAGCAGGCAGGAGCACTTTGACAGCTCCTGCCCGCTGGAACTGGAAAGTTTACTTTTGTTTGGCGGGAGCTGTCATCTCCCACCAGGCAAAAGCAAACAGTTATGTCCTGGTGGTGGGCACTACAGGACATAGCAGGCCCTGGGGACCGCCAATCCCCAGGGCCAGCACCTGCTATGTTATTGGCTCTAAGAGGGGAGCCACACTGCCTCTATCTTCTCTTTTCATGGGCCAGCCCAGGTGAGGTGATGGTCCCCAGGGCAGTGTATGGCACAGAGGGGTGCCGCACAGACCCCTCCCACATTTATTTTACTTGCTGCCCTGGGGAGGTGGCAGTCCCCAGGACGTGGGGGATCTGCATGGCCCCCGTTAATTATTCATATTAAGCCCCAGGGAGGTGTTGGTCCCTGGGGCTCAAAAGAGTCAATGGAGGGGGTCAGCACGACCCCCCCTCCAATATGTAAAGAAAGCCCAGGGGAGGTGGTGGTCCCCAGGGCTGTAACAGCCTTTGGAGGGGGGCCCGGTGCACCCCCCTCTTTTTTTTAAATAAATGCACCCGGGACCTTGCCCACCCGGGGGGGGGGGGGTCTAATCAACACAAGCGCTGAGCCTGCACTTTGACCCTGTCGAGGTCACAGGGGGACCCCAGGACCACAGTTAGGGGTTCAGGGTATTCCTATCCTGCTTCCTTTTCTTTTTTAAAACTTTTTTTGTGGGACTCGGCTGATGGCTGCCAACACTTCCTGGTTGAAGTGTTGGCAGCCAATCAGATAGCACGGGGACTGTCGGATCCTGTGAGGACCTGCATCCCTATATATCTAAATTTGGATTTATTTTAATATCTCAAAAACTGCTGAACGGATTTACAACAATTCACAAAAAGGTCCATTTCTCAACCAACAGCTACCTTTCTGTCAAATTTGGTGTAATTCTGTTCAGCAGTTTGGGCAGTAGTCGTGTCTAAAATCCCTATAGGAATTTGCATGGGGAAAACTTGCTGTGGAACCCCCCCCCTTTTTCTCGGCCCCTGCTTGATGCATCTCCCTGAAACTTTCAACACAGCAGCTCTAGTGAGTGTTGCTCTTGTTTTGAAAATTTCCCATAGGAACCTTTAGCCACACTTTCAGCCTGAACCGCTGAACGGACTTACCCCAAATTTGGCAGGGAGGTAGATGGTGGTTCAAGGAAGTGCCTTTTGCTTATTTGGTGTAAATCCGTTTGGAGGTTGTTGAGAAATTTAAGTTACAAATTATAGTGACATCTCTGGCCGCGGATATTTGGCGGAGGTTTCGCGATGAATCGTGAATGCACGCACCAACGGGAATGCTCTGATTGGCTGGACGCAACCTGAACAGAAAGTTGCGGCCACCATTTTATATGGGCTATATGCAGATTTTTTAATGATTTGGGGCAAGCATGATTAAACCATCGCATCACTGGCAGTTTTGTTCGAGATTTAGGACAAGTCAAAGCCCTTTTAACCCTCTCCAAAAAGATTTCAAAGAGGACCAGTAGTGACTTAGGATTACTCTCGGGTTCCAGACATTTTAGGATCAGCTGCCTATTTTCGGTTACAATTTGGGTATCCATTTCCGTCTTATCTATTTGGGACCATTTTAGTTGGTAACCATTTTTTCTTGCCAAGATTGGTTTCTCAATTTTTAACACTGACTTATTGTTTTTTGCTCCTATCAGCATTGAAATAAAAATGATTGCATGATCGCTAAAAGGTGAAAATTGAGTATTTATATGCTCAGTTCTTCCCCGCATAGAATCAGATATTATTACATAGTCGATAGTAGACTCATACTCCCTACGAGAAAAAGTTTAGCAAAATTCTCCTGTGGATGGCTCCACTCCGTTAAGAATTTCCAGGTTTCTAGCATGAAGAATCCTATTTAAGCTATTTCCATAATCATGGTGAGTGAAGTGGTAGATTGGATCTCCCTGAGTGTCTTCTAGGCCACAACTTTATTCAATTTATATTTACAGGGCTGCGTGTTAAAATCTCCCACCCACACTAAATTTATTGCTTTGTTCCCATAGGTTCTAATCATTTTGTTTAGCTCTAAATATAGAGAGCCTGCCACTGACTGTAGATCCCCAAAGTGATTATTGTAAAAAATTATTAAAAGCCAGTCCTGGTCGCTATTTCCCTCCACTAATAAAACATTGAACTGTGGAGACGGGGACACAATTTTTTTTATTTTAATTGGGAGGGTATTTGAGATTAAGGTTAACAGGCCTCCTAATGCTCTGCCTGCAGAAGATGGAACTGCATTAGTATGTTCCGGAGACCAAGTCTCCTGGAAACATAAGATATCCTGGTCCTGCCAAAGTTCTAGCCAGGGAGCATTGTCGAGTTTGGTGGCTATACCAGCCAAATTCCAAGAGGCTAATTTCGCCCTAAGTGTATGGAACCCAGTCTAGCAATTAGAAGCCACGGTATTGACTTGTTTAGATTCCAAGGGATCCCCCTAATATCTTCCCTTGTTTGTCTTGCTTGGGATCTGAAATGGGTAATCAATCGCAAGTCTCCAAATCTGTAAGCAGGGCAAATCTATTTCTCACGCTCAGTCTTAGGTCACCTAAATTAGCCATATTGGTCATATTAGCTAATTGGGAATTTGCAGGGAACTTTGCAGAAGCAATACTGCCCGATGGTCTCATGGAAGGTGAGGCATGGTTATAAAAATACTCCAATGGTGAAACAAAAATCTGGCTCCTGAATAAGGTACTTTTATGAAGCTGGGACAAAAGAGATCTAACTACTAATTTATTGTTTAGATTTACTACCATGCAGTCGCTAGGGTATACTTTCTGTGAGGGTCTCACCCATCCCACCCTCCTGGCCATGATAATGTGGTGATACAGACCCTTGGACCTAGTATCACGGTGCCCAAGGTGGGTGCTTAGCCAATGTAGGGCTTTATCCATGAGCTGTAAAGTGGATTTCCTTTGGCCCTTTTTTAGCAGCGGGACATTTACCAAAACCAGGACAAGCGGCAAAGCTGCTGGCGGATGATCCAGGATATGATATTTTTCTATGCATGACTCTGGCTCATGGGCAGCTAGATCTAATGGAGGGCACCCACTCACCCCTCTCAGCCCCCCCATCCTGCAGTGGGTCCCCCTTACGACCGCTACAGGGCGTGTTAGTCTTGGAACCGATTTAGTACTCCCTCTGTTGGGGTCAAATGGTACATCTGGGGGCTGAGCCATAGACTCTGGGTGAAGATCTGGATGTTGATCGGTTCCCCTTCCGCTTTTCTCCTTTGTATTTGCGAAGCCCCTGCCTGATGTACATGACATTACAGCCTGTCCCAGTTTGTCCGTTTTTGCCTGAATGTATGGACATTCTTCTATTTTAGTTAATCTGAGCAGGATGGGCTGGAATAAACTGGAGACCATCTTCTCCAGTTTTTGCCACACAGCATCATCTTTCAATGAATATACGCAAGTATCAGGGTTAGGAGGATGCAACTTAAGATTTGATGACTCTGTTGCGGTAGTCGCTTTTTTCGCCCTAGTGGCTGTCATGGGGTTACGCTTCAGATTTCTCCTGCCTCTCTTACTTTTGGCTGCGGGCTGGGTGAGTGAATTAGGTGAAGAAGGAGGGGCAGAGTCTATTGCGTTCGCAGATGGACCATTAGTGGGGATCAGAGCAGTATTTTCTCTCTTTGTCCTTACAGATGATACTATGGGAACCCCAGGCAAAGGCAAAGTCAAGATGGGGTCTGTAATGTGTTTCCCCACTTCCAATGAAAGTCGGCGCTCAGTAATCTCGATCTCTTATGATAGGACATTTGCAGCCATTGTTAGAAAGGCGTCTAGAGTATTGACAATCCCCCCTCCCGTTTGTTCTAGTCCAAGCTTTCTCTTACCCATACTTTATATCCAGCTGGTTAGTTGTCCTCTGATGTGATGACTTTGGTTACCCAGGGCCACCTGTCAGAGAAAGGGCCCAGCCCAACCCCCTCTGGGCTCCCTTTACCCAAAGTTATTATTTCTTTTTAAGGATTTCCACATTGAGTTTCTTAATCCATTTAAGTGGAGATGCTGTAAATCTACATCTTCGTCTTGTACACAGAAAGCTGAATCTGGCACAATAAGTGTGGGAACTTACGGATCAGACTTCTGAAGGGCAGATACTAAGGCAAGTATTTCTTGTTAGCTGTGCAGTTTAGTCACCTAAAACGTTAGTGTGTGTCCATAGCCCTTTTGAAGTCACCATCTTCACAATCTCACTGTTTTGCAGCACAAGCTGCAGAATACCTTTTTTTAGTCCCAACCACAGGCTGTGCAGAGTTGTCTGTATAGAACATACTATTATACCCAAGGTTGGGTAAAATATTTTGGGCCTGATTCATAAAGGTAAACGTCCACTTTTGTGTAAGTTTACAATTTTTTTGGGAAGGACAGGCTTAGCTTTTTATGCACAGTGTTCTCCACTCTGACTGTGGAGGCTATGCAGTTGTAAACTTACAATTAACTCATAGTTTGTGAATACCAAAAAAAACAGTAAACTTATACAAAAGTATAAGTTTACCTTTGTGACTCAGGGCCTTAATGTTTGTGGAATATTTTGTGTGTGTTGCAAAACCTCTTGAGTGAGAAGTGTAGAATCATATTCAAACGTTACATATGTTTTTTCTTCCCCAGTGTTGGCACACTGAAGATTGCCAAGCATCAATGCACACACCCTTGCAGTACCCTTTCTGTCAAGCATACATTTATTACTGGAAGGGGGGGGCTTCCAATACCAAAACTATGCTTTGATAATTTCCCCACTTGGTATGCATGCTCTAAAAAGCAGCACACATTAAAAGTTTGAAAAATATGGAGAAATTAACACATTTTTTATTCATTATGCCTGCCCGAGTAGGCGTAACATTCTGCAATTGTTACCCAAAAACCATCGTTTGTTGTATTGGTGGTTGCATGGAAATGCCCATGTACCAACCATGGAATGCTCCCTTGATTCAAAGTAGCACATAGTGTTCTTTTGCGTTTTGTTGGCCAGTCTTCCAACGTAAATTCTGATTAGTGTTGGAAGGTAAATACCACCCCAACACTTTGCACAGGGGTTTGTGTTACAAATGTAATGTAAAGCCAGCTTAACGTATTAGAGAATTTGGGCCTCTATATCCAAAAGGGTTTGAATGAAAGGCAGGATTTAATAATCATTTTATGAAGTTAGTAAAATATAACAACTACTGTCAAAATCGAAGAAAGAAAATAAACTAGGGACAGGTCATAGGAGCGAGTTAAAAAGGAAATGTATGTAAAGCGGGAATTGATTCTGGAAAATTAGAAGTGGTTGAAAGAAGTAGATGGACAAAAGGCTAGTATTTACATAAGGATAAGAGAAAGGATTGCTGAGTTGATAAAATTCAGAGTTGTTGCTCTGAATTCTGATAAATGTTAATCTTGGGAGACTTGAAATGCACCAAGTGGTTTGTCACCATTTGAATGTCACAAAAATGAAAGTCTTTGAAAAATATATGAATATGTCACATGAAGGAAAACAGACACAATTAATAATTGCATTAAATGTCAATAATTAGCAAATGTCTATTTGTGAACAACAGTTTCTCAGAGAAAGAAGGAAGTTCACTACATAAGGACGCATGTGCTGGGACAAATAGAGGGCCCCACTGTCCTTATTAATTTTCGTAGGTGTAGAAATTTGGACTTTTCTCAGCACAGCACCCATGAAAATCTAAAAGAACAGACTTTTATAAACATTTACTTTATTGAAATAAACAGATATGTTGGCTTATGAAACAATAATTTGAAGATAAGCCTTCTTTACTGGGCCAATACTTTACATGGGAGCCATGAACATGACAGACTGCACCATACTTACTCTTTGCACACACAACCTTTTTAACACACAGTGAATGAATAATTTGTTTTCAGGAAGTATACCATTCTGCATTTAGGACAGATCTCTGTCCAGTTGGTACACTGATCTAACAAAACATACCCTCAGTACATTTGCTTACAAGAAACACGCCGTGTTGTTTATGAGTCAGTTAACTTTCCAACAGTGAGATTTTTTCTTCTCTGCGCAGAAATAAAATGAAACTTGCCTGTTCTTCAAGCTAATCCTTTGAGTTTCCTTTGCAAAACCTATCCACAAGACTATGAAGTTCACACATTATCAATTTTGAAATAAAACTATTTTAAAGAGTGGCAATTAGTATTTAGCTCCTACACAGACTCACAACTCAAAAGATGCTCAGCAACCCCAATAAGTGAATGCCCAGCCATATGCTTGCTTTTATGAAAAAAAGTAGTATGTATAAACGAACACAAAGTGAAATGCGGCACACAACAAATAATACATGCAGTCTTGGTAAGACTGGCACTCCAGCATTGTCTGGGTAAATTCCTGAGTCCAATTCCTTAGCTAAGGATGGTGGTTATTCTGCATTCACATGAGATCATTCGGAATGGGCCCCACTAGAAAGTACAAATATTAGAAGTTCTGCAAAGGCCTCTTAACAGTCAAAGTGTCTCAGCACTGTAGCTCTTTTAGTCGGAGCAAGTTCCCCCAGAATTTGTATGGCCCAGCAATCAATCTTACTCACTCTTGGTTGAAGGCACGGTTCTGCATTTCTGGGTGCACATGAGCAGTTCAGCGGTGAGCAGAATCTTGGCGGCTACAGCAAAGTGGCAGGTGTCCACAGGGTTCCTGCAATCATGCTGTGTCTGGCGACTGGACTCAGGTACTCCTGGGTTTGGGTGATGGAGTAGGTGCCCTTCCCTTGCAGATTACAACCTGCTATGCTGCTCTAGTGTATGCTGCTCAATGGTGATGGCTCTCTTCTTCACCACAGCCCCCTCCTGGCTACAGGGGTCATGAAAATTGGAACACTGCATTGGGTGACGGCCTTCGGGCTGGACTGTTCCCATTGGGCGCAGGGTCAAGACTGATTTGCATATGGCTGGGTCCAAACTGGAATGGCATGGTGAGCAAAAAAACGATGGATTTAGGCCCAGATCTCTGTACTGGGGTGAATGTATGACATTGTTCTGCATTCTGTCCATCAATTGTTCTTTTTGCATTTGTCACCCCGAGTGAGACGGGTATGCCCAGACGTGGGTCCCGTGCTCTCCATGCCACTGGAATCAAGCTATCCTGGCTGATGAGGGCTGAAAGCCCGAAACCGGTCCTAGGATGCTTGTTTCCAGTCCAGGGAGGACCTGGCCTAGCAGTTCGGGCTGGACTGTTCCCATTGGGCGCAGGGTCAAGACTGATTTGCATATGGCTGGATCCAAACTGGAATGGCATGGTGAGCAAAAAAACGATGGATTTAGGCCCAGATCTCTGTACTGGGGTGAATGTATGACATTGTTCTGCATTCTGTCCATCAATTGTTCTTTTTGCATTTGTCACCCCGAGTGGGATGGGTATGCCCAGACGTGGGTCCCGTGCTCTCCATGCCACTGGAATCAAGCTATCCGGCTGATGAGGGCTGAAAGCCCGAAACCGGTCCTAGGATGCTTGTTTCCAGTCCAGGGAGGACCTGGCCTAGCAGTTCGGGCTGGACTGTTCCCATTGGGTGCAGGGTCAAGACTGATTTGCATATGGCTGGGTCCAAACTGGAATGGCATGGTGAGCAAAAAAACGATGGATTTAGTCCCAGATCTCTGTACTGGGGTGAATGTATGACATTGTTCTGCATTCTGTCCATCAATTGTTCTTTTTGCATTTGTCACCCCGAGTGGGACGGGTATTCCCAGACGTGGGTCCCGTGCTCTCCATGCCACTGGAATCAAGCTATCCTGGCTAATGAGGGCTGAAAGCCCGAAACCGGTCCTAGGATGTTTGTTTCCAGTTCAGGGAGGACCTGACCTAGCAGTTCGGGCTGGACTGTTCCCATTGGGCGCAGGGTCAAGACTGATTTGCATATGGCTGGGTCCAAACTGGAATGGCATGGTGAGCAAAAAAACGATGGATTTAGGCCCAGATCTCTGTACTGGGGTGAATGTATGACATTGTTCTGCATTCTGTCCATCAATTGTTCTTTTGGCCTTCTTCCTTGTGGCAGTGCTTTACCAGGGCCATGGCCCTTGTCTTCACTGCAGCCCCCACCTGGCATACAGGAGATGTGGACAGCGAACTCTAGATGACAGGCCCTTTGGGTCACAACACTGCATGGGTGAAAGTCTGTGTGCTGCACCAGGGTGATGGCCCTTATCTTCACCTTAATCCTCACACAGCAACAGGAACCGCTGCATCACACATAAGGTGGTGGCCCCTTCGGGTCACAACACTGGCCAGATGATAGCCCACTTCTTCCCACAGTGTACTACCATAGTGACAAACCCTTATCCCCACCTGTCAACGAGGGTCGCAACGAGCAACACTCAGGCTGATGGACCAATTGGTGAAACTGCCCTCAAAATGGACCAAGAATCTCAAACTCCATTTGACAGGATCACCACTTGCTCCCTGCAGGTGTTTTCTTCCTCCTCACAGGGCTCTATGGTCTTGGCAGGCAGGCAGATGCTAGTGCCCAAGGCTCCAGGGCTTGATTCTCCTTAGTGATGTCCCTTCACCCAGCTGGGAGACTGGCAAACCTCAGTCCCCGATCCTGGTCACATCAGGCAGAAGTCATGCTATGTTTCTCCATGCTGATGTAGGGCTCAATCGTGACATCCCTATTTTTTATAATTCCCTTATCAGCCCTATTTTCCTGTGAAGTGCCCAGTCACCACTAGCCAGTGACCTTTACCAAAACAAAGAACCCTTCTTAAGTGCACCAGAGAACCTGTCTCTCCCGTCCTCTATTGTGTGTTTCACCCAGCTCTCAGGAATGCAGGAAATCCACAAATCTGTCTGGGATGTTTTTCTCCAACTTTTAACTTTCTGAGACCCTCAGCTTCCAATATGGAACCTACAGTCTTCCATGTACTGCACCATGCACAGGCACACATACATCACAGCACATACATGCACTCGCATGCACGTTGCACAGTGCTATATACTAACATTATATAGGACAAGAGTGAGTTAGGTATGTAGCAGCAGAACTTTGCATGACTGGGCATGTAGGCCTGTTCACTGAAATGATCATTTGCACTTGGCATTTCTCACTTTGAGGAATGAGCGAAACAGAGAATTATACCTTCATGCTGCCTTTTTAGGTCGAGCCTAGAGACAGCGTGCAAGCGCTGCTCTGGTGAAGATCTGCTGTAGTTCAGTGGGTGAGGGAACCCCTACCCACTCCCCCACCCTTATTTTTTATTGGCTTGTGTCTTTGTCGTTCGTAAATGCTGCCTTGGGATTGGTTTATAGGTTTGTTAGTCCCTCCTTATTACAGCCATGTCCTCATTTGTAACCTCCCATGGCTACTGGCCCCTTTACTTCGAGTGTTACATGGTACGTGTTATTTAGACTGTGAGCACTATTTTCTTTAATGAGGTTCTCCTACTGCCTTCGTTGTCCGTTCCTTCTCACCCCCTCCCCCCGCCCGCACTCCTGTTGTCCGTGCCTTTCCCCCTCACTCCTGTTGTCCGTGACTCCCCCCGCCCTCCCTCCAGTTGTCCGTGATGACCCACCCTTCCTCCCATTGTCCGTAATGACTCACCCCCCTCCTGTTGTCCGTGATGATTAACTACTGTTTGCAATGCAATAGGTTTTGCGTAAATGTGAGTCCTATTGCATTGCAAATGCTTGTTTTTCTTTGTGTCCACACTAACAGGAAGAGCCTAGACATGTAGCCATTGCACTTGCCAATACGACGGCTGAAATCTGTGTATTCATCTGTACATGTTACACAGAGGTGTTTCTTGCACAACTTTTGGTCATTTAGAAACTCATATTATCGAATGTTTATATTAATTTTCTTCATTAGCCCAACGTCGAGAAAATTCACATTCGTATACAACTGTTGCTGAATGTTTTAGTAATTATCTGGGGTATATTTCTTCTAAACTGTTCTTGAATTCCTACAAAATTAAATGAAATGAGTAGCAAATTGTCCCATTTTAAGATGGCCGCTCTATTCCTTTCGGAAACAGCTTTGGCTTTGAACTGACGGCTTCGACCCTTTCCGCTCGCCTGCGAGCTGCTAATCACTGCGGCGACCATTTCACCAATGACTCGAAGGTGTTTTCTTTAAAGTAGGGCGCTGCAAGATAAAGTCCCATGAAACACTAGAGGAGCTGTATTTTTCTCCTCAAACGTTTTACTAATTTTTAAAACGGTTTATTGTTTTATAAATTTCGAAACAGTAACATAAATCATATTAATATCCTCCTTACCAACATTGTACGGGGCGTCCAAAAGAAAGAATTTGAATCGCAAATGTATTACATTTAGAAATGTTACTTCTTTCAAGTTCTCACACATTCCTCTTTTGACCAAATGCAGACGACCGGTGTTTCAGATAGGTGCCTCCTTGTGCGCCCGAACCGTTTCAGACATGGCTGTTTCCTATCTTGTCATCTAAACAGCTACCTCCGAAGCAGCCTGCGTCCAGGAGACGAAAGGGACGTGCTTTTCGATACATTTTCTAGGTACTGTTTTCAGCATGCAGTCCCGGTCACGGCATTACATTTACATATAATCCATAACTGTTTAAAACTCTTACACGTTATTTGTACGAAGGGATGCTGTAAACATAGACCTGGAGCTGATTCATTCCATCTCTTACTGTACCGCTCTTTGGATACATTTAATTGTTGGGTATTTAGCACCGATCCGGTCTTTGTGAAGGAGAAGTATCCTGTCTCCAGCTCCACTAATTGCCCCTACCTGTGTGCTAATAGTAATCATAAAAACAAATCGATTCGAGGCGCTGTTTTTTGTTGGTTTGCCGGCCTCTGCCTGCGCTGAGGTGCGTGCTGGAGCAGAACGCTCTTTTTGGGTAGTGATTTGTAGGTCAATGCGTGTGAAAACGAAAGTCTGCCAAACCGGTTGTTTCTATACAGTTAAAACATCAAATGCCAGAAGGAATCTCCCAAAATATTCTACACATGTCTTTATAGCACAGAAAGCACATGCACTCGGATTCACGCCTTTTTGCATGCTTTATGTCTTTCAAGCACTTGCCAATCCAGCAACGAAGCACTTCTACAATTCAAATAATCTCTGCAACAGTCTAATGGCAGCAACACCGGCTACTCGCATGAGCAGTCAGATGCCAGCGTAGCCACTGAACATCCTGAATTAACTTGAGTGTACATTAGTCAGGCCACATTTGAATGTATTTTTGTGATGGAACTTAGACCCACAGCGTGTGACGCAAGCTGTGCTGCAGTTTTCAAGCACTTGGCACTAACTAGCTGACATCACATCATCAGTGTTTTACAGCTGCAACTGCTACCTCTGGGTATTACGCACAATTCTGGCTGCACTCTTGAAGAATTGATCACGCCATTGCCAGAGTCAGATTGTGTGATGTTTGTGGATGGTTCTTGTTTAAGAGATGAAAGAGGTGCTTTGTGTGCTTCTAATGCTGTTTGTACAGTGTCTATGGTTCTTGAAGCATCATGTTTAAAAGGAGTAAATTCAGCCCAAATTTCAGAACTGGTCGCTTTGACCAGAGCGTGCATAATTGCCAAAAATTTGAGAGTAACCATATTCACTGACAGTCAATATGGTTTTGGGGTGTTCCACGATTTTGGACAGTTGTGGATGCAACGTGGATTCCTGACCTCTTCAGGATCACCAATTAGGAACAGCAAAGACGTGAAGAATTTACTGGTTGCACTACAGATGCCTAAAGAAATTGCAGTGGTCAAATGTCCGGCACATAAATCTGGAAACGATTATGTGACGAGTGGAAACATATACGCACGCTGACCAAGTGGCTCGTTTCTGTGCACAAAATTCAGTTTCAATTAACAAAGGAACAGAAAAACAAAATACAAATTGTCACCTAATGTTCTCTGCTGTAGAGTCATGGGAAGAAATTAGACAGTTGCAGAAAGAGGTCAGTGAAGAAGAAAAAGAAATTTGGATTAAATCAGGCTGTATACGAAGAGTTGAGGACGAGGTGTGGGTCTATACAGATGGAGACCAGTGATGTACCATGGATTGACAAATGTAGGGAGAGATGCTATGATTAGGCTTTTTAAGCAATCCTGGTACAATCCAAAGTTCAGGGTCATTGCAGAGAGTTTTTGCCAGAGATGCATTGTATGCCAGCAGCAGAATCCAGGGAGAAAGACTGTTGTTAGTTGGGGACGAATTGGTAAAGCAGCAGGACCGTTTACACGGTTACAGGCTGACTTCATAGAACTCTCTCCGTGTAATGGACTGAAATATGTGTTGGTTGTTGTTTGTCTGTTTTCTCGTTGGGTAGAAGCATATCCAACAAGAAGGAATGATAGTCTAACAGTTGCTAAACTACTTTTGAGAGAGATCATACCAAGATTTAGATTTCCAGTCTCTTTAGAAACGGATAGAGGTACTCATTTCAATAATGAAATAATTCAGATGATTTGCGCAGCACTACAGATTGAGCAAAAGCTGCATTGTGCCAATCGACCAGAAGCATCAGGTATGGTTGAGCAAATTAATGGCACTATAAAATCGAGACTCTCAAAGGTCTGTGCATCCACAGCACTAAAATGGCCAGATGCTTTACCCTTGGTGTTGATGAGTTTGAGAAGTATTCCTGATAAAAAAGACTGGATTATCCCCTCACGAAGTGATTATGGGGTGAGCAATGAGACAGCCATTGGTACCAGCAAATCAATTGATGAATATTACTGATGATCTAGTGCTCGATTATTGCAATGGATTGGCTGATGTGGTGCATTCTGTGTCTCATCAGGTGGGAGAAGTTGCAACCACAACACAGCAAGAACAAGCACATGATCTAAGTCCAGGAGAGTGGATTCTGGTGAAGAAGCATGTAAAAAAGTTGTGTCTGGAGCCAGGTTGGCATGGGCCATATCAAGTGATACTAGTGACAACAACAGCAGTGAAGTGTGGTGGCTTGCCGAATTGGATACACGCGAGCCACACAAGAAGAGTCCCAATTCCACTTGAAAGACTTGAAGAGGGAGAGGAGCAACAGGTAGAGGGTCAAGAAGAACCTGAAGCTGAGGTTGAACATGAAATTGAACGTGAGCAAAGTCAAATAAAGTGGGCACCAGCTACTGGGTCTCGTGAGACTGCTGTTGAAGTCAATGAAGGAGAAGTGTTGAATAAAGACAATAGCCCTCTCTCCTTGTTCTGGTCACAGTGAGGCACCCTTTTCACCCCCCCCCCCTACGGACGGCTACATATTGAAGTTGATCCATCGCAGTGAGGGAGTCCGTCACTGGAAGTTATTCTTTCTGGACCCCCTCCGGTTTGTGGACTTACTTCTCTGACTTTTGGTGTCCCTGAAATTCCATCATTCATGTCCGGTCGACCTGACCCGATCTGTTTTCCCTACCCCTTTTCGATTTCCCCCTCCACCTTCTATGCTCTATTTGACTGGTTGCTATGTCGTTTCCTGCTCTAGTAACTGATGTAATGTTGTAATTACCGTTCTTTTCTCTGTTATGCTACCCTCGAGTAACCAATGTAACTATGTAACACTGTTCTTGTCTTACCTCATGTAAAGCGCTCTGATACCTCCGGGTCTAGCCAGCGCTATATAAAACTCTTAAAATAAAATAAAATAAAGACCAGGAGCAAGTACAACAAAGAAAAGAATCAAACAAAAGGAGTTGTGAACTTGGCTCTGAAGCTGATGAAATTGTGGAAGTTAAGAAAGCCAGAAAAGGAGATGTGTGGCCAAAGGGAGTGAAAAGACTGAAATACACTCTAAAATAAAAATCACCAGACACGATATTAGAAGTATCAAGCCAAACAGAGCAAAGTGACTCAGAAGAAGACAAGGTGTGGAAAACAAAAAGAACAACAGTTCCGAACAAGAAATACACAGCACCTGAATGGACATATGTGCTGTCCGAAGAAGCTGAGCACACAGATCAGTACAGAGAAAAAACTGGTGCAGAATTGAATCACGCAAACGGTTACGAGCCACCCTAAAAGAACTGTGTAAATTTGGGGTGCAGAAAATTGAGAGTTCACTCGGAGGAGTGTGCAAAAGTAAAGCTGAAATTAAGTGAAAGACTGTGAAGATATTTTGAAGAAAAAAAAAAGGGGTGAAGCAAGAAGGCTTGAAGTGTTTGAATACACTAATATTTTTATTTTTTTATTTTTTTGTTTGGATAGACTAATTATTTAGTTTATTTTTTATTTTTTTATTTTGTTAGTCAATATAAATTTTCATAGAAATGGGCGAGGCAAATACTACAGCGACTGGATATCAAAATCATAGTTTTAAACGTAGATGTATTAATGCTTGCTTCTTTAGTGTTTTATTACTAATGTTGGTGTGGTTAACACTTGTTGTTGTTGTGCCTTACTTTGTGTTTATTGATGGAAATAATAATACTAATAGTGTGATGAGTGAGAAAGTAGATGTGGATAAGCTCAAGGAAGATTCACATACTAACATGAAAAGGATGATAGATGACAGTGTCTATCATCAAGATAAATCAATTAATGACTTTTCGTTAAATGTTTTTATTAAATTGCTTTATGAATATGTTGATACAATGGATGTGAGAGATTGTTACGTGTGCATGCAACTACCATCGTCTGTCTCTGAGGGAGTGACCTACCATCACTTACCTCTAACATATTGAGGGTCCTGTAGTGTTCTAACTAGTCTCTTATACGAGAGGGATAGTTTAGAATATTATTATTCTAATCTAGACTTAGTATTTTCTGAAATTCCCATTAGAAGAAACATGAATAGGGTAAATAGTGCTAAGGATGCAGAATTTTTGGGAGAATTCTTTCATTCAACCAAGACAATAGATATAGTATATGCGCACAGCAATAATCTTACATGTAGTTTGCGCTTAGAGGAAATAGAGTTCATTAATCTGGTAGAGGATAGAAGACAACATTTTAAGAGAAAAGCTGCTGAGCAGAAGTCTCATGTACCTCCATGGGCTTATAGAGAAGGTGATTATAAAAAGGGTGAGACAATATGCTGCCATGACCCTGAATTGGCATCATAGAGGGAAGCTTTGCTTACTTAGATTAAAAACTGACTATAATAACTATTTCATTGGTTCTAGTGAATGTGATCATGTTTTCTTAATAACGGGTGGATGGGGAATAAGAGGAGGAACTGATCCTGTTTCCCTGAAATCTATTATGTGTGTGGTAAGAATGCCTATTATAGGTTGCCTGCACATTGGTATGGGTGTTGTTATATGGGGATTGTCTTTCCAAAACTATACCACCTGGACATGAATCATGGGATCAATGAAAAGAAAAGTGAACTAATACGTAGTAAGAGGGGAATAAGTGTTTCAGAAATTGTTGGTGATATCTTTGGAGCATTGATACCTTCAGTTGGAGTTATTCTAAATTCACACCAAATTAGAAAATTGTCCCCAGTGGTTGATCGTTTATCAACGGACACTGCTGGTGGGTTCTTGATGATTGATACTGAAATGGTTACAATTAGGTCTATGGTTTTGCAGAAACGACTTGCCCTTGACGTATTATTGGCTAAAGAGGGTGGCGTTTGTAATATGTTGAAAATCCAACAATGTTGCACATATATCCCTGATAAAAGTAAGAGTCTAGAGGGGTATATCAAAAATATTACAAATCTTCGAGAAGATTTGGCATAACTGAAGGTTGATGGTGCTTGGGAGAAACTTGGTAAGGGTTTCTTCTCTGTGGGTAACTGTTTTTCTACTTTTGGTAATTGCTTATTAAGGAGAATATTAACACCAATTATTGCAGTTGCTACAGTGATACTAATGGTATTTCTGATATATAAGTGTTGTAGATGCAAGAAAGCGACACAAGATGTTAAACGAAGAGCAAGAAAAGACAGAGAGAAGAAATAGATTTAGAAGACAGGAGAAGGAATTACTACGAGATATTCAAGGATACAGATGGAGTTATGATGAAACAATAGAGAACTACAGCTTTCTAAATGATAAATGGTGACAAATTGTATTTGTGGATTATTTGGGGATGGCTCAAAGTCGCCATCAAAGGGGGAATTGATGGAGCAGGGTTTTCGCGAAATAAAACCTTCTCGGATTGAGCCCCCTAGTGATTAATACTAATCGTGTGGTGAGCAAAAGTTATGCGGAAAAGGGCTAACATAAGGGATAATGAAGCTGCGCAAACGCAATTTAGATTGCTGAAGTAGGCCACAAATGCTTAAAGCTAATGGAAAATAAAAGAACTAATGCTGCTTGATTGCACTATATTAATAATGCACTGGAAAATAATATTGCATGAGTAAATGCAACACACAGGGTGGGTGCGTTATGGTATAGTCTTATAAGTGATTAATAATGATTGTGTTTGTTTCCCGTAGAAGTATGGTTTTCTGCTCTGCAGAAAAGGCCAGAGAATCATGTTAGAAATAAATACGGGTTAACACTGGACGAGAAAGGGAAGGTGGAAGACAGTTCATCCTTCACGGGTCCTATGTGCCTACCAAAGTTTGCATGGAGAAACAAAATAATTTTTGGAAGAAGAACACTCCCTTAGAGAACGGCGCAATTGAACAATCGAGGCACAAAAGTTGTTACATGACCGAAATGGCAGAAATGTGTACTATGACAGTGGCTTGAATTTGTATTTCCTGGGCTGGAAGTTGATAAGATGAATAAAAGAACAATGAGGTCCCTGACTAAAGTGACATGACGAGAGTGGTGTGACAGTACACCCACTTCCTTAACCAATAGAATGAAGAGAAACTGTCCGTTCCGATACAAATGTGGGTTGGTCTTTTGGGGTTTTAGGGTATAATTGAGGTCCCCGGTGGGAGGGTTTAAAGGAGTTGCGTGATCTCTACCTGGCGTGAGGAGAGGCCCGTTTTGCTGTCTCCTATTTCCTTTGGGCTGGCTGTTCCTGTTTGCTAATTCCTGACTTAGGGGGATATTCACAAGAACGTGTGCTAAACACCTACAAAAAATGTTAACGCAACTTCACACATCGCAGCCTATCGCTGGAAAATAACCCTGTGTTAACGTGCGATTCACAACACGGCGGTACCATGCGATAGTCCCCCAAAAACGTGGCCAATGTCCGCGATACAACCACCGCGACGGAGATACAAACACAAACCCCAACGTGTAAAAATGACGCGATGGGCCCAAACGCGATAAGAAAACAGTGAGAACCAGCAAGAGGCCAGCAATACCCACGTGTAATGCGGGAAAAAGCACAAGAACAGCATACGGAAAATGCCACTAAAAACAAAACCATTCCTGAGAGGGAAGCAGAGCCATTCCTGAGAGGGAAGCAGAGCCATTCCTGAGAGGGAAGCAAGATGGCGGCAGGCTAGGCGGCGGCTAGGCTTGTCGTGCAATAGCAGCACCGTGGCTCGGCATACTCCCTGACATGTAACAGATCGGATGGAGTATGACTTCTTCCCCGCCATACCTGCTACACGGAGATCTGCACACAAGGATAAATTGTAGCGCGTGCATCTTTACAACAGTGTTGGATACATTGGAGGAACAAATCAAAGTGCTCCTTACCTGCTGTCAGCTATTCCGGTTGCTGCGGGGAGATCTCCCGAAACGGGAGCGAGTAGTCTGCCGGGAGAAAATCGGCAGAAACGCTGAAGAAATGGCTCCGAAGGTACCGCCAGCAGCACGGGGGAAGACTACGAGAGTCGGCGCGGCTCCCGGTCCGGCTCACGCGAGCGAGGTGGTAGACGTGGATCCACAGGCGGCGGCAGCTGCCATGGAGACCAGTGCAGCTGGGGCAGGAGCGGGGGCCGGGGTAACAGCGATAAATCATTCAGCTGGTCCGGCCGGCCGTCGCAGCCAGAACCTGACTCAGAAGAAGCTTCCCGGTGAATTAACTAGCCAGAGTCAGAGCCTGAAGCGGTTACCCGGCTCGACGATCATCGAGCTGTTTGCTGGGGCCAAGGGATCGGACAAAAGTAAAGGCAGTCGAGCAAAGGAGGGTCCAGGAGGTGATAGCGTGCCAGCTATAGTTGCATCAATGGAGGGAGACAATGAAGTCAATGAAGCTGGAAAAGACATAAACGAGGAGAGTTCAGACGGCGCTGTGATGCACCCCACCACTCATATGGCACTAGAGAGCCCAGATCCAGCCGGGCAAGTAAGTAACGTCGCTGAAAATCTCCTGGTGGCCTCTGATGATATTGTGGCAGTGAATGTGGGGAGACAGGATCAAACCCAGGGCACTCAGAACTGTGGGGGGCCGAATGACAGTACCTCGCTTAATCATACGACTAGCCTTGAACCCGAAACGGCACTGCTCGGTAGTGTGGGATATGGTTCGCTGGACCCTCAACAACATGACAGTGACCTCTGCATAGGTATAAAAAATGCTGGTTTAAAGAAAGGGGGCCCTCTTCCCCCCAGGGATAAGCATTTTGCACGTAAAATCCATAGCGATAAGGAGGCCGACACCGAGATGTCGGAGTATTTTTATTCTTTATCGGATGATACTGAATCAGTGGAAGGCTCTTTCTCTATGACTAGTATAAGTGAAACTGAAAATGAGGGTCTGCAGGACACAACGGGTGGGAATTCCATTGCAACATTACGTAGGGTCAAGAAAGCCACCAATGTACCGACCCAAGAACTCAACTGGGATTACTCACCAGTAAATCAATTCATTGGCGATAAAGTCCATGTGAACATGGGCTCAGAAGAAGCTCCCTCCTCCACACTGGATGCTATACTGCAATCAGTTATGGCTCACCGAGAAGAGGCCCGCCAGGACAGTAGGCGCTCTCAAGCAGCTATACGAAAGGTGCAGGGTTCGGTCCGTAAGTTCGCGAAAGTGTGTACAGATATTGCCGATCGTATAACAGAACTTGAGACTCGAACTGTGAATATGGAAGCGGATGTGGCCTCGATACAGGAGCAGACGACAGCCCACGAGGCTAGACTCTCTGATGTGCAATGGAAACTGGAGGAGCAGGAAAATCGCCAGTGGAGGAACAACCTGCGATTTCTTGGCATATCGGAAGATAAGGGGGGTACCGATGTTCGTTTGTATATGATCGATCTTTTAGCAAAGTCTTTTCCCGAAGTAGTTGGCTGGAACTGGGCTCATGAAGTCCAAAGAGCACATCGGGTGCCCATGTCAATCAAACAGCCATTAGGAGGAGATAGCAGACCCCGAGCAGTGCTTGTATATTTTGGGAACTTTCTCCTTCGACAGATCATTGCGGAGAAGGCTAGGCCTGATCGTAAACGTAAATTCGAGGAAGTTGAATTCTTTACACACCCTGACTTCTATCATGTCACGGTTGAACGCAGCTGGCGACTCAGACAGATGATCAACCCCTTCCAGGCAATAGGGGCACAGGCATATCTTTTGTATCCGGCAAAATTGAAAATTGTATATGGGGAGAGTACTCGCTTTTTCTTATCGGAAATTAAGGCCAAAGAATTCTTGGAGGAACTAAGGGGGATGAAGTAGGAGCGGTTATTAAAGTACAAGACTAGAAGCAAGGGGGTAAACTTAATCTTATGAGGCAATGACTTAATTGTATCTGAATCTGGGGATATTTTGGTGTATGGGGGTGTGTGTTCGGGATCACAGTGCTACGCTGCTTCATCGCCTTCTAGACCTTGGGTCTAGTTGGTTTCAAGGGGTGGGGGGTAGGGGGGAAGGAGGGGGGGAGATGTAGGGTGCTGGGGGTAGGGAGGAGAGAGGGAGGACACGGAGGGGGGGTGGCGGGGGTGGGGGGGAGAAAAAAACCAGATAAGATGTATAAAGCACGCAAAAGGTAAAAAAAAGAGTGATAGATTTAGGATTATAGAACAATATAGTCGGTTACTTCAAGTAGTCAGGTATGGATAAGTTAACAATATGTACCGTTAATGTGGCTGGGTTAAATGACAGGGCTAAGAGAGATAAGATCTATGAAATATTGCGTTATATTAGCCCAGGAGTAATCTGTTTACAAGAAACCCATATTTCATGGAATAACCGGGCAGTTTTACAAATTCGGGGCTATGATCTGGCGGTCTGCTCTTCACAGACATCCTTGACAAGAGGAGTGGCGATATTTATCAAACAATATCTTGGGGTTGGGAAACGCATTTTAGCAGATAAATGGGGTCGATGGGCAATTGTTTCATTAAGTGTGGGATTAACAATTGGGACTATTTATGCCTCAAATCAAGATGACCCAGAAATCTGGGAAGAACTTGAGATAGAGTTAGCTACATGGCCGGCCCCATTAATCCTCTGTGGAGATTTTAATATTCACACAGGGACCCTAGCCGGGGCAGACATAAGCTACACGGGGAGGAAACCAAAGGTTAATAGAGCTATAAATACACTAAAAAGTACCCATGGGCTAGTGGATGTCTGGCAGGCAAAGAAGGGGAAGGACCCGGGCTATACATATTTTTCATACCCCCACCAGAAGAGTGTGCGCCTGGATTACTTTTTGGCTTCGACTCATATTCTCGGGGAGGCAGAGATTGCTAAATTGCCTAGAATTTTTTCGGATCATAATCCGTTAATGTTGGGAATTGTATATCAAGGCAGCAAGCAGAGACCCAGCCCATGGACGTTTGATAGAAAGTTAAATGTTGATGAGGATTTTTTGAAATTTCTTAAGCACTGGGCTGAGAAATACTGGGATGCTAATCGTTTTAGTGCTTCACGCGCAGTTGTGTGGGACGCATTTAAAGCTACTCTTCGGGGCCAAGTGATAGGTTATGTAGGTCAACTGTGGAAAAAACGCAAAGAGCATATTGAGGCTCTTCTGATGAAACTATCACAGCAAGAGATCGAACAGACGGAAAGGTTAGGGCAGGGGGAGCCGGACAGAGTAAAGAAGATCAGTGAGGAAATAGCCATAACTAAAGCTGAAGTTAATAGTATATTTCAGGTACAAGCTGCCCAGGCTTATCAGGCTCAACTAAAGGAGAGGTATGAGTATGGGGAAAAATCTGGCAGACTCCTAGCCCATAGGATTAGGCAGCGGGACTCACAGAAACTTATAGGGGAAATAAAGAACCCCGAAGGGCAATTGGTTAACACCGCGGCAGAGATTATGGGGGTATTCGAGCAGTTTTATAGGAATTTATATCAGATGGATGATAGTGGGACAATAAATGGGGGAAATATGTGGAATTATTTAGGATCTAATAGGATGGAACCAGAAATTTGCTTAGAATTGGAAAAGGAAATCTCAATTGAAGAAACCGTGACTGCTCTAAATAGCTTGGCTTCGGGGAAAGCATCCGGCCCCGATAAGATCCCAGTAGAAATCTATAAGGCACTCCAATCCATCCTAGCCCCAATATTGCAAGATCTATTCCTCGATGTACAATATCATGGGATTCCGCCAAAATCGTGGCAAGACACTGAGATAGTAATATTCCCCAAAAAAGGGAAACCTCCGGAGTTACCGGGGTCATATCGGCCTATCTCATTAATAAATTCGGACGCGAAAATTTATTCAAAGATTCTTGCGAATCGACTCCGGGGGATCATAGCCAGATTAGTCTCTCCTTGGCAACACAGCTTTATACCTGGTAGGGGTACTATGGATCATATCCGGCGTGTGATTTCTTTGATTGATATAGCAGAAGTCAGGGGAGATGATCTGGCTGTGATCCTCTTGGATGCCGAAAAGGCATTTGATCGGGTGGTATGGCAGTCTTTATGGGAAATCCTGGCGGTACGAGGGTTTGGCCCACAGCTAATCACGGCAATACGGGCAATGTACTGCAATCCAACTGCAAGGGTTCGAGTGATGGGGGATATATCCGGGATAATACAGGTAGCACGGGGGACCAGGCAGGGCTGCCCTTGTTCCCCGATCCTCTTTGTGTTATATATTGATCCTCTGGTTGCCCAGCTAATTTTAAACCCGGCAATAGAACCATATCGAATTAATGGCTATGAGACAAAGGTTTTGGCCTACGCGGACGATATCGCAGTGATTACATCTAAACCAGAATCTGCAATTAGAGAGATCGAGGAGGTGGCAGAGAGGTTTGGGAGCTGGTCCGGATATCGTTTAAATAAGGGTAAGACTCAGATAATCTGCTCAGGACAATGTTCATTTCAAGATCAGCGGAATACGGACATTGCCGTCTATCTGGGGGTTAAAATTAGCTTTAATTTGGCTCAACTATGGGCTATTAATCTTGATCCTATGTTGAAAGATATTAGTATGGAGCTTCGGCGGATTGATCAGCTACAACTAACTATTGTGGGCAGGGTTAATGTCCTAAAAATGAAGTTTTTCCCCAGAATTTTGTATCTATTTCGCTCAGTCCCCTTAGAGCTCACGTATGATATAATCCAAAGGATGGATACTATGTTTCAAACTTTATTTGGAACTATCATAAAGTGAGACGTGCTTTGAAAACATTAACCCTCCCACGGGAGAGGGGAGGCTGGGCTGCCCCGAATCTGCTTTTTTATTATTGGGCAGCCTCCCTACAACAGATGGGCACCTTGTTAGCAGAGGACGGGGTGGGACGTGAGGACTCTCTGCCTTCTATATATCAGCTGTCTATGGGGAGGGAAGCAATAGGACTCTTCCTTAGGCAGTGGGAGTCTAGGTATTATAAGAACATACGATTTCTTAGCATTAAAGCAGCAAGATCAGTCTGGGTTAAGGCAAACAAGATTTTGAAAATCCCCAAACTTAATAGATATTCTCCACTATGGGGGTCATCACTGTTTCCCGCCGAAATAATGGATGGTATGGCCAGGGACTGGGAACAGGCAGGTATATTACATGCTGCCTGTCTATATAACAATGGAGGTCAGATAGTTACTTTCCCGGACTTGGTTGAGAAATTTGGAATTGCGGAAAGGACCTATTTTAAATATATACAGGTTAAAGGATGCCTTAAAAATTTGGAAAGGGGGTCATTTAATCTAGGACCTATAACAATGTTGGATAAAATATATCATGGAGGTGCCTGGATCGGGGATATTTATAATATATTAATGGAGACTTTACCGGATGATCTCGGTAAAGTAGAGACTAGATGGGCGGAAAAATTAGGTGATGTAGAGGTCGACCTAGATATGTCTTTGGAATTGGGGGTAAACATCTTTCTGGCAGCCAACCTAAAGGCGCAGCACTATAAAACTTTGTTTAATTTGTATTTTACCCCAGCTAAGTTGTTTAAATGTGGGAAAAGAGAGTCGGATGAATGTCCAAGGTGCGGTTTGGGCCCGGCAGATAGCACACATATGTTCTTTTCATGTAATTCTCTTAGTTTGTTAAAAAGTGGGATTGAGGAATTTTGCCAAGAAGTAACCAATCAAGCGATTATTATTACCGCACCCATGATGCTATTTGGATATGACAATCGAGCTAAGCTGTCAAGACCCCATCGGGATTTTATATTTATTACAACAGCAGTTGCCAGGCTTTTAATAGCTACAAGGTGGAAGGATAATGAACCTCCGTCATATATGGCCTGGCTCCATAGGCTATTATCTATCCATATGCAGGAGCTGGCTTTATATAAATGTAAGGGGTGGCGGGCGAAAGAGAAAGGTCATCAGATCTGGGGGCTAATGACCAGTTGGATTAAAAAAGATCGTAGGGCTATCGCCAATAGGCTGGGAATCGGTTAATAATTCTTTTGATTTCAGCTATGTAGGATCTCTCGTTGTTTCCTCCCATGCTTTAACCTATTAGCCAATAATATAAAGGGGCCCACGACGGCAGCTCAGCCGCTGCGGTAACCGTAACTGTAATAATTGCTGTCAAGTTCAAGGGGGTTTGGAAGAAGTTGAATTACAGATGTTTCTTTTTCTTTTTTTGTTGCGTGCTCTTAATGTATCGGATGTATGATGTAACAAGGCAATCATTTAGATCGTGGAGCATTACATCGCTGTTTTTACAACGCAAGTCGTTACCACGACTTGCGCTGTAGGGCGCTGGACTTAGGAATAGTATGATTTACTATTCCAACTCCAGCCTACGTACAGTAGGGAAGGTGTTGGAATAGTAAATCACACTATTCCTTAGTCTAGAGCGCCCTCCAGTGCAAGTCGTGGTAACGACTTGCGTTGTAAATGCAGCGATCTAAATGTACTGCGGTGTTTTGACCACGTTGTTAGGGTCGTTTCCCTAATGTATCTTGTTTTTCTTTTGTGGCTAAAAATAAAAAATATAAAAAATAAATAAATAAAATAAAAACAAAACCAACTGCGGAGTACCACGGACCCTGACCGACTGCAGAGGACAACATGAACCCCATATTCCCCACGGAGGAACACCCAGGAATACAGGGCTCGTGGAAGGGCAATGAGAAGAGGAAGAGGAAGAGGAAGAGGGGGTACAGTCCACAGGAAAACCCGATTATCGCCACGGATGAGACAGAACACCACCACCAACTGTACGTCACCACCAATGTGTCATTGGCAACAAAGAGGCAAAGATGGCACACCACCTCGGACCAACTGAATGCCGTCGCATGGCAGAGGAGGACAATGGAAGATCACAAGAGGCGCTGGACTGATGTGAATGTCAAAACCAAACAGAAACCCGCTGCCAACACGAAAGCAGCAACGCACCCCGGAGAAGGGGGGCCAGCAGAACACCAGGAGCTGAATGACATGGAGAAGATGGTGGCCACAGTCACCAGTCGGGAGACTGTGACATGAGTTGGTGATCTGGACACTGCCCAACATGACCCAACATCACATCAACATGGTGCGTAGTGACCTGGGAGTGGGGGGACGGGGGGAGATGAGCACAATGGCACACATGCACAATCAAGCAGGGCACACTGCACACCCACAATGATCCTGGATCATGTCCCTGAACCCACGGGAACACCTCAGCACACACACAAACACCAAGTAGTCCCACGAACACCATGTGCCCAAAGGGGCACCCACCCAACACATCAACATTCACACATCCAACACATGCCCACGTGCAAAACACAGCAAACATGCATATACGTCAGCCACACTGACAATGCAAGAGACACCACATGACCAGTAGCTTTGCTGCAGTCATATCATCATGGCAATGCACACGGCCCGACACCGAGGTGGCTGAGTGCGGACAACACCCGAAAAGGAGCAGGTCATACTCGGACACAACTACCTGCACAAACAACCCCTGACGTCAACGACACATCTGCGGACAAAACATGCCCAAGAGTCACAACTCGACAAAGAGCACAAGTCACCCAAGTCTGCAACAACTCAGCACCCTGGAAGCACAGAACTGACAGGCACACCGCATGAAAGGGATCAGTGGCAGACAAATCCGAGCCGCTGGAGCGAATCACCCACCGTGCAGCATACGCACATGAGCATAAGTGCACCTCGACATTAACAACATCCCGGTACAAACAGCAACACCTCCACAACAGAACACAGGACACAACTGGTGCCGCAAATGTGCCCAACATGGAAAATCACATCTAGCACAGCAGGAAAATGTGACATGACAATGTACAAGTACAACCTGTAACCTGCAAATATGTTTTATTCACACATGCTGTGCTTGTGGACATTTTGTACTGTCCCATGATTGCCAGGGACGGCCACAATGTGACGTCCTCATGAGAAGAAATTGGCAATGATGGTGTTCCTACTGGCCATTCCTGCCACAGCTGCAGTGGCATGTGGGCCACCTGCCCCATCGTCCCCATCATCGTCCGGTAATTCTGGAACTGGGATCCATGGGGCATTGGTGCGTACACAGATGTTGTGCAACACACAACATGCAACGATCATCTTGCACACGATGTCTGGGCTGTACAGGAGCCTTCCACCTGTGCCGTCCAGGCACCTGAAACGTGACTTCAACACGCCAAATGTGCGTTCAACGATGCCCCTGGTGCGTATGTGGGCCGCATTGTACTGCCTCTGGGCGGGTGTGTTGGGTGTCATCATCCAAGGGCAGAGTGCATATCCTTGATCACCTGGGACAGTGCAGAGAGAAAAGAGTCAATACTTGGTTCGGCATGATGTGTTGGCAGGCCCACTGATCCAGTGACGCCTGTGCTGGCTGTGTGTGGGGTGAGTGTAAGCCAGCCCTCAGGGAGTAGCTGTTGCTGGCAACAACTCCAACAGTCATCAGGCACTCAGAAATGCAATGTCAGAACAACAAGGGAGCATGACTTGAGTCGCACAGGGTTTGTGGCCTCGGATGCACAGCGGCCGACACGGGCCTACTGCCACGGGACGCTGACTTGCGGGAGACCGGGGTAGGGTCATGAGGGCAGAGCAGGGTCTCGTATGTCTCAGAGGTGCCTTCAGCGGAGTGTCTCGGGGGAGAATGGGAGGTGTACCCCCAGGGCATGATGCAGAGGTCACAATCCAGCTGTGTCCGGCAACATGGCGGATATGAATGCCACAGACTCATGCCAGACACCAAGTCCGTACCTGCCCGTTGCTGATGACAACACCCAGGCCACAGGCTTAGACACCAACGATGTTCCGCCGGAGGCTGACGGTCACTCACGGCACACAGGGTCAGTGGCACCAGGTCAGTCCTTGCTACTGGTTGACCTCCTCCGTAACCGTGATCCGTGTTTCCACCGGACTGTGACGCAACTCACTCTCGGTCCTCCCCCTGCGTTCACTGGCATGGACCTGGCCATTGATTACTGATGACTCAGTTCAAGATGTGGGACATGCTGGACTGCAGTGTAGCCCGGCTGCAGCGGTGGAGTATGTCAACGAATGGGGACCCCTGGGGGCCTGTGTCACGGAGGACAGCGATGGCCTGAGGAGGCCGCCAAGGTCGCGGGCATGGGTCTTGGAGCTAGCACCGGCACGTGGTGGGCCCTCTTTGACACACGACGGTGTCGGCAGGTGAGCGGCGCGGTTTTGGAGCGCTGGGGTGGGCTCGCCTGGTCTGGGTATCAGCATCCTGGGGTGCAGCAGGCACACAGGCTCGCAGGCCCCGCTGCTCACAGTGTCGGCCTTGTGGCGGACTGCGAGGCGCCGCCCTGGCAGTGACGTTGGCCTTTCCGGGAGGGAAGCACGCTCTGCGCCACGGGGTTTTTGTACACACCCCTGTGCAGGCCTGGCATACTCCGGGCCAACCCACTACGCTCACGCACACGGGGGATGCAGCGAGTGACATCTCCGCGATCTGACCCACGGCCTGGGGTGACATGGTTGCGTCCACTGTTCACTACTCTCCAGTCACCAGCAGTTGATGTCTGCATGTTCATATCAGTAGTTTGCATGCCCATGTCTGTCCAGCACATCCACGCCTCACTTGTCGTTGTGTACATTCCCATTCACGGGTCACTTGCATCCTTCGCACATGGCTGCATTCCGCATCTCCACACGTTCAGCTGTTGTGTGGCTGTGGTGCCATGATATAGCTGTATTGTGTGCAGGGGAGGCCCATGATCACCATGGAGTTGTGTTGTCGTGTCTGGTAGGTGGGCATGTTGATTTACATGTTGTATGTGGTTTGGTCATGTGTGCAGTTCCCACAGTTGTGCGTTGTGTGATGGTGGCTTTGAGGTGTGTGGTGTGTTGATTTGGCACTTACCAACGAGCAGTCCAGTTCCATAGATGCCATCCTGGAAGCGCTGGTTGATGATGGACTGTCGGAAGATGTAGGAATCGTGCACACTGCCGGGGTAGTTTGCGACAACATTGGTGAACATTCCCCGGTGGTCCACTATTGCCTGCACATTGATGGAATGCGTGTGCTTTCTGTTGCGGTAGTGGTGTGCAGTATCCTCAGGGGGCACAAGTGGGACATGTGTGCAGTCAATGGCCCCCAACACGTGTGGGAAGCTAGCAAAGGCGTAGAAGCCTTGCTTTGTCTCCAGCTGTTCCTGCGCAGTGTGGGGGAAGTGAAGGTACTGGGGTATGAAGCTGATGATGGCATCCAGGACAGGTGTGATGAACTTTGATAGGGCTGGCTGTGAGACTCCTCCGACTCTGGCAGTTGTTGGTTGGAAGGTACCAGACGCCAACAAGTGCAGCACAGCCAGCAGCTTTGTCTGCAGAGGGATGTTGGTTCTCCGCTGGGTTGGGACCGTCAACCTGTGGGCGATGTGGGTCATGATGCGGATGATGGTTGTCCTTTTGAGCCTGTAGTGGGCAATGACTTCCTCGGGTGTTAGATCTGTGAGACTGGTGCGTTTTCGGTAGGTCCGCTGTCTTGCTCTGTGCTGCCTCTCTGGTGGTCCGGGGGGGTAGGGGGGCCTGGGGGTGGTGGCGGTGAGTGCTGTGGCCCTGTTGGGGCTCCGAGCTGCATGATGAGTAGCTCCATGGCGTCGCTTGTTCTTCGGGTGTGGCTGTGTGCGGGGCTCCATTGCCTACTGCAGGTAGTCATCCGGCTTTACTCCAGCCGGAGGCAGGTGTTAAATACCTGCTGCTACCGCGGCTTATCGCGTGGTTTAGACTCGCATCGCAGATCTGGCAGTTCGTTGTGAAAGTGGTGTAGTGGTGTTTTCGTGTGTTTTTGCACGGGAACGCCTACTCTGCATCTCATTAGGGTTAGTTGGTGGTGTCCTCCGTGGGGATAAGTTTTGGGGCAGTTATCGCGGGAATACTGGCGATGTCTGCAGTTTTCACCCACTTGTGAATGGGGTGTTAAATCTATCTCCACTTTTGTTGCGTTAAGTTGGCGATAACTCGGAGATAAGTCCTTGTGAATATGCCCCTTAGTCTTTGCCTCTTCAAATCTACTTGAGGGGCCTTACTGCTCTCATTGCCAGAGAGTAGTTTCCCTATTTCTTATTGGGTTAGTATAGCTGAAATCTGAATTTGCATAATCAATTTGCAAATGTTTATTATCTCTGATCTTTTGTCTCTACGCATATCCACTCACTCATGTATTTGAATTGAGATGTTCTTTTGTCATTTCTCATTATTTGTCTCTCGCGTGAAGATCTATGATTCATACTGTATTGATATTGATGAGCATTTCACACATTTATTAGATAAAGCATTATAAATATACAAACGTGTTTGTCTTTATTAGAGGTGTTAATCTTTGATTTATGAGAGTATTTTTAGATCCAAATATTAGTTTGCCAAACCCTGATTACATAAATAAAGATCGCATCGCCACAAATTTCATGCAAAGATGACATGGTAATTCGATGTTGGTAAGTTTAGAAATTTTCACTCACCCCTGTGAAGGGGCTTGTTGGGTAATGAATTGGACCCTGGTAATGAAATTTTGTTAGTCCTGGATCGCTGGATCACAGGCATCTCTTCTTGCTCGAGCCATTCGATAACTCAGACTGGATTTTCTGCCAACTCGGGCCAAGAGAACACAGAGGGTGCAAATAGCACAGAGGTTGTTTCAGGCTGACCAATATACTCATTCATGCACTCACCTTTCAATTCACTCAAATCACCTACCTGTCAATGCCTGCATACCTTCTTTCATCTAATCAGCCATCCTTTCAAAACGTATCAATGAGTCTGCCCATTTTCCTTTTCTCCCTCATATGTCCACCCGTCCATCCAACCATTAGTTCATTTTATTTGCTGACCCAACTTAGATCTACAAATTAAAAAAAACATTCTGCATTCTTTTGTAGGTGTGCATGCTGTTGTTTTTTTTTATCTCGGCTCGTCTTTATGGAATGTTCTGAAATACTTGTTTCTTCTGAAGTCGTAAGTGGGTAATTTTAAAAGGAAAAATGCTGTGTTACTGAGTGTAAAAAAGTGTTCGTAAGTTGTTTTAAAAGCAAGTGTTTTAGCTCAGGTAAAGTGGACAGACTATATCCTCCTTATGAAGCGAACATACTTGATGGTAGCACAGAGTTCAGGGCTTAGAATACGCATTTGTTGAATGCAGCTTTTCCCGAGCTGGGGTAAATGGGGGCATGTCCTTTGCTGCCTTCTTGCGCGGAGGAGCGTCTTGCAAAAATTTTTCTTTATATCTCCTCCCTGGCTGGAGTGCTCAGGTTTTTATTATTTGATTTGTGTCTCTTTGCAGGTGCGTACTATGGAGCAGATTTACAATTAACGAACGCAGCACGGCGCAGCAAGTCATTTTGCTGCGCCATGCTGTGTTAGTTTGGAAAGCACAGGGATGCGACATATTTACAAGAATATGTCGCATCCTTGTGCTTCCCCCTGCGCTGGCGCACAAACTGCAGCCATGCGCCGGCGCAGGCACCCTTGCACCATGGTGCAAGGATGCCTGCGTCGTGGGGAGATTGTTTTTGTGCAGGAAGGGGAACCTTCCTGCACAAAAACAATCACTACAACCATTTTCCTCTTTCAATGCGTGCTGCAGAATGCAGCACGCATTGAAAGAGGAAAAAACGAGGAGAAATGAAAACATTTCTCCTCGGTGCGCCTCGCTACGCCACCTCTAGGGTGGAGTAGCTTTCAAACGCATCTCCATAGTTACGATTTCTCGTAATTCTGGAGATGTGTCTTGTTCCATGGGTGTTGCGTGGGAACACCCACAGCAACACCCATGGAACGTCCCTTCACCGCAAAGTGCTGCTTGTGAAGGGGCCGTATTTACAAGGAGAGGAAAAGTCACGCAGGGTGGCTTTTCCTCTCCTTGTAAATATGGAGCAGCCCCCTGCGCCACCAGTACATCACAAAAAGTGACGTACTGGTGGTGCAGGGGGCTTGTAAATCTGCCCCTCTGTTCTTGTTTAAGGCAGAGACAGCCGTGGTGACGAATGGGTGACTCCTAGTAGCCCTCCTATCCCACCCCTCCCCACACATCCTCTTCCTATTGCATCATGGGCATGTCATCTGCACAATTACTGGTGGCCTGCGCAGTCCAAATACAGTGTGCATGTGCGGCCTTTCCCCATACATTGTTTCCCCTTCTCGTGGGGGAGATGGGTCTCTTGAAGAGCCTTGGCGTCAGAGCCCGTTATAGCTGCCCCTTTCGGTGAGACCCTGCAGGGAGGTCTCTCTGCACAGCCCGCGCATCGCACCCTCCAAGCCTGCTTGCCTGATCACTGTAGCTGGCATCTCCCTAAAGGCCTACACACAGCTCGGTGATCAAGCCTGCCGACCGTGATGACATAGCTGCAACAAGTACGTATTCACAATCAAAAGCAACAACTACTTTAAGTGTGCAGTGAAATTATTTTCCTTATTGAGTGATTATTGCAGTTGAATTAAATGTGTGCCATGCTCCCCGTTTATTCTACTTTCCTCTAAATACAATCATTTTGCTGTATTTATTTTCATAATAGTACATTGTGTAAATATATTCTGTAACATGATTACTTAGACGAAGTAGAAAGAAAGGTGAGCAAAAACAGCTGTAGCCACCAGTATTATAAACATCTCAGGCAAGTTTAGTCCAACTTTTTAATAGTAGTCAATTAGCATAAAGTCCAGATCTGCCAACTTGGGAACCAGGTTCGAGTCTCGGCGTGGCCTTAACATCCTGTGATTCTGGGCAAATCACATAATAATAATAATAATAATAATAATAATAATAATAATAATAATAATAATCTCCCTGTGAGTAAAAAACAAAAAATGAAGTATCCTTGTGTAATGTAATTGGTGCTCATCTAAAGTGCTCCAATACCTTCAGGTCGAGTTTGCGCTATATTAAACTGGCCAAAAGAAATTGTGTTTGAGTGTAAGAGAAGGTCGTATTCTTTTTGCATCTATCTTTGAACGCTGCACAGCAGCCTGGATTATGTGGGGAGAGAATTCTGTTCAAGATATCTGTGCCCTGATTCTACGAAAACGTGCATCATTCTAACAGTGGAGGGCGGGGATCAACGGCGGACTCCAGTGGCCGCACCTCTTGGCTGCGTTCCCGATATAGGTAATTTGTGATGTGGTCACAATTGGTGTGCACAATCTGCTCCTGCACCTGCCGTTGGGCGGTGCAAACTGCCAGGCAGATATACAAAAATTAGGAACAAGTGGAGCGGTGCACTACCCCAGTAGTCTGTTTCAGTAACAACGATTGGTCATTTTCTTTTTTGAAAAAGGTTCTTTATTTGGTATTCCAACAGATATGTGCAACAAGCCTCAGCCAACGCGTTTCGTTCAAAGACACTGAACTTCGTCAGGGCTGAAAAGAGGTGTAACATAAATAATATAAATACACAGGTACAACAACATGGGCACAGGACAAAACAAAAAACACAAAAAAAAGTATTTTTAAAAGACAATTCCTACAAAACACTACAATCCCTACAGGAGACATAACTGAAATTATGGTGCAAACCCAATGTGGGGTCCACGCCTAGACAGAAAAAACGTACAGAAAATATATAGTGAACACAAAACATGCACAAATGTTAAAAGGCCAGTTCCTGCAAAAATTGCACAATTGATGACACTTGACAACACAACTGTAGATAGGAGAAAGGCCAAAAATCTAATGCGCGCCATTTCCTTACACAATAAGTCTCAAGCGTTGCACAGTCAATGACACTGACAACACAAGCGTTGATATGAAAAAGGCCAACACTTATTTTTTATGATTATTTTCAACAAAAATGTTTTTATATAAAAGGCCAAGATTTTTGGTGCGCGCTATTTCCTTACAAAAATTAAAAAGGTCTCCAGCGTAGGTTACAACAAGAATATTAAGGACAAATAAGTATAACCACAATGAACTGCAAAATCAGAGCACATCTTGCACTTGTGAGTCTTAGATGATATGGGAGGGAATCTATCACTCATGTGTAAGGTGCGTCTGTAGCGCGAATGTTGTGCAGGACTTGCGTCACTGACTGGGTGGTCCGTGCAGAAACCCCCCTCTTAAAGCGGGAACGTTGAGATCGCATTAAACTGGCGAGTGATGATTAGTCAAGGGACCTACTGAATGTCAAACCAGGTCGTCAGTGTGCACTCCGGGTTATAAGTCTGAATGGTAGCATAAGGGGGTGGACTAGATCGAGTAGTAGGGATGGGTGCACATGGGATGTCAGTGTGCACTCCAGGTCCTATATCAGAGTTACTACTCTCAACGTTCCCGCTTTAAGAGGGGGGTTTCTGCACGGACCACCCAGTCAGTGACGCAAGTCCTGCACAACATTTGCGCTACAGACGCACACAAGTGCAAGATGTGCTCTGATTTTGCAGTTCAATGTGGTTATACTTATTTGTCCTTAATATTCTTGTTGTAACCTATGCTGGAGACCTTTTTTATTTTTGTAAGGAAATAGCGCGCACCAAAAATCTTGGCCTAAACATAAAAATTATTTTTTTTAGAAAATAATCATAAAAAATAAGTGTTGGCCTTTTTCATATCAACGCTTGTGTTGTCAGTGTCATTGACTGCAACGCTTGAGACTTATTGTGTAAGGAAATGGCGCGCATTAGATTTTTGGCCTTTCTCATATCCACAGTTGTGTTGTCAAGTGTCATCGATTGTGCAATGTTTGTAGGAACTGGCCTTTTAACATTTGTGCATGTTTTGTGTTCACTATATATTTTCTGTACGTTTTTTCTGTCTAGGCGTGAACCCCACATTGGGTTCGCACCATAATTTCAGTAATGTCTCCTGTAGGGATTGTAGTGTTTTGTAGGAATTGTCTTTTAAAAATACTTTTTTTTTGTGTTTTTTGTTTTGTCCTGTGCCCATGTTGTTGTACGTGTGTATTTATATTATTTATGTTACACCTCTTTTCAGCCCTGACGAACTTCAGTGTCTTTGAACGAAACGCGTTGGCTGAGGCTTGTTGCACATATCTGTTGGAGTACCAAATAAAGAACCTTTTTCAAAAAAGAAAATGACCAATCATTGTTACTGAAACAGACTACTGGGGTAGTGCACCGCTCCACTTGTTCCCATCATTCTAACAGTGTGCGAGTTTGAGAATCTCGCCCACACTCCACAAGTCTTGTCTGAAGTCGAATTAAAATAAATAAATATGTTTTTCAGAGTGTGGTGTTGCCAGCTATGAAACAGGCTGTCTTTGGAAAAAGAGCATCTCTGATAGCGCTTCCAAATCTGTCACTGTACGAAGCATTAGCAAAGGAGCTCTACAGAGTGTACTGTGCCATAATTGCAGGCTGCTCCTGATGCACAAGTACACACCATCTCACACAGTAAAAAGATTTCTGTTTCACTTGGCAGGGATCACTGTGCAACGTTTTATAGTGCAGACTATATTTTTCAGAGGAGGGAATATATGTGATGATGTGCAGCCTTACGGTCAGAAATGCAGCTTCATATTTGCACTGCCCACAGCAAGCATGAGTTAGCTGTGAATCCTGTCAGATGGCATCCCCATTGAATCATCACACCCTTGTAGATCCTCAAGGCACATAAATAATATCATGGTAACTGGATGGAAAGATTTTGGGTATATTATTACTTGTGGTTTTTCTTTAGAGGTGGAATGGGCAAGGGCAGGCACGTGCTGTTGTACTGCAGTACACTGACATGTACCCTACTTTATTTTGTTACCAATCTCTTTTTTATATGCAATGGCATATCTTTTAATGCTCTTGTTTAAACGAAACTGTGTAGGCGTATCTACTTAATATAAAATCCTTAAATCAGCATTGCTATAAAAGTACAGCTGTAAACATTCCAAAAATATTAATTTCCGAACATTTACCACAATTTAAATTTTCTAATATGTGAGTGAGGCTAGGTTGTAGCAATGTGCGATAATGTGCTGCATGGCTAAATACTTATAAGGTCCCAAAGGCGAGACCGATTGCATTGCAAATGCTTGTTTTAATCTGTGACTGGTGAATGTGAAAAGGTGTGAAGTTGCCAGAAGTTTTGCTTCTGCTTACTATGGATTAAAATTAAAACCCAGATGTGGTCTTCATGATGAAGAACATACTGGGTAGTCTGGTGCGCAATTACATGATACCGCATGAAAGCTAACATAGGTGACATTTTAGGTGTCTCAGTGAATTGTAGTTCTGCATCTGGTGGTTTAAGCTTTGTTTTTAACTTGACACATAGGGGCATATTCTCAAGGAGCCATCGCCGAGTTAACGGCACTTTATCGCAGCCAAAGTTGCGATAAATTTATCACCCCATTCACAAGCTGGTGTTAACAGCCCATAACACCAGTTTACCCGCGATAGCAGCCGCAAAAAACATCGCCACAGATGACCCCGCAGCTATCGCTAATGAGATGCAGAGTAGGCGTTCCCGTGCAAAAAGCCGCGAAAACACCACTCCGCAACATTCTCAACGACCAGCCAGATCGGCGACAAGACCACAAGACAGGCGATAAGGCACGTTAGCAGCAGGAAACTAACACCTGCTCTGACCTGGGGCAAAGTCGGACCACAGCCTTCACCACAAAATGGAGCCCATCCCAGAGCCACACCTGAAGGGCAACAGATGCCATGGAGCCACTGATCATGTAGCTCGGAGCCACAACAGGGCCCCAACACCCACCGCCACCACCCCCAGGACCCCCAAACCCCCCGGGCACCCCTCCCGGCCAAAGACATGCCACATCAACCACACAGAATCATGTACCAAATAATCCGCCTGATGTCGCACAGTCACATTTGGTGACATGCATGTGTCGTCACAAAAATGAGCATCACACATACACCTTCGATGTGACAAATGAAAATGTATTCAAAGAAACACAGAACAGAAATGAAGACACATGGCAGCTCCCCTCGGGACAATCCGTAGGTCACAGCCTGCAAGACAGAAATCATGATGAGAAGGTGTGTCTTGCACACATCAAAGGACTGAGAGAGAGCGAAGGAGAGAGAGAGAGAAAGAGAGGGAGCAAGAGAAAGATGGACAGAGAGGGGGAGCGAGAGAAAGACGGACAGAGAGGGGGAGCGAGAGAAAGACGGACATAGAGGGGGAGCGAGAGAAAGACGGACAGAGAGGGGGAGCAAGACACAGATAACAGAAGAGATGGACAGGGAGAGAGAGTGCCGACAATGCGCACCCAGGCCACACTGCCCACCTGCTGCCACCGGTGTGTCTCCAACCACGTGCCGGTATGTAGTGCAGTTCACCAGGTCACACATCTGAAACAGATCCGTCATCTGAAACAGAGTCCAGATACATGAATGGCAAAGTACATACAATTGCACAAGACATCAGCGCCTGTCCGCCCCTGCGCACCCAGGCAGATACACCCCAGCCCCTACCTCCGCCCAGCGGTGCATGCCCGCCCCTGCGCACCCAGGCAGATGTACCCCAGCCCCTCCCGACTCCCAGCGGTGCATGCCAGCCCCTGCGCACCCAGGCCTCATAGCTCACCTTCCGCCCTTGGCGTGTAGCAATGAGGGCCCACCACATGCCGCTGCAAACCACATGCCCGGGGCCCACGGACATGGCACCCTCCACATCATGCAGCCCCGCTCCGCAGGCCACCAGGTCTCACATATGATTCTGGGTCTTGCTTTTGCCATGGCAGAAGACATACCAGTGCACCGGGCATCATCGCAGGCTGCACACCCGCTCAACCCTTGAGGTGCCACTAACTCTGTGATCCGGGATGCGACACCACGTAGCGGTAGGCCCACGCTGCCCGCTGGCTCTGGCCTACACTGCGGTCCAGCAGGGCACACAAATCCTGAGCAGTCCGGTCCGCCGGGACGGGGCATCATCGCAGGCTGCACACCCGCTCAGCACTTAAGGTGCCCCTACCTCAGTACACCCAAAGTCACCGTCCCGTGGCGGTGTGCCTGCGCCAGCCCCAATGTATCCGGTGCCACCAAGTCTGTGTCCCAAAGTCATGGACCCTGTATGATTGGGTATCGTGTTGCGGACGCCATCATGTCACCTCCGGTCCTGGGGAATGTGATGTTGCAGGGCCCGAGGCCCTCATGCCTACATTGACACCACACGGATGCACCCAGATAGAGAGTGGAAATGGCGTCGAGCACGTGCGCCCGACCCTTTTTATTGGCAGGGTCACATGTCCTGTGACGCGTGTGCTGGATGGGTGTGGTGTGGGTGTACACCAGCCATGAGGGAGTGGCAGTGGCATGCTGACAACTAGACCTGTGAGCAGCAGATCACTACAGGAAAGACATTGGACATGTAGCATTGCCGTTCCCCCCTGTGAGCGTAAGCGGAGTGGGCTGGCCTGGCGTATGCCAGTCCAGCGTAAGGGTGTGTAAATGACCCCAGGGCCCTGGGCGTGGTTCCTTACTGGGCTGGACAAGGAAGTAACTCATGCGTGTGTCCCTGTTGTTGTGTCAGCACCACCCGGACCGCATTCGGCAAAGTGTCACCCTGTGACCCCTGTGCTATGACATGAGCCACATGGGCGTAAGAGGAGTCCAGTGAGCCTACATTCATCCATACTTCCACACTTGAAAGACCATAGACATGACACATCTGTGTGATTATGAATGTTTAATGCACATTCAGTGGAGTGTTGCATATGGAGCAGTACAGGGCCATGCAAACCCCACATGACGATGTTGTCCCATGGAGGGCCAGCCAGGGTCCTTCAGGGAATGACAAGTCCAAAGGAAGAGGACGAGTTCAGTCCGCAGTCTGATTGCTGTGTCAATGGCGATCAAACAATATATGGCAGTCCATGTCGAGGTCCAAGGTGAGTGTCGCAGAGTGCATCGGGGGACAGTGGAAGGTGATGATGCAGAGGGCAGTACCAAGCTGAAGCCGGAGCTATGGCTGAGATGCATGCTGCTGCGTCCTTCTTACCACGAGGGCAGAATCATCCGCATCTTCGTACTCTGCTGTTTCATGTGCCTCACGTGTGGGTGGTGGTGTTCTGTCTCCAGCACTGTGTGGCCGGAGGTGGAAGGTCTGCCGCACTGTGTGGCACTGACACTTCAGGGGGCGGAGATGTGGATGGTGTGGTGGCGCCAGCATGCATCCGCGCCAGGCCTTGTGGCAGCAATGCCATGAGGATGGTCCTGAGGTCATTGAGGAACCCAGCTACCTCTCGCTGGTGTGCAGCCGTGGCAGCCGCTCGTTCCGCATTCGCCCGCTCCATGGTCTCCATTAACCTCTGCATGTTTCCCAACTCCCGTGTGACATCGCTAGAGGCACTGAGTCAGGGCTCCAGCGATGTCAGCCATGGTCCGTTGGAGAGCATGGAGCGGACTGTGGGTGTCCGTTAGGGACCGTGAGTGGTCCCTGATGGGACTTAGACACCCACGTATGGCATCTAGTTTGTCTGCCATGCAGTCGAAGCCCACCCGCACCTGTTCAGCCAGATTCTCCTGGCACCCCAGAACACGGCGTTGGAAGGCCATGTGTTCTTCGTGGGGGTCCTGGGAGGCAGCAGTGGTGGTGGGTGCTGCCTGCTGTGTGGTCTGTGCAGGGGGTGGGGCCTCCTCATAGCAGCTGGGCTGCCCAGCTCCTGGAAGTGGGCTGTGTAGGCTGTCCACAAGCAGTTGGAGGGCATCAGAGTTGAAGCTGTGGTGGTCCTCTTCATCTCCAGAGAATAGAGGGTCGGGCTGCTCTGCAGGAGGTGTTGATTCTCCCTCTGCAATGTGAAGGGGAGATGCAGTTTAACAATGTGTCCACATGTATGTTGTCGCATTGTACATGTTTTCATACAGACAGCATGACTGGGTACATTGTGGCTGTCTGGGAGGAGCTGCCTATTTGATGGGGGACAGTGGACATTTCGAAAACATACGTGTGTGTGTTTGTACTTGTACATTATCAACGCACATTTCCCTGCAATGCCAAATGTGATTGGCCAGTGTCTGCACCCAAGTGGCACCAGTTGTGTCCTGTGTTCTGTTGTAGGTATTTTGCGGATTGCGTCACGTCGTTGTCAATGTAGATGTGCTCTGCATGTGATGTGTGTGCTGCGTTTTGGGGGAGTCGCCCCTGCAGCTCAGATTTTGCTGCCCCTTATCCCTTTCATGAGGTGTGCCTTTGACTTCTGTGCTTGTACAGTGCTGACATGTTGCATACTTGGGTACATTGGTCTCTTGGTGGGAGTTGGTGGTCTGGGGCATGGTTTGTCCGCAGATGTGCTCAACTTAATTGTGCATGTGTGCCATTGTGCCCATCTCCCCCCATCCCCCCAAGCCCTGGTCGTTACTCACCCTGCTGCTGTTGTGTCGGGTCCTGTTGAGCAGTGTCCGGGCCCCCAACTCCTGCCACCGTCTCCCCACTGATGACTGTGGACACCATTTCCTCCATGTCGTCCAGCTCCTCCTGTGGCGCTGGGCTCCCACCTCCAGTCTGCATTGCTGCCTTCAGGTTGTTGGCAAGTTTCAGCTTGGTTTTGCGCTTGACATCATTCCAGCGCCTCTTGACCTCGTCCATTGTCCTCTTCAGCACTCCGACTGCATTCACCTTGTCCACGATGGACTGCCATAGTCCATTTTTTGTTGCCTATGACACAGTGGAGGTGACGAACAGTTGTTGATGGTGTTCTGTCACCTCCGTTATCAGGATCCTGTTTTCCTGCGGACTGAACCGCTTCTCCCTACTCTTCTTGTCCTTGCCCTTCCCTGACCCCGAAGTCCCAGGATGGTCCTCCAGGGGGCTTGTGGGGTTCTGGTTCTCCTCCGTACTTGCTCCGGCAATGTCCATTGTGCTTCGCTGTTGTTTGGCATTTGTTTGTCTGTTTTTTTCTACTTTTATGGTAATTGTTCCCACCTGACGCGTGTGAATTGCAGGCCTGTAGCTGGGTTTCGCTGATTTTCGTATCGCGATTGGCCTCATCGCAGCTTTTTTTGCGTTCGTGTTTCGCATTTTTGCGGCATGGCGTTGATTTTAAAGCGGTCAGTTGACGTGTTATCTGGAGACTATCGCATGGTACCGCCGTGTTGTGAATACTTGGTTAACACGGCGTAAATTTCCCACGATAGACTGCGATGTTGAAGGTTGCGTTAAGTTACTTTTGCGATGGTTATCACACGTTCTTGCCTTGCTTCTCACCATTGGTTTTCATGTTACATGTTAAATGTTAGTATGTGTGCTCATCCATTTGGGTCAAGTATATCGAAATTACAACTCTCCAAATGCATTAGGCACCCAAATTAAAGTACAAGACTGATCACATGTTATGTTAAACAAACGTTCTAGTGTACATATAATACGCACAATGGAAAAGTCTATCTATGTCACAGGGGCCAAATAAGCAGTCTCCTGTATTGCCTAATGCTGGGGAGTTCCAGTACCTGCTGTACCACTTGTCTGTTTTGCCTCTCACAGTGCTGTGCCATGTCTGCCAGTCACTCAAACAGCCTTAGCACATGCCAACACGGATCAACAGTTAGAGCTCCAGTTGCATGAGCAGTGTGACTGAAAGTTGGGGGACTAGGTCCAAGCCGACAAGCGTTTAAAAACACGTATCACTCACAGAATATCAGACACACAAATATTGCGTGGACAGAATATTGTGTCAAAAATATTGAGGACCAAAATATCGAGAAGGTAAGTGCAAATAGGTAAGTATACATTTACTATTTATAACTTCACATCTACGTACCTTGAAGATATATATATATATATATCGACAAGGTGCACATATGCGAAGTTATAGCTAGTAAAACTATTCTTACCTATAGAAACTTACCTTCATAATATTTTTTTCCTCGAGAATTTTGACACAATATTTTGCCCCACAATATCTGTGTTTCCGATATTCAGTCTAAATACCCAAGACATCATAGATATATAGATCTAGTAGTTGCCAAACCAGTATGAGGTGGTATTCTGCAGCCACCTGGACTGGATAGGGGTTGGGGTATAGTTGGATCCAATGCAGTAGGGAATAACATGCAGGACTCAGTGTTTCTGCTCTCATAACTCTAGGGCCCAGATTCACAAAGGTTTAGCGTGGGGTTAGCATTACTTTTTTTATGCTAACCTGACGCTAAACCTCTTCGAGATTAGCAAACCAATGGCAATTGGTATTAGCATTGGTTTGTATGGAAAAGTATTGCAAAGCAACGCGAAACACTGCTTTGTATTCGTTTGCATCAAGGGGGTGTTACATGGATGGTAAATGGGCATTCCCATGCAACCACACATGCTTTTTAACTCTAAACCCAATCTACTAACATGAGTAGACAGGATTTAGCACCAAAAATTAACGCCGCTGGAAAGCAGGCGTTAAAAGGAGAAAATGTTTACATTTATCCTTTTTTTCAGACTTTGCATGCGTGCTGCACTGTGCAGCGCATATACAAAGTAGGAAAAGCTTTAAGGTATGTCTAGCCATAGTGTTTTGTACAGGAAGGGTACCCTTCCTAAACAAAACCTATGGTAGACTCAGGTATGCACTGAAGCATTATGGCGTTAAGGTGGGTGCCTGGTGCACGGCAGCTGAAATCAGCACTGGCGTTAGGGAGAGCGAAGCAGCGAGTTATATCTCTGTGAATATGGTGCTCTCCTGCTCTCTCCCTGTCACGCAAGGCAGCACTCCATTTTTGGCTGCTGCACTGCGTTCGGTGACACCTTTCAGAATCTGGATTCAGGTATTTTACTGAATAAAATGTTCTCTGGGTCTGATTTGGAGGATTTGTCTCCAGTACAAAATACAGGATTACTGCACCCATAACTACTGGCTGTGACACGACTGAACACACACTACAAGAGCTCCAGTCAGCCCTCATCAATGATCATCCTTAGATCGCTCTCTACTGCTATCCCTGTCACACTGGAGGCGTGCACCAGAGCTCTACTCGTCTGGGGAGCCCGTGTGGCCATGTAATTATACTGGTGAAGCACCCACCAGCACTTTGCTAACCTTGGAAACATTTCCATCATGTGAATTTTTATCAACTTTGTGGTGGGGGAGTTTGGGGCACACATGGTGAGTAAGCAGAAGCCCTCATGCAATAGTAGGTAACCTTTAGAGTGACTCGCCCTCGAGATAATGTATTAATAAATGAGGACAGGGGTGCATGTTACAGCACCACAATGTACAGAAGGGCTTTACATTCTCAAAGCCTGCAATTTGCAAAACTCAATACTTTGCAACCACAAACTCTGACTCGTAATGTGTTAAAGGTATATTACAATTTGAAAATATATTTGCAACTCAAGGTGTACTGATTGTGACGCATTGTGAATTGGTAAAAAAATGAAGGCATGAAGTGGGGTTTGGACCCTTCTTTGCAATTCGCAATGACATGCATCAATGTTTTGTGGCGGAAAATGGAATGGTATCCATTCACAAAATGGAATCTATAGGAGGAGTATACCCCGTTTGCCGCTCGACAGCATACAGAAATTGAAAGCGGATTGCCATATTTAAATTTCTTTTGGGCTGGTGGATGTAAGCACCACGGATGAGAACTCTATAGTCCTTGCAGAAAGATTGGATTTTAGAGGAGATATAGCCGTTATCGTTTTATACTTGGGCCATACAATTGGAGGTATTGACGATAATTTTAAATCCATTTGGACGCTATTTGAACATATATAGATGCCTGAAGCAAGGCGTGCTTGGGTATTGGTGCCGATATTACATTTAAGATACAAATAGGAGCAAGATAAAGAGGAACTCGTGTGTCCCTTTAGGTTTGAATTGAGGCTGATCTAGTCCATTTCTTGAATAATTTCAAGAATCGGTTTTTAATGTATGGGAGTTATTGTTCTTTCCTGAAGAAGGTGATGGTCAAAATATAGTGCCCACCGAAACGCGTCGATGCACTAATAAAGGAAGGCCTACTGTAAATCAATGTGGACAACTGTTAAAATTGACAAAAAAGTTTTTATATAAAATAACAACTGATCTATCTGTGATTGTGTAGTTCTTCCTGCAAATAGGAATTACCTTTCTGCCTGTTCTCCCAATGTGTATGTCTATTTCCCTTGTCATTTGTATGTATGTTTTTTAATTACATTACCCAAATTGGATCTTATTGGGTTTTTATATTGTTTTTAGGATGAATTTTCAAATGTAATTCTTATAATTGTTATTATTTTTAGTTTATTTTGTATACTGAAATGTACATATCTGTCAATTAAATTTGTATATTCATATTTGCATTCCTTACTTGCAGGACATCTAACCTGGGCTTCTATTGGAATTCCATAACGCATATTAGCAAGCCCATTATCGCCGTTTTAGCGGCAGTTTCCTGCTGCTAAAACGGCGATAATTTTAACGTGGGTCTTGCTAATATGCCCCTTGGTTTTTTATTCCTTTGTTCATGGTCTGTACACTGGTGACATAGGGTGCCTTGTGTTAGTGTGGTTTTATGCATGTGTACTGACCCAAAGGGGGTTCTTTTTGACTAAGATCTATAGGAGAGAGACAGCTTACACTTTGTGAATGTAGGGTGTGGGCATTTGTGGGAGCACACAGTAGTCCAGGGGGCTGTTGTCGATTCGCCCCAATACCATTTGCACCATGCCATTTTCTTTTTTCAAATGGTAGCACCTGGCAGTGTTATGAACAATTTAAGAATGTGATGCTGGGATGGAGGTCTGCTGTCCCTCTCAGTACTCTATCTCTGCATGTGAAGGCATTCAGTAGAATTCACAAAGACAATCCTCCCACATTAATATGCACGAGGATGGATTTGTACAAATCCTACCAAATTGTAATTTTTGTGCTATGGCAAATTAGTACATGCATGTCAACACAAAAATAACTTAGGTCGGAAATCACTTGCTGTGCAAAATTGAAACTTCTTTGTGGCTCGAGACTAGTACATCAGGCTCTATTTTCAAATAACTTACCTAAATAGCCATAGGTTTTACTAGCTCTTCTGAAAGGGGAACCATGAAATATCCTACTTCAGGCTCTCACTCAGCACCTTTAAGCATAATTTCATCACAGGAGCCCAACTATATATATGCCAATCAGATAACATTGTGCATCCTACAGAAATATTTACTGAATACATTGAGCATTTCTCACAGTTGAAAAGCATATGTTTTAACTGTTCAGCAATGTCTTAACTTCTTTATTCAGCACCTTGGGCAGAACTACGTAAATAAATGTGAGCACTTTATGGCTCACCAAGGTAGTTGGAATGTGTGAAACAAACTGCCACGTAACAATTTCCGATACCTAGAGGCTGGATGCTATTATTTCACTTCAAATAAAAAATGACGTGAAAAATCAACATCAATGGCCTTGAATATTGCCTGAGGAAGAAGAGATACTTTACTGTTTACTGATTACTTTACTGCACTCATTTGAACTGGGTCTGGTGGCTCAATGAAGTAATGTGTGTGCTCCAGAATCCAGTGTTTGACCTCATGGCCTCAGGGTCAAAGCCTGTTGGGTCAACTCAGCCTTTCATTCTTCTGAGGTCAATGAAATGACTACCATTGTGTAATGTAACAATGAATACTTGGGGCCTGATTTTGATGTCAGTCAGAAAGCCGACCGACATTTTGGTTTCAATTCTGACCGTCGTATTACGAATATGCGGGTCGGAATTGAAACTGGACGGTCATTCCGGCTGGCTTCCGATGGGCTCAAGGAGCCCGTCGACCAGTCGGCACCGGCACATAATCCCTTAAGGACGGCGTTTTCACCGTCGGGATTACGATGTCAGTTTCCCACAGGCTTTTCATGTCGGGCTTTCTGACATGAAAAGCCTGTCGGAAAGTGACTTTGGGGTGAGCGGTAAACTCCACTCTGCAGGTGGAGTTTGCGGAGTTTTGTCACTCCGTGCTCTGTTTGGAGGGTTAAGTTTCACACGGGCGTACTCACCCACAAAATTAAATTATATGCGCTCTAAGACAGCCAGCAAAACCGGAAATTCAGCAGCAGAAGTGCTCTACTTCTTAGCCCTACCGCTGGGAGCGGCCTTGATTGTACACACCATTTGTTGTGAGGGGGTAGGAAAAGAGCAGTGCACAGAAGTGAAGGAAACAGAATTCCTTCCTGCCAAGAGGAGCCCGTCCAGAGAAAAACGTTGCCTCTACAGACAGCTGTGGTACCGAGATGAGAGCCGACTCCGAGCTGGTTAGAGTCCTCCTAGGACAGAGTCCCAGGACTAGAGGAGAGCCAGCGGGGGAAACGGGGCAGCCAGCAACCAGAGGTACGGTGGTGGGGAATGGGGACGGGACGGGATGAAATGTTAAAAGCATGGGGCGATATTGTGAAAGGGACAAGGGCTGTCCCACGATGACCGGGCACCAGGCTCCGCCCTCACACATGCAGTTCAGGTAAGATTGCTGTGCCCAAATGGATGGGCTGCCATTTTTAAATTTGGAACACCACAGATGGGGCTTGCAGTCTGCCGATGCCGCATTAGCTGAACATGGACACACCCTAGACCAATAACAACCACCAATAAAAAGCCCAGCGTAGAGAAGCGCTCCAGGAAGAAGAGTAAAACAGTTCATCATGACTCCGCCCACACGGGGAACTCCGTGCCTTGGGTGGTGGGATGTTCTGTGTCCTTTCCTGTACATGGTATCTATCCTTACCATCAGTAAGGTGTGGTATGGTCTATCCCCTGTGAAAGGAGTGTTTACTTTGCCCTGCCCTGGACCTAGATACTGGGATATCAAAAACATCATAGAGGTGGCTCAGGTGGGAGCTTTTTTTCTGGGAACCTGAATACTCTGTCACTAGCTAATGAGCAGAACCAAGCAGTGTCTGGTCCTCCCTCAGTTCTTGCAATCAGCGATGTTCAGCTACAATGGCAGCTCCAACACCACTATGAGCAGCAACATCTTGCATGGCTGTAACTATTTTACAGTTAGTGATAGAAAGCAAAAATGGGCCTCATTTACAAGATTTTGATGCATGGCGGCGCAGCAAGCCTTCCTGCTGTGCTGCTGTGCGTCAAAATAAAAGGGCAGGAATGCACCTTATCTACAAGATGCGGCACATTCCTGTCCTCTCCTGCGTACAAACATCAGCCGTGCGCCAGCGCAGATACTCCTGCATCATTTTGCAATCCCTTCCTGCACAAAAACAATCATTAAAGGCATTTTCCTCTTTCTATTCATGTTGAAGAATGCAGCACGCATAGAAGGAGGAAAAAACAAGTAGAAATAAGAGTATTTCTCCTTGTTGCGCATCCTTACACCTCCCCTCGGAGGCAGAGGATTCTGACGTATTCCCAGGTTTACAAAATGTTGTAAATCTGGAAATGCATCAAGTTCCATAGATGTTGCGTGGGAACACCTACAGCAACACCCATGGAACACCCCTTTCACGCAGAGTTATGCGTTCAAGGGAAACATATTTACAAGGCAATGAAAAGTAACGCAGGGTGACTTTAGATGGCCTTGTAAATATGGGGCAGCCCATTGCGCCACTGGTGTGTCAATAAAAGTGACGCACCGGCGACGCAATGGGCTTGTAAGTAGGCCCCAATGTACTTAAATTGTGGCTCAAAAACCTTGAATTCCTCTTAATTCAGATTATTACTTGCTGCATGTCCTCTTCACTGTGAACATGAAGTGAGATTCTGCAAAGAGAAGGGCATAAGGTGTCATGCCCGAGTCTCAGTAAGCAGAGCAGTAATAGGATAAGGGGAGCCCAAGTGGCAAGATAATATTTGCTGTCAACTTTATGCTGTTACTGTTGTCTATGCTCACCATACTAAATGTACTAATATGCTTCATTGCTGTCTGTCCCGCTCAGTATGTTTTGCTTAAGCAACAAAGTCCAACAGTTGATTTAGATTTTCATCTGCTTCAAAATGAGCCTCTACTACAAATGAAAATTGAGCAAAGTAGCACAAAATTGTGCTAGATTCTGTTATATTTCTGGTCATTAGATGCCAAAGACTCGAGGAGGCTAATTCCATATGATGAAACTTGACCAGCTGGCCAGTAGACACTGCTTCCCATGTGGCAAAGAAGTCCCAGGAAGTAAGAGAAGAGCGCACATTATAGGGAATCATATTGCAATGTGGTCGTGGGTGGAGACTAGTATCCCTGTAGTAGAAGATGTAGTGTACTAGCAAAGGAATTAAGAAATAAATAAATATAGTACACTACATTGTCTCATTGAAATTCTTTCCTAGAGTGACAGACACGGCAGTAGCACCTTCAGGGAATTTCCATAAAACAAAGAAAAATGTCATCACCAGACAGGTTATTCAATCCACTTCCTGTGGTTTTGTCTGCTGGTGCCCACAGGAAATAGTTTAAACTCTCAAACTAAACATCAGATAATTTGACAACCATCCCTAACTGCTATCTTACTCATTCCTATCCCACCTACAGATCCAAAGCTTCACTATCTCACAACCTTGCCTCATCCCACTGCACTCCTCACTTAATTCAAAGCACCGGCCAGCCTACCTCAATATTAGTTTGGTCCTACTTGAGAAGATGGGTGTCTCCATCCATCAATAGGCAAATGACACTCGAAGGTACCTGAGAACGACATATTAGCACTGAGCTCAAGTTTAAATGCTCTCCAAAATGAGGTGGCAGAAAACCTCCTACTTAACCCACACACAAAGCAGGGTTCCGTCTTTTCTCCCCCTTGTGAGCTGGACCTCAATCACTTACAGCCCCTGAATTCCACACTCTAAACAATTGTGAAATCCATAGACTTCACCCTGGATCGGTCCCTATTACTTACACCACCCATCAACAACGTATCTAAAGAGCTCATTTCTTAGTCCACGCTCTCAGAAACATGAGCAGCTGTTCTCTATAAATTGCTGTTCATTCCCTGGGAACAATCAATGTTCACAACTTACTGGGGCAGGGCTCCTCAATCTTCGCTGGATCCACTCAAAGTGCATCCACTCCGCTGCCGGAATGTTTACCTCATCAAAATAATTCGACCTCATTTCCCCCATTCTCAGGGAGCTTCACTGACTATCATTAAGTGCTGGGATCACCTTCACGTTCTGTGGAATAGTTCATAAGGCTATCCTCTAAAAAGGCCATCCTACAATGCTGCTTTTATACCTATCTTTAGTGGCCAAAAGGCTATGAAGCCGGAATATCTGGCACTGAGACATTCAAGTTCAAAACTTCCTTCTCCCAGAACCACCCTTGCACAGGGGCCACAACATCAGCCTGGACCTCTCTTCTGCTCAGCATTACAAGCCAACCCTTCCTCTTCCATTTTAAAAAGCAGCTAAAACACAACTCTTATTACTATTATCATTATTAACAGCATTTTTAAAATGCATGGCTACCCGATTCGGGCTTCCCAGCTCTAGCCATCCATGCTGGGAGTTATCCCAAATTCCATTTTAAAAAGGTACGTTTTCAGTTGGTTTCTAAAACTGGACAGATCGATGTCAAGTTTAAGGCAGATGGGCAGAGAGTTCGACAGTTTGGAGGCAAGGCAGGCAAAGGACCGGCCGCCACTTTTAGCCCTCTTGATGCCTGGAACAATGAGAAGGCCTAGTTTGGTTGGCCTGAGTTCTCTGCCTGTTTTATGAGGTTTTATAAACTGATGAAGAATCTGTGGACCCAATGTATACTTAGCACGATGCACCATGCCTAGCGCCTTAAATTGGATTCTTTTGCCTATCAGCTGCCAGTGCAGATTGGCAAGTCCTGGTCGATCTAACTGAAATCTTGATACAACCAGTAGTAATCAGGCTGCCACGTTCTGGATGATTTACTGCCTGTTAATCACTGAGATGGAGCTGCCTAGAAACAGGGAATTGCCATAATCAAGTTGCGATAGTATCTTTCCCTGTGCCACTGTTCTTTGTAGCTCCATGTAGAACCATTTGGTGGAGGGATGGGCTGCCTATTCAATCCATCAGGCATTTACCCTGCAGGGCTGGATATATCGGAGGGCAGTTTTTAAAGGCCATAGGGCCTATGCTGGCTCCTCTGCTACTTTCTTCAGCCCCCCCTCCTTAATTACAAAACGAACAGCAGACGCTGTAGGAACGAGAGAGGAGAGAGACGATAGAGAGAGGAAAGTGAGAGAAAGGAAGGGAAAAAGAAAGAAAGAAAGAGAGTGAGTGAGAGAGAGAGAAAGAGAGAAAGAGAGAGAGAGACAGAGAGAGAAAGAGAGAGGTAGGGAAAAGAGGGAAAGAGAGAGATAATGAAGGCGGTTCGCTGGTTTTAACATTTTTGAGAGGCATTCTTTTAGTTCTCAGTCCAGCCTTGTATTGTTGAATTCATTTGCAGCCTCATTAAAATTTCTCTTTTGACAGCTCCCCTCCCAATTCATGCCTATATTCTACCTTCTTTTACATCTAACATGACCTGTGTGACCTTCTACCTATATGTAGCTTTAGTGTTGGTTACATTCGTTCCTGTTATTGTGTTATCCCCTTGTAGTACGTAACGATTTTTAGTTAACAGCTAAGCACTTAAATGCCCAGGTACTAATGTGCAATATAAAACATTAAATAATAATTAATCATGTATGTACCTTGCAACACCAGCAGTTTGACACACCCTAGTCTCCCAGCAACCATTCACAACACTAAGCACATTCATGATGCTCATCTGATGCCACCTCTCAGCCTGTAGCACATTCTTTGTCTCGGCGTGCTAGAAACGTCAGGAGACTGACACATACACCGCTAAAATATGTGTGCAGCGCGAATGGCAGCTTTAAATAGACCTGGGTTTTCTGCACTCCGCGCTACGCGGAACACGCAGACTTTTTTGGCGAACATGAGCGAGGAAAATTCTAGACCACCTTCCAGCGAGATTTCTCAACGCGGGCGGTCGCAGATAGTCACGACCGCTCGCGGTGGGAAACCATCCGTTCGTATTGAGGAAGCTGTCTCTCGGGTAGAAAATCTACTCAAGCGGCAGAAAAAAGAGCGTCCTGCGCGTGGTTCCAGCACATGACAAACACACAGCCCTAAAAATCAGTGCGAACGGCATGACCTAACGCACTCCGCCGCTTGCGGAACTCCGCATAGCGCGACGCAGTTTTTTGGTCACTTCGCACGAACTCCGCCCAGGCCTAGTCTTATATTCAGCTGAGGCCACGCACCTTTCACCATTCTGAGGTTGATAACTACGTTGAATTATCGGCACAAGACTTCATTGCTCGTCTATTATTGTTACGAGCACTCCATTCTTCCCTGCTCATGGCTCATTTATTTGCTCCATTAAGCATTTGGACTAAGAGTACAGCATTACAGAATGGGTTGTTCATGGAAGGTGAAATGTCACAAGAAGAATTGGAGACCCGCCTCAATATGCCATGGGCACCAGCGAAATGAAACAATCTGTACATTGTTTTTGGGGCATTTTGTTGCCCAAAGAAGAGAGTTGGCGTGGCTGATTTGAATAAAACCTTAAAAACACAAATGCTGACGGTGGCGCTACAGAGAAAGAACGGTTTCTCCTCCGTGATCTTAGATGGGTTGTTATTGGCTGAAGACTGACAGTCTCAGAACCTCCACCTATGATGATCCATTGGACTTCAGATCAGAGACAAGCATGCATTGGACACAGAAGATGGAGAGATTCTGAAAAACAGCCCAGTAATGCTGACTTTGAGCCAGGATATATCTATGTGTCATTGATCATTTATTATAGATGCAAATACGTCAGTCTTGGAGATGCCAAACCAGAACCTATATCAATGTAGTGCTTTTTTCTAACTCTAAAAGTCTCAGTCGTGGCCATGTCTAAGCAGGGCCTTTTCGTTTTTTATAGATATTTATTCCACTTGCACATACCTCAGCTGTAGAGACTTCTATTAGGATCTTTGGTGTTTATTGTTTATTATTTATTCTGAATGCACAATTTTCCCTTAACCATGGTGTCTTCAAACCAGGGCATAATTGTTTATTTCAGGGGTAGAGATGGAAACACCAAAGTCAAGGTGACTTTAAACCAGAGAATATGTGTTTGTTATTTATTCTCTGTACAAATATAACCGTCTTGCTGATGGCCCACCGGAATTATGAACAATGAAATACCACATTATGTGGCAGCTTTGACTGAATTATGAAGCAAAAAAATAAAATGATCGCCTGTTGTGCAAGTCGTATGTTTCTTCCTGGGTAAATCATATGCAACCATCTACTTAGAATGTCAACACTGACTGTCACCTCCTGTAGCTGTTTTTTAACTTGTCTTTGTGCCCGTAATTAAATATAAACTCGGCTGTGGGCACCTGTTTCGGGCGGTCTACAGAACCAGGGCCAGAGCAGGCACCAATGTAGAGTTTCGAAGCTTGTTTATATTCATTCTCTCTGTATGATGCCCTCTGGTACTCTGCCTTTGCCATGTCAAGAGCGGGTACTTCTGATTTCAGAACCGTATACCAGAGACATGAGCGCCATCTTGCGAATAGCCTCTATTACTACACTCTACGGCAAGACGTTTTTGGGCAGAATACAATTTCTCGAAACTAGGCCAAATGACGTGGTATTTTGGAAGTTAAATGTCATATCATTTGTCATCTGCATGTTCAGTCAGCTGTCTTCTCCTGCCATCGAATACTAGGGGGCAGATTTACAAGCCCCTTGCGCTACTTTTGCGTCACTTTTCCCATGTTAAAAATGACGCAAAAGTGGCATAAGGGGCTTGTAAATCTGCCCCTAAGTGTGCTCATCAGGTTTGCTTCAATCTTGGTCTGGCACTGCATGGCATCTCATTACTTATATCAGTTTTTCTTATTTACTTTCACACGCTATGCTTCTTCAAGAAACCATAATATGTCGTATTAATAGCTATTTTCAAAATGTTTGCCCTGTCCAAAATATATATGCTTTTTCAGCGTTTTTCGCGCGATGAAAGATGATGGGCCATATTATCAACAACTGGCGATAAATATCGCTAAGCGCACTTAGCGCTAGGATATTTATCGCCGGCTATCGATGAATTTTATCGCTGAGATAGCGTGCTATTAGCAACGCTTATCTCAGACTCGATAAAATTCCTGGCGCAAGCTGCCAAATGTCCGATTATCGCTGGAAATCCAGCGATAATCGCACGACATTTGGCGATAGCTTGTGGATAGGGCTGGGCATACTTAACCATGATATCCACCTTCCATTGGATATCATGGCTAAGTCGAACTAAAAGCATGCGTTAGGAAAGTAGCGTTAACCAAGGTTAGCGCTAATTTTCTTATCGCTATGCTTGTTAGCGATTCCCTTGATAATTGGAGAAATGTCGGTTAACGACATTTCTCCAGTTATTTTGGGACGGAACGCCCACTTTGCATCTCATTAGAGATGCAAAGGTGGGCGTTATGGAAAAGGGCGATAGGACAAGGATTCACGCGATAGCGTGACCTTGCTAATACAGCGATAAAATTATCGCCGCTTTACGTCCGAAAACAGACGCTAAAGCGGCGATAATTTTTTATCGCCGGCTTGATAATATGCCCCTTTGTGTTTTTTTCATTGTTCATCGCCCCGTGATCGCCCAGTGTCATGTTTTGGCAGAATACTCAAGTCCATGCTTCCTCTTTAGTTATGGTCAAAAAAACACAACGGGCAAGCCTAAAATCGGCCCCACGGTAAACAAACATCTCCACAGCTGCCTGATGCAAAACTGACACATTGCAAAGCCTTTTAAAACCCTAGACTGTTCTGGTCCCCTCTAGCTCAGAGCCAGAGCAGGCCTACCAGGATCCCCCATCAATACTCATTGACAGCCGCTAACACAAACAGCACTACGTGGGAGGCAGCACGCAGCCCAATTCTCTTGGGCCTTGAGAGCTGGAACAGGCAAGCTAAAGCCTTCTTGCAGGAGAATGATCCGCTAGCAAATGCTTAAAATAGTCACAGAAGCAAGACAAGCTTAGAAGCAGGCCCGTGCAATATTTGTCTTGTGCGCGAAAAATTGAAGCAGAAAATGTCATGGGAGAATGTTTCAAGCAGAAATTGTCCTGCGGGAAACATTATCTACTCGAACCAGGACCCTTGTCATGATCTCGCATGACTTTTGAACTCAAGGTACGATCTCTCGTTCACCTTTTACATCAAAATGCCCCGAGCTGGTTTTTTCTTTCAATTTCAAACAAATTTCCTTATTCTTTGCAAAATTTCGCAAAGTAAAAGTTCTCAGTTTTTCCTAGTTCTCTTTAGTAGGAATCGTTCAACATAACAGGAAATTCGGAATCTGAAGATATATGGGACAATGACAGACACTAAAGGCTACAGGGTCATGCCATTCCATATCATGCCATACCATAAATATAGATGTAAACATCACAGCATACTGTGCACTACATAGGTCTTAGAATGAACAGCACCTTGTACCAGAACATATAGTTTAGAAGTCGTAACTTATTGCGTCAGAACATATAGGTTAGGAGGCTTAGCGTAGTAAAAAATAAGATACAGTTTTAGAACTTGCAATTTTGCAATCGAACATAGAGGTTTAGACAGATCGTCATAGTGTGCAAGAACATTCAAGCGTAGAAGGTGTGGCGCTGAGTACTAAAACATAAGACTTACAACTAAAAGGAAAAAAAGGTTGTTTGCTGGTGACGACCACCCAGGTTTAGGAGGCAAAGCATAGTTACAAAACCTGAAGATGTAGCATAGACAACATAAGACATAGGTTTACACTATTAATGTTTCCGTAATGTAAAATATTGTAGGTGTTTAAAGGGGACCCATATATTAATATATAGTCAATGAAGAATCCTTACACAATAGTGGACCCTATACTTAATTATCACTGCAAGGAATATCGGCATCTGACTGTGATGCCGCCTCTCCACAGGGAAAAGAACATATCTGTAGCCACCAGGCGCAGTGTGGTAACCTGTGCTGCTACCTTTTTGTTGTGCCTTAACTGACCTTATTATTTTGCCAAAGCCAATACTATCTTACTGCACTGCTCTTGCATTATCCCAACAGTTTGACCCTTCCGGACAAGATAGATGCCTGCCTTGTTAAAGCAGCGCGTGTAACCCAAGGAGTGACATACCATGCATCAGTTCCTTCTAAAAAAACAAGAGAAAAACCACAAAGACTACATACTCAGAAACTACTTAAAAGTCTTGGCTGATGATGCTAAAAAGCATAGCTGACTTAACCCTTTATACCACCAAACTTGCCCCTTTGGAAGACATCTCTGTGCTCACCTTTTCCTTATCAAAAGATATCCTTGGTGGACTTATGCTAACACTGACCTTGTTGGATTGAGACCGAGCTTTCAAAGTCATTAACCAATAAAATATAAGAGATAAATTACCCCCTGCCATACATTATAAGGATATTGCAAGTCACCAAGGAATTCCATAACCATGTAGAGGAACGAGTCCGAAAGCAGGCAGGGGGACAGACTCACCTTCCAAATTATAAATCTATAAAGTGGGCCCATGACATTATATTGTAGGCCTACCTTTACATATCTGGACCATGAACCACCCGCTCATCCCAGCTGACCATATGCTGATTGTCATAGCAAGGGCCAAAACAGGTGCCCATCGCCAACCCTCTCTGTTGCTCATACAACTCAACACAAAGATATTCTGTAAGCCTCTATTTGATTATTTTCAATAGCATATGATTGTGCTCATAATTACGAATGGATCTAGCCCTTAAGAAGTGCTCCACCTCTTTCAATTCATTTGATGCCTGTATATAGATGATGCATCTACAGCCAGCATGAACTTATGTGTTTCACAGCGCACATCAGAGATCTTCGTAAGAAAAGCGGAAGTATCTCTGATGTAGGATGGCAATATCTCAACATACGGTCTCAAAAATTAATCAATATATCTAGAAACATTTTCAAACACGCATTCTTGTGCAGTTATAAAAGGACAGACCAGAGGTTTTTGGGCATCCTTATGTATTTTTGGTATAAGCTGAAAGATGGGTAATCTAGGGTGGTCGTTCTTCAAGAATCTGTATTCTTCCCAATGTGGAAGCCGCTTATCTTTCCATTCATTGAGATCCTGGAAAAAAAGTTGTTCTTAACTTGTAATTATACTGTATGCCTTAATGATTTTCTTGTCACATTCACCATCGTTAAACAGTTAATATGTTTCAGTCATGTACATTTCTTTGGGCCACAAAAACAACATTATCCCCTTTATTTGAACTCCTTATAACACTGTTTTTGTTCTCACTCTACAGGTGGTGGGAAGCATTTGTAAATAACTGTTGTAAAACATGGTAACCACTAACATGAACAAGGCTGAGAGCAGCCGCAATGCGTTGACTTGAGAACTCAGCATGAAATAAATCTGCACTTGGAAACTTCCGGTGTGCCAGTCTCTGTGGACCAGCAGCGGCTCGCCAGTTGGGGGCGCCAGGGCAGTGTTCCCCCCTCACAGACCACCCAACTACTCCAAATACTCGCTCGATGTCTTGCAGCATTTACAGGAAAACAAACCATCTTACCGTTCATTTGTTTTCATGTAAAAAGCAGCAACATCATGTTAGCACCAGAGGGGGCTCCATTACGGGGCCGGCTTTAGCGCTGGTGGCGCCAAGTGTGACAATCTTTTTTTTGTGCCTTCCCCCATAAGACCTCCTTCTCGGAATCCCTCACTACCACCCTGCAAAAGTGCCCCCTCATCCCTCCATAGCCTCTCTCTCAAATACATTTCACTGTTTTAAAGCGCTGGTAAAGGCTGGCTTTACTAACCCACTGAGCTATCCACATAAAATACAGATCTGTTCTTTGCAGCAGGAATATACACCCTCTGTGCTACTTTGTGGGGAGTCAAAACTGCCACTAGACAAAACTCCAATCTCTCTCTCGAGCAGGGATGTTAATCACAAGAGTTATCATGATATTTTTATTTCTGCCTGAAAGCTGGAGCGTAAGGAACTCTGCAGCAGGTGCTTTTAAATCCTACATTACTGCTAAACACAGCAACCCCCCTGAGGTCAGTGCCCCAATCAAGGTCAGCGCCCAGTGCGGCAGCAGCAGCCACACAGCCCTAAAGCCCGCCCTGCTCCATTGTGCCCATCGCTGCTGTGCATAGGTGAGGGCTTTGGCTCTTACAGCCCGGCCCCATGCATTCACATTCCATAGCTGACATGCTTCACAAACTTTGGGCTGCGCAGCATGTCAGCTACCGGAGCGTTGTCTGTCATACTCTTATATGCCCTGTCAGAAGCTGGGGTAGAGAAAGGGAGTCGACCTCCAACCCTATCCTGGCTTCTGATCGTGCAGAGAGCATATCAATAAAAAAAGCGGAAGCTTGGTTTCAGCTTCCAAGTCATCTTACTTTGGTGGAGAGCTTCTAAAGCAGGAAGCACGAAATTCAGGCCTGCCAGCCAAGCAGGAATTGCAGCTTGGAGCACGTCAGATGAGGTAAGTTCTAATACCAGAATGTGGGGGTTTCTGAATGAGTGACTGCAAGTGTTTCTATGTATGTATGTATGTTTACTTGTATGTGTGGTGCGTGTCTGAGTATGCATGTGAGTGGATTTACAATTCTGTAGTGTATATTTTAATAGAAGAAAAACAAATGTGAGTGCCTTTTTATTCATACACATATTTATACGAGCCCTGAAAATGTTTGCTACATAAATCATACAACAAAACATCATGTAAATATGATAAAGTGTCCTCAAACTTCAAAAAAGTGTATTTCTTTGACTTGTGGAAACATTGTCATCATTAATACATCACATTATAGCCCTGCACAGAGAAATACTTATTAAAAGTTTTTAAGCATAAACCATTAGTGAACTAAGAGGGAAGACAGTGGTCATGCAAACCCTGTACGTGGCCCAGATAATTATAGATAAACATCATAGTCTATTAAATCAATCACAATAGGTTTTTGTATAACTGGTATTCTGAACTCACATATTTTAAACTTTTTACATACGTGAAAATGAAGTAAAAGGAGTTTGGTGAAATAAAATATGGGCCTAAGATCACACAATGTAAGCAAAGAAGCCAGGATTTATCCAGGTCTTCTGGTTTCACTGAGTACAAACCAGCCACTAAATGTGTATCTATTTGTCTTTCTTTTTTTATGTTAACACTGTTTTTACCTCTTTGAGCCTTTTTTTAGTTTTTATATAGCGCAAACGACTCAAGTGTTTTGGTACGCTTTAGTGAGCGCCACTTACATCAAGCAAGGTTACATTAATTTTTTTAACGATACATGGAGATTCAGGGGCAGATTTACTAACATTTGAGGCAGTGTAGCACAGCAGGACAACTTGCTGCGCTGCATCAAATGGAGAGGTCAGGAATGTGCCGTTGGTAGGAAAATATCAATCAAGTAGTGTGGGGGGGTATCCAGGTGCTATGCTGTGGGTTTAAGTTGAAGAGGCAGGTCTTGAGTTCTCTCCTGAAGTGGCCGGGCAAAGGTGCGGTGCGTAGGTGAGGAGTGAGGGTGTTCCGTGATTTTGCAGCAAGGTGAGAGAACGAGCGTCCTCTGGGGTGACTGAGGCGGATGCAAATAGTCTGTGCAAGGTGTGCAGAGCACAGGTTCCTGGTGGCTTGGTGAAAGGTCAGGCGGTGGTTCATGTAGTATGGTCCGATGTTGTGGAGGGCCTTGTATGCGTGGGTTTGGAGCTTGAATTGGCATCTCTTGTGGATGGGTAGCCAGTGGAGGTCTCTGAGGTGTTGGGTGATGTGTGTTCTCTTGGGTAGGTTGAGGATCTGTCTGGCTGCGGCGTTCTGTATCGTCTGGATTCTTTGCACAAGTTCGGAGTTTGTGCCCGCATAAAGAGCATTGCAGTAGTCAAGTCAGCTGGTGATGAGGACCTGTGTCACTGTTTTCCTGGTGCTGGTGGGAAGCCATCTGAAGATTTTTCAGAGCATGCGGACGGTGTTGAAGCAGGCTGATGCGACGGAGTTGACCTGGCATCTAAGGGTGAGCTCGATGTCCAGTATGATGCAGAGGTTGCAAGCATGGGCTTTTGGTGTGGGGGTTGGTCTGAGGTTCGGTGGCCACCAGGAGTCGTTCCAGAGGGTGGTGTGTCTGCCGAAGTGTAGGACTTCTGTTTTGTCTGTGTTCAGCTTGAGGCAGTTGTCTTTCAGCCATGTTGCTAGGTTCCTCATGCAGTTGTGAAAGTTGGCCTTAGTCTGGGTGGGGTTCGCTGAGAGTGAGAGGGCTAGTTGGGTGTCGTCAGCATTGGAAATTATGTTGATGCTATGAGATCTGACGATGTCTGCGAGAGGAGCTATGTAGACATTGAACAGGGTGGGACTGAGGGATGAGCCCTGGGGTACTCCACAGATAGTGGGCTTGGGGTGCAAGGCAAAGGGGGGAAGGTGGACTCTCTGGATGCATCCTGAGTGGAAGGACGGTATCCATCTGAGTGCGTTGCTTGTGATTATGATCTGCCGAAGTCGTTGGATGAGGTTGTGGTGTGACACTGTAGAAGGCAGCAGAGAGGTCAAAAAGGATGAAGGTGGTGGTTTTACCTCTGTCTATTAGGGCTTGGTTGCTGCGATGAGGTCTGTCTCTCTGCTGTGTTTGGACCTGGAGCCTGATTGGGATGTGTCCAGTAGGTCGTTGCTTTCGAGGTGTTCGGTGAGTTGGGTGTTGATGGCCTTTTCCAGGATTTTGGTGGGGAACGGTTTGTGCGCCCACTGCGTATCTGCTGCATTCATGCTCTCTCTCTGCACTGGCACACTACTGGCCGCCAAGCACCAACGCAAGCACCCTTGCACCATGGTGCAAGGGTGCCTGCGTTGCAGGCAGGATTTTTTTTGAGCAGGAAGGGACACCTTCCTGCACAAAAACAATTCTCTGAGGCTTTTTCCTCTTTCTATGAGTTCTGCAAAATGCCGCACACGTAAAAAGAAGAAAAAATTAGAAGTAAACATATTTCTCCTCGTTACACCTCCCCTGGGAAGGCATAGCATTTTGGTTCATTCCCAGGTTTACTATTGTTAGCAAATCTGTGAATGCGCCAAAAACCATGGATGGCTGCGTGGGAACACCCACGTGCTACCCATGGGACACCTTCCCAGGGCAGAGTAACGCAATTCCGCAACTTACGCTGCCTTGCATTTCTCCAGATTTACTATGCCACGCAGAGCCACTCAAGGTGGCTCGGTGTGGCAAGGTAAATCTCACTTGAGGGCGTGCGGTGCCCTTCCGTCACCTTGCGTGACGGAAGGGCAATGCAAGCCCTTAGTAAATCTGTGATAAAGTGATTTGCCCAAAATCTTAGGAGGTTGAGCCAACACAGAGACTCAAACCTAGTTCCCCAGTTCCAAAGTCGGCAGCTCTGGCCATAATGCCATATCCTCGGCAGATGGAGAGTGACAGTCATAATTCACTTGAAAGCTTGAGGTTTCAACAGGACCTCAAGTTAAGCCAGGCTTCAACCTCTAACTTTCAGTTGAGATATATTCTATCTATCATCACGTTCACATTTTCTCGCAATCCACAACCCAAACAAACCCATTGGTTTCAACCAGGAGAGGAGTCAATCAGTCTTCCCACTTCCTAATCCTGCATGGTGCTATGATAACCATATGGATGCAATAAACAAACATGTGCTTCAGCCTTTAATGGTGGTATGGTTAAAAATCAAGAAATGCTGAAAGAAACAAGGTACAGTTCTGAATTTGTTTGCAGCTGGGTGACCACTATTTCTGTCACCACGCACAGCCTCTTAAGCACCGATAATTGTTTTGAGGATGCTTTTGAGCCTTGGGTGTTTTCCAACAATAACTGAAAATGCATTCCACTGCTGACTGTTGTTTACAATTATTGTATTTTGTTTTATTGCTGTACTGGGAATGTCTCAACTTGCCTGCAGTCGATTTTACCCGCATTTGTGTTGCTGTTGACTTCAAGGTGTGCCTATGGAGTGCTAGCTCCAGCTATTCTGGCTAAGCCCTTCCAAGCAGAAATTCATTCATACATATGACTCCGATTCGCATTGTTAAGAAACAACATGGAAACATGCTAATTTAATAAATGAGGGGTCTTATGATATGGTATAGCCATTTTTAACTCCCTATATTATATATAGTGCTCTCTAACTAGTTTTTAAGGGAAATGTGAGGAAAAACCTACTAGTTTGCTTCCATTTTTTCACAGTTGTCTTGGGTAAATTGATCTCCAGCACCCTGGAAGGGAGTAGCTCTTACCTGGCACCCCACAAAAAGCACTGGAATATTTCATTCAGCACCTTTGGATTTTTAACCAATTTACGTAAAACCTTTACAGTAAAATACCCCATTTGGCCTAGTATTTTCAAAATGTTCTTGCAGGATAGAATCCCCACTGAACCCTTATTTAGATTGTCAGCCTTGCTTGCTTGCTCTGATTCCAGGTACATATATATGCCTCACCTCTTTCAAAGTTCACCAGCCGCCACTACTGTGGACACAAGTGAGAGAAGAGGAGTATATAGGCATATATATATATTTAAAAAAATATAAAAACAGTATTTAAACAATTTACAAAATGACAATTTTAAAAATAACTTGAAAATTAAAATGAACACACATATATCACAGTAAGTTAAACAATAACATTAAAATAAAGTGAATATTATCATTTCTTGTAAAAATATAAATATTAAAGAAACCAGTTAAAATAACTACAATCAAAAATAAAAATACTAGCAAAAGTGTTGGAATTCAAAGGAGTCAGATTGTCTGATATAATTGCAATATTAGTTAAATTTAAGAAAAATGTTGGAGTTTGTTTTTGTTCAATCTACTATTCTTCCTCCAATCCAAGCAACATTTGAGATAGTGATAGACTTTGAAGGGATAAGGCTGACTATCCCCACTCCAAAGTGAGCAAATTCAGGGAAAGTGTTGGACTTTGGAGAGGTTAGATTTACTGTTTCCACTCTAATCTGAGCAACGGTTGGGAAAGTGTGGTACTTTTGAGGGGCTAAGTTGACTATTACCACTCCAACATTAGCAAAAGCAGGGAAAGTCATGGACTTTGGAAGAGTTATATTTATACTTCCCACTCCAGTCCAAGCAACAGTAGGGAAAGTGTTGGACTTTGGGAGGGGGTTAGATTTACTATTCCCACTCATATGTAAGCAAAAGCAGGGAAAGTGATGACTTGGGAAGGGTTACATATACCATTCCAATTTTTAATCATTCTTAAAAAAGCATTCAAATACTGTACAGCATAAAATTATTAAAACATAATTAAAATATATGCTTTGTAATCAACTAAAATGAATTGTAATTAACAAATAACAAAACAAAAATAAAATGAAAATAAATATATTTCTCTCCCAACACAAACAAACATATGAAATAAATTATTAATAAAGCAATAATAACACAAAAACAAAAATCCATTAAACAAATACAGGTTAAACCAATCACAAATAGAAAATGCATTTTACAAAGTTTACTATTAAATAAACTTATCAATCAAAAAACTATTAATTAGAATACAACCGATAAATTATATAACAAACAATTGCACAATTCACATAAATAGTAATGCATTAAATATTTAATTAAAGTAAATTTAAAAATTGTAAAAAAAGTCAAACATTTATAATTTAAGTATCTTCACGCCCTTTCCCTACAAACTCAACAACTCATTACTAAATTATAAATTAGTAATTGAACCACAAAATAAAATTTACATTAAAATCACAAAATACGCTTATAAAATTTAAATAACAATCAATTAAACAATTAGCATAATTAATTACCGAATACCTAATTAATATTGAAAACTAATTGTACAAAAAATAATTTTTATAATGTCCCACCCTATTTCCGTACAAACCCTTCAACCCACTACTAAATGATAAATTAGCAATTAAGCTATGTAAAAATAAAATCACACAATCCTATCCACAAAATACATTTAGGTAATTAAATATGTAAATAACATACACAAATAATTTAACATACAAAAAATTAATTTATAATTTAAATAATCTTCCACCCTTCAAACCCTACAATCTGCTACTAAACTATAAATTAAAAATCAATTGTAAGAAAATCATACTAAAAAATGTAAAACAATTACATTAATAATATCGAAACCTAAAATAAAATAATAACTAATATATATTACATTATTTAAAAAACTATATTTAATACAACTATATTAAACTATATTTTACAGCATCAATAATCTTTATTCTGCTATCTAGCCATAAAAGCACATGAAAACATCACAATATACAAATGCATAAAAGCAATAAAATACTGTAAAAATAAAAATGGTTCAGAGTGTAAAATTCATCTAATTGCAAAACAATAAACAAATTCCAAGCAGTAATCCGAAGGATACATAGTGACTCTTTATAGGAGTGGCTGTCCACAAACAATACCTATTGAAAGTCCAATCTAAAATCACTGCGGTATCCCATTTCTAGAAAGAAAAAGCAGGCAGAGAACGCAAGCCTTCAACAGGCTACCCTTTACGCCTAAGACTCCAAATAAACAGGAAGCATGAAACAGCAAAACAATAAATTGTCTGCCATTGATTCTCAGAATTCTAATCACTCCTCTATAGTCCCTAATTCCTAGGGTATGACATACCAGAATAATACACTTCATTCATTACCCATGATAAGTCGTACAGAAGATTAAAACATGTCTGATGGCTTCAATTACCTGGGAGCAAAAGGGACAGAATCAATCAGACTCTTTGAGAACTTGCTCCATTTTGCCGTAACAGAGCAGTGTGGCAAAGTCTCTATTCTGAATTTCATTTAAAGCGACTTGGCTACAGGAGGCTCAATCTCATCCAAAAAGCCTTCTAAACTATATTTGTCTTTGAGCTGAAGAAAGGAAGCTGTAAGGGAACCAACTCTGGCATTCCCTAAAGTCGAACCATCAATATAATGCCCATGAAGGCCTTTTAACATTGCTTTCAGAACCCCAGTAGCTTCCATGGGGGTGGACCATAAGTTCCCGCACTCAATCTGGAACAGAGGATGCTTAACAAACCTAACCCAGGGGATCTTTGATGCCCCAGGCAGCCCCAATACATCCTCCAGACCATGTCGCTACGGTGAAAGTTCAGGAGTCACCCAAAGTCTGCGCCACTACAATAAAAGTCTAAGACGCACTTTATCAACAAAGGATCAGAGAACAAAATCAAGCCATAATAGAATAATCAGGGTACTAATAGGGAGATTGATAAGGAGTCGCACAAAATGATTTTCTAATATCTCCAAGCATCTTACATCATTATGACTGCAAAGTTCACACCCATAAAGGGTCACCCCAAGAGCTTGAATGTTATGCATCTTGAGGGCTGATAATATTGGACGAAGAAAGGAACCCTGTTGCAACCTCACAATACCCCCAGAGTATTGTTCTAATTTGAGCCTACACTTCTGAATATGGGGTAACCAGTCAAACTGTTTAGTGAGTGTAAGCCCTGAGTAGTCAAATACATGAACTCTCTCCAGCGGTACTCCATTGAGAGTCGGATTAGGTCCAGTCGATGGACATGGATTAAAGAACATGTACTTGGTTTTACCGACGTTAATCTCCAGGCCCCTCTGCTTGCAGAAGAACCCAAACTGATCCAGAAGCTTCTGTATCCCCATCAGTGTTTTTGAGATGAGAAGTGTATCATCTGCAAAGAGAAGGACCGGAACCTTCCCATTGGCTAGGCTCAGGGCATCATTCTCACATTTCTCTAGCTGGAGCACCAGGTCATTGATGTAAAGGAGAAATAGGGTTGGGGCTAGCACACATCCTTGCCTCACTCGACCGAGCAGACTCCCACACCACCCGAGGATCAAGCCCTCAGTGATGACAACACTCCTAGAAATGTGGACGTGGATGACCTTCCTGGCACATCTGGTCAGCCTGGGTAGATTGCAACAGTGGGTCTCACTGTGCCTACAACAACACCTCCCACCCCACCTGCAACAACACAAGCATCCTCCGCCCCCCACCTGTGTACCTAGCACAGTCAGTAACATCTTGTACCCCCAAGTCCTAGATTGTGAGGTGGCAATCACTAACCCAGTCACTGAGGAACCAGGACCCAATGGGAGGGGGCAGCCTGGGCCAAGGCCACAGGCCTGTGGGGTTAGGGGTGGTGGGAGGGTAACTGTGGGTCCGCTGAGTGAGCCCACTGGGGCCACTCACACCCAGGTCACCATCTACCAAGTGTTGGGAGCCTATCAGGACTCCCAAGGCTTCATGGGCCAGGTACTAACAGAAATCCGGGAGATGAAGGAGCTGCATAGGGACATATACCAGGAGGTGGCTGGTATCAACATTGGGGTGCTGCAGGACACCAACACCACCCTCTGCATGGCTTTTCCACCACCGTCTCCCCCATCCTGTGGTCAACCTACATCTAACCCATCAATATCTGTGGCAGCCATAGGAAGGGAGGCCCTGCCAGAGGAAGACACGTGTGCACTCCCCATCTCAGCAGCAGTCGATCCCCCTCACCAAAAAGAGGGGACGTCCACCCAAAAATCCAAGAAGTGTGGATGGTAATACACCCACCACCGCCAGTAAGAAACCTCACACCTAATTTCCTCCTGTGTGTTCAACACATTCACTTTGTGGACTATTCCTGAACACATTTCCATTTCTGATGGGAGTAGTATTTTGGACTTTGGATTCCAGATAATTTTGCATCTACAACTATTGTTTCATCCACCATGACTGACCTCTTCACTTTTGGTTTTCTCTATTTGGTTTGGCACGATGTTATTTTAACCTTGTTCACTGCAATAAATACACCAGTGACAAAGTAATTTCCTCTGTAGTATCCCTCACATCTAGCAATGTATATATACTCCCATGTGAACTTTACAATGCCAAAACAAGCTACATGTGTAAGCATGAATATGTTCAATGTCAACAATGTTTAACTCAGGATCAGAACCATGTCATACCAACACATACTTACAGTGCCTGGTCTTATAACCTCTTTATTACAATGTTCAAATCATAGCCTGACATGATGTCAGAAACATAGTTCATCAGACATCACTCAAATATACTGTGTCAGTGATGCCATTTTCAGTTGCAGACCTTAACAACATGGAAGGAGGGGACACAGCAGACAATTTCCTATATAATTTCCTATACAATAGACTACATAAAATTAGGTCTACATCAGTTAGAGCCATATTGCCTACCTCACAAAAGGAATCCCACATAGTTTAAACCAATAAACATACACACGGCAGTACAACAGTTTCTGATCACAGGGTTATTCCAAACCAGTGCATCTTGAGGAATGTCACAAACAAATGTCAGTGATGTGCCACAAGCACTGTGACCTACAATGAGGAGACACATCAACAACTACATACAGTTCATACACAATGAGGATTTAGCCAATGTGAAGGCAGAATACCATGATTTGGGCCCAACACAACATTGTGTTGGAGCACATGATGGCACACATATTGTATTAGGACCGCCACAGCAGAAGAAAAAAGTCCAATGGATTCCTCTTAACTTAATGGGTGAGTAGAGGAGGGTTCCCCCAGTCTTGTCCAAGCATCTGAATCTGGCCTTCAGGAGCCCAAATGTCTGCTCCACTGGCTGCCATGTTCTTCCATGGGCCTCATTAAAGCGGACCTCCTCTGGCGTTGTTGGATTCCTTAGCGGTGCCAACAACCATGGACGGTTGGGATACGCTGAGGCTCCTAGAAGGAAGACAGATAGAGGTACAGTATTACATTACACACTTTCCGATTATACTACCTGACATTACCCAAACTTAGGGGGTCATTAGCCACACTGGCGGGCGCATCCCGCATTCCTGACATTGCGGCGGGCAGTGCTGAAATGCAAGTTGTGCTTTTCGATGCACAACGTGACAGGCACCGCGCGGTGCCTGCCACGTTGTACATTGAAATGCAGGGGGGTACCATAGGTACCTCCCATGTGCACCCCCCACCCCCCAGAATCCCTGGGGGCCCGCTACGGGCCCCCAAGGCATAACCCCGCATGTATCATAATATGGATGGCGGTGTCTACCAGACACCGCCACCATATTAACAGCTTTTCCGCCCGGTTGACTCATCGACCGGGCGGAAAACCTGCAGACGGTCTTTCCGTCCGCCGGGGTCCCCCCCGCCATGTATTATGGCGGGGGAATTTACATGCGGTCGGGAGGATATGTTGGGCGGATCGCCACCGCCATGCGGGCGGTGGCGATCCGCCCGACATGCTAATGACCCCCAAAGTTAGGACAGATCAAACTTACCAACAAGCCAGGCCCTCTCCGGTAGCAGTTGTGACATCAGCTGGGGTATGGTGCTATTCTGCAGTTCAAAGGAATCATGGTCTGATCCTGGAACCAGGCACAGGCAGCTAAGATGTACAAATCCGGAAAACAGACAACTTGCACATTGATAGAATGGAAGTGCTTCCTGTTGTGATACACTTGTTCCCTGGCCTGCGGTGACACTAAAGCAATATGGTTGCCATAAATGGCTCCAACCACATGTGGGTGGTGACTAAATCCATAGAAATCCCCCTTCACATGGACTAACTCCTCTCATCTGGTGAATGTATGTAGCTGTCAATGCATTTCATCATTGCAGAAATCACGTCTTTGAGTACACCACTGAACATCGGTTGTGACATATCACCAGATATAGCCACAGTGTACTGGAAGGAACCTGCGGCCAGAAAATGTAACACTGCCATAAGTCTCACTATAGGTGGAATACATGTAAGATAAGTGATTTGAGGAAGTAGATCAGGCTCCAACTGATTACATAAATCCTGGATTGTTTGCCTGTTTAAACAAAACTTCTTGATTACATGCCATTCTTCCATGGTCTGAAGGTCTGGAAATGGGTGGTACACTGGAGGCTGTCATATACTCCCTCTCCCAGGGTACCTATGTGAGGGGTGGATACAATTTAGAACATTGGTCACAGTGTCCAGAGTTATATATATATATATATATATATATATATATATATATATATATATATATATATATATATATATATATAGCCAAAAGTCATGTGACAAAACACAACTGCTTCAGAAAGCATTAAATATGTTCATATGATCATTGTCTATTGTTCAACATACAACAATAATCCCCATAGTGACCTTCATGTGTGTCTGTAACATAAATGTGCACTTCATCCATTTTGAGTTTTTAAAATTTGCACAATAATGATGATTTCATGAAATGTCAGGTCAAAAGCCGTCAACAGCGGTGTACAGTGCACCACACAAATTTTGCCTTTATGCACAGATGATTTGTGTACAGTAAATTACATGGGAATGGAGAATGGCACATTTAAACAGGTGAGCCCTAATTTGTAGCGGTGGTGACGCACTTAACAGTCACCAATACTGTAGTTCCAGCCGATAAAATGGCAGATACCTGACCTCGCATATAGGTCATTTTGAACTACTGCCGCCAGTGGAAGTCGACCGCACAGTGGGTGGTTTGATCCACGGCAAACACAGGCATAGGCTAACGTTGGTGATTGCGACTGTTGCGGCCCAATGTATGTGTGCGGCTACACTGATGACCACGTACATCCTGACACTGCTGCTATCAACACCTCCTCCATTTTAGCTGCTGTTTACCACCTCTAGGAGCAATCATGCCAGGCCAAGCAAGTGAGAGGGCCCCTGCTTTCTCTCCAGAGGAGCTGTAGAAACTTGTAGAAGAGGTCCTTCCCCTGTATGACCAGCTCCATGGCTCACCAGAGGAGCAGGTAACTAACTCACATACAATTTTTACTCTTTTCAACTCCATCCTTTCCATTCCCACAGGCTACAATGTGCCTCTGAGTCCCAGAGTGAAATATGATTACTGTTGTTAATATTTTGGATGCCTACATAGGACAATCATGTAATGAATTGTGTATCTACTGTTGTTTGTGTACTTAACATCACCATTGTGATGTGTGTTGTGTGTTAAGCCCTAGATTCTACTTGTGGTGAATTCACATATCTATGCATGTATACCTTTCATAGTACCAATTATATATTTGCTAATCAGATCATGGTAAATGTGCATCCAAATGTATTGGGTTTACTGCATGAGCTTTGCTTGTATACTGCAAGACGCAGATGAGGATGATGTTAGTTATATGTACAGTCCCACAATTCACTCCGCTCAGACCAGGGTTCGCCAAACTGTTGTCTGGGAGCTACCTATACCTCACAAATCCCTTCTGATTGCCACACTACCTTACGGTCACTTATTGAATGGCCTTATCATGTACATTTATGTTTGGAAGTGTTTGAAATGTGAGGAGGTTCATGTGGGATCAGTATGCACAACATGCAGAGAGCAAGACCTGACAATGAGTTGTGCCCATTCTGGGCCATGGCCCAGTCTGGGCCTCAGTTACTGTGGCAATACATCTTATGCACAGAGTAATCACCCTGTAGACCTGCACATCCTTGGATGTTCCCAAAAGGAGTATTCTGAATCACTAAAGTTCCAGATTAGTTTTACATGGACTACATTTGAAATGGTGACTGAGGTACCCCCATGACCTAATACTTCTTTCAATTGACCCACATTGTCCATGTGTGACATTTACTTCTGACAGGCCCTTTACTCCCACAGGTCTGGTGTCATTTATCCATAAGTGATGCTTGCATTGTGCATGCCTATTGCACAGGTGGCACATTAACAGTGCAGAGAGTTGGTTACTTCTGAAGAGTTTTTGATATGTGAATCATCAGCTTTGTTACAATCTAACAAGACATACAATAGTATGTTGAATGACATCCCTGTAACAGTGCCACATATGGCAAAAGGTGTGTCCTATGATGGCAGTACATTCCACACAAACTCCATCAGACATAGTATGATATTCAATTAAATGTTCCACATGTCCACACATCCCCAGTGTGGTGCTCTCAATGACACACATGCCAGTCCTTTCTTTGTGACCTAAGTCTTGGGATATAGTCTATACTATGGTACTGGCCTGTATGGACCTTATGCATCAAGTCAATGGGCCTGGCTGTAAAGGTATCTGTACAATCATGATAAAGTAGTTTACCCTTCTGAAGCTCACAATGGTGTGTTGTGTTTCATAGTATCTCACATCATAGTACATGTAGGATGACCCTGGCCTACATGATGTTAGTGGGCTGGCTTAATCAGTGTAGGTCATGACCAGGGTTGATGATGTAGTGTAGTGTAGTGTGTTAACTACTGATTAATGCTTGTGCTAGGTGTATACAAAATGTGTGTTGTACAAACAGATATCGTAAGACTTACAGTTATAATCTGTGTAATCATCTATTGTATGCATACAGGTCAACGCCCATCAGAGGCAGTCCATTTGTAAAGCCATTGCCCGGAAGGTGTGGATCCTGGGGGTATTTCGCCAGTGCATCATCAATTGTCGCAAGCAGTGGGAGGACCTGAGGCGCTGCACCAGGAAGATCGTGGAGGTCCAGCTGGGGCTGTCCTCCCAACGTGGCTCGCATACTGGCCTACCCGGTGCTTGATGGGCAGTTGAGGGCCCAACAGCAGGGACAAGGTGGTTACTCCTGGCCAGAGTCATATATGTAACTTTGAAAACTTTGTCTGTTATAGGCAGGCATTTCCCCATCATCATTGGGGGTGGACCATGTGCGCCACACATGAGGAAATGCTGTTTGAGTTGGTCTGTTAGTAGGTGCCTGCTGATATGCTGTGCCTATTGTCTTTCTGACTAGGAACACAGATGAGTTGAGTCCACTACCAATCCAACAAGTTTTATTCGACGTCAAGTCATAAAAGCACAGTACATGCATACACAATAAAACTCCATGATATAATATATATATATATATTTAAAACCAAGGATTGGTACTTTGTGACGTCGAGAATTCCATAGAAGGATAAAACATATTAAAATTACTATATAAGAATAAAACATTTTAAAATCACTATAAGGTACTAGGGCATACAATCAATAAGAGTTCATTTCTAACATTAGGGCCTAGAATATATAGAAGAATTACAGTAATTAAAATACATTTCATACTATTATATGTAATTCAGACCTTATAGAATTGACTTAACGAACCCTTCAAAAGTGCCTTTAGTGCCTTCAATCTGATGACCCAAGACCATCCAAGAAATTTTGCCATTGCAATAACGATGGGAGCTGACGTGTTTGTGCGCAGTATTCTTAGTGCCTCTCCACTCACTCTAATCCCCATTGTCCTACAAATTGGTGCCAACCATGCACGACGCGGCCCTACATACGCGGGGCAGGTGAACAACAAGTGGGCCATTGTCTCTGTCTGGGTCATAAGAAGACCAAAACTTGAGTTTAACTGGGACAAAATCCTAACTTTACGACTTTCGCTTTTCACAAAATTCATTTAGGAGTAGTAAAGTTAGGATTCCTAACTTTACTACTCCTAAATGCCCTTTGTGATTACTGAAAGTCGTAAAATTAGGATTTTGTCTCAGATTTCTTTTGTGAATCGGGCCCGTAGAGATTTTATGTGAGTCTCTACACTCAGTCTTACAAGCCAATTATTGTTTGCTATCCCAAATGGTGCTGTGATGTGCCATTCCATTAGGACTATAGTTCTCCCACCTCTTCATGTCTTAGATAATCAGAGACACACAATAACATTCAAAGGTGTATTGGCCTGTAGGAATGACACCTGTGAATGATGTCATCACCTGTACCAAGAAGGATTGGGGATGTTAATTTGGCTATGCGAAGTATTGTGCTGAGTGCATTTTGAGTATCTATTTCCCCCCCAAAAAATTCTTCATTGTCTCCAGTCTACTTTTCCATGCTACATGTGATATGTAGGTAAACTACTTCAGTACAGCTTTCATTAGACTTTTCAGGTAGTGGACATATGATGAAGTTTCACGTCAAAAGTGTCATCAGTGTGCAATGAGCATTTGCATGTGACATGATGTGTGCTACAGCACATATTGATGGTACCTTGACCTTTAACTTGACCTTCAATACATCATGAGTGTTAAGGAAAATGAATATTTTTTACAACCTGAGGCATGTGTGAACATTGTGTAAATGTAAAAATTGTATCCATCTGATTTGGTAACATTGTTTAATTTTGTTATTCTACAAGTGCCAAAGTATGTTAGGTGATCAGCTATCCTAGTATGGCCATGAGGATGGAGTACAGGTTATGTAGCATGCATGCACTCATGCTCATGGTGAAGCCTATATGGTGAACCATGAAGCTTGTGTGATATGTACACTTTAATAAATGTTTTGTGTTGATATGTGATAGTCAGGTATGGAAACGCAGTTGCAATAAACCTATTTTACATGTAATTTCAGATTCATCAGGGCAAAGAAAGGAGAAGAGGCCAACGTTGGTGTGGACACAGCTGATCACAGTGGTTCAGGACGTGACAGCAGAGAAACTGAGGGACCCAGTGACCAGGAGGGTGTGGGGAGTGCTACAGAGGACACAAGCCCCTTGACCTTGCCAGGTAGGTCGCTCCCCCACCACACAGCTCCGCCTGTGTTGTCCTGCCCGCTGCTGCTGCTGGTAAGCTCGCCCCTCTGCTCGTTGCCTCTGTGCCCGTTTTGCCTTTTGTTCCCCTCGTTGCCCCTGTTTTTCTGTGTCCATTTTGCCTTCTGTACCCCTTGTTGCCCCCGTTTTCCTGTGTCCCGCACCACATCTTCAACAAAGCCAGCAGCTCCATCGCACCCCACCTGCGCAACATCATCAATCTATCCTTCAAGACCGCGACCTTCCCAGAGAGCTGGAAACACGCCGAGATCAACGCCCTACTCAAAAAACCCAAGGCGGACCCGAGAGACCTCAAGAACTTCCGGCCCATCTCCCTGCTTCCGTTCCCAGCCAAGGTCATCGAGAAGATCGTCAACAGACAGCTAACCCGATACCTCGAAGAAAACAGCATCCTGGACCCATCCCAGTCAGGGTTCCGCAGCAACCACAGCACTGAGACTGCCCTCATCGCCGCCACCGACGACATCAGGACCCTGCTGGACAACGGTGAGACCGCAGCCCTCATCCTGCTGGACCTCTCCGCTGCCTTCGACACTGTCTGCCACCGCACTCTACGCGCACGCCTCCACGACGCAGGGATCCGAGACAAGGCCCTGGAATGGACCACCTCCTTCCTCACCGGCAGAACCCAGAGAGTCCGCCTCCCACCATTCCGATCCGAAGCCTCCGAGATCATCTGCGGCGTACCCCAGTGATCATCCCTCAGCCCGACACTGTTCAACATCTACATGGCCCCGCTCGCACGCATCGCCAGACAGCATGACCTCAACATAATCTCCTACTCCGACGACACTCAACTGAGCCTCTCCCTCACCAAGGACCCCCTCACCGCCAAATCCAACCTCCACGAAGGAATGAAGGCCATCGCCGATTGGATGAAGAACAGCCGACTAAAGCTGAACACGGACAAGACGGAGGTCCTCATCCTCGGCTCCAACCCCTCAGCCTGGGATGACTCCTGGTGGCCAACGACACTGGGGGCAGCCCCGACACCCACCTACCACGCACGCAACCTGGGAGTCATCCTTGACTCAACGCTCTCCATGGCCAAACAAGTCAACGCGGTCTCCTCCTCCTACTTCAGCACCCTCTGCATGCTTCGCAAGATCTACAGGTGGATCCCGACAGATACAAGAAGAACAGTCACCCAGGCCCTCGTCAGTAGCAGACTCGACTATGGGAACGCCCACTACGCGGGAGCCCCGGCCAAGCTCATCAAGCGACTGCAACGCATACAAAACGCCTCTGCACGCCTGATCCTCGACGTACCACGCCACAGCCACATCACCCCCCACCTGAGGAACCTGCACTGGCTCCCCGTCGACAGGAGAATCTCCTTCAAACTCCTCATCCACGCACACAAGGCACTCCACAAGACCGGCCCAGCCTACCTCAACAGACGACTCTTCTTCTACGTCCCCAACCGCCAGCTCCGCTCCGCCGACCTCTCCCTCGCCACCATCCCTCGCATTCGAAGAACAACCACCGGCGGCAGATCCTTCTCCCACCTCGCTGCCAAGACCTGGAACACCCTTCCACTCAGCCTACGACAGACCCAAGACCTGCTGACCTTCAGGAGGCTACTCAAGACCTGGCTGTTCGACCAGTAGCGGCACCACCCCCCCCTTTTTCCCCAGCGCCTTGAGACCCTCGCGGGTAAGTTGTGCGCTCTACAAATTCTGTGATTGATTGATTGATTGACAAGCTCAAGTTCATCTTGATCTGAATCTTCCTCCGATGGACACTCCCAAGTAGTGGTGGACCCCACAGGATTAGCTCCACATTAATCCTTCTCTGCCACCCCCAGTTCCATCCCCATCCTCCCTGTTGTCCATAAACCAGTTGGCTGGCCCTGCTCCCTTAAGAGAGGAGCCCGCTCCTTTGCTGAAGGAATCTCAGCCCCTGCCTCTGTTACCCCTGCTGCCCTGAGTGAGGAGGTTATTGACCTCCTAAGAAACATCTTTATGGGTCAGACGGCACTCCTAAATGCCATCCAGGTGCAAGGCAGCCAGCTGACTCAGATGGTGGCCTACCTGGAAGGCATCCATTGTGCTATGTCTGGACTACAGAGGTCATTTCAGGCTCTGGCCTCCTCACTCATGACAGCATTCCACCCATCCCAACCTTCCGCCCCACCTCCTGACCCTTCCCCATCCAAATTCCTTGTTGCCATACCTGTCCCAAGCACACACACTCATTCACACGCACACACTTCATCAGACACAAGCACCACACACACACACACACAAAATGCAGGCATGCAACCACTCACCAGACACTGACACCACTCACCACCACCAACATATCCCCAGACACCACAACAACACCCACAGACACCTCCACAACACCCAGCATTCACGCAGACACTACACCAACAGCCACAGACCCCTTCACAACACCCAGCATTTACTCAGACACTATAAAACAGCCACAGACACCACCACAACACCCATTACTCATGCAGACACTACACCAACAGATATAGATCCCTCCGCAACGGAAAACAGCCTTTAGATCGCATGCTTTACATCGCATGCCATTACAACGCAGTTGTTACAACGACCGCGTTGTTACAACGCGAACCATTACATCGCAAGTCGTTTCAACGACTTGCTGTAGGGGGCGGAAGGTGTTGGATTTACAATCCAACACCTTCCCTGCTGTTGCACAAACTTGAGGAGGAATAGTAAATTTTACTATTCCTAAGTCCAGCGCGCCCCCTACAACAAGTCGTTGAAATGACTTGCGATGTAATGGTTTGCGTTGTAACAACGCGGTCATAGTAACGACCGCGCTGTAATGGCATACGATGTAAAGCATGCGTAGTAAAGGTATATATTCCTCCACAACACTCATCATTCACACAGACACTGCACCAACAGCCACAGACCCCTCCACAACACCCATTACTCAGGCAGACACCACACCAATACCCACAGACCCCTCCACAACACCCAGCATGTCCACATCACAGAAATGTAAAAAACGCAAATGCTCACAGTCACCCTCACACAAGTCTAGCATTATCAATCGCTATAATTACAATTGACACATTTTGCTTGATGGACACAGAAATCCAAACCAAGCATAATATTACATCAATATTCAATCTATGCAATAAGCAATGAGCTATTCCTGTCCAATGGTCATACAGCTTGGGACAATTAATTAGCAAAAATTTGGACAATATTTGCTTCATCTCTCTGACAGCACAGATAAGCTGAGAACCTTATACCCTTCCACTTCTCTATCTTATCGGGAGTGTAATTTAGCATGTTAAACATTTTAAATTGCTGCAATTTAAGTCTAGCTGATGTCAATGGCCGGGAAGCCCTTGTGAACAATTGTTCAATTTCATATGGTTGTACAATTGCCCACATTATAGAGGACTAACAGGCAGTGAGACCATCTAAATCATCCTCTTTTGAAGCAAATATTGTACCATAGAACTCATTTATGGTGATTTTGATCTTAGCTGCATAAATAAGTTCTAACCAATCAAGTCTTTCAAGGCTTATATTAGCATTTTTATTATGTTGGAAATAGAAATGAATCTGAAGATATTTGAAAAAAATATATATTACATTAGGCCAAAATCTGAAAATGTATGAAATACATTCTATGTGAAGAATTGACCTACTCTCATGAGTCCTTTGTTGACCCATATGTGACATCATGACTTAAAGATTTATTAGGGTTGATCCACATATCTTTAATGCTAAAGGTGTTGTCTGCCTAATCTAAAGGAAACCATATAAAGTGCCAAAACAAACATGTAAAATTGCATTTTTGAAAGAAATAAACCCTGCAGACACCCACTCCACAATCAACACAGGCAAGGTGCCCCTGCTGCTGAGAGGTTTTTGATCAAATGATTGTTGCAGTACAAAATCTAAGGTAAATCAACAACAAAACAAATAACTGAAACTCACATATGTCTTTAAAAATAACAATGTTGACTTACATTAGCTCAGTCTGCAAACAACTGAACCAAATTAAATAACTGAACCAAATCACAGGATAAGCCAACCCATAGACCACACATATGTGAATGTTAACATGTCACATGTGTATCCACATTGCCAAATAAAGTAAAAATATTTTTTTATAAAAATACTTTTTTATAAAAATACATTTTGTAAATATCTTTGTAAAGTTCAAAATGTGAATACAAACCCTTACACCTTTCAAAATATTGAAAGGTACACGCAATATCCGCCCATGTAATGTAGCCTACTTATCCTGTTTGCAAAACACTCATGTGATATCAGTCTTCAAGCGTTTGCCTTCAGTTTTCAACCACTGCACACAAAAATCAGAAGTTTTGACAGTATGTTGTCAGGGAATATGTGCACAATACACTGCAAGTACCACAATGCATCACTTTAGTAAGCAATAGGTTTGGTAGTTGCAATTAAGGCTCCCAGTTTTCCATTTTTACTGATTTTTACAGATAAATACATACAGAAAACAATGTGTTTCCTGTCTGTATTTATTTTTAAAAGCGGAAAAATGCAGAAAATTGTCCTTTATGTGGGTGACTCTCCATGCTGTCTTCGGATTGTCCAGGACAACAGATGAGCAGATAAACAGCATGGGAAGTTAAAAAGACAGGCTGAGATTTCCCTAAATACAGGCATACGTTAACATATATTTGTATCATAAAGCTGTTATTTACCTATAGGTATAGTGTTTCACTATATGTGGCTGTTTAATTTGCTAAAACGCGACAGGCAGAAAAGTATGAGTTTTTATTTATGAGTAAAATAAATGTGGAAATATACCAATTCACGGCTACATTTAGTCTCAAAACACAAAATAAATATGGATAAATACCAATAAGGTGGCCAAAAAATAAATATGGATAAATACAGAAGGAAATGTTAAAAAAATAAATACCATAAAACCGGGAGCCCTAGTTGCATAATAGAAACATCTGACATTTCTCCAGACATAAAAAAAGATGTAAACTACCTTTGTGACATAGCTCAAAAATATGGGTGTTATTTAACCGAATTAATGATACATAATACAGGCCAAACCCTTGGGAGGAGGATGCATAAAGGTCATAGTCAATAAATAGGGGAGATTAAAGTTTCAGCCAAAAGTCTTGCCTTGCCTTTCTTTATGGATTGCCCTCCTGCACAATTTGGATATCCTCCCATAATGATTCTGGAGGCCTTAACAACAAGTTGGTGGGAGGGTGGAAAGAGAGCAGATGTGTTTGTGCTTATAAAAGGTATTTGAGAGTAAAAAAAGGGGAGCTCAGAGCTTTGGGAATGGAGGGCATGGGCAGAAGAGGGGCAGTCTTGTTACTCAGGAGGCACTTCCTCCCCCTGACAGTCTGGGGCATATTTGCAAGGGGATTGTGCCACCGGTGCACTTTTTTTGACATTTCGGTGGTGCAATGCCCTGCACCATATTTACAAAGTGGTGATAAGTCACTTTTTGTGGGTTAACGCCGCTTTGTAAATATGGTATCCTTTCACGCAGGCATCTACGTGAAAGGGGCGTGCAATGGGTGTTGCTGTGGGCGTTCCACTGCAACACCCATTGCAGTTTTTAACACTGCCCCAGATTTACAAGGAGGTGTAAATTTGAGGCAGTGCCAAACACTAATGCCATGCGATAGCAGGTGTCAGAATGGCGCAACAAGGAGAAATACTTTTATTTCTCCTTGTTTTTGATTTTTATATAGAAAGAGTAAAATGTAATTATTGATTGTTTATGTGCAGGAATGTGTCCCTTTCTGAACATAAACAATCATTAAATAATGGTGATTTGCTACTTCAATGTGTGCTGAAGAATGCAGCACACAAAGAAGTAACAAATCGGCATCATTGATTATTTATGTGCAGGAAGGGACACATTCCTGCACATAAACAATCATTCCCTGCAATGCAGGCACTGTTGCACTAAGACGCAGTGGGTGTCTGCATTGGCGCTAGGCAGCTATTTTTCGCGCCAGCGCAAGGGAACTCACAGGGGCACAAAGTATTGTTGTAAATATGGTGCATCCCTGTGTTTTAAAAATGGCGAAGAGAGGCGCCGCAAAATTTGCCGCAGCTCCGCACTCCATCATTTCCTTGTAAATATGCCCCTCTGTGCTTTGCAACCTGTGCCGACGTATGTTATCTGGAAAAACTACAGTGGTTCCGTCGGGGTAAGGAAACCATTTCTTAAATGCAGAACTAATAAAGATTGGTTGCTTAATACATAACATAAATACGGCAATTATTTAAATTGAATAGAGCATGTGAATTCAATAATGTTGGAACACCAAGAAAATAATAAACAGCACTCATTAGTAGATGCTTGCAAAGGTATTGGATTCAAATAAATTGAAGCTCTCACGGATATTTACAAATATTTACAGGGCTGTCAAAGCCAGATAAAGAAAGATTGCAGTGACAAGAGGTATGGTGACATTTGGTGTTCAGTGATCGTGGTGCAGTGAATATATACAATGTGAAAAAATAAAGATTTTAGAGATGGTCAGAAAAAACACAATATCTCTGGTGACTAGCGCATTAGCTTAGTAATTTGGGCCAGAAGATTTGTTGAGGCTGAACCAAGGATTATCGTCGACGTTTCGACCCAGACAAACCTTAGTTAAAATGTCATAAAGGGTCTTCTTCAGGGCAAACGAGGGTGACAGCCTGAAAACAAGAGGGGAATGATTAAAAAGGTGTCCAAACTGAAGCAAAACCGGGAAAAGGAATGGTGTAGATACACCAATTACTTACCGAGCATGGGGGTGGGCTCCCTAAGGCGTTCCTCTCTGAATGAAGGCGGCCAAGGATCTACAACGAATATAGATTAAAAGGTAAGTACCTCATATACTAAGGGGTACAAGAAGAGGGGGTAGCGTGCAGAAAGAGTCTTACCTACACGAGTCAGGAAGGCTCTGGCTGTTCTGTGTAAGTCATTTGGAATTAGTCCTGTGATCTAAAATGAATGGATATCCACTATGAGGCCAAGGATTATAAGGCAGACAGTGGACTGGAATCATATAGTCCCAATTTTAAAGGCTTACCTATAGAGTTGAACCAGGGGCTCACAAACGATAAATCAATGCGGGCGGTGGGGAGGGGTACTTGATTGTGGCTTAGTCACGATTCAAATCCTAATGGGAAAACCGGACAAAACTTAGTCTAATGCCAACATCCACTTGATGTCAATGTGAGATTATACCGATCTTGTGCCAATAAGGGCCGCTTACCTGCTCCCATCTGCACGCTTCTCAGCAGTCTTGGAGGAGACTGAATTGGCCGCGGTGATATACTTTCACCAGGAAAATCTGACGTCAAGACACGCACGCACATAGCATGCGCGGTCGGTGTCAGCAGCTGGATGTTGCTCGCCAAGTGTTGCGAAATATGAAGCTGACGTGCTCAGATGTAAATGACACAATGCTTTTAGAGAACGCATGACAATGCTGGGTAAACAAATAGATCTGCAAAGCAATGCTTTGTGCATGAGACTGTGCTATGTCCAAATGAATGGAAGCACATAAGAATAGCATGACAACACATAGGGAAGATGGGCTGATCAATCAAGCGACATCGGTTGATGTGCGCCCCGGGATAGTGTCAAATTAAAGTATATCCCGCTACGTGGTTTGGATAAAGAAAAGGTCATCTCGTGGGCGAAGGCAAGCTTCAGGATAGTGTCAACGATGTTTTAGACGGAAAGAGCGATATATTGTCAATTACAAGCTTTTGCACGCAGGTATTAGGTGAACAAACAATGGTTGGATAACATAAGGTAACAGACCCGCAGTTAAAAGGTATCAGGAAACATAACGCATAAAACAAAAAGCTGGTAGCATGTTGGATACATATAGGCCCTTAGAGAATTGGCCCAACATATGTCTGTAATTACTGGATGATGGTACATATATAAACAGTAATAAATGAATGAAAAAACATGTGTTACAGTGTTGCTAAGACACACATAAATAAATGAAAAAACGTTAACATGTGTTACAGTGTTTCCAAGACACACATACATATGTAATAACTTGTTAAAGATATATATAAGTCAAGGTACGCGACCAAACAACAACATAATGTGTTTCCAATGTTGCCGAGATAAACAAGACAATGAAAAAATATACCAGAAGGTCATACATGATGGTATGGAAAGGAAACACCGGTCAATCAAATATTAAAGTGTAATCAGGTCAATGAAGAGGAAGATAATGGTTATGAGGGCAATGACAATCACAGTTGGCCCATTTGTCTTGATGTCTCGGTGATATACTTTCACTGGGAAAATCTGACATCAGGACACGCACGCACATAGCGTGCGCGGTCGGTGGCAGCAGCTGGATGCTGCTCGCCGAGTGTTGCGAAATATGAAGCTGACGTGTTAAGATGTAAATGACACAATGCTTTTAGAGAACGCATGACAATGCTGGGTAAACGAATAGATCTGCAAAGCAAAGCTTTGTGCGAGAGACTGCGCTATGTCCAAATGAATGGAAGCACATAAGAATAGCATGACAACACATAGGAAAGATGAGCTGATCAATCAAGCGTCATCGGTTGATGTGCGCCCCGGGATAGTGTCAAAATAAAGTATATCCCGCTACGTGGTTTGGATAAAGAAAAGGTCATCTCGTGGGCGAAGGCAAGCTTCAGGATAGTGTCCAAGCCACATTGGATACCGACAGCATTCCTGGTATCGCTGCTGGACATTGCAATGAAGAGGAACTACTTTGTCTTCAGGAATCAATACCAGTGCAAAGGAGTTGCGATGGGAGCTGGGTTTGCTCCCATCCTAGCCAATCTCTTTATGGATTCCTATGAAAATGAACACCTATATAACCACAACAACCCTTTCATAGACCACATTGAAGTATGGAAGCGTTATATAGATGACATCATCATGATTTGGACTGGCACTGAAACTGATTTGTTTGACTACAGGGACTGGCTCAACAGTAGATCCAATGATATCCAGTTCACCATGTCCCACAGTAATGACACCATCAACTTCTTGGACCTCACCTTCAAGGTAGAGGAAGGTGCACTTTTTACTGACCTCTACAGGAAACCGACGGAACGAAATACCTTACTAAAATACGACTCACATCACCCCAGAAGTCTAAGGGATAACCTACCTTATGGGCAATTCCTTAGACTGAGGCGTAATTGTACCAGGAGGGTGGACTTCTTCAAGGAAACTGAGACCCTCACCAACCGCCTTAGAGAGAGAGGATACCCTATGGGATTACTCAAGCGAGCAAAAAGCGTGCTTGGTACAGTCCACGTGATCTCGTCCTCGAAGTCAAACCGAAAACCACAGGAGAAGAAAATGTTGTGTGTGTCACAACTTTCAACCCAAGGAGCAAGAAATCAAAAAAATTGTGAAGAAGTACTGGAATTTGGTTTCCAGTGAGCTTGAGACTACCAAAGACCCCATCTTTGCTTACAAGAGAGGCAAAAACATCAAGGACGTCGTAGTCAAAGCCTATCTGGAACCACCAAAGCCACCGGATATCAGAAGTCAACTAGGTCTGCCACCCCTGACTGGACACCACAAATGTGGTCATTGCAAGGCCTGCTCACAAACCGTGGAAGGTCCATCATTCACACATAGGAACAGAACATACAATCTTCCCTCGCACACCAACTGTAACACTACAAATGTAGTATATGCAATCAAGTGTCCTTGCGATATGTTATACATAGGACAGACCACACAGCAAATAAAGGCGAGAGTCCTTCAACATATGAGCAGGATCAAGTGTAAAGTACAGGGGGCCCCACTAGTTGAGCATTGTAACACCAGGTAGTTTACGATGGTGGGTGGTGGAGAAAGTACGCACGCACCCAAGAAGAGGTTCAATGACTCATCCCTGAATTTTAAGGAATGTAAGTGGATTCATTCTCTTGACAATGTTGACAATGGGCTAAATGAATTAGAGGAGACATCAAGACAAATGGGCCAACTGTGATTGTCATTGCCCTCATAACCATTATCTTCCTCTTCATTGACCTGATTACACTTTAATATTTGATTGACCGGTGTTTCCTTTCCATACCATCATGTATGACCTTCTGGAATATTTTTTGATTGTCTTGTTTATCTCGGCAACATTGGAAACACATTATGTTGTTGTTTGGTCGCGTACCATGACTTATATGTATCTTTAACAAGTTATTACATATGTATGTGTGTCTTGGCAACACTGTAACACATGTTAACATTTTTTCATTCATTTATTACTGTTTATATATGTACCATCATCCAGTAATTACAGACATATGTTGGGCCAATTCTCTAAGGGCCTATATGTATCCAACATGCTACCAGCTTTTTGTTTTATGCGTTATGTTTCCTGATACCTTTTAACTGCGGGTCTGTTACCTTATGTTATCCAACCATTGTTTGTTCACCTAATACCTGCGTGCAAAAGCTTGTAATTGACAATATATCGCTCTTTCCGTCTAAAACATCGTTGACACTATCCTGAAGCTTGCCTTTGCCCACAAGATGACCTTTTCTTTATCCAGACCACGTAGCGGGATATACTTTAATTTGACACTATCCCGGGGCGCACATCAACCGATGACGCTTGATTGATCAGCCCATCTTCCCTATGTATTGTTATACTATTCTTATGTGCTTCCATTCATTTGGACAAAACGCAGTCTCACGCACAAAGCATTGCTTTGCAGATCTATTCGTTTACCCAGCATTGTCATGCATTCTCTAAAAGCATTGTGTAATTTGTATCTGAGCACGTCAGCTTCATATTTCCCAACACTTGGCGAGCAGCATCCAGCTGCTGACACCGACCGCGCATGCTATGTGCGTGCGTGTCTTGACGTCAGATTTTCCCGGTGAAAGTATATCACTGCGGCTCATTCAGTCTCCTCCAAGACTGCTGAGAAGCGTGCAGATGGGAGCAGGTAAGCGGCCCTTATTGGCACAAGATCAGTATAATCTCACATTGACATCAAGTCAATGTTGGCATTAGACTAAGTTTTGTCCCGTTTTCCCATTAGGATTTGAATCGTGACTAAGCCACAATCAAGTACCCCTCCCCACCGCCCGCTTTGATTTATCGTTTGTGGGCCCCTGGTTCAACTCTATAGGTAAGCCTTTAAGTTGGGACTATATGATTCCAGTCCACTGTCTGCCTTATAATCCTTGGCCTCATAGTGGATATCCATTCATTTTAGATCACGGGACTAATTCCAAATGACTTACACAGAACAGCCAGAGCCTTCCTGACTCGTGTAGGTAAGACTCTTTCTGCACGCTACCCCCTCTTCCCGTAACCCTTAGTATATGAGGTACTTACCTTTTAATCTATATTCATCGTAGATCCTTGGCCGCCTTCATTCAGAGAGGGACGCCGTAGGGGGCCACCCCCATGCTGGGTGAGTAATTGGTGTATCTATACCATTCCTTTTCCCGGTTTTGCTTCAGTTTGGACACCTTTTTAATAATTCCCCTCTTGTTTTCAGGCTGTCACCCTCGTTTGTCCTGAAGAAGACCCTTTATGACATTTTAACTAAGGTTTGTCTGGGTCGAAACGTCGACGATAATCTTTGGTTCAGCCTCAACAAATCTCCTGGTCCAAATTACTAAGCTAATGCGCTAGTCCCCAGAGATATTGTGTTTTTTCTGACCATCTCTAAAATCTTTAATTTTTCACTTTGTATATATTCACTGCACCATGATCACTGAGCACCAAATGTCACCATACCTCTTGTCACTGCAATCTTTCTTTATCTGGCTTTGACAGCCCTGTAAATATTTGTAAGTATCCGTGAGAGCTTCAATTTATTTGAATACAATACCTTTGCAAGCATCTACTAATGAGTGCTGTTTATTATTTTCTTGGTGTTCCAACAATATTGAATTCACATGCTCTATTCAATTTAAATAATTTCCGTATTTATGTTATGTATTAAGCAACCAATCTTTATTAGTTCTGCATTTAAGAAATGGTTTCCTTACCCCAACAGAACCACTGTAGTTTTTCCTTATACATATCCAGGTTCTGAGGGACACAGGGTCACCCCATTGTGGTTATACGACGTATGTTATCTAGCATTTGGACCATTCAGTCCTCTGACCCAACACTGCAATCTGTCCAGCATGAAGGTCCCTCATTACCTGTAGTGCCTCCTCAGAAACAAGGAGTGGTGGGACAGGAGTGGGGGTAGGGGTGCCTGGGGCAAATGAGGCTGCATGAGATTGGTATTACACGGAACAGCATTACATTGGCTTGCTGATTTCCTTTTCAACAGGACTCTAACAGTTATTCTGGGTTCTGACAAGTCTCGTACCATGACACTGGACAGGGGGGTACCCCAGTGCTCATGCCTCAGCCCTACACTTTTTAATATTTATGTTGCCCCCCTTGCCAAAATTGAGAGAGCCTTTGGCTTTGATATTATATCATATGCGGACGATACACAGCTACTAATCTCCCTGGACAAAAATCTGGTCAAAACGAAAGAATCTTTTTCTGCTGAGATGAAGGCAATTGGTACCTGGATGACTGAAAACTGTCTCTAGTTAAATGCAGCAAAAACTGAGATTATGATGTTTTGGAAGGCCCAACAGCTATGGAAGCCTGATTGGTGGCCCCCTGAACTTGGTATGGCCCCTTCATCTAAACTAGTAGTTAAAAACTTGGGAGTGCGAATGGATCAATCTCTCACCTTGAAAGAACATGTTTTTTGCATTGTAGGCTCATGATTCCATATGATGCATTTTCTGAGAAGAGCCTTTCCTTTATTACCACTCACAGCAAGGAAAACATTGGTCCAGGCGGTGGTCATCAGCCGTCTGGATTATAGTAATGCGCTCTTGGCCTCAGCAAATGAAATGTTACTGTCTAAACTTCAGGTGGTACAAAACACCACCGCCCGTCTCATTCGCAATCTCCCTTCTGGAGCTGCATCTTCCTCTCTTTTGCATGCATTACACTGGATACCGGTGAGAAACAGAATTATCTTTAAGGTCTGCTGTTTAACTCACAAAGCTCTATTTAGAAAAGGGCCTACCTATCTATCTTTAAAATGTACCTACTATTCCCCCTCAAGACTTTTAAGATCTTGCTACAAAGCTCTGCTTACTGCTCCTAGGGTCAGAAAGTCCCGGCCAGGGGGCAGGCCGCTTTCTTTACTAGCTCTGTTTTATTGGAATAAGCTGCCTCTCCAAATGCAAATCTGCAAGGATCATTTCCAATTCAGGAAATTGCTTAAGACTAGCCTATTCTAACTGTATTACTTTCTGCCTGTCATCTCGGTATTCGCGGCGAGATACCACTCCCGTGGTGATTCATGCGTGTAATAAATTAAAATAACATTACCTAACATAACTTTTAATAATTATAAAAGCATAATAAAAATATATGTAAAATTTTCTTTAGGTGGGAATACATTATTTAATTTAAACCTCAGAAATATAATTTTAATTTTGTATATATTTAAAATAATTAAAAATGAATTCAAAATATTTTTTCAAGTTATATAACTATTTAACATATAAATATTTGTAATAATGTATTTAGTTAAATAAACTTTTTAAACTTTTCCTTATACTTTACCACACAGACATCTTCGCACCTAGTGTTCCTGCAGTAAAGTGTAGTGGAAATTTCAAAAGTGTGTTTAACATGAAACAATTATTAAAAACCTTTTATGTTAAATATTGATGCAAATAATTTTAGATAGTTCTTTTAAATGAATAACAAGGGAAAGAGAGCTAAATCACTATTAACTTTATTTTGAATGTATTAATTAATTAATTTAAATACATTTAATTAAACTAAAATCATTTTTCTGAAGTTTAAATTAAAAAATATATTCCCCACTAAAGAGAAACTTTTTTGAATTATGCATTAGTAAATATTAAATGCAGTATATGGAATTAATTAAAAGTATTTTAATTATATATTAGTAAACAAAAAAATTACATTCATCTTTAAATTAAGAAAAGGTTTTTAAATATTTTAGTACTGAATAATAAATATGTACTATTTTAGATATTTTTTACATTAAATTACATTTATTTATATTTTTAACAATCTTAAATAATGTATTTATTTAACATGTTTTCCTATGAGATGTCCTTTAAATCCCTACCTCCATTATTTTTTGATGGGAGGCTGTTGCAGTCCGAGTGGTTGAATATGTGTGGTGCTCGACTTAAAACTGTGTTTTTTTCTTTTTGCCATAGTACTTTAGAAGAGCAATTTGTAAAGAGCATGTTGTAATACATTTTGCAGTGCTATTGTGGTACTGCAAAACATACTACACAATGCACTTGGAGTATCAGGCATGAAGCCTGTTGCTTGACTACTGGTCTACAAGTCTGTAGTGAGATGGACAAACTGCATGGCGCTCTCTTTCATTTGATCAGCAACCCATACCAGCAATTGATGGTACAGCTGTAACACAGCAGCTGTGGAAACTAGGTCTGGCATGGAAACTTTAATTTTCGCAAAAAGTTACTAGCCAAAATCCAAAAGCTCCTCTACAAAGAAAAAAGGGAGGAAGTCCAGCGGTAAGATTTTGGCCGGTTTTCCACTGAATAAATTGAACAGCTGATGTTTTTGGTGGTACTGTGCATCCTAGCTGACCCTTTATAATGGATTGTTCTATTTTTTGTAAAGATGCACATTTCAAGAGACCATCATGGAGGTAGTCTGAGTGCTTTGGGGTGACCGTTGCATCCCTCTTTTCCTTGCACCAAGCTGAGGTTGCTGCTGCCAATGAATGCACACAAGAATGACAAGATTTCTTCTTATGACGGCAGCATCTCATTTGTCATCGGCACCTCTTTCTATCTATTCAGGTTCTTCTCTCTTAGCAACAGCAATCTTTTTAGGCATTGTTGCCATAGGATTAGATGTTAGTTTTTCATATGGTGCAATTTACCCCAGTCCCCTAATGTCTACCTATCTTTCTGTGATGCACTTATCTGCACTTGTCTGATTCACTGGTCTGGTCCTTATGGAGCCATAGCAGACATTGTGGAGGACCTAGGCTGCATTTTCTTTTTCTCACGGGGGGGTTAAAGCTGTGGTTGGAATTGTAGGTGCTAGTTTTGGGGTTTTTGAGAAGATGGAAGGAGGTGCATATGGTACAGCTGCAGGTTGAGTAGAAGTGATCATGGGGCACTCTGGAAATGAACAATCACTGGTTCATGTTCCTGACTGCCAAGTAGGCTTTCTGTAAATGTTGTTTTTTCTTGTCCCCTATGGTAGGACTTGTGGGTCCACTCTGTGTTACCTTTATCTGAAGTGTGCTTGGAGAAAATGAGAGTGTGGTCTTTCTTTTCCTCTGATGAGATGCTGAAGATGAAGTGTCTGCTGTGCAGCAAGCTCAACTTCTTTGTCTGCCCTTATGTCAGGAAGCTTAGGTGTAGCAGACTTGTTTTGCTGTTGAGTTTCCAGAAAAGATCTGGTTTGCTGGGGCAATTCTATTTCAGACTCACTGGCAGCAGCCATGACTACAGTCACTGTAGCATTGAGAGGCATCTTCTTTGGTTTGGCAGTGGTTGATCAGCCAAGTGTGATATACCCAATGACTTCCCTGCTCGGAAGAGTATGCAGTAGGTTTGCAATGTTGTGCTGCTTGGTGGAAATATTATGAGGGTTTGATGCCAGTAGTGGCAACAGACTGCTTTTCCTCACTGACTAATTCCTTGGCAGCAGCCTCTTCCTTAGGTGCCTCCTTCTACTGTTCTTGTTGGTCGGCAAAAGAAGTAGCAAATAGCAGAGAGGTGGCTATACGCTGATGCCAGCTAATTCTCAGACTTCTATCAGTCTCATCTACCTGCTGGCAATCAAAATAAGAAGAAAGACAGTGCTACTTAGCTTTTGTAGTCAATGCAAAACAAGTCATAGTCATAATAAATATAATATAATTATACTAACTGTTTTGCTAGTCCAGGCATAACTTGAACACAAATCAGTGAAAAACTACTTGGTTTCCCTTCAGGGCCCATAGCCCCCCCCATGGGAGCCAGGAGGAGGAAGGCAAAAAATATTTAATTAATTAAAAGTAATAATATCTATGATCTAAAAGCCCACTCTGTTGGAAGTGGAGTCTCTAGTTGGCAGAGGTATCAACCTGTCCAAGCAGGGACAACAAATCTAGTCAGACTAAGTCAGATACACACTAAAAGATAACCTGTGCTCACCCTCTGGTAGCTTGGCACAGAGCAGTCAGGCTTATCTAAAGAGGCAATGTGTAAAGTATGTGTGCAACACACACACAATAACATCATGAAAACACCACAAAAAGACTCCACAAGGGTTAGAAAAATAGACAATAATTTTATAAATAAGTCAAGACCAAAATGACAAAAATCCTATAACTAGATGTTGAGCTATGAATTTTTTAAGAATAAAACGAGTTCTAGTGCTTAGAAGCAATAACTGCCAATGGGGGTTATCTGGTCGCACTGGACTGGGGTGAATTCAATAGTTTGGGTCAACCGTGATGGAGTGCAAGCCGGCTACAGGACCTGCACAGGCTACGGTGTCATAGGGTTTCTGCACATACAGAGCTATGCACAGGATAATAGGACCTTGGAATATAGTGGTGAGCCAACCATAAACCTTAGCACCCAAAACCCCAACCCAACTAGCCTTAGCGTCCCATTGGCACTAATGTACCAATGATTAGACAACCCAGAACACGGTATCTCTCTCTCTCAGGACACGCAGAGGCAAGAACACTCTGTCGTCACATTCGTACCTGTCCACAAAGTGCGTATGAAGAGACACTGTATAGGTTAAAATGTTTATTTCAACTTACGTGCTCTAAGGTACAGTACACGTGTCAGTACTAGTAGCATAATACATAAGAACAATATAATCAGCATAGTTACTACTCCATAGAATACGAACGGGAAAGCATCTCATACAGAAGTGGATATATGTCTAACTAACATTACCACCCTCCCCGTGCTGGAAGTCAGTTTATTATGATAATAGAAGACCTTTGGGCTTTGACTAGCGAACCCCCATACCTCAGTCTCTTGATGCAAAACTACATCAGCAAACAATCACAGCTCTTCTCTCTGGAAAGGTCGTCTCCAAGTGCTATCTTAGAGCACGCGAGCGCATTATTAAAAGCACACTATTTTCTCAATGGCAGCTGTACAAGTGTTATGTCTAGGTGCGAGGGACGGGCCAAATCAGTAGGAACTAGGGAGTTGTTATTCGACCTTGTAACTGTTGTTCAGACTGAGCCCAAAAAGGGAACAGGAGAAAAGGTGAGAAACAGAATATGCAGACTATTGTAGAACAACTTGGCAATAACTTAGGGCGACAGAACAACATCCAGTAATAACGTGCGCAAGAGTCATCATGGCAGCCAGGCCTGCCAGGAGGCCATGAGCCTCAAGACACCCTCCCCTGGACAGTCCATCGGCCACGACGAAAAGGGAGACAGAGTTCCAAAAACCTGAGCAGAATAGAGGTGGTCTACTGACAATTAACGTCAGGTCAATCAATCCAAAAATGTGGAATAGCAGAAAAATGCTATACCGTCCAAAAGGACATCGTTAGAATCGTCAAAAAACGTAGACGCCATCCAGTCCAATAGGTCAAAGCTGCAGGAATGTTCTTCAGAGTACGGAGCATCCAAAAGCAATGCGGGACAGCTTGCGTGATATTCAATATAACTTTGTTGTAGGAGATGCTGAGCAGCCGCCCAGATATCCCATTGTGCCAAAATCCCCAGTGCAGCCGCACGCATCATAAAGCCAGCAGCGGAACAGTCCCGTTCATGGGCCTCTAAGGGACCCACCAACCGAACAAAATCCGGGACCGACAATGACGAATTGGAGAGGCAATAATCCATGGTCCATGTAAACGGACAGCGGATGCAAGACATCGCAGGTTGCACGCAAGTGAAATACGCAAAGCGAAAGGAAAGGGTGTAGGACACACTGATAGTTGCCAAGGGCAGAACATCGAAGCCAACCAGGAGTCGCTCACGGAGCAGCTGGAGGCGTTCGGGATCGAGAAGGGCCCATTGGAGTGCAGCCATTGCGCAGAAAACAGACCAACAGCAAGACACCGGCCGCCAAAGCGAGGATTAATGGGAATCCACCAAAGACGCTAGAAAAAATAGAATGAATGAATGCCGGTATCACACCGAAAATAGTTTGAAAGGTGGACACGAGGCCAGACCCCACAACCTTAAAAAGTGCACCAGACCCTCAGTGTTTGATGCGTTAAAAATACGATGAATTAACTCCCCAAAATGCTGGGGGAGGTCAGTGTTTAAAAGGGCCTGTATTTCACTGTGGGTGCTCGCCACCTGGAGAATGAATGTCTCCCGGGCGGATGTGAGCATAACCTCCTCATTCAATAATAGGGCCTTTATTCTGCTCAACTTATTGAAATCTGCCTCCATGGTAGGAATGGAAGGCCAAATAGAGCTATCAACGATGTCGTGAGGGGGAGGAAAAAGCACATTCTTGCAGCAGACAACTCTGTGCGAGACTGTAACAATATACGGAATGCCGGCCTGCAGGCCACAACAATCTTCGTTATTTAAAAGCAAATAGCTACCGTTGGTAAGCAAAGTAAAAGCAGTAGAAATAGCAGGAGCAGGAATACCCTTCAGGACACATGCAAGATTTGGAACTGAAACGCTACAAGCCCCGTGCAATTTAATATGTTTACAAATAAGCGAATGACCCACAGTTGAATCACAAGACTCCCCCGTGAGAAATACTTCCTTGCCATCTCTGAGGCATTTATACATGAAAGGCAAGGACCAAAGTTCATGCAGGAAAGCACCACCCAAAGGCTGGAAACGGCCCACAGGATAATGCTTCATGCACGAACTGAACTCAAATAGGGAAAAAGGTAAAGCTATAACCCCATGAACTAGCCACACCGCAGAATCCAGATCTGCTACAGAGAACGAGTAAAGGATCCACTTTTTCAATATGTAACAAAGTGTAGGATGCATCTTTCATGGACATGAACTGCTGTTTGTCAGTCAAATTAAAAGGCAGAAAGAGGGCAGTGGTGTTTAACAAATTCCAAGGAACTTTACCCAACTTAAGAGTTTGCAAAGTCCATGCAAACTGCATCACTGAGCGCAACTGGTTCTGACCATGATACAACATAGAGACATCATCTTGTACAATATCAACAACAGAGGATACAATATTGTCTAATGTGTAAATGCGGGAAGACAGGGTATTTATACTATTGTCAACAACAGCAAGCACCTTTTCCAAATTTGCTTGGTCTATCTCTCTAAGACGGGAAGCAGCTTCCATTTGTGACATCTTCCAGAGCTCATTATACGCTTCATAAATGAATCTCTTCGGTCGGGGACCACGAGGTCCCAAGATAAAGTCAGATAAGTCAATAGTGCCTGATAGGAGGGATAAATGGTTCTTAACAGAGTCTAAGGACGAATGTTGTAACCATTGTTTACATAATTTACCAACTGAATACGTGGTCACAGTACGAGTTTCAGTAAATCTTGGATCAGGCTTGTCCTGTATGTAACCAGGAACTGTGTCATGAAAACGAAGTTGGCATGCATTAGATGATATGGGCCATGCCAACCAGGGTGACTGTATCAGTGCAGAAACGTTAAAGGAATTGTTCTGAAACTGAGCCTGTAACGCCATAAGGGACATATTAAAATGCAAACTATCATTTGGAAGACTCGACAAGGATGGGATGTTTGGCGCATTTAGTTGTTTAACGGTAGCCAACCCCCAACACGTGGTCTGATAAATGGAAGCATTTAAAAATAGAATTTGGGTTGGGATAAGGCAAGCACGGTGCAGGGCCTCAGTGCCCTGCACCTGCCATGGCTTCGAACCCCAAATTGATTTTAAATCCACTGTGTCTTTCCAATATTCATAACCGCCCACCGCCAAGGCGCTCAAAAAGGAACCCGAATATAATAATTTAGTATGGGTCAACATTATTTTCTGAGTCAATGGAGTTTTAAATTTCAAATAATATGACCCAGGGTTCGATCGATTAAAATCAGTAAAATAGGTGAATTTATTTCGAAGAGTTTGGGAACTACCTGGTACTGGGTTTGGGCAGTGTTCCCATTGGGTGTAAGTAACAGGGCTGCGTAGTGCACTTGGTTTGTGGAGAAAATAATTTCCCCAATGTTGATAACAATATAAATCGGCATAATTCGCAGAATTCATATACAAGTCTTCAGCATTAAAAGAGGCATAATATTTTAAATCAGCAAACAATGCTTCAACTGCATGCACATCCCAATCATCAGAATGAATATTACTTTTTACTACATCACCCATCGAGACTCGAAGGACATTTGGTACATTAATAATTTCTGTCGGGCCATGTATTTGAAAGTTTACCGCATCCCATACGATGCCATCAGCAACTGGAAACGCTGAAATGTTCACAAATGTGTGGTCACGCTTCATGATGTGTGAAGAGGAATGTGGAGCCAAAGTTCCAGCAACACTGTTCACAGCAGAGCGTTCAGGTAAATAGTGACCATTGATGAGTAGAAAGAACACTGTGACAAAGCCAATGGACATGAACAAAAAAACCAAGAAAAGTATCATCCAAATGTATGTCCAAGGTGGAATCAAAAAATTGTCTCTAAACCACGATACAAAAAGACTAAACTTGGACGGGACTTGTGATGAATTGGATTCTGAGTCAAAAGAATAACGTGTCGGGTTCAGTGGCGTTGTTGGTTGGTGTGCCACCGACTCTGTGGCGGGATAAGTATATTCGTCCTCGTCTATGCAGGGTGATGCAGGGGTTCAAATATATTTTCAGGCAAATCAACCATCTCCATAGTAACATCAGTGACTGTTCGTGCAGGCGTACCTCGAACGCTTGTCCGATAAATGGCAGGACAAGAGACCGCTGGTGTGACACTATTTAAGATCGGCCAGATGTTGTAGCTTGACATTTTCCACTGAGATGTATCTGTTTTCCTTGCGACCGGGAAGCGGTGGTAAGATGACTGTACGTGTTCCCTTCAAGCCCAGCACTGGAACCGGTGCACGAAAAGAGGGGCCGAATTCTTTTTTGTTCTCCACCTTCTCTCGTACCAGGTCGCCAATCTTCGGAAGCCAGCCGGCAACCGGAATCTGCAAAGCAGGGTCTGTGGCTGAAGGCAAATGTGCAATTGCTAGTTTGTCTCGGGCTTCTTGTAAGTCCTGTAACATAGTAGAATGATTATCTACATCAAACTTGGCGGATTGCGCCGCCATGTCCTAGACCATCAAGGTCAGGCACAAACATTCGTATGCCAAAGAGCATTTCGTAAGGGGTCCGCCCACCCAGAGGCCTTCTAGGGAGATTATTAAGTGCACGTTGAACAGTATACAAGTGGGCCAGCCAGTTCCTGCCAGTACCTATAACTCTAGCTGTCAAGGATTGCTTTAAGTCACGGTTCATTCGTTCAACGATAGAGTTGCCCTCAGGCCTATACGGAGACGAAAATTTCACCCGCACCCCTAAGGAGCCCATTGCGTCCTTGTAAGCCTTAGAGGCAAACGCCGGACCTTGGTCAGAATGGAAGGTGCCGCATGCAAAAATTCCCACAAAGACTCGCAAATCCCTAATGACATTTCGTGCGTCAGCACTCCGTTGTGCCAGACCCAGATGAACCGTGTGCACGAGTCCACTGCCACTAAGATATATTTATAGGCAGTGTCTGAAGAAAATGGACCGCAGTGATCCAAGTAAACACATCCAAAGGGTCTGTTCGAAATTGCAAGCGAGGTCTGCGGTGGTCTTGTGACTGTTGAAGGCTTGATCTGTTGACAAACGTCACAGGAAAGCACATAAGTACGTGTATCTTTGTATAAACCACGCCACCAGTAACACTGCTGCAAAATGGAAATTGTCGCAGACACACCAGCATGCGCCGAAGCCATGCCTTCGTGTGCCGCTGCCATCAAGGAAAGTCTGCGGTCCGCGTTGGGGATCAGCCGAACCCCAACGTTAGGTATTGTTACATAAGGAGCCTGATCGGGACCTATCTGGTAAGAATATTTAGAAGGAAACCTCTAGGGTAATTAATTCCTTCTTTTGTTGCAGCAATAGCTGCCAAGATATCAGTATCTATTTTAGACATGGATCTAGTAACTGCTGCTACTGAACACGTGAGTACTGCTGATCTGGCAGCTTCATCTGCCAGACTGTTACCAACAGCGTGTGCGCCCACTCGCTGATGGCCTAGGGTGTGAACCACCTGTGTGAGTGGTAGACGTCTTTGTAAATCTGCCACCCTAACCCAAAGCATTTTATGCTTGATTGTGTTGCCTTTAGCGTCTCTATAGTCGTTTTGCGACCAAAAGAACAGATTGTCATTGTATGATTGAACACAGTAGTAAGAATCGCACACGATTAAAGTGGTCACATCAGGATTTACGAACTCAAGTGCAAGCACCAAAGCACGCAACTCGGCCAATTGTGCGGTACTGTCCCCGAGTGCCTGTGTATGCACCACAGTGGATTTGAACTTTCCGTTCACAAACGTACCTGCAACAATAGCACATGCGGCTGAATAAGCATGCTTGGAACCCGTGGCCGGTTGTGCCGAACCATCGGTGTAGATCACACAGTCGTAATCCTCAAGCGGCAATAAGGACAAAGGAGGAGGATGAATGAATTCATACTGTAAAAACTCCTGAGTCTGAAGAGAAGAGTCGAAAATGAAAGTGACATCCGGAGACGTCAAAGATGTTGCCCATTGAATCCAACGGGGTGCAAAGCTTTAGAGTTTGGTACACTTGCTTTTGTCACTGCCTCTAGGGCAGGATAGGGTGTTACCACCAGAATGCGTTTTCCCTGTGCCAGTGCGCGCTCCTTCAGGATCGCCATTTGTACTGCTGTTAGCACTTTCTCCACAGATGAGAACCGCATTTCTGCAGAGGTGTATAGATGTGACTTGTATGCGATGGGTACTGTATCACCTTCATTAAAGGTTAAGTACGTGAAACCCACTGCCCCTGGAATGATTCTAATCACCAAGTTTGTGTGGTTATCACGCGTCAAAAGGTATTTAGACTCAAGAAGGTCTGTCTGCAAAGACTGCAGAATGGAGGTATGCTCCGGAAGCCAAGAAGACTTCGAATAAGTAGGTTGTATCAAAGCATACAATGGCTTGATACGCTGGGCGTATTCGGGAATATATGTACGTCCGAGTTCAGAAAACCCAGTAAAGACTGAAGCTTCTTCAGATTAGTAGGAGGGCACAAAAGTGCACATTTCTCCAGAAAATGGGGGCTAAACCCTTACCTTCATTGTTGAGCTCATAGCCCAAGAACAAAACGGTAAATTCAGCAATATGGGATTTGGCAAAGTTAATTTTGTATCCCTGAACCGCAAATTCAAGAATAATGCGGTCCACCCGGGTCAGATGCGGAAACAATTCATCGTCTGTCAGATAAATGTCATCCACATACGAACAGGCGTCTGGATCGATGCCGTCTAACAAAGAGACAACACGAGCGGCGAATACGCCTGGACTATTCTTGTAGCCCATAGGAAGACGCCTGAATTTGAACATTTTACCACCGGAAGTAAAGGCACACCATTGGCCACTCTCCGGGGCTAAGTTGTGCGTGTAGAATCCATTTGAAAGGTCAAGGGTCGTTTTGTATTTTTACGAACGAGACTGTCTACAAGCGCAGAACTATGGGTATTTTGCACCGCAAAGGTCCGACAATGAGAGTTCAAATGCCGGTAATCCAATACTAAACGGTACGATCCATCGGGTTTAGAAACCGCGAAAAGGGGATTGTTCATAGGTGATACACAGGGTTCAATTACTCCCTGATATTCCAACTGTGTCAGAATTTCGGAAACGGGGCCTTTGGCTTCACGTTTTATGGGATATTGGGGTTGTGGCTGCGGCAACGATCGCAAAGGTATTTCATGGGGGGGAGATTCTTCGTCCCAACCCACGTGATTGCGGAATAACGCTGGAGCCAGGGACACAGCCCACTCTGCTGCTAGAGCCTCTGCTTTGTCCTTTGGGACATGTCGAGAAAAGCTCGGAAGGATTACCTCCTCCCCTTTACGCGCAGTAATTACGAATGGGGGTGGCCAATCCGCCTCTGCCAATAAAATATCATATGAAGAGGTCAGATTCTCCCAAAAAATACCTTTAATTACTCGCTGTATATCACCTTCCAATTTGGAGGACTATATTAAATAGTCTGTCAGGGGTGCCACTCTGGTGTCTGCTGTTTCAACAGTAATGAATGTTTCAGTTGCTGTCGCCTCCATATGAGGACGTAGCGCCTCCCGCACTATGGTTACTTCCGCGGCGCTGTCTAGGAGGGTTACTGCCCACGTCCAATTCAGGAGTCTCGTTCTCACCGTCTGTGGCATATTTCGCTGTTACAGCGGCAACTTTTTCTTCTGAAATTGGGGTCGAAAACGTTGAACGTCTTCTTCTTTTCCTCTGACTTGTTGTCGAGGCTGGTCTCGTCCCTGTGGGGCCTCACGAGCCCTTCCTCTATCCTGGCGGTCTCCTCCACCGGCTTGTGACGAAGTCTGTGCCTGTAAAGAACGAGGAGAACGCGTATCAGGGATCTGAAACCTATCCGGTGACTTAATTCTCGCTCTATCGCGTAAATCATAAGTACGTTCAGAAGAAACTGAAACCGGGGATGCGCCTCGCGATCCCTGCTTTGTCTGTTGCTTACCCTGTTTTTTCAGCCTCCAGCTCTTTTAGTGAAGACTGGTTTCTCATCCTTCTCAGATTGAGATTTGGTTTGTTGCTGTTGTGGTTGCGATTGTGTTTGCAGTTTAGCAAAAGGCTTGTTACCCAGGCTGTTTCTACCAATAGTTTTGTAAGCCTGGGTAATAATTTTCGGTAATTCGCGAGGCTTGTCCAATTCTGGGACCAAAGCCAAAGCGTTCGCTACTTGAAAGTTCACTGCATCGCCCTTGACATTTGCAAGGATCAGTTCAGCTACTACCTCAAACACTCCCACTAGTCTCATCCCTAATTCCACAGCCGCTTCAGGGCCGTGTTCATCCTGTACTTTTTAATTACAGAGGGGAGAACTGTCATGGAAGGCGTACCAAAACATTTAGAATATACTGCTGCGAATACTCTACCCCAGTTGTCACATGCTGTCAACTCGGGAATTAAGTCTTTTGGCAAACTAATCGTCAAAATACGATGTTTATCCACTGGAGTTGTATGTGGAAAAACTGCCTCCAACTGATCAAATTTTTCTGCAAGCCAATAAGGAAAGTCGTCCTTATGTTGTGGACGTTTGCCCATCACTGAGTTCACCATTACAGGACTTATGGCAACTCCGGCTGCACCAGCTGGATGGCCTGCAACCCCAGGAGGGGCTCCTGGATGTTGCCTGTAACATATTGCACTAAGGCTCGATGCACTCGTACCAAAACCGAATACATGTTGCGCAGTTCCGCGACTGGTATCGTCATATATCGCGGATGTGGGGTGTACCCGACCAAAACAGGCCAAGTGGCCCCGTCAATAGATAAGGGGCCTAAACGAACCGTGGTAGTCGGTTGTGGGAGGGCGCCATTAAACCAAACACGGTGTTGCCAAGCCGTGAGCGGTACCTCAAGACATGAATAAGGTATATAGTTATTAGGAACTGCGGTGGCTGTATATTCATGGAACAAATCGTCAGTCCCATCCACTGCAGGAAAAGTTACCCATGAGTAGAACACCTCAAAGTGGTAAGCCGGATCGGCTTGTACCACAAAGATCAGTTCGACTCCAGCATCTGGCACTCCATACACCCGTAAGTGTGTCCGGAGTGCTCCGCGGCTATGCGCCGCAATTTGAACAGCCATTTACGGCTAAAATACTTCGACAAACTAACAGGAGGCAGCACAAGTAGAGTTTTAATCAAGAAAAACCTTTTCTAATAACTTCAAGCTTGAAAGAACCTACAATAACTGTAATATAGGAGGTATCACCATCACACACGCTTCCGGAAGCGTACGTGAGGGGTTTGTGGACAAGCACTAGTACTACTCAAGCGTCTCGCCTGTAAGCTGCCCCACTCGTTGGTCGCGCCATGTCATAGGGTTTCTGCACATACAGAGCTATGCACAGGATAATAGGACCTTGGAATATAGTGGTGAGCCAACCATAAACCTTAGCACCCAAAACCCCAACCCAACTAGCCTTAGCGTCCCATTGGCACTAATGTACCAATGATTAGACAACCCAGAACACGGTATCTCTCTCTCTCAGGACACGCAGAGGCAAGAACACTCTGTCGTCACATTCGTACCTGTCCACAAAGTGCGTATGAAGAGACACTGTATAGGTTAAAATGTTTATTTCAACTTACGTGCTCTAAGGTACAGTACACGTGTCAGTACTAGTAGCATAATACATAAGAACAATATAATCAGCATAGTTACTACTCCATAGAATACGAACGGGGAAAGCATCTCATACAGCAGTGGATATATGTCTAACTAACATTACCACCCTCCCCGTGCTGGAAGTCAGTTTATTATGATAATAGAAGACCTTTGGGCTTTGACTAGCGAACCCCCATACCTCAGTCTCTTGATGCAAAACTACATCAGCAAACAATCACAGCTCTTCTCTCTGGAAAGGTCGTCTCCAAGTGCTATCTTAGAGCACGCGAGCGCATTATTAAAAGCACACTATTTTCTCAATGGCAGCTGTACAAGTGTTATGTCTAGGTGCGAGGGACGGGCCAAATCAGTAGGAACTAGGGAGTTGTTATTCAACCTTGTAACTGTTGTTCAGACTGAGTCCAAAAAGGGAACAGGAGAAAAGGTGAGAAACAGAATATGCAGACTATTGTAGAACAACTTGGCAATAACAGAGGGCGACAGAACAACATCCAGTAATAACGTGCGCAAGAGTCATCATGGCAGCCAGGCCTGCCAGGAGGCCATGAGCCTCAAGACAACGGTGAACAAAGTACTTATCCTGGTCGCAACAACAAGATGGGGGGCACCGTCGAGTGATGCTTTGGGCTATGTGTCGATGTCACTTCTGCAGTCGATGATGTGTTCATTTTCTCCAAGCAGTGATGGTGATGCTTCAGTTCGGTAGACAAATTGCAAAAACCGAGAGTCGTTGGTTCCGAAGCTATGCACCGGGTTTCTCAGCACAGTCGAGGGGTTGCGTTGATCTCACCAAGCTGCTGCGGCAGCGAAGCATGGCTCTGCGCATCTGTTTCTACTGGCGCTGCGGCTGGTCCGATGCGATGCACTGGGTTCTGCTCCTGCCACAGGGAAGGATGATGCGTCGATTTCTGCTCACTCAGTCAGCGGATGCATCGGTGCCTCTGAAGTGAGTATCTGGGTCCACTTCCAGTGAACCAGGCACAAGAGCAGTGGTAGAGACGTTTATATCCCTGAGTCTCACACACCAGAAGGCAAGCCACAAGCCCTTGGAGATCACATTGGTGCAAGTCAGAGTCCAGCTCTCCTCAGCAGAGTCAGAGAGCAGCAAGCAGCAGGGCAGCACTAGAGAAAAGCGGCCTTCCAGGTCAGCAGTCCAGCAGAGTGTCAGTCCTTGATGCAGCACAGCAGTTCTTTTGACAGTCCAGTTGTAGGTCAAGAAGTGTCTGATTTGGAGGTGTCAGAGACCCAGTACGTATATCCAGTTATGCCTTGGATGTGGGGGTGACTTCAAAGAAGGGTCTTTGAAGTGCACAGAGTTTCTTTCTTCCCAGCTCTGGCTCCAGACTATCAGTAGGGGGTAATAAGCCCTTTGTGTGGGGACAGAACACTACCTTTTCAGTTGCAAGTGTCAGCTCAGACACACCTAGCCTTCCTGTGTTTGTGGCTGTCTAGAGGGAATGCACAAAGTGTAGCTGTCCCCTATCCTAGATGTGTATTGGAGACAGGCTGCAGGCGACCAGAGTAGTAAGAGCAGAGAAATGCCCACTTTCTAAAAGTAGCATTTTTAAAATAGTAATGTTAAATCTCACTTTACTAGTAAAGAGGATGTATCATTACCATTTCAATGATATAACATGATAAAGCTACTCGTTTCTAATCAGGAATTACAGCTTAAAAGTATATTAAAGAATTGCCAATGTTAACTTATGATCGGAGTAAGCCTCACTATAGTGAAAAATACATTTGGGGGTTCACACTACCAGGAAATGCAAAGCTTAAAAGTACATGTCCTACCTTTTACTTACACAGCACCCTGCCCTATGGGCTACCTAGGGCCTACCTTAGGGGTGGCCTAGGTGTCATAAAAGGGGAGTTTACAAAGGGTTTTAAGTGCCAAGTCAAAATGGCAGTAAACCGCACACACAGGCTCTGCTGTGGCAGGCCTGGGACATGTTTAAAGGGCTACTTGTGTGGGTGGCACAATCAGTGCTGCAGTCCCACTAGTAGCATTTAATTTACAGGCCCCAGGTGTATGGTATACCACTTTACAAGGGACTTACAAGTAAATTAAATATGCCAAACAGGTGTAAACCAATTATACCATGTTTATAGAAGAGAGCACATGCACTTTACAATGGTCAGCAGTGGTATAGTGCTCAGAGTCCTAAAGCCAACAAAAAGAAATCAGCAAAAAGAGGAGGAAGGTAAAACGTTTGGGGTGACCCTTCAGAGAGGGCCATTTTCCAACAGACTCCATGTGGCAGAACATATATGCCTGGGTCCATATCACAGATAGGGTGCAGATCAGGTCAGTGTGCCCTACTACAAGGAATGCACTGCCCCATCGCATTAGTAAAAGAGAACCTGGCTATTTGAAGCCTCAAAATAGCCAGTTCACTGTGCAAGTGCCAACCTCGCCTGCATTCGAAAAGAGGTTTGAGATCCCCCTGAACATGGATACAGTGAGTGATGGCACCTGCCTATAGCAAGATGTCTGGGGTAAGTTGATAGGACCCCTTTACGCCCTACCATGGTGCATTCCCAGGAGGCACACGGACTAAAAGTTGTTTAAATTAATTAAAGCTAATAATAACCCCAGTCTACAAACTACTACAACCAGTCCACAAGCACAATATAATATTAGGAAAAATTAAAAATGCACAAACATATCTGTGAGCTCCAGGCCCATAGAGCTGTAATACAATGCTCTCAATGAAGTAGCATATAAATGGCTGATATTGAATGATCATAAACACACACTTGAGCTTCACAAAATGGAGGAAGAGCACATGGCTTGGCAAAGCAGAAGTGTTGAATTTTTGGCAATCGTCTGCAAAATGTGGCCCAGTGCAGTCTTAATGCTGACTTACCAATTAGAGACAGGGAACCTTGTGGCATGTAACCCACGAATGATCTGCAAATTACATGGGGATGGTGCGTTCTGGCCCGGCAATGTCTTGCGAGACTTGTTTATTAGTGAGCTTCGAACTCCTTTTACAATGGCTAGACACACATAAGAATGCACACTATATATTTTTAAGACTTCATTAAAACCAATGTTGAAGTCTATTGTAGCTATAAAAACAAACAATATAGTGACAAAGAACGCAATTTATAAGCAAAATATTAAAAAAGAATTGTAACACAGTGACAGTATTTCATAAATAAATTTCATTGTATGATCTGAATGATGAAATCTGCCTGTTCGCCAACCTCTCCCTTCTAGTCCCTAGCAAAACTTTCTTAGCACCAAAAGTTCCAGTATGAGTTTGTTAAGTGGCCTCTATCCCACATACCCTGGCTGAACAACAGACCTGTTCTTCTGTGCTTTCAGAAGGTCCCTTTGTGTCTCTAATGTGGCGTTCCCTATTAAGATAATAAGGAGATGCTGGCTTCAGCAAGCCAATAGCCTTGATAGAGGATGTTTGCAGCTTCACCCCACATAAACCCAGTCTCCCAGGAAGTTGAAGATTCCTCTTTGCCCAACACATATCTGTACCAAACAAATACACTTTTCAGGTGATTTTGAAAAAGCCATGCCACTTGCATAATGATATGTAAAATGCATTTAAGATATTATCGAAATAAAAGGGGACTCAGAAGGCAGCCCCTGACTCACCAGCTGACAGTTGCTGGAGTGCGTTAAAGGGTATTTTGCTAACCAGCTGTGTGGGACGCATCAAAGGGGGACTTCATCTTCCAGGAGGCTGCGGAACTCAGACAGCGGCCCCCATCTCACCTGCTTCCAGTTGTTGGAGCGCTATAAAGTATGTTTCGATAACCAGCTGCATGGGACGCATCAAAGAGAGCCTTCAGCTCACAAGAGGCTGCAAGGCTCAGAAGGCGACCCCTGACTCACCTGCTGACAGTTGTTAGAGCGCTAGAAAGCACATTTTGATAAATCGCTGCACAGGACGCATCAAAGGGGGATGTAATTTCCCAGCAGGATGCGGGGCTCAGAAGGCGGTATCTGACTCACCTGCTGACAGTTGTTGGAGCATGTTGGAAATTGCCCTTTTTGCAGGGTTATTCCCAAACTTTTTGCTTCTTCCTGCTATTTTTTCCTGACCTGTTGTTGTTGGCTATAGGACTCTGGGCACTATACCACTGCTGATCAGTGCTAAAGTGCATATGCTCTCTGTGTAAATTGTTATTGGGATTGGTTATCCATGATTGGTGTATTTGATTTACCAATAGGCCCCTAGTAAAGTGCACTGAGTGTGCCAGGGCTGGTAAATCAAATGCTACTAGTGGGCTTGCAGCACTGATTGTGCCACCCACATGAGTAGCCCTGAAAAGTGTCTCAGGCCTGCCACCGCGGTGCCTGCGCGCAGTTTGTTAACTGCCATGTCGACTTGGCAAGTTCACCCACTTGCCAGGCACTAACCTTCCCTTTTCTTACATATAGGGCACCCCTATGGTAGGCCCAAGGTACCCCCCTGGGCAGGGTACAGTGTATGTGAAAGGTAGGACATGTACTGGTGTGTGTAACATGTCCTGATAGTGAAATACTGCCAATTTCGTTTTTCCCTATTGAAAGGCTATCTTGCCCCATAGGAGAGAATGGGGAATGCCTTGTAACATTTTACAAGCATATCTTCCCATAGGGATAAGATAGAAAAATGGAGTTCAGTATCTCTGAACTCAGGATTTAATAACACATCTTATAGTAAAGATGGTTTTTAAATTGTGTGTTTGAAAATACCACTTTTTAGAAAGTGGCTATTTTCTTGTGTGCCTCTGCCTGGTTGTGGATTGACTGTCTGGCTTTGGAGTGACAGGGACTGGGGAGGTGCAGTGGCTCCAGGAGTCTGGATGAGTCAGCACTAGGCTGAATAGGCCCGATCTGCATTTGGAGTGGTGGGAGGAGTAGCACCTGTACCTGAATAGGGCTGTGCCTGCCTTCCACAATGCTGGCTCCGCCCCCCTGTGGTGCGTCTGGAGCCAAGGCTCACACTGACAATGGATGTTGTTGTGCACTTGCAGAGTGCCCCCAGAACTGGTTTGAACTGGGCTCAGAGCCCCTTGCACAAAGAGAACAAAGACATTTTGGGGTATAAGTATCAGACCCAAAACCCCAGACTTTAGATCATTCCTGGAATTCAAGAGGAACCTTTGCCAAGGAGAAGAGCTGGAGAGACTGAGGAGAAGTACTGCCCTTGCTGTCTGTCTGGGGTTGGCCTGCAGTTGCTGTTTCTGCCAAGGAAAGGAGAAGGACTTTGCTGTGTGCTGTGTCCCCTGCTTGAAGGAGATCTCCAAGGGCCTGAAGTGTGCTGGCCTCCTGTTCTGAAGTCTCAGGGACACAAAGACTTCCTGCAAATCTGCTGGTGCTGCTGGATTCTGCCATCTGTGAGTCCTACCCTTGCCTGAGGTGCCTCCTTCCAGTTACAGGACCTCAGAGGTGGGTTTTGCAGCTAATCGCTGCAAGAACCGGCGCGAAGCCGTGCAAAGTCTCTCGGAACCGGCGCCGGATGACGCAAAGCCTCGCCGAGTCTCGCTGGGCTACGCAAACTCTTGCTGCGCAGCCCTCGCACCGACGCCGGACGGCGCGTAGCCTAGCAAAGCGATGCATCACCTCCGGTGTGTCACGCATCGTACTTGTGCACTAAGTTTTCCACGCATCACCCGCAGACCAGAACCGTCTTGGATTTCGACGCCTCACTTCCCCCTACAGTCCGGATTTGACGCATCACTTCTCCTGTGTGCAGCAGAATTGTCGCCTCACCTCCCCAAGGACTCAGGAACTGACGCATCGCTGTGTTTTCCAACGCTTCCTTTCTCTGCGGCTGTTTGGCCTTGTGAATTTGGATGCATCTTCAGGTACTTTGTGTATAAGTCACGCATCCATAGTTTTCTATGGTACAAGTTCTTGAAACCTTTTGAAAGTCATATTTTTAACTGTGTATGTTGGATTTTTGTCGTTTTGGTCTTGTTAAGTTTAGATAAAGATATTTTATTTTTCTAAACTGGTGTGGTGTCCATTTGTGGTGTTTTCACCCGGTTACTGTGAGTGTTGGTACAAATACTTTACACATTGCCTTTGGGATAAGCCTGTCTGCTCGTGCCAAACTACCAAGGGGGTGAGCAGGGCTTATCTAAAGTGTGTATCCCCCTTACCCTGACTAGAAGCAAGGGTCCTATTTGGACAAAGGTACCTACCTCTGCCAAATAGGGACCCCCATTTCTAACAGAGCCCTATAAAGCTCACTTTGATTATCTGTTGTGCAGGATGTGCGGGTGGAGCCCAGGCCAAGGGTGGTCCCATCCTGCGCGGTCAGCATCAGGAAGAGGCGTGGTGGGGCCACCCACCTTGGCTTTCTTCGTTGAATGTTGTTAAGGATCATCAGCTGTATTGACGCTTGCTTGCTGTGCACACAGGTACAGTTTCCTTCTCTGTGTTGGCTCCTGTTAATACCCATCTGCTGGGCATTAGTCTGGTTGTGATTTGGCTAATCGGGGGAACCAAGAGTCAGGTTCACGGTGTACCGAGAGACATTACATCTTATGGCTTGGAGTTGGACCGCAACTAAAATCAAAACTGAAATGCTTGCTACATTTTTTGACTTGACTTCAAGTTTTTGTTTGCACAATGTTATCCCTGGAGAGGAGCTCCTCCCTCCACTATACCTGTTGCATTCTCTGGAAGTCTCTCTCTGTGAAGTGTGCCGATGCTTGCACTCATCATAGTATCCTTTGAGTGGAGCATGGGGAAAAGAAAGGTGACTGCTTCAAAGCCACTGTCTCCCAATGTCGCCCCATGAATTACCACCAGTAGGGGATTTTTGACAGGGGCTGTATCAAAGGCGACTGAGTTGGCAGTAAGAAGGTTGTCTGTAACTAGGGAAGGCTCTCCCCTTATTCTTCCTTGTCTCCCTATTTCCCTGATGTTTCCATTGTGCTTTCAGAGCCTTGTGGCACAATTGTAACTAGCCTGCCGGAGGGTGACCAGGACGAAACCTCAGTGGTCATAGCCTCGCCTTTGAGAATGGGCACCTTGGCTAAACAAATACAGGAGCTGCCTCAATCAAGCCCTTTTGTAAGCCCTAGGTGTAAGTGCAGGAGACGTGTGGCAGCCCCAAAACAGAGAAGTACTTCAGATAATGTGGGTGTGCAGACAGAGCTAACGTCATATTTCTCCCAGCAATCAGACCATGTGCCTGATGGTTATTTCCGCAAGCATAGTAGTGTCTTAAACACCAAATTAGATCCAATTATGTCAAGGTTATCATTGATTCAATGTAGAGTATTGCAGATCCTGGCCCATATGAAAATGTTTGCAGCCCCACAGCTGGGTCAGATACTGTATCTTGTGGTGTGCCTAATAACATTGGTTTAACCATGCCACAGAGACCGTTAGAGCACTCCAGTGAATTAGTTTCCCCACCCCAAGCTCCCCAGCCTGTTAGTGTATTAACTGGTGTCTTTTATTCCTTCCTAGGTCCTTCAGCACCAATGGCAGGGTACCGACCCTCTGTAGTGGTCCATCCCTCATCCACTAAGACAGGGGCAGTGATTAACAGGCCTCTAGAACCAACTTCTTATGTGATCGTCATAGGGAATGTTACCCCTTTGAATAAGTCAACACCTGAATCGTTTGTGGAGCTAAAAATAAAGTGTTACATTGGTTTAACCTGCATTCTAACATAGACATGGAGATTCATGGTTCCATTAACATGGTCCAGAGGGCAAATTGGCTGGGCTCTGATGTCAAGAGATGGGTGGGGACTGTGTTGTGGTAAACTTCAATAAACCCACCATTGCTGCACATGTTCTGACTACCTTAGGCTCACTGAGATCCTCCAGACCAACTAACATCCAGGCCCTTGTACATGGCTATTTGTATAAGCCAGAAACGGTCTGTCAACCTTTGTGGAACCAGATTCAGCAGGAGCAGGTTTCTTGGGGTAGACATATATCTGCCTCGTCAGTGTCCCCAGCTTTGTGCCTAATGAATAGATTTGCTCGCTTAAATAACCTTAATACCTGCAATTGACTCACCCTCCCTGATCCACCCCTCTCCCCCACCTTGCAGACAACTTTCCTTATGGATATCCCAGCTAGCAACACAGATGATCTGATGATGTTATCTTGGAATGTTGGGGGGTTGACCACTAAGTTTAATTACTGTAATTGGGTGCAGTTTGTCAGGACATATGAGGTTATCTGCCTTTAAGAAACTGGGCAAGAGAAAAATCTCTTTTTTTAGAAGGATATAAAACCAATGTTTCCCTTGCAGTGGCGTCAGTGGCGGGGAGGGTTAAAGGGAGACTGATAATCTTTGTCTCAATGGAGCTATGTGAGAAAATCAAGAATCTCGCATGGGACTCACATATGTTGCAGATGGAGGTATCTAACTTCTCCAGCTTATGCTCCAACATTGTATCTCTGACAGGGCATGGTCTTGGGTGGGATAAGCTAATTATAGTGGGTGATTTCAACTGCCATTTGTGTGTTTGTCCCTTAGTTCAGGTTAATATTAAGTCCAAATGTATATTGGTAGAAGGACTTCACATGGCTCACACAAGGAGGGCACGGAGGTAAACATATTTTAAGTAATCATTACCATGTTTTTGCTATGGAGAAGCTAGTGAACTCCGAAAATCCACTCATTTTCCCAACATATAGAGAGAGAGGCTGCGCTTCTATCATATATTTTATTTTTGTGTCAGCCTCTTTGTTTTTGCATATTTCCAATTTTAATATAGTTCACAGCCCTTTTAGTGTTCACAATCCCCTGTCTCTAGCCATCAATAGATTAAAACTTTGGCTGAGGTGCAAGGTGGGCTTTCTCTCTGACCAAGGGTGGAGACTTAGATGGTCTCAGATGGAGCCTACACAATTTTAAGTGTCTCTTTTTACTGGGTGATGGCAAGAAATATCCACATGCCTGGATTTAAGCTCTTTGGGTGGGGCTATTTTGTCGGCATTTGCGAGTATTGCACATAAACAGAAGGTGTCAGCACTATTGAGGTTCCTGTGACAAATATCAGTTCGCAGGAACCAAAAAAGTCTGACCACAATAATTCTAAGACCCTCCGTCAATTGAAAGTCACCTTAAAGCAGGTTCCCAGAGATAGGGATCATGTTGTCTCCTGTTGGAGGGGATACAAGAAGGCTGTAGCAAACTGTACACCAGGCTTGTGAGACCGGAGACAGTTCTCTGTTTTGGAGCTGGATAAACAAGCCTTGCTTTGCTGATTTGACTGGTCCGGCCATATGCCATCACATTTCTGATCAACAGTGGATGGAACTTTGGGCTCAGCAAAGACGAGGAGGACCGGGGTGGACTAGTGAGTGGTAGAGCCAATTTTGTTTTCATGTTAGATGAGGTATCCCAGAGTATTTAGGCATTATCTCATAATAAGGCCCCAGGACCTAATGGGATAACCCCGGATTTGTTTTTTAACAACATTGAGATCTGGGGTCCTGCCTTGACATTGGTCCTCAATGTTGCAGTGAGGGAGGGTGCACCATCATCAAGGTCCACCACCATAATTGTCCTAGTTTTTGAGAAGGGGGACAAGGACAAGCCCCAGTGCTTTTGGCCAATATCACTGATCGATGCAGTGGTGAAGGCTCAGAGGAGGATACTTTTAAACAGGCTGATGTTGTGGGCAGATGTGAACGATATATTTTCTGAGGTACAATATGGCTTTATGCTGGGCAGATTGACATCGGATCAATGTTTGAATCTATAATGTCATTACAAATAAGTATACAGTTGACCAGCCTGCGTTGCTTCATTTAGCATTCATGGCCCTTACGTCTGCCTTTGGCAGGGTAAACTGCAGGAAGCTGAGGGGTCTGCTCCTTGCGATGGGGGTGGACCTGGATATCATGTTTCTTTGATCAGACTTACATGCCCACACTTCAGCATCCGTGCAGTACTCCCAGGGCGCGGATTACACTCAGTCCTTTAGAACCAGTAGGGGAGTCCGTCAGGGGTGTATTTTTGCCCCTTTCCAGTTCACACTTTATATTAAAGGTCTAGAACAAGCCCTTCTCCCAGTGCAGACAGACTTTCCGAGGGTGGCAATGAAATCATACCCTGTTTTATTGTACGCCCATGACATACTTCTCAGGAAACGGACTGCTGTGGGACTGTAGTCACTATTGGATGTTTGTTGCCTTTATGGCTAGTTTGGACCTGGCGGTAAACCTTACATAATCATATGTCATGGTTGTTAGTCCACGGTCCACCAGTTCTAAAACATTTAAGGTAGGAAATCATATTTTGGCTAAAGTCCTGGCTTTCTCATACCTCGGCATGCTGTTTAATGGGGAGGGAGTTCTGTTGAACAGGCAGATCCTTTCTGATTGTTTGCCCCTTGATCATGCACACAAAATCCCTTGGATTGCCTATGTGAAGGCAGCTTTTATCAGCCAATGCAGGGAGGACATATTTTATAATCCCCAATTCCAGCATCCCCTGGAGCTCAAAAGGGTGAGGGATCTGTTTTTAGAATGTTTATCATTACAAGAGATTAGGCAGAGCTGGTGAAACCTATGGTGCGTGGGTTTTTGAGCCATATTTATTCACTGTAACTAACGAGAGGGATAGATTTGTTTTGGTGAAATTCAGGTTTAGCCTGTTGCATCATCTTCTGTCATCTCCCAGTGGATGGAGCTGATTTGGCACCCTGAAGTCAGTTGCGACAATATGTCTCAGAAGGACACCCTACATTTTGTAATGTTTTGAAAATATTTTAGCGTGCAAAGAAAATTGTTTATCTTCCCGTTACTGAAACTCCTGAATTCAACTCAAGCTTGTCCTGATCTTATGTTCCTGCAGCTCCTATCTAATGAACATGCTGTATTTGCTATCTCCCGTTTTTTATGAGCTGCATTAAGATCAAGGCACTCCAGACCCGATTAATTTTGTTGCTGCTAATGGGGGATTTTAAAATTAATGTGACATTAAGACTGTCTTTTTTCTTTCTTTCTTCTCATGGGTTTTTTTACCAACGGTTTTAATCACTTTTACAGATTTTATCAATATTGAGTGTATATTGTCTTATTTTTATTATATGTATGTATTTTTATGGTTGTATTCATAATCAAATAAAGATTTATGATGATGATGAGATATTATTCGTCTTGCAGCTACAGTAAATTTTGTCACATATTATATATATACTTTGAACTTGTGTGGGATATATATATATATATATATATATATATGTATATATATATATATATATATGTATATATATATATATATATATATATATATATATTCCAAAGGGGTTCCCGCAAACGCGGATGAACGTACTCTCAAGACGCAGCTGGATTGAAAGTTCAGGAAACTTTATTTCGCTTCATCGTTACACGTTTCGGCAGTAAACTGCCTTGTTCACACGTAAGAAGCGTTGTACACACAGTGAAGAAATACACAAGTAAAGAAAGTGAGGACGGACACAACCAACAAAAAATCAGTGATCAGTCATGGAGGCCATATTGCAGTTTCTTAGACATATGTTGACTTATGGCAACAACAGATATAATTATAAACAGGTAAATCCTGATACATAATTGTAAAGCACATAGTACCATTATAACAGGTAAATCCTGATACATAATGGTAAAGCACATAGTACCATGTCATAGAATGTGGAAATGAAATTCTACTGCAGTTCTAATAAATAGTTGTATACAAACCATGATGCGTGCAATCAAACTACAAAATAGCGTGCACTAGAAACATCGTGTTGGCCGCAAGTAACACTCTATAGTATGGCTCAACTATGGCTCAACTGGTATACCTGAATGAAATAGTAAGTTGACTGCTCCCAGTCTAGGTTATGTGGAAGCTTTAGCTTGTGTCGGCCATATTGGAGTGAACTCGACCGCTGAGCCTGACATAGCCTGAGTGTCAGTCACCTCTACTGTATTGGTGAATACCGTGTCCTGACATGCGCGGACCTACCTGTGTTGGCGGTCTAAGATCCAACCATAACCGTCAGGTGTGTGACTATATATTAGCATTGCCCCGTGTGGGTCCTAATATGGTTTAAACGATGGGCTGGTTCACTGACGTCTAAAACTAAAATTACGGTTGTGTGTCCCCACAAACCCCATGTTAAACGTGCAACAGTCGTGACTGTATCTAGTCCCCTCCACAAGTGGTACCTGTTCCTAAGTGTCTGTCACTATATAGTATGGACTCATGGCTGAAGACTATAATACGAAATAACCGGTCAGTGCCCCAATATAGCATACCTGTCAGAATAATTGCAGGTACTTAGGATCATAAATGACAGACTCATGCAAAATGTGCCTACTGTCATACTGGATATCAACATGATGATGTAGTTTGAAATAGTGGGCAAGTGCCCAACCACCCCATACTTGGACCTAATGCACTATTGACACTGTGGAACAAGTATAATATTACACATCACGGTACATAGTGGTCGTGAATACAATGCATAACGGGCATGTTCCCCAATAATGTAACATGAATTAGACCAGGAAGGAGACAAGGAGAGAAAGGTAAGGATAAAGTAAACCACAGGTGTACCTTCTTGTCTGAAGTGACTTTTCATCGTCTCGTGCCTCTGAAGAAAAGGGTAGGGAACCTGTGAAGGTGAACTATCCCGTTAGATTGGGTCCCTTCCTTTCCTCCTGTTGTGAAAAAACAAGGGAAAAACAAACAGGATTAAAAACCACTAAGTATGTCATTGTGTCTACAAGTGATTAAAAACAGATTACTCAAATATACTACATCCCTAGAAGCATAAAGAGGTTACAGTTTCGCATAGTCATAGATACAATTATATTGCATATGGATGAATACCCAATTCTTCATCAAGATTCAGGCCACCCAGGCTCTTAGTCTGACACTCAATGATATATTTGGATTCGCATTGTCTGAGTCTCAGTGTCCTATCCCCGCCTCTGTGTGGTCTTGGGATATGTTCAATGCAAAAGTAACTCAACAGTGCACTATTTGAGTAATGGTGTGTTTGAAAATGTTGTGCAACAGGGTATTGTTGGTCGACGTTCGTGATCGCTCTCATGTGTTCCAATACGCGTTTTTTGGCTGGTTGGATCGTACTGCCAATGTATTTGAGTTTGCACGGACATTCCAACACATACACCACATATGCAGGTAAGGAATTGATTGATCTTTTTCTTAAACCCCTTATTTGTCGTGAGTTCTTTCCTCATGTAGCTGTTCTTACAGGCCTTACAGTGCCCACAGGGAAAGAAACCTGTCAAGCCTGGGTCTCTGCTAGTGTTATAGAGGGTGACGTCACTATGGACCAGTTTATCCCTCAAACTCTGGCCCCTTCTGTATGTTATACTGGGTCTGTCTTTTATAAGGTGGCCAATGGTGGAGTCACTTATAAGTATGTCCCAATGTTTGGTGAGAATGTTTTTGATTCCCTTTGCGCTTACGTTATGTGTGAGGATAATCCTCATATTCTTCTCCGTGTCAGTGTTCTCCCTTTCTCCATCTGGTTGTGTGAATAAGATGTCCTTTCTGTGTACCTGCTCTACTTTCCTAATGGCTTTATTTAAAACCCATTGGGGGTACCCTCTTGCTCTAAATCTGGAGGTCATGGTTTGCATTTCCTCCAGAAATGCCGTGTTGGAACTGCAGTTGCGTTTTGCTCTTAGCAGTTCCCTGTATGGTATACTCCATTTAAGGGGGTCCGAGTGACTGCTAAGAGCATGGAGCAAGGTGTTGGCCGCTGTCTCCTTGCGGAACAGCTTTGTGTGGATGATGTTTTCTTTAATCTCAATTTTAATCCAGGAACTCTACTGAGTGTTTGTTGACTGTTCTAGTAACATTGATATTGCGGGAATTCCTGTTGAGTTTGTCAATGAAATGATTGACCTCCTCTTCACTGCCTTTCCATATCATAAAAATGTCGTCGATGTAGGGTAGCCATAAAATGGCTTGCTCCACCTCCGGAAAGTCAGGATTGTCCATGAATATTTCCTCCTCCCACTGCCCTAGGAAAAGATTGGCAAAGCTCGGGGCAAAACAAGTGCCCATCGCGGTGCCAAGGACTTGTTTGTATAAGGCCCCATCAAACAAGAAGATATTATTAGTGAGACAAAACTCAATCATCTCTAGGTACATCGCAGTATAAACTTTGAATCTTATGTGTCTGGTTTGCAGGTAATGAAGACAGGCCTGGATACCTTGATTATGGTCAATGATAGTATACAGTGAGCTAACATCAAGGGTGACCAACAAAAAATCTTTTTCCCAGTGTGTACCTTCCAATTTACCTAAAAAATCTTTTGTATCCTTGACATGTGAGGGTAAGTTGCTCAAACAAATTCACGTTAAACGACACAATCGGTCTGCCTGGTGGATTGTCCTTATCTTTGTGGACCTTCGGTAAAAGGTATAGTACTGGTAGGATGGGATGATCTTTCTTAAGGTAACAGTATTCCTTCCACTCGAGAATTCCTTTGTCTCTCCAATTTTTTAATTTGTCCCAGATTTCCTCTACACTTCGCCAGTATATCTCTCTATTAACCACTGTGTAGAACCTCTCATCATTAAGTTGGCGTAATGCTTCCTTGATGTACTTGTATCTACTTAAGATTACTATATTCCCTCCCTTATCTGCTGGGCGTATGATGATACTATTGTCCTCTGCCAGAGATCTGAGGGCTTGTCTTTGTTGGAATGTGAGGTTGTGTACACCTGGTTCCCTGAACTGAATTTGACAAGGTTGGTCGTGACGACATCTTGAAAGGTGTCGATGTTGTCATGAGCAAGTGAAGGGAAGAATTTGGAACGTGGTCTAAATTGTGTTTTGGCTGTGTCGTCCTATATATACATATATAAAATCTACTGGTGGTCGACAGTAGGTAGTTATAGTTGAGATCTAGTTTCCATAGGATGATCCGTCAAGCAGTGGTTGAGAAAATGGCGGGTCAAAAAAAGTGTGTTTCCTATGTTAATTCCCATATGAATTTTAGACACGACTAGAGCCCGAACCGCTGGATGGGCTTACACCACATTTGACAGAAAGGTAGCTCTTGGTCCAGAAAGAGCCCTTTTTGTTATTTGGTGTACATGCATTCAGTAGTTTTGGAGATGTTAAAGAAAATCCAAATTTGTATATCTTCAGGCATGAAACCTCCGCGAATATTGAAGATCTCATGCAGAGATCTGATTGGGTGACAAAACTTCAACCAAGAAGTGTTGGCAGCCATTTTGGGACTGGACCTCAATACAGAAAAGGGGCAGGGTACCTGACCCCCTAGCCCTGGTGCTGCGTCCCCCAGGGACTCTGCCAGGGAAAAAAAATGTTTGTTTAAAATGACATTTGCCACGAAATTGTGAGGATTTGCGAATTTGTGGCAAAAAATATCCCCCAAAAAGATACTGCACCAGGAGGCGCATTTGCAGACCCGTGGATAAAGGGGGTGTGGCCTCTTACCAGGTCTCAGCAATCCGCTGTGTTGGACTTACTGGAGGTAACAGAAGGGGTAGCTGGCCCCCAAGGTCGTCCTTGGGGGCCAACTATCCCTCCTGTTATCTCCAATAAGTCCCACAAAGCAGGATTGCTAAGAGGTCTTCAGAGGCCACACCCTCTTTTCCCACTACTTAGCTCCCTGGATCCCAAAGCAATGTCTGTTTCCCTGCTCGCTTCACAACGGGCAGGGAAACAGACATGCTCTGCTTTCAACAAGCAAGAGCATTTTCTGCTCTCGCTTGTTGAAAGCAGAGCTGAGTTTGCTACGGCATGGCATGCCTTAGCAAACTGCAATGTCCGAGGGGTGGGCACCCCGGGACATTGCTGGAGCTGGCCCTGAGGAGTTGCAGTCCCTAGGGCCATCTCGGGCTCCTGGCGGGGGCTGTGCTGCCCCCCTCCTTTGTTCCAATTTGACCCAGGGAGGTGGTGGTCCCCAGGCAAAGGGGTCCGCAACGGACCCCCTACATTATTGAATTTGTGCTCCGGGGAGGTGGCGGTCCTCAGGGCTGCATGGGGGGGCCCTAGTTCCCTGCGCAATATGATTTTTGTTTGCCCCGGGAGGAGGTGGTCCCCGGGGCTGCGGGGGAGACGTAGAGCCTCCCTCACATAGTTTAAAAAAAATTTTTTTAATGTATGTGCCCCAGGGAGGTGGCAGGCCCCAGGGCAGCAGGGGGCCAAGTAGGCCCCCCACATTTTTATACAACAGGGCCCCAGGGACGTGGCGGTGCCCAGGGTACTGAGGGAGCTGCGAGGCTTTCCCGCCTATAATTAAGTTACTGCCCTGGGGAGGTGGCAGTTCCCGGGGCTGCCATAGGGCCTTCCCCTGCATTATTTGAATATACATTTTGTGCCCCGGGGAGGTGGCATTGCCAGGGCAGCAGGGTAGCCCAGAGGCTCCCCTGCATATAATTAAATAACTGCCCGAGCAGGTGGCGGTCCCCGGGGCTTTCAATAGCCCAAGGAGGGGGGCCTGTGTGCCCCACTCCTTTATTTTGACCATGCCCCCAGGATGTGACCCACCCATGCGTCTCTTTTTAAATTCATTTTCCTGTGGATTCGCAGATCTACCCACGAGTCTGCTGCCAAATTAACAAAAAAATGCTTTTCCCCCCTGCGGGGTCCCTGTGGGACCCCCCCCCCACCATATCTGGGTTGTCAGGGTATCCCTACCCTGCTCCCTTTTCTTTTTTTAAAAACTTTTTTCTGGGACTCTCCTTCAAGCCGAGTTCCAAGATGGCTGCCAACACCTTCTGGTTGAAGTGTTGACAGCCAATCAAATTTTAGTAGGATTTGCGAGTCCACTGTAAGGACTCGCATCCCAAGATATCTATATTTTTTAAAGATAGATATCTCAAAAACGGATTTGCACAAATCACAAAAAGCATGTTCTCGAGACCAACATCTAGCTTTCTGCCAAATTTGGTGAAATTCCAATCAGCAGTTCGGGCTGTAGTTGTGTTAAAAAACAAGAAACATCCCCATAGACTTAACATGGGGAAAACACGTTTTTTGGACCCCCCTTTTTTCTCAGCCCCTGTTTGATGGATCACCTCAAAACCGTCAACACAGCAGCTGAGCCAAAAAAGGGAATTTTCTGTGAAACTTGTGTGGCAATTCGTCAAACGGCGCCAAAGTTATTGACAAAACAAAAAACGATTTTCCTATGGAAACTTTGGTCCTAAGTAGAACTACCTACTGGCGACTGCCAGCAAGTAATATATTCACTGAAAAAACCAAAGGTTACAGGGATATTATAGTTAGGAAACAGAATTAAAGAAACCTTAGAAATGTACTGACATGGCCAGTGACATCACTGATGACATCATCCACAGAACCACTCACACAACCTCTCACACACCTACTGCCAGTTATTTTGCCACTCCTGACTTTTATTTCTGCTCCCTTCTGACCTTTATTCTGCCCTTTTCTGCTCATTTCTGACCTGTATGTTACCTGTTTCTGCTCATTTCTGACCTTTATTCTGCCTCTTTCTGCTCATTTCTCACCTTTATTTTGCCTCTTTCTGCTCATTGCTGACCTTTATTTTGCCCCTTTCTGTTCATTTCTCACCTTAATTTTGCCTTCTACTGCTGGCTTCTGACCTCTATTGTGTCTCTTTCTGCTCTTTTCTGACCTTTATTTTGCCTCTTGTTGCTTGCTTCTGACCTTTATTCTGCCTCTTCCTGCTCATTGCTGACATGTATTTTGCCTCTTTCTGCTCATTTCTCACCTTTATTTTACCTCTTTATGCTTGTTTATCACCTTTAGTCTGCCTCTTTCTGCTCATTGCTGACCTTTATTCTGCCCCTTTCTGGTCCATTCTGACCTTTATTCTACAACTTTCGGCTCATTTCTCACCTTTATTTTGCCCTATTTCTGCTCGTCGCTGACGGTTTTATTGCCTCTTTCTGCTAGTTTCTAACCTTTATTTTCCCTCTTGATGCTGGTTTCTGACCTATATTTTGCCCCGTTCTTCTCATTACTGACCATTATTCTGCCTATTGCTGCTTGTTTCTGACCTTTATTCTGCCTCTTCCTGCTCGTTTCTGACCTCTATTGTGCTTCTTTCTGCACGTTTCTCACCTTTATTTTGCCTCTTTCTGCTCATTTCTCATCTTTATTTCCCCCTTTCTTCTCATCTCTGACCTTTATTCTGCCTCTTTCTGCTCATTTCTCACCTTTATTTTGCTTCTTTCTGCTTGATGCCAACCTTTATTCTGCCTCTTTCTGCTTGGTTCTGACCTTTATTCTATCTCTTGCTACTCAGTTCTGACCTCAATTTTGCCTCCTTTCGCTCGTTTCTAACCATTATTCTGCCTCTTTCTGCTCACTTCTGACCTGTATTTTGCCTCTTTCTGCTCATTTCAGACCTTTATCGGCCTCTTTCTGCTCATTCCTAACCTTTATGCTTCCTCTTTCTGTTCGTTTCTCACCTTTATCTTGCCTCTTTCTGCTTGTTGCTGACCTTTATTCTGCCTCTTTCTGCTTGTTTCTGACCTTTATTATGCATTTTTTCTGCTTGTTTCTCACCTTTATTCTGCCTCTTTCTGCTCCTTTCTCACCTTTATCTTGCCTCTTTCTGCTCATTACTGACTTTTATTCTGCCTCTTTCTGCTCATTGCTGACTTTTATTCATCCTCTTTCTGACCTTTATTTTGCCTATTTCTGTTTGCCCCTGGACCTCGGGGGGAACCTCAAGGCGCCCACGGTCCCAGCCGGCTCCCCGCCTTCATCGGGAGCCTGCATTGCTCCTGCACATAGGAAGCAGCCAAAAATGCTGGTCCACCTGTGAATTTGTACCGAAATTGGAAAAAAATATATATATTTTAATCCCCAGCGTGGTCTCTGTGAGATCCCACCACCACACCTAGGGGAGTCAGGGTATTCTTACCTTACAAACTTTTCTTTATTTTAAATGTTTTCTGTGGGATTCGACTGAAGCAAAGTCCCAAGATGGCTACCAACACTTCCTGGTTGAAGTGTTGGCAGCTAATCCGATTTCAGCACAGGGACTGTCAGATCCGTGGAGAATCTGCACCCCGAGATATACAAATTTGGAATTTGGTTCATATCTTTTAAACTACTGAACGGATTTACACCAAACTACCAAAAGGCACTGCTCTGGACCAAGATTTAGCTTTCTGCCCAATTTGGTGTAATTTCTTAAAGCGGTTCGGGCTATAGTCGTGTCTAAATTCCCAAAGGGAATTAACATGGGAGAAAACAGCAGCTAAAGCAACTGGCAAATTAGTTTTGAAAATGTTATGAAGATTCATCAAACGGCACCAGAGTTATCAGGAAACAAAAAAAACGTTTCCTAAGGAAACTAGGTCCTAACTATAACTACCTCCTGGCAACTGCCAGTAGGTAATATAAATATAGACATATATCTATATGACTATATATCACTGAAAAAAACAAAGGTTACAGGTACGTTGTAGCTAGGTTCACGTTTTAAAGAAACAATAGAAATTCAGCAGTTAGAGTTATCTGAAAAAGCTAGAACTTGTTCCCCAAGGTAACTATAACTCACCCCCCACCGTGATATTATCAAAGATGTCATAGAAGATGTCATAAGTGATGTAATATGTGGGGTAATTAGCAGTGCATGGCCAGCACACGAGTTATAGTTATCTTAGGGCACAATTATATATAATGCAGAATAGCATTGTAACTCCACCCCCATTTGTTCCAAGTCCTGGTAATTCAGGTACTGAGTGGGAACAATGGAAAGAGTATTTTGAAGCCTATCTTGATGCCAATAAGGCTGATGCTTTCACGCAGAAGAAAAAGTATGTGATGTTGAGACATTGCCTTGGTTCCAAAGGCAGAAAGATTCTCAAACATTTACCTCGTCAACTTGCTGTGGATGATGGTGACATTGAAGATGAGAATGCGTCGCCTATAAAAATGATGGATGTTAGATTTAAACCTCACAAGAATATAATCCTTGAAAGGCACAAATTTTATAGGCTTCATCAACTACCTGATGAATCCATTCAAAGTTTTGTGGGTGCTCTAAGAGGGTTAGCTTCTACTTGTGAGTTTAAGAATTTAGGGAGGAATTTATAAGAGACCAGATTGTTGAGGATTCTAACAATAAGAAAATTCAGGAGACATTGTTGACTATACCTAATCCTACGCTAGATAAAGCGGTGGAAGTTGCAGCTAGAATTTTGAGTACAGCCCCATAGCAGAGATGTCTATTTCTTCACAAGGGTCAACTTCTCAAGATAAGGTGGTGAATATTAAGGGCAAAACTAAAACTAAGTTGAAAGTTTCCAAGTCTAAGACTATCAAATGTTATAGATGTGGGAACAATAATCATTTGGGAAATTCAAAATCTTGTCTTGCAATTGACAAACTTTGCATGAATTGAGTGTAAAAAGAAGGGACACTTTGCCAAGGTATGCAACTCTGGCAACAGTAAAAAATCTAAAGTTGTCAGTAAAAGTGACATAGTGAAAGACGTTTCTGATTCCAGTGATGAGAGTGTAGTGTTATACATGGATATGGGTTCTTTGGAAGTTGAGTGTAGGAAGGACCATGTTCTGCAACTCCTTGCATTCCTTTAAAATGACCATGTTGTTTGGTTAGTATTGGAGATGTTTCTGTGGATGTAATGGCTGATTATGGCTCACCTTTCACTTTAACTGGAAAGAATGATTGGAAACAATTTAAAAACATCAGCTTAAGAAATTCAAATGTTAAACCGGTTGCTTGTGGAGTAAAAGTAATTGAATTTTTGGGTGAATTTGATGCTGAGGTATCTTTCAAAGGTAATGGTACACCTGCCACATTACCCGTGCCTCGGTTTTCTGACGAACCTAAATCGGCATTGTTGTCCTTCACTCGTCGTTTTCACTAGACACTACAGACCGGCTCTTTAGACACTCACCGGAACCACTCAATTGGTTGACACAAGCCGTCAATATCTCACTCCTTCGGTCCCTAATATTCAGTCTGCCACTACTCCTTAGCCACAGTAAAGCATTTGCCAGGATGGTAGGCGCGTTATGTGCAGACACAACTTGGCTCCACGTTAGCATGCCTCACACTCTGTAAACTTTTAGCTGGCTACTACTCTTGAGTCACTAGTACAACCATCGTATGGATCACATCTGCTCTACCCACTTGAGTAGTGCACTTGGTCGACACATAGTATGGATTAAGCAGTACACGCAGTATGAGACGCTTTCTAACCCTTCTTTCTTTCTACTCATTTTCCACAGGCACTTTATAATTCAGGCTTGTAACTTAACTGTCCTGATGATGATCCTACTATTGTTTTGAAAGGATCGAAACGTCGTCGACCAATGTAAACAGCATGCACATTAATCCATTGTGTTAAAAAAAGTGCATTTACTGTTTCTACTAAGCTTGCTATAATTTAAATTTTGACAAGCTACTCTTGTCTTGCCTGAAATGTCTTTGTCTTTATGTACCTGTCATGTGTTTCTGTAGGATGCAGGACTGCGTCCCACTATATTAATGTGCTTTTGTTATATTTTTGACTCCATTGTTTCATTAAATTGAATGTCCGGCTGGACACTCCCAATATAGCACTGATTCAAGTCTATATTTATCGTTTCTACTTTTGCTCTGCTTAAGGACCATTGTTTTAATACAAAACTGATACCCAAGGTCCTTATCTACCTTGTGGGTTCCCTTGTTCTTTTTGAAGAAACGGATTATGTGGCAGCATATGGGTCGTCATTATTGGGATGGTTGGAGCAAAGGAATCTTAGCATAATCTTAGCATAAAATTGGAGCCAAACAATCCTAACCAGGTACTCCTAAAGAAGCATATATGGACATATGGGTTCTGCAGTCATCGGAATGAGAGATAAGATTTCCTAAGGTGTTCACTAATGTGCTAGGCAAGTAGAAGGGTTTTAAGCACAGAATGCAACTCAAATCTGTGGTGAAACCTGTTGTACATACGCTCAGGTGGGTTCCTCTAGTGTTTAGACCAGATTTACACAAGGAATTGGATACGTTATGTGATCAAGGGATCATTGAACCTTTTGAGAGTTCAGAATAGTTGTCTTGCTTGGGTTTCAATGCTTTTGCATTTGACTCGTGAGGGACATCTAGTAACGACTAGTGGAACTGCAGTTTGATGTAATAATTTCAATGCTTTTGCATTTGACTCGTGAGGGACACCTAGTAACGACGAGTTGAACAGCAGCTCTTTGTAGAATTATTTTGATATTGGATACTATAATATTCACTGCCCACTGCTAATCTCGTCCCATAATTCTTTGCAGGGCCTTTGGTTGGGATTGTATTTTTGCCCATAACTGTGCTTGGGGTGGTCCTAAGAGGATGGGACCACCACCGAATCGTTCAGCGAGATGTGCTCTTTGTTTTCAAGGCAACTGCTTGGTTTTCTCCCTAGGTTAGGGAGGATCTCAAAATCATCACCTTTCTCACTGCTTGCTAAATTTTCATTTTCACATTTGTGAAATGACTATATGCATTTTAGCATGTGAAGACAGAGATACTTGTTATTTTACCAAAAGTATTTGAGGTCTCTGTTTTATTAGGTGGGAAGCGTACTACGCCCACCTTTACTTGCAGCACTGGTTGTGCCACCCACAGGAGCAGCTTGTAAAGTGTGTCTCAGGCCTGCCATTGCAGAGCCTGTGTGCAGTCTGGTACTGCCATGTCAACTTGGTAAGTGCACCCACTTACCAGTCCCCAAACCTTCCCTTTTCTGCATGTTAGTCACCCCTAAGGTAGGCCTGCAGGCAGGGTGCATTGTATGTAAGAGGTAGGACATGCCCTGGTGTGTGTGGCATGTCCTGATAGTGAATTACAGCCAATTTTGTTTTTCACTATTGCAAGGCTACCTGTTCCAATAGGCCAGAATGGGCAGTTTGATTATAACATCTTATAATCCTAACTGACCCAGGGAACATGGTAGAAAAATGAATTTAGTATGCCTGAACTCAGAATGATAAAATACATATTTTAGTGAAGTTGGGTTTAACATTCTGTGTTTGAAAATACCACTTTTAGAAAGTAGGTATTTTCTTGCCTAACCATCCAGCCTGCCTCTGCTAGCTTGTGTATTGTATGTCTGGGTTTGTGAGTGACAGGGGCTGGGGGACTCCAGGAGATCGGGTGAATCAGCACAGGGCTGAATAGACCTATCTGCATGTAGAGTGGTGGGAGGAGTAGCACCTGGGCCTGAATAGGGCTGTGCCTGCCTTCCACAATGCTGGTTCCACCTCCTGTGGTGCGTCTGTTGTCCCTGGCCCACATTGACAAAGGAAGAAGGTGTGCACTGGCAGAATGCACCCAGAACTGGTTTGGACTAGGTACAGGACCCTCTGCCTTCAGAGGACAAAGGATTTGCTAGTATAAATATTGGGACCCAAACCCCAAGACTTTAGATCACTTCTGGGAAACAAGAAGAACCTTTGCTGAGGAGAGGAACCAGAGAAACTTAAGGAGGAGACTATCCCTATGCTGTGTGCTGTTTGAGGGATTGGCCTGCAGTGGTTGCCTGATTGCCAAAGAAAGGAGAAAGGAACTTTGTGCCTAATTTCATCATCTTGCAGAAAATCTCCAAGGGCTTGAAGATTGAGCTTGCCTCCTGCTGAAGTCTCAGGGATACAAGACTTCACCAACCAGCTCCCCTGAATTCCCTTGCTGGGAATTTGAAGTGCCTACTGTTGTGTTGGGCCTTCTGAGAGACTGTGTGTCGCTGGGAGCTGGAAGCGCGACTCACGAAGAAGCGTGTCGCCGCTGCACCAGTTGTCGTCGCATCGCCGAGAAAGCATGCCGCCGCTGCCGCTGTCGCCATCGCATCACCGAAGCGCCTCGCATCACCGGAGAAGAGTGTCGCCGTCGCAGCAGATGCCGTCGCATCATCGGAGAAGCGTGTCGCAGGGCCTGTCGCGGCTCAGAAGATTCACCGAGTCGCCGTAGCCGTCGGGCGTGCACGCATTGCCCCCTTCGTTGTCGCATCGAGAAGAAGACGCCATTTTGTTTCATTTCACCGGGTCGTCATCGCATCGAGGCGCTGCTGGTCGCATCGCCACAGAAGCGCAGTAAGAAACTGACGCATCACCTCCCCACGCAGTGAAGAACCGACGCATCACGCCGAGAACAACGCCTTACTCAAGAAACCCAAGGCGGACCCCAAGGACCTCAAGAACTTCCGGCCCATCTCCCTGCTCCCGTTCCCGGCAAAGGTCATCGAGAAGACCGTCAACAAACAACTGACCCGCTACCTCGAGGAGAACAACATCCTGGACCCTTCCCAGTCCGGGTTCCGCAGCAACCACAGCACCGAGACTGCCCTCATCGCCGCCACTGATGACATCAAGTCCATGCTGGACAACGGAGAAACGGCGGCCCTCATCCTCCTGGACCTGTCAGCCGCTTTCGACACGGTCTGCCACCACACACTACGAACACGCCTCCACAACGCCAGGATCCAAGAGAAGGCCCTGGACTGGACCACCTCCTTCCTCTCTGGCAGAACACAGAGCGTCCGCCTTCCCCCCTTCCGCTCCGAAGCCACCGAGATCATCTGCGGCGTACCCCAGGGCTCTTCCCTCAGCCCAACTCTGTTTAACATCTACATGGCACCGCTCGCCCACGTCGCCCGTCGGCACGACCTCAACATCATCTCCTACGCCAATGACACCCAGCTGATCCTCTCCCTCACCAAGGACCCCCACACTGCCAAAACTAACCTTCACGAAGGAATGAAGGCCGTCGCTGAATGGATGAGGAACAGCCGACTGAAGCTGAACTCGGACAAGACGGAGGTCCTCATCCTCGGATCCACCCCTTTGGCCTGGGACGACTCCTGGTGGCCGACCGCACTGGGAACTGCCCCAACACCCATCGACCACGCACGCAACCTAGGGGTCATCCTCGACTCCACCCTCTCCATGACTAAACAGGTCAACGCCGTCTCCTACGCCTGCTTCAACACCCTCCGCATGCTCCGCAGGATCTACAAGTGGATCCCCACTGAAACGAGAAGAACGGTCACCCAGGCCCTCCTCAGCAGCAGGTTGGACTACGGAAACGCCCTCTACGCAGGAGCCTCGGCCAAACTCCTGAGACGGCTCCAACGCATACAGAACGCCTCTGCACGCCTGATCCTCGACATCCCTCGCCGCAGCCACATCACACCCCACCTGAGAGACCTGCACTGGCTCCCGGTCAACAAGAGGATAACCTTCAAACTCCTCACCCACGCACACAAGGCACTCCACAACACCGGACCAACGTACCTCAACAGACGACTCAGCTTCTACACCCCCACCCGCCAGCTCCGCTCCGCCGACCTCGCCTCGCCACTGTCCCCCGCTTCCGAAGAGTGACCTCCGGTGGCAGATCGTTCTCCCACCTCGCCGCCAAGACCTGGAACACCCTCCCCATCCACCTACGGCAGACCCAAGACCTGCTGACCTTCAGAAAACTCCTCAAGACCTGGCTTTTCGAGCAGTAGCAGCATTCCCCACCCCAGCGCCTTGAGACCCTCACGGGTGAGTAGTGCGCTTTACAAATGATATGATTGATTGATTGATTGATCACCTCCTCTCCGGTAAGGAACCGACGCATCACCGTCCCCTACGCAGCAGTAGGGAACCGGCGCATCACCTCCCCTGGAGCAAGGAACCGACGCATCACCGTTCTTGCATGTAAGGAACCGATGCATCACCTTCCCTGCAACTCTTTTGTTTGTATCGCGTTACCCATCCAAAGGTACATTGAGCGTAGAGTGACGCATTTATCACCTGTATTTGAACTGAACTATTTTCTACCATTGACAGTCATATTTTTCGTATGGTATTGTGGATTTTTGTCGTTTTGGGTCTTGTGTTAAGTCTATATAAAAATACTTATTTTTATACTACAACTTGTGTGGTGTCCATCTGTAGTGTTGTCACTGTATTACTGTATGTATTCACAAATGCTTTACACACTGCCTCTGAGATAAGCCTGCCTGCTCGTGCCAAGCTACCAAGGGGGTGAGCAGGGGTTATTTTAGTAGTGTATCCCCCTTACTCTGACTAGAAGCAAGGGTCCCTATTTGGACAAAGGTACCTACCTCTGCTAACTAGAGACCCCCAGTTCTAACATTGGTGGTCAGCGGTGAGGATTCTGGACTTGCATTTGTGACTCATATACAGTAATTGGTGTACACTACTAGTGAGTGCAGACCAAACGCAACCACATACTATTTTTCCCTGTTTCCCTTTGGACTTTGGTTATTGGAACTCTGGTTAGTTGTTGCACCTGTTGGGCCTTGTCAAAATGGAAGTCAACTTTTGGCACCTGTACATCTACAAGATAAAGGAACTGAAAGTGTTTTGCAAGGAGAGGGGGCTACCTGTGAAGAGGAGATCCACAAGGCAGGATCTTGAGGCAGCCCTGCATAGCTATGAGGTGCTACGCTGGGAAGCAACACTAGCAGATGACTCTGAGGAGGAATCTGAGGGGGAGGATCCCCAGCCAGAATACCAAGAGGGCAGTGGCCCTGAGGAGGAAACATTTTGGGAAAGATTGGCTCGTGAAGAGAGGAATCGGATTCGTGCTCGTGACCGGAGGCTGAGGCAGCTAGACCGGAAGTGCGAGGAGATAGAGCGAGCCTTAGCTGAAAAAGAAATGCGTGTAGCTCAGGAAGTGAGCTTGTTTGAGTTGGAGGTGGAGTCCAGCTCAGATGGTGGCAGCAAAATTATGTTATCTAGTGCTGAGGGAGTAGTACACACACCCAGAGATGTGGCGCCTGACTTGAAGGAGGGGGTTAATATACACCAGAAGGTTCAAGGATATGAGGTAGCTCCAGTGGTGAGCAGTGTCCCTGAGGTGGATTGGGGAACTGGCACAGGGGTTCATAGTCCTAGTGGTGGGAGGGACACTCTACTGACTCTAGATGGGAGGTGCAGGGAGAGGGGTTCCCCCATGGTTGAAGTCCTGGTGTGTGAATGTGGAGACCGCCCAGAAGAGTGTGGGTTGAGTGACAGAGACAGTCAGATACTGTCTTGCCAGTCTCAGGAGAGTGGTGTGGGGTATGTGTGCAAGGCACTGGATGGTGAGGTGAAGGATAGTTTGGTGGGACTGTGTGATCCAATTGAGGGAGAGCATATTGTAAGTCCCTATTTTCCAGAGCTATGCCAGCACCTGGTGGAGTGTGAGTTCTCTGACCCCAGGGAGCTCACAATGGAGGCAGACCTTTTGGTGGATTCCAGAGGGTCTGAAGAGGCATTGGGGAGTGACCCTAAGAGGAGTGTCTCAGGTGTCTTCCAACCCAGAGTGGTGGGAGAGGTTCAGTGTAGCCCAGCTAGGTCCCAGTGTAGTGGGAGGGGTGTAGGGGCTCACGTCCTGTCTCTGCGGAGAAGGAGTGAGTGTGGGACTGCGTGTCCCAAGGTGCCCGAAACCCAGTCTCAGGGCCTGGAGGGTTCCTTAAGGGAACACCATGTTGGGGGCCTAGACTGTACTGGTAGGCCATTTGAGGGGAATCTCCCAGGGTCTAGAGAACCTGGAGTGTCTGTAAATGGAGCACCAGTGGTTCTGGTGTCTGGCGGTGCCGCTCCAGTTGGGAGGGTGCAGAAGTCCAGATTGAGGGGTGAGAGGGGGATGTGTTCCCCAGTGGGAGAGCCAGTGGGTCAGGGGCCATCCAGAAGGGCTGAGCCTCCTAGGAGTGACCATGGTGACACCACTTCTGTTTTGGGGGGTCTTCATGCACTGTCAGGTGGACAGAGGTCGGGAGATCAGCGCCAGGCAGACTGTCACTCAACACATGAGAGATGTGTTACCCTCTGGGGGGGCATGCGTGCTCCCCAGGAAGTTCTGGTGCGCCAGGCAGATTCTTACACATCTCTAGAGGAGTGTGTTTCCCTTGAGGGGGGGTTGGTGTAGCCTCCCAGAAGTCCTGGGTTGCCAGGCACAGGTCCAGCCTAAGGGTACAGACCCTGGGTTGGAGGGCCAGATTCAGGGTGTCCCCCCTGACCTGGAGGAAGGGGCAGCTGCTAACAGTGCCCCTACCAGTATGTCTTCTGGGGGCACTGCTCCAGGTGGGAGGGTGCAGGGCCCCAGTAAGGGGGGCAGGGAGAGGACAGCCTCACCCCTGACCTCTGCCCAGTCTAAGGGTACAGACCCTATGCTGGGATCCCAGTTACAGGATAGAACACCTGAACTGGTGGGCGAATTGTGCAGGACGCCTGCCACAGGTGCCCTGACAATTCTGGAAGGAGGTACCGCTCCAGGTGGGAGGGTGCAGAGCCCCGAGGAGGAGGACCGGGTGTGGGAAAGCCCACCCCAGTCTCCGGTCCAGCCGCCGGGTACAGGCCCGGGGCTGGTGGGTCAGTGTCAGGATATAATACCTGACCTGACAGGAGGGAGAGTGGACAAAGGGTGCCAGGCACCTGGGGCTACTGCCCCCCGCTCTCTGACGCCACAGAGGTTTGAGAGCCCTGAGAGGCATAAGGCCTGGGTCTCATCACTGACCACTGTCAGTGGCCACTGTGGCTTACTGTCTGTCTGTTGGGACACACCTGTGAGCAAGCTAAGGTTAGGTGCTGCACAGATGGTGTCCACAGGTGAGGAGAAGGTTTCCCCATGGGTTAGCTTAGTGGGCCCTGAGAGTATGGACAGAGGGATCCAGATAGGTTCAGATTGGCGTAGAACTGGAATATGCCCCTGCTGTTGCGGGCCAGGGTCCAGGTTCTATCGCCCAAAGCAGGGAAGCCCATCAAGGTAGTGATTGGTCTACCCTGTGTTTTGGCTGGAAGGGGGTTGTGTTGGACTTGGCCCTTTTTGCAGGGTCATCCCTGAACTTTTTGCCTTCCTCCTGTACTTTTTCTGACCTGTTTTTGTTGGTTTTATGACTCTGGGCACTTTACCACTGCTGATCAGTGTTAAAATGCATATGCTCTCTGTTATAAATTGATGTATGGATTAGTGACTCCATGTTTGGCCTATTTGATTCACTGTCAGACCCTAGTACAGTGCACTGTTTGTGCCCAGAGCCTGTGAATCAAATGCTGCTGGTGGGCTTGCAGCACTGGTTGTGCCACCCACAGGAGCAGCTTCTAAAGTGTGTCTCAGGCCTGCCATTGCAGAGCCTTTGTGCTGTCTGGTACTGCCATGTCGACTTGGTAAGTGCACCCACTTACCAGTCCCCAAACCTTCACTTTTTTGCATGTTAGTCACCCCTAAGGTAGGCCTGCGGGCAGGGTGCATTGTATGTAAGAGGTAGGACATGCCCTGGTGTGTGTGGCATGTCCTGATAGTGAATTACAGCCAATTTCGTTTTTCACTATTGCAAGGCTACCTGTTCCCATAGGGCAGTTTGATTATAACATCTTATAATCCTAACTGACCCAGGGAACATGGTAGAAAAACGAATTTAGTATGCCTGAACTCAGAATGATAAAATACATCTTTTAGTGAAGTTGGTTTTAACATTCTGTGTTTGAAAATACCACTTTTAGAAAGAAGGTATCTTCTTGCCTAACCATCCAGCCTGCCTCTGCTAGCTTGTGTATTGTATGTCTGGGTTTGTGAGTGACAAGGGCTGGGGGACTTCAGGAGACCGGGTGAGTCAGCACAGGGCTGAATAGACCTATCTGCATGTAGAGTGGTGGGAGGAGTAGCACCTAGGCCTGAATAGGGCTGTGCCTGCCTTCCACAATGCTGGCTCCACCTCCTGTGGTGCGTCTGATGTCCCTGGCCCACATTGACAAAGGAAGAAGGTGTGCACCGGCAGAATGCACCCAGAACTGGTTTGGACTAGGTACAGGACCCTCTGCCTTCAGAGGACAAAGGATTTGCTAGTATAAATATTGGGACCCAGACCCAAAGACTTTAGATCACTTCTGGGAAACAAGAAGAACCTTTGCTGAGGAGAGGAACCAGAGAAACTGAAGGAGGAGACTATCCCTATGCTGTGTGCTGTTTGAGGGATTGGCCTGCAGTGGTTGCCTGATTGCCAAAGAAAGGAGAAAGGAACTTTGTGCCTACTTTCATCATCTTGCAGAAAATCTCCAAGGGCTTGAAGATTGAGCTTGCCTCCTGCTGAAGTCTCAGGGATACAAGACTTCATCAACCAGCTCCCCTGAATTCCCTTGCTGGGAATTTGAAGTGCCTACTGTTGTGTTGGGCCTTCTGAGAGACTGCGTGTCGCTGGGAGCTGGAAGCGCGACTCACGAAGAAGAAGCGTGTCGCCGCCGCAGCAGTTGTCGTCGCATCGCCGAGAAAGCGTGCCGCCGCTGCCGCCATCGCATCACCGAAGCGCCTCGCATCACCGGAGAAGAGTGTCGCCGTCGCAGCAGACGCCGTCGCATCATCGGAGAAGCGTGTCGCAGAGCCTGTCGCTGCTCAGAAGATTCACCGAGTCGCCGCATGGCCGTCGGGCGTGCACGCATCGCCCCTTTCGTTGTCGCATCGAGAAGAAAATGCAATTTTGTTTCATTTCACTGGGTTGTCATCGCATTGAGGCGCTGCTGGTCGCATCGCCACAGAAGCCCAGTAAGAAACCGACGCATCACCTCCCCATGCAGTGAAGAACCGACGCATCACCTCCTCTCCGGTAAGGAACCGACGCATCACCGTCCCCTACGCAGCAGTAGGGAACCGACGCATCACCTCCCCGGAGCAAGGACCCGACGCATCACCGTTCTTGCGTGTAAGGAACCGACGCATCACCTTTCCTGCAACTCTTTTGTTTGTATTGCGTTACCCATCCAAAGGTACATTGAGCGTAGAGTGTCGCATTTATCACCTGCATTTGAACTGAACTATTTTCTACCATTGACAGTCATATTTTTCATATGGTATTGTGGATTTTTGTCGTTTTGGGTCTTGTGTTAAGTCTATATAAAAATACTTATTTTTATACTACAACTTGTGTGGTGTCCATCTGTAGTGTTGTCACTGTATTACTGTATGTATTCACAAATGCTTTACACACTGCCTCTGAGATAAGCCTGCCTGCTCGTGCCAAGCTACCAAGGGGGTGAGCAGGGGTTATTTTAGTAGTGTATCCCCCCTTACTCTGACTAGAAGCAAGGGTCCCTATTTGGACAAAGGTACCTACCTCTGCCAACTAGAGACCCCCAGTTCTAACAGTCAAGTATTGAGTATCTGGGTCACAAGTTGTCTGAATATGGGGTTGAACCGAAGGATAACTTGGTGAAAGCCACTGTGGGAGCACCAGTTCCAGAGAATAAGGATCAGTTAAGGTAATTTTTGAGTTTGATGGAATTTTATTTCAGAACAGAGTGCATGGAAGAATTTAATATATTAAAAGATTGTATTGCCAAGGCTATACCGCTTAAACCTTTTGACACTAGAGATGCTAGTGTAGTGGTCATGGATGCTAGTCAGCACTGCTTTGTGACGGTCTTGTTACAGAGGAGCAATGATAGAAAATATGTTGTGGCATTTGCCATTCGAAGCCTCAGAGGTGCAAGTTTTAGTAGTGGAGAGCGAGGCTTTAGCATGCTGGTGGGGCTGGTGGGGCATAGACCATTTTCTGCATTATTTGTGTGGTACCGAGTTTATGGTACCGAGTTTATGGTTCAGGTGGATCACAAACCCCCAGATGACTACTAGGGGGGGGCAAGTAAATCTACATCCAGGATTGGTAAATGGCAATTTAGATCGCAGGAATTTTGTTATTGCATGGAGTACATTCCAGGAGTCAAAAATGTAATAGCTGATTGTCTTTGCAGTTTGCCGTTGAGTCACCAGGAGCAAGAAGAAGAGAAAAATGATGGCAAAATGGTGGTCAGTGAGCTCTTTGCTATAACCAAAGGAGCAATAATGGAACAGGAGTGTTCTAGGGCCATTGAGTAGGATGTGATTTTGAAAGTGGCCATGGAGTATGTGTTTAAGGGTTGCCCAAAATCTAAGATTGTGGATGGGAGTGTGGATGCTTTTTGGCAAATTGGTTCAGAATTCATGCCATGGTTGGTTTTCTTCACCATGCTGAAAATTTGGTAGTACCTGATTCCATGAGATTAAAAGTTGTGGTTTTGGCTTATGAGGGACACATAGGTATACAGGCCATGAAAAGGAGAATAATATTGTTATGGTTGCCAGGTATGAGCAGGGCTGTGGAGAATTTTGTGAGGCAATGTAGGTTTTGTGTAGCCAGCGAAATTGTCAAATTACAGTACTGAGTCCTGTGTGCCCAGTACCAGTGTCCGACAAAGTTTGGTCTAAACTTGCTGCTGATATTATGGGACCCATACATGTTGGGGAGCAGATCAAGTATGGGCCGGAGGTGACTTTCATGAACTCTGTCACTTCTAATAAGATAAAGGAGGTGTTGGAAAATGTGTTACTTTGGGAAGGGATTCCAAAAAAGAGATTGTAACAGATAATAGACCAAAGTTTGTTTCAAGAGAATGTGTAATGTCTTTGAATGATCTGGGTATCAAACATGTAACCACTTCTTTATATCATCCCAGAAGTAATGGTTAGGGGGAAATGTATAATTGTGTGATCAAAGAAAATTTGCAGTTGTCATTTGCAAGTTGTTTGGATTGGATGCATGAGCTAAATGAAATTTTATGGGCAACCCCCAATTCATCTAATGCTGATACTAAGGTTTCTTCTTTCATTTTAATGAAAGAAAGGTTACCTGTTTCAAAGTTGAACAGAGTGTGGATGGAGAAAAAATTGCCACCAAAAGATATGATGGTAAATGTGCCAGAGAAAAGGAGGGAGGCACAGCGGAAGTATGCAGGAAGTAATGGTCAAGGGTTGAATGTAAAAGAGGGAGATGTGGTGAGAGTGAAGAGACCGTTCAAGAGTGGTAGAGGTTCCAGGTTTTCAGAGCCGATAAAGGTAGTGAAAGTGTATGATCAAGCAGTGAAATTGAAGAGTGTAGATGTTGGAACAAATGTAAATTATTCCTGGCACATGATACCTCTGAATAAAATATTTCAAAAAAAGATTTGGGATGAACTTCCTCTGTCTCACCTGCGGGGCCATCAGAAGTTGTGCTTCGGAGGATTTCATTTAGGAAGAGTTCTATCCCTGTGAACTTGAGGGATTATGTTTTGACCTCAAATAAATATATTAATAAATAAATAATCCTTTTGGAGTATTTAGAATATATATTTGCTTTGACTTAGAGCTTTTGGTACTGTTAAAGGTAGGAATGTTATTTATATATGTATAGTAACTGTTACATTTCTTTTTGTTTGCTGAAGGGTGAAGATGTGTTGGGATCTGAGTGGGATATCATAATGGCATTTACATAATGGATGATGGAACAGGACAGGAGAATGTGGAGTGCAAGATGGAATGTATATTTTCAAACCATTCTGGGACAGTTGTAGTAATTCTGCATCCCTGCCAGTGTGTATAACGATGCTTAGTAAAAGAAGAAGTGATTATTCTTACCAAAGCCTGAGGTGAGCTGCATCTTTTTAGAACCACTCTCACATCAGCCATCAATAGAAACATGCAGACAAAAATAACCTCAAATGTACATCAGTTCAAGGCCATCCACAAGCCCCAAAAATATCTTTTGAAGTAGTAAAAAGGTGAAAATATGTGTTAAAACAACATCAATGGCCTGAAGAAGACTAGGCCCCCAAACAATCAAATACCAGAGTATATTCAAATTTTCGTACACAAAAATAGGAAAGGATGAAATATATATAACCGTGGGCCTCCGCCATTCACCAAAGTGTCCAATGATTTTACACTAATACAAAATCCAGGCCATCAAGCAACAATCATAGAATTAAAACATTCCAAAAACGGAAAGAACGATAGTGTTGCCTGCCCTCTTCAAACATCTAACATTTTGCAAAGCACTGCAATGACCTTACTTGATTTTTCCAAAGAAATACAAAACTTCCAAGGGTGGATAATGCTGCAGAGATTGCAGAGAAATGATGAGTGCATCTTTCTCACTTTCTATGGTACCTTCCGACAGATTTTGCACTTTGTTGGTCAAATAGGATGAAAATTCAACTCGGAATTAAGTACACCTTGCGTTTGGTTCTTTCACTCCGTCCCTGTGCTCCCACAATAGGATTTTTACCTGAACAAAATTTTGTTTACATGACATGGTGAAATGGTGTAATCACAGGCATTATGTGTCACTTCTGTAATGGAAAATGCTATAAAATATCTGTATAGTTATGGTTAAGTCTCACTCACCTAATTACTTTGGCACATCTGTACAAAACGTTCCAAAAAAGTGTCACCTGATTTGGGTGTGGCATGCAAGTTTCTTTCAATCTGGGGAAGGCGTGGGGGAGGGGCACAAAATGTGGTGTAAAAAAGAGACATTTCTCTTTTTAACTCACTCCCAGAGGAATCTTTACTCTCAGATACAGAAAAATCAGTTGATTGGAACTACACCAAACTTGGCATAAAAGTAGAATTTTAATCAAGGATGAGCATTTTTTTGGTTTGTGTAAATTTGATCAGCAGAGTTTGAGAAAGTAGCATTAGAAAGGTGTTTTTGTGCCAAAGATGTCTTTTTTTAGTTTTTAATTTTTTATTTTACAGGGAAGAAGCCAAGTTTCTTGCAAGGGCCTTAAAGTCATGAGATATGTCAATAAATATAGAGATATCTAGATAGTAAATTTGTAAATCGTCTACAAATCCGGGTTCATGGACTAATCACAGATCCAAACTTTTACAAAAATAATCAAATCTGATTGGACAAGGGACATTTTTCTCCAATAATCCATTTCAGGTCCTCAAACCCAAACAGAATCCACTGACCTGAAGCTCTCTGATTAGCTGACTGCAAATTGAAGAAAACCTTTACAGCCAATTTTACAGGACAAGGGACCTCAGGGCCCACACCCTAAAATATACATAATAATGAGACATAAAGGAACTGGGCGAGCATACCCTGACTGTCTGGCTCATTTTTCTGTGACGTTTGCTGACCCAGAGGCTGGGTTCCTGACTCTCGGCATGAGCTGCAAGATCCATGAACCTAGGTCAAAGGTGTGCAAACCAATCACAAGAGTCGTAAACCCTTGATAGATCTCCTTGAATTCATGGACTGGATGCCGGAATTACCAACACAGCAGGAAGTGCAAAAACTCTAAATGAGTCCATTAGGGTTCGCAAACCCAATGGCAGGAGAACCCTTAAAATTACTTTTTTCGGTGCAAAATACTATGCTTAAAAACAACTTTAAAACATTTCTCAGTTTGGATGTGGGCTGTACAGTGCAGTACACATGCAAAGTCAGAGAAATTTGTAGAAATAAAAGCACTTCAAGTTAACACCAATGTCAAAGAGGCATTATTTTTGGGGGCAAAGCCCTGTCTACTATTATTAGTAGACTGGGCTTTGTATCTAAAACCATGGATGATTGCTTGGGGATGCCCCCCTCCCCTCACACCCAAAGTAATGCAAAGCAGCACAAAGTGCTGCCTTATTTTACTTTCAGGCAACTTTCCAGTGCAAAACATATTTTCAGCATGAAAGTAAATTCCAACTAAACATTCTGTGATAGATTGTGCCACCCGACGCAAAAGTTAGTAAAACTTTCCCTAAGTCTCCAGGGGCTAAATGGCCATTAACTAATCTGTCTAATGTAAAGGCTGCTGTTTTATGTTTAAGTTGATATCCTGCTGGTTCAGGTCCTCTTCCCTGCAGGTGTCCATAATCCTCTGTATTAGAAGATAAACACGTTGCTCAGACAGCATTGTAAAAGACACTGTAAGAAATTGGGTTATGGGTTGACTGGGGAGTAAGCCCTGGTCAAGCAGAAACCACAATACTTACAGAGTAAGGCCCAAGCAAACCCCAAATTAACTTGTGCTCAACTACCTGGTAGCTTGGTGCAGAGCAGACAGGCTTAACTTAGAGGCAGTGTGTAAAGTGTTTGTGCAACACTTCAAACAGTAAAACAGTAAAAACACATCACAAAAGGAGCCCACAACAGAGTTCGAAAAATAGAGTATCTTTTAATAAATAAAACAAGACTACATGACAAAAATTCAATCAGAGAACCGGACTTATTGAATTTTAAAGTTTTAGAGAAATTAGCACCAAAAAGCGCAGAGCGCCAACTGTGGCTATCTGGTCGTGCCGGACAGGGACACAGTCACAAGTTCATATCGACCGCAATGGAGTGTGGGCCAGCTATAGGGACCCAGTTAAACCTGCTGAACAAAGTACCTTAAATCCTGGTTGGGGAGCATTTTGAGAATCCACGTCGAAGATGAGTCACACAGTCGAGGCGATGTGTCTATTCCGAGATGTTGCAAGGCTGCGATGTGAGGTCCTGCTGCCTCGTCATCGAGTATTCCATCGACAGGGCTTGGAAATCGAAGTCCGGTGTCAGGGATGCGGCGCTGAGTCGGGGAGATGTGTTGGTTCCGAGGATCTGCGAGGCTGCGATGCAGAGTCCGGCATCATCGTCAAGGCTGCTGTTGATGAGAGATGTAAGGGCCTGTGCCATGGATGCACCTCACTGTTAGGGCACTGTGTCAGTTGTGAGGGCTGCTAAGGAGATGCGGGTCTTTGAGACAGGTCCAACCTACGCAGCAGTGGCAATGCATCAGTTCTGCTTGGTGATGCACCGCTCAGCAGGGAAGATGCATCATTTCTACTGGCAAGCATCTTATTCCCACTTCCAAAGGACCTGGAATGGGATGGCACCATGTGGCAGGGTAGACTCACAGATGGCAGAGTCCAGGTGCAGGTTTAAGATTGTTGGAAGCCTGTTATGTCCCTGAGGCTTCAGATCAGGACAGCCAACTAGCCATTGGAGTCACTCTGGGTTCAAGAGGTACAGGTCTAGTCTCCTCACCCAGGCAAGAGGGCAGCAGGTCAGCACAGCAGGGCAGCAGTTCTTTCAGAGCAGCAGTCCAAAAGAGTGGCAGTCCTTCAGCAGCACTGCAGTCCTCCTGGCAGAGTATCCACAAGTCCAGAAGTGTACTGAAGAGCTGGTGCCTGAGGTCCTTCTTTTATACTCTGGTACCCTGGTTCTGAAAGGTGGAAGAATATTCTAGACAGTGGCTTTGTAGTACCTAGATGCCCTGCTCTCCAAGCCCTGGCTCCAAGCTAGCTGAAGTGACAATGCAGAGTTATTAGGCCCTTTATATGAAGACAGGATGCAGCCAATTCAAGTGTAAGTGAGGCTTCGCCCAGCTCCTACCTCCCATCCTGCCAGTGATGGCCCTACCAGACACACCTAAGCTCCCATTGTCTGTGACTTTCTAGGAAGAATACACAAAGCCCAACTTCGCCCAGTCATGTGACCAGGAGCAAGCTGCAGGGACCAAAATGCCAACTTTCTAAAAGTAAAAACAACAAAGTGATGGATGGAATGCTTGAATTAATCTTAGCCACTGGCAATCGCTTGGGCCTCATCCCAATCCCTCGTTGTTGTCCACCATGCCACCTCAGTTTGGGCCCAGCTATATGCAAATCAGTATTGGCCCTGTTCCTAATGGGAACTGTCCAGCCCGAACTGCCAGGCCAGGTCCTCACTGAACCTGGAACACAAGCAACCCAGGGCCGGTTTCACCCTTGTTATGGGTTGTTCAGCTGGGCATAGCTTGGTTCCAGTAGCACATTGAGCTAGGGGCCCACGTCTGGGCATCTCCGGTGCATTTAGGGTGTCAAATGCGAAATCAACAAGGTGAGGGATGGAATGCTTGAAGTAATCTCAGCCACTGGCGATCGCTCTGGGCTACATCCCAATCCCTTGTTTTCTGCCCGCCATGCTACCTCAGTTTGGACCCAGCCATATGCAAATCAGTCTTGACCCTGTTCCTCATGGGAACCGTCCAACCGGAACTGCCAAGCCAGGACCTACCTGAACTGGAACACAAGCAACCAAGGAATAGTATTGCCCTTGTTATGGACGCTTCAGCTGGGTATAGCTTGGTTCCAGAGGCAGAGTGAGCACGTGACCCACGTCTGGGCATACCCGGCACACTTAGTGCCACTTAACTAGGGACTTAGTAATAAATGTATTATGCCAGTTGGGTGTAAGTCAATATTAACATGTTGAAAGGAGAGAGTACAAGCACTTTAGTACTGGTTAGCAGTGGTAAAGTGCTCAGAGTCCTAAGGCCGGCAAAAACGAGGTCAGAAAAAAATGGAAGAGGAAGGCAAAAAGTTGGAGGGAAGACCAACCTAAGGCTGATAGGTCTAACAGACACCTTCCATGCTACAGTTCCTCACAAACAGTTACCATATAAACACATTCTGATCCCTCACAACCTCCTCTGCACAGCTCTCGGTTACAGTGTAAAGACTTGGACATCCCACGGGATCATTGCTTGAGACTTCCCAGACCTCCCCTTTGTCTCACATCTTGTAGATAAATAAACCCCACTTAGCAGATTAATCTGTTTTTATGGGATTTGCAAACGTCCTTAAGTTTGCACGGTATTCTTTAATCAACAAAAAAGTGGGACATTTGACCTCCTGCACTAGCTTTGTGCTGGATGCAGGATTAAGACCTCAAATGCGGGTCCAACCATCAAACATCTGGACAGTTGGCCACCCTAACTTTGGCTTGAATCAAGTTAAGAATTTTCCCCCGCCATCTGTGCTGAGGTCTAAGTTATTTTATTTGCTTGGAAACAGAAGATGGCGATCGCTGGCGCTAGCATATTCTTTATGCTCCCGAAGACAGCCCAGCCCCTTTATTAGTTAGGCGTTGCTTCAGTAGCAGCTGTGGTGAAGAGGAAACTAGAGTGGTGTGCAGTAGTCTACAGTAGCCTCCAATGGAAACATTTGGCAGATAAACAGATCCTTTGCTGGCCGAAACGTATGTGGAAAGGCGTAGCACGAACCTCTTCCAAAATAATGAACTACCGAGCCAAATGTCTAAGGATTTACTGTACTCAGTTTTGGGCATCTTCCATTTAGGCAGACATTCGCTTTGATTGACATGTTCTATAACAGGAAGGTGTGCAACTATTTGTCTTTAACTTGTTCTTTGATTATAATGTGTCTCTCCTTTTGGTTTTATGACCAGCCGAAAGGCCCCTCGGGTTTCAATATACTTTATGGTCTTGTATGAATTAATAAACAGTGTGTAGGACATAAGCTCCCACTCATAAATAACAAAGAAAACGTTTCATTAAGTGCAGACATGCTGCAGAGTCTACATGCTTTATGCAGAATCCACACCTAAAAGCAGCCCTTGAACAGATGGGGCACACAAGAGGTGATTTATCATTGGAACACAGGTGTACCACATCAGTTCATTGCAGTGTGTCTGGTAACCTACTTTTCTCTCAGCTGCGCATGATTTTTTTATGACGGAAATTAATATATATTGCAGTACCATTCGGGCTGAGGTAGGGTAGTCGTTTACTCAGACATAATTGATTTTTTTCGGTTGCAGAAGCACAATAAAGGCAATACAAACACACAACATAGTTTTTGATGTTTAGGATATGTTGTGTCTCTGATTTATGTGTTTCTGCCCCACTACCTTCAGCTTACATTATTTTAGATTTAACAAATTGTTAGCAACTATTTCACAAATGGTTCATTTTCCTTGAACTGCTCCACCAATCTAAAATTTGTTGCGTTCATATTTATATCTTTAAAGATACCGTCAGAGACTTGAGACGTGGGGTATAGTCTCAGAGCTAGCAGCAAGCCAAAAAATAATATGGCTCTGGGTAACTCATTCCATTTCTTTGTCTCTCAACTTGTAACTATGTTTCATTATGAAATGTAAATATGTAAAATGCAACTATACAGTGCGCTGGCGGCGCACGTTCCCACCACTGTTTCCAATCATGCCCAGTAGCGGACGGTGTTGGGCACAAGTGGTGAGCGGGCGGGGAGGGGGCATAGAGGTCGCTGGGGGGGAATGAGGGGCAAAATAAAAAATAATTATTTTTTAAAAAGTACCTGCAGCCGGCCGTGCTCGTCTGCTCCTCTTCAAGTGGCACAGGCTCCCAGAATGCCCTGCGGCCAATGCTGAAGCTGCTCTCACGTATAAGAGCAGCTTCAGGATTGGCCTGAGCACCCTCAACATGTGCTCCAGGACAGATTGGGAGTCTGTGCCTGTTCTCTCCAACCCAGCTGCGTTGCTGGGTTGGAGAGAGTTTTCACTGCGCATGATGGTTTGGCTGGCCTGAGACGGCTGGCCAAACCGTCATTCGCAGTGAAGGGAGTGCGCATACCACTCCCCTCAGTGCCTGTCACTCCCAGATCCCATCCCCAAGACTCGGCAGGAAAAAGGAAAAATAAAACTAGTGTTTAACGCCTTCGCTGCGATCGGAATTCCGCCCAGGTGCTGGACATTCCGATCGCGGGCGTGGTCGTGACGAGCTGAGCTCGTCATGCGCACAGCCCGACCGCGCAGCATGACGAGCTGAGCTCGTCATGAGCAGGGAAGGGGTTAATATTGTTTTATTTTTCCTTTCCTGCCATTTTTGGGGGGTGACGCTCCTCCGCCATAGCGGAGGAGCTGTCACTGATCATGCTGTAATCCAGTCTCAACTGGAAACCCCTTCTTATGCACATAAACATTGACGGGCCTATTTACGAGAATGTCACTCAGTGCAGCACAGAAAGTCATCTTGCTGCGCTGCACTGTATGACAGGGAAAGGCCAGGAATGCGCCCTATTTAAGGCAACAAGGCTCATTCCTGCCTTTTCCCCTGCGCTGGCACCCTTTTGGCAGCTGGTGCAAGGGTGCTGCATTGCATGCAGGATTGTTTTTGTGCATGAAGACCTTCCTGTACAAAAACAATCCTGAGAGGTATATCCGCTTTTTATGTGTGCTGCAAAATGCAGCTTTTGCAGCACACATAGAAAGAGGGCATGACGAGGAGAAAGAAATATCGTTATGCCTCACCTCAGAAGGTGCATTTGATCTGTTAAATCTGGGAATGTGTCAAAAACCATGGGAATACCCATTCAACACCCATGGAACGCCTTCCCGGGGCAGAGTTAGGCAATGCAGCAATTTGCGGTGCGTTGCCTTACTCCAGATTTATTGAGCCACTCAGGGCCATGCAAAGTGGCCTTGCGTGACTTCATAAATCACATGTAAGGTTTGCGTCACTCTTGCACCACGTTGTGTGGTGCAAGAGTGGCACAAACCAGCTCATAAATAGGCCCCTGAGTGTTTTAGACGCATCTGCCTTACTTATAGAAATAGGTAAAGCGCCCCACTAAATCAAATAGGTAATCTGTGTAATTGGCTTCGCTGTTGCCAGCACTCAACTCCCATAGAGGTGTCTTCTAATATCTTCAATAGCTAATTTTCCTCAACAAATTCTTATTACTGACACTGTTCTTGCCTAAAGACTGCTCTGCATGTATACACATGTATTGTATGCATACCTGCGCACTTATTCTTTTCTGCAAATTGTGGCTCACTTGATACTTGCAGGTTTCAACTACACTCTACAGCACAGAATGTAGCCTTGATAATTTTATGTCTGTCATTATTTGGATTTATATAGCGAGTTTAGACTACAAAATAGGCTCGTGCACCGAAATAAAAGTTTCCTCAATAAGCCAATCGGATAGCTAAAAAAGTACCCACATTTGCAAATTGAGCAGTTTTGAACTTTTAAAGGCAAGTTGAATATATTTTGGGATGGGAGACGGCAAGCATTTGTGCTTGATTCAGGCAATGTTTGTGGTAACAGCAGGAGATCAACTTTAAAAACTGGCCCACCAAACCATAAAACAGGGCCATAAACAGCCAAAATACCAGCCAGCCATTGAAATAATATCCATACTGAAAAGAAAAGAAAGGGGAAACAAATATATGAAAAGCTACATTCAAAAGCACATAAAATACATAAAAACCAACAATCATATTTTGACTCCCTCTATTCTTATCTATACATATACTATTACAATAAATCAGGACTCTGAACATATCTTTACTAGACCCTCACCCATTGTGAAAAAACAATTTCAAAAACCAAAACTTTACAAAGTTTATTTACTTGAATCCAAGCCCCACATCCTCCAATAACGAAAAAAAGAATATCTAGGGATATCATACACCATCGATTTGTCTTCTCTATTAACATTTTATTCATCAAAGTAACTCAACACAGTACTTACAACAAAGATATATTTCTATTAATGCCACCATGTCTAGTCTTCTGCCTGTAAGATGCTAAACGGTTAAAATATCGGAGATCAGTGATGACAAATGATATGAAGCCTCCTGTAAGGACAAGAGGGGAAAACAGGAAGCTTTAAGCTTCAATACCCACTGTTCTGATTCTTCCATATTACAAATCATGAGTCGCATAAAAATACTTCTTATTCAGTCTCTTCTAACTAAGGGAGCTTTCACTATATTCTACATCTCGCAATCAGCTGGCATTCCCCAATGACGGCTGGTGTAAGATGCTAAACGGTTCGAATACATTACATACCGAAGATGAAAGGTATCACTGAAGCATCCTGTAAGGATGAGAAGGTGAGAAATTAAGCTTAAAGCTTTAATAACCACTGTTCTGATTCAAGCATATTGCAAATCATGAATAACATAAGAATATTGCGTATTTAGTCTCCTCTATATAAGGGAGCTCCCAATAGCAGTTAGTGTGCCTTCCAACTCATCAACCAATATTCAACCTATTGTTCATCTAAACCAATTGTGACCAACATTCTCATATGCCACAAGTTATTGTAAACCATTCTCAAAGCTTCAAACCTTCCCACATGGCCAATCATTTATTTTACAAACAAACAACCTATTGTTTAACAGTTACCATCCAATTATCGTTTAAATCATCTACATTCAATAGAGTGTACCATCAAGAAAGCAGGTCCCTCTCACCCCTTATTAGGTTATTAGACCCAAAATCGCTTCTAAATATTGCCGCCTCAGTACCGTAGCAATATCCAATTCCTGGCGGGTCTACACGTTCTGTCATGACCGTGTAAAAGGACTCCATAATTCTTTCCCTTTAAATACCTCCAATTGTCCAATCACAACCCTCAAATTCAAACATTCTCCAATTAAAAAAGCTTTCTTCAAAAAACAAAACTTTTCAATGAGAAATGGTGCTGTGATCATTGCAGCTCTCTCTCTGATTGACTTTAATTGTCATTCTGGATCTATTCAAAACATATTATCTTTCAATATTTAGACATCCCTGATGTTGCTCGCCACCAAAGTGCTTTACCCCTTGGGGTAATACATCCAAAAAATATAACTAGACATATTTTATGACCAATGGGTGTTCCATTTTACATACAACGCTTCCCTATGGGGCAATGGGTCAGCCTACTTCAGTTACTGGCTAACTTCATTTTGATTGATAGCATTTTGCTTTTTCACAAGGAGCACCTCCACTAGCACATAAGGTGTTTCTCTTTAGCACCAGTGTTATGTTTTTACTTTATAACTACTTTAGTGTTGCCTTTGTGTTCAGAGCCTGATGCGATAACAGGACAGTTTCTGCCAGCTTTTCATGTTTCTTTTGATGTGAACACAGGCACATTCCAGCTTTATCAGTTCCTGTCTCCTTCTAATGCTGTTGTACATTGCATTTAAGTGGCCTTTGTTTATCTGAATGCTGCTATTGTGCAACATACCAGACTGTGTCCATTTGAAACTATTCTTTTTAAAATGATGCTTTTATTGATATGCACTCATTGAAGTGCATTTATAACTACACTCCTGTATGTCATGCTAGTATGTATTTTAATTTAGGAGTACAGATACACTTGTGAACCAATTTAGTCTGTTTGTCCTGCTTGAATAGCTTTCTATTGTCTCAAAAAAGGCAAAGGGCTGCAGGGTATATGGCAACTGCACTACCTCGGCTAGTCACTAAAGGTATTCTCAATTTGTATTGCCCACCTCAAATGGCCAGCTGCCACATGACCACAAATAATTTCAAGAGAAAGGCTGATGAGAGGCAATACACAAAATCATCAAATTGCAGTACACATGGGGGGCGTGGCCAAGCCGCCGACCAAGATGGCCGCGCGGCGTTGAAGCTCCGCCAGCCGTCCCAGCCAAGCAGCAAATATCCCCCTTACACACGGCAGTAATTACCCCGAGCTCGACACCGCTGGATAGCTGTGCGCAAGCTGTGCACAGTGATCACACTCGATTGCGGAACGGTGCCGTCGTCATTGGTTTTCCCGGCACTTGGCGAGCTCTGGGGCGGAGCGAGTAATGACAGTGGCTGGGGCCTTCTCCGCACGGCTCAGACGAGGAATGGATGCGCCCAGCGGCTGATGCCCGACAGGAGTGGGGAACCACCACGGCGGTGAGAGCACCGGGCGCGGGATTTCATTTGTGCTCTCCTCCCCCCGCATGAACTCCGCCTTGGTCAGGTCGCGGCTGCGTCTAGCTGCCCCCGGACCACACAGCAAGTCCCCGCCTCTTCCCTAAGGACCCGCGGGGACAGGGCCCGCGGGTGAGCCCGGGAGGCGGCCATCCGGTCGCATGTAGGCTTGGAGCGGGGGAGAAGCAAGAGATAACACATCGCTTCCTGCGCCCGGTTGCCACCCCGCACACAGCCGCTTCCACACGGCCCACCAAGTGCGCGGCCTGCGGCCATCTGGCCTTACGTTCACTCACTTGCTGCATCATGGGGCCCACTACTGCTGCCACCTCATCATAAGCACCTCGTGGCGAAGGTGAACAGCAACTCCAGGGCCGAGGCCTCCGCACAATTGACTGCACCCCATAAACAGTCTACCACTGGCCAGCTGCACACCCCCACAGGGGCCCCACCGCTTCTAGGCGCTAGCATTTGAACCTGGACATAGTACTGCTTCCGGGCGTCCAGGTCTACACGCTTGCCCCCTGTGGCGCCCGCTACTGTCCACTTCAGGCTGATTGGGGGAAAGGACTGCCTGCTCTACCTGCACCTTGGGCCATAGCACCCCCCCCTTTTTCTTGTTCTCAATCGCTAGCTGCAAGCCCTGACCTGTCTTATACCTGCAATCAACACAAGGGTCGCTCTGCCGCCGCTCCACTTGTTCCACCGTGTTGCGGCATGAGCCGCAAGGATCCTAAACAGAAGACCCTCCCCTTCGAAAAGCTTGTGGAGAAGGTTTCTGAGGGCGGCTCCAGCATGGCGGAGGGTGGGCAGGGCACAGAACATGCCGATGACTCCTCCACTCAATCCATATCGCTGCTACAGGAGATGAGAGCGGGCTTCAGGGCATTGGATGGACGATTTGACACCCTAGACAAGAGTCTCACGAACTTGGGGGCCAAAATTCAAGTTCACGATAGATGCCTAGATGTGGCGGAGGCCCGCATCTCGGATATTGAGGACGGTACCGCACAGTCCCTCAAAAGGCTAGAGCGTGTGGAACGCATCCTCAAGGACGTGGCGATTAAGAACGAAGACCTCGAGGCACGAAGCAGGCGAAACAGCATCCGCATTTTGGGGGTTCCGGAGACCACCGGCACAGGCCGCCTAGACCTCTTTGTTGAGACGTTGTTGGCCAACATGTTTGGGAGAGAGTCCTTTCCCCCCGGATTTGTAGTGGAGCGTGCTCACCACACCCTGGGCCCCCGGCCCAACCCGGGCTGCCCTCCAAGACCTATTATCACACGCGTCATGAACTTTCGGGATCGTGACACCACACTACGCCTCGCAAGAGAATGAGGAGACACCACGTGGCAGGGCTCCAAATTATCTCTCTACCCAGACTTTACCATCATGGTGCAAGAGGCCCGTCGCAAGTATAATGGGGTCAAAGCCACCCTCAGAAACTTGGGTTTGAAATATGGCATGTTATACCCTGCCAGACTGAGAGTTGATGTTAATGGCCGGGCCCGCATTTTCGACAACCCGACCGAGGTGCAGGAATTTTGCCACACATACAAACAAAACAATCAGGCGGCTGCAGATGGGGTTAGGCCCTCCCCTCCGCACAGCGGCTCGGACGCAAGTATGGAACTTTTTTCAGGTGCCGGAACTGGCTGACTCTGCCGCACTACTCCCTCTCCATTGTAACATGGCTGTTTTGGGATAATGTTACTCATCATTACGAAATGTTTCAAGTAGCTGGTCGACTGGCGTGGTGTTGCCAGCCACCCCTCATGGTGTACAGCTTGGGTTTGTTCTAGTTACATGGGTGTACCGTTCCAGAGTTTTCTCAATCCACTGTAAAGCCAATTGGTACTTCACATATTGTTGTCAGTTATGGATCTGCCTTGCTTTCTTTCTAGTGAGGTTGGGTGGGGGGGCAATTACCTATCGCACCAATACTTTTGGTTATTTACAGGACTGTTCACTGTCACAGTTAGCATTTAATTGCTGTTGCTTGTATTTGTCATTCATGCCACGACCGCTAGATGGCTCAGCTGGGTAATATTGAAGGTCATTCCGGCTTGTCCTTGATGTCATGGAACGTTAGGGGTCTTAATGATAATCGCAAGAAAAGGCATGTTGTCCACTATTTACTTCGACACAACGTCAACATTGCTTTCTTACAGGAAACGCATCTACCTAAATCTGACTCCGCTCGCTTCGCTTCAAGCTGGGGCGCACACAGATATTTTGCCAACTTCAGCAATTACGCCAGGGGCACGGCCATTCTCATTCACAAAAGGGTCCCCTTCAGTCTTCGCTCCATTGTAAGGGACAGCGAGGGTAGATACACCATTGTTGCTGGGTCACTAATGGGTCACGATACGGCTCTGGTTTGCGTATACGCCCCGAACACTGATTCCCCGGAATTTTTTCATTCCTTGCATGCCCAGCTCACAAAATTATATCCTGTGTTACTGCTGGTTGGGGGCGATTTCAACCTGCTCCTTAACCCCGTCTTAGATGGCACCGCCAAATCCCCTGGCACTAAACCACGTGTGCACCGTGCTCTACTTGACCTTTGCGAGCAACTCTCTCTCCTAGACATTTGGCGCATGCGCAACCCCTCCCTCACTGAATACACATTATACTGGCCAACACAACACCTGGACTAGGATTGATTATTGGCTTGTCTCCACTGGCATCTCCAGCTGGTATCACTCAATCACGACACTCCCGAGAACATACTCTGACCACTCCCCAGTTAAGCTTCTCCTCCAGGTTCCCTGACCAGATGGGTTCGAACGGCAATGGCGTTTCCCAAGTCGCGCCCTCAATGATGACCTTTGTCACACTGAATTGCGCAATGCCATTGAAGAGTACTTCACCATCAACACTGGCTCGGTGGACACTTGGGCAGTCCTATGGGAGGGTTTCAAAGCATACATCAGGGGCGTCTGCATTGCCAAGCATGCTGGAGTGCTCAAAGATCTCCGCAACACACTTTCTCGCCTAGAACGCGACCTGACGGAACTGGATAGCGCCACGATGCACACTTTTAATCCGGAAGTGGCGGGGCAACGATTGGCCCTCCTTCCTGAATACAGGGATTCTGCAGATCGAGAGATACTCTTTCTAGGCAAATATCAAACTGCTCGGCGATACGGCGAAGGCGAGCGGCCAGGTCGGGTACTAGCTCAGATGCTTCGGCCCCCATACAGCAAAGCCTATGTCACTGAGCTGCTTTCTTCCACAAACAAGGTACTCACCCGTACTCACCGGCACCTCGGAAATTCGTAACGAATTCCTTGATTATTTTACAGCTCTCTACACTTCCAAAGTAGGGCGCCCATTCTCACACATCAATATCAGGGCGTGGAGATAGCCAGGACATCTATATATTTTTCTGCAATGTTGTCCTTCTCATTATTATTCTCGGCGGTTACATAGTTAGCTGTACACCTTCTTTCTTGGAATTTACAGCACATTCCTCTGAACATTATTGGTTCAATACTCCCTTCATTCAACTTCTAGGTACTCTACCTGACTACACTGGAGGCTTAATAATGCCATAATAATTATTTCTCCGCCATCGTAGACAACGTAAGATCTTACTGGATTGATGACATTTGGGTACTCACTATTGGCATTAGGGATGCTATAATTATTTATCTCATCCACTTTATGGGTGACAGCAGTTATGGGTTAGCACTACTTTAAGCCCTTTTCACGTCTTACCTTTCTCTTGAGCGGTTTGCCCCTTTTTCTTTTTGTCTTTCTGATCATTGGGACCACGATCCTTTAACCCCCCCTCTCTTTCACCATTGCTAGGTTGTGTGGCAATGAGTTCTGGATAGCTTACATATTTTCTCTCTATATCTGGGCCTCTTGTTTGGAGACAACGTCCAAGAACTGGGACAGTTTACAATAACATTTATTGCTGGATTTTACAAACAAGATACACAAATTTGCCCATCTTACCCTCGGTAAGAATAGGCTCTTGCATCACCATACTCTACAATGCTACTGCACTTAGGGTATATATTCTAGATTGGCGATCGACCTTATCAGTATCCCTCAGGCTTTGTCTTTTCTCCTTTTGTGACACGAAGGTCACAAATTGTATTCTAGCTGCTCTCTTTTTACTCTATGACTTTTTTTACTTTCCTTAAATCACATTGAGCATGGTTATTTCCTCCTCTGTCATGACCTTTACTCTGTGCTTCTCTATTGGACTTTGACTGTCCAAGCTCACTACTTTTCTTTTTCTTTAAACGTATTCGTCTTTTTAACTTGCAACTGAAAATCTTTTCAAATAGCGGTTTCTAAATATTCCCTATGTTGTATGCCATGAAGAAGCCCTTGTGAAGGGTGAAATGCGTTGACCGTTTTCTACATGTACACAAAGGACATTTTGGAAAATAAAGATTTTCTACAAAACATACTACACCTGCGAAATGAACTTTGCTTTATGTGTACTGCAGCTTTCTATTGTCCTTTAAGTGCTCTTGTATGTCATGCTCATCCAAGCATTTAATTATTATATTACTAATTGAAGCTGTGACATTTATTCCATTTTCCTTATCTATCTATCTATCTATCTATCTATCTATCTATCTATCTATCTATCTATCTATTTATCGTTGCAACTCTATTTATCTATCTAGGCAACCATTTATCTATACAATCATCTAGCTATGCAGCCACCTATCTATACCTATCTACCTACATATCTATTTATCTATCAATACAATACTTTCCATCTATACATCCCCTCGGTCTGTCTCCGTAAGCCTCTCTAGCTATCTTTTCAATCCTATCTATTTGTAATAAAGATTTATAAAAACTTTGTAAAATCACCAGACCGATTGGCTTTTTTTTAGGTCTGGTGTTATCCAAGGCCTTTTGATTTCACTAAAATTATGTTTCTTTTAGGGGTTTCAGCCAAACTTCATCCATTATTCTATTGTGTGTCATTGAAAATGTAATTGCATTTATATAGTGCTGGGGTCTCCAACCTTTTCCGCAGTGAGAGCTATTTCTGCTGAACGAAAGTCCTCCTGAGCTACTAATAGATCTTTTCACTGTAAAAATCGTGACCACATATGTTAATGTTACAATATGACGACCATAAGCAGGATTAACACTGGTGATCAGCCAAGCATTCCAGGCAAGGTTACCAGAAGAAATACCAGGAAAAAGCTTATAAATATTGAATGTCTCCATATGACTAATGAAGTAAAATTCAGCTGCCCTGTGGCACAAATGGCATAACCACAGCAATAAGTCTCCCCAACTCAGCTTCAATTATCATTCAGCTATAAACTTTAAATGTGTTTTGGAATTGCAACCTTTTGTCTTCATCAGCAGATCAGTTTCTGAAAATACAAATTTTTGTCTACCACTTTCCATTTTGGGCAAACAAACTGAATTTCCCAGAAGAAAAACGTTTTCTGAAAAAAGACATAATTTTTGCTTTTAAAATAGCAGTTTTCATTTATAGGAAAAGCACAGTCAGCTTGAAATTTTCGATTACTCACATGTAGAAATGCCTCACATGGACCTCAAGTGACCAGGGATTACATTCATAGGTCATGAATGCTCACCATAACAACAAGGATGGCTGTATTATGCCAAAAATGCCAGTCGCTATACCAGGGCCATTCTAGGGCACCAAAGCTGGACACCTTAATGACCAGGATGCCCACCATATATCATTCATGGCCATTATTATGCAAGGGGCAGCCACCATTGTGTCAGAGATGGCTTAAAGCAGGCCAGTCATACTCTTAATATGTCATTGATGGCTGCCAGTATGCCACAACTCTATCACAAATGCCCAAAATAGCCAAGGATTACATTAATATGCAAATGGTACAATTATGCTATGAACAGACACAATTGTGACAGAGGTGAAACCTTTTTGATAGGGGCTAAAGTACACTTTTGGCAGTCCTTGAACCAGGCGCAATGTCCAGGGAGTGACGCTATTTATTACTGAGGGACACATTGTCACAAAGACACACACATAAATGAATGTAGATGAAGTTCATACTTTTCTCTGCTCTGGATCCATACCAAGCTCTCCTCATCTCTTGGGCTGATTATGCACCCAAGTAACATATGTTCACTCTGGCTCATGCAATCACACACTTCTATAGGTCAGTACTGGCTACTGCTCAGGCTACTGCTAACACCCTTCTCTCATGGTCACATGTCATGCGACTCATAGAGCAGGGTCTACAACATGGTCAATCTCCTGGTCACTGAGAGTGGATGCAATTGGTCGTGTGGCAGACCCCATATACCCACCATGTGTGTGTTTGACTGCAATCATGAAGCCCTGCCATTGGATTGGCTGTCTGTCACTCTAAGGATGTTATATTGAGCACTGAACTCCGATCTGAGGCAAGCTTTTTTTTTAAGCCTGTGACAACCATGACGCTAACTAGCGCTGCATATCTACTTCTGTACCTAAAGCTCGAAGGCTGGGGGGACATTGGGGCCGATTCACAGAACTAATCTGAGACAAAATTCTAAACTTACTACTTTTGGTATTTACAGAAGGCATTTAGTAGTAGTAAAGTTAGGATTCCTAACTTTACAACTACTAAACTGAGACAAAATCCTAACTTTACGACTTTCGGTATTCACAAAAGGGATTTAGTAGTAGTAAAGTTAGGATTCCTAGGCCAAAGGGAAGCCCGTCTGCGCCAGGAACCCTGCTCCGCCAACCAGCTACACGAGGAGTGAACTCCTTGCTCTACGACATATCGGTACCAATAGTCACTGCCTCCCTCATGACTGGTGCGGCAGCTCAAACGAATACAGGTGTCATATGTGTTGTTTCTCCCTTAGCGCAGGCGTCTGGACTGGGCCTGTATCCCGTAGAGTCCCCATCAAAGAAACAACTAACAGGCAAACGGCTGCAAAGGCACACTACTGTATGCTCCTTAACGCTCGATCTCTTGCCAGGAACAAATATGAATTTGCAGATCTTATGATCCAGCATGACCCTGACATTACCTTCCTTACTGAGACCTGGGCAGATAGCATGTCTGACCCAGACATTAAGGCTGCTGTCCTGTGCGGTTTCAACATTGAAAGGCTAGATAGAACATATAAAAGGGGCGGGCTAGAGATTGTCTATCGCAACTCGCTTGAAGCTAGTTTCACACCGGTTCCTCATCTAGATTGTGAAGCACTCAGGTTCAGTATTAATCTGAACAAATCCTATACATTTCAATGACTGCTAGTCTATCATCCTCCCGGCCCAAGAATGGGCTTTGTTGACAAAATCCAGTCCTTTATGGAATCCGGCATAACGTATGCAAACTTTGCGCTGGTAGGGGACTTCAACTTTCACCTAGAGTTGTCCTCGAATGCAGACACAGGACACCTGGTCGACACTCTCAATAGCTTCAACCTACACCAACGAATTGAAGTACCCACTCACACAGCTAACCATACACTGGATGGTATCTTCACAAATAACGCAGAACTAGACATAGATAGGATCCTTCCACTCCCAAGGTCGGACTGTCGTGTAGTTCCTATATAACCTATACAGGATCTGCACGTTTGGATAACATAAACTGTGGGATTGGTGGCAGACTGATTCCGTGCACCCCCACCAGATACATTAGCCTGTCTGTATCAGCTAGCTCACAGTGCCACTAGAACCTCCTCTTATCGGGGCGAGAATAGTTTTTGGCAACCTCAGAACATGACAACCCTGATCCCTCAGAATCGTGGAAACAATATACTGCCTTTCGCTCAGTCACTCGTGCTCACTTAGTTTGTCTCAGAGAGATACACAGAATAAACATACTGGGCGTTTGTCAATAAGAATTTATTGATCAGTTGTTATTCTAGTGTAGAATAGATGAGCTGCAACAACCATTAGACAGTAGCAGAGATATATGATTAGAAGTACTATGAAAGCAAAAGGATGGTATAGTTCTACCATTTTGCAATGATCATGATTACATAAGAGTATATAAAACACATGATAAAAAGTGCGTACTCCTACACTGCCTCCCTAACTAGATGTACCTAAATGTACCTAGCATCTATGTAGGTGTTATGCTAAGAATCCCTCTAGGATCTAGTCAACCCCATTACCTGAGAATGAGAGAATACAGGATCCCGTCCTGGTCTCAAGTTGGACACCCCACGAGGGATGTTAGACCACTGCGAGCTGGAGTGTCTGCATGCAGGAACCTCAGCGTCTCTGGTCAGTGTGTCAGCCGGGAAGTCTCGGTCTCCTCTGTGCTTCTAAGCAAGATGTGATGTATATATACCCATAGGTCTCCCCAGGGGTCCTACCTTGCTGTGTTACTGTGTCGGCCTAAAGGATGACGTCGGGCCTGAACTTTATACAGAGATATTATACAGGAGATGTTAGTCCTGCTGTGCTTCCAAGAAGCCTCATGCATAATTTATGAGATTCGAACTAGGGAAAAACCAGCGTTCTGAATGCAGTGTCGTATCTAGGTAAAAGGTAAGTCCCTATGAACCGTTATGTATGTAATGAAGGGAAGAATATAGGTGAAAGGTTGCAATGTTACCTGCGCCTATATAGGGTACCTATATGGAATATAACAGGACCATAAGGCCATTTTCTTTTCAATCACGACCCAGTGCAACGGAGCTGAATTGAACAGCACAGCTAGAATCATCAAGTACTGGCCTTGGAAGGATACCAAGGTGGATGCTCTACAGGAGGCTCTTTCCAAGTCTGTTCCCGCTCCTGTTAAGGACGTTGACGGTGCAGCAATCAGCTACACTCACTGGCTGGACACGGCATGCATCAAAGTGGTGCCTGAGAAAACGCTGAAGAGCCATAGGAAAAATCTATCTGCTCCATGGTTCTCACCGGCGCTGAAAGCAGTACAGCTTAAGTGCAGGCGCGAAGAGCGCATTTAGAGGTTAGACTATTCTCCCTGAAAAAAGCTATATATAAAAAATTCTTGTGGAGTATAAAGAGCTTATTAAAGCCAAAAAAACAAGGTTTTTCTCAGGAAAAATTAGACTAGCAGCAAACTCTTCCAGCGAACTTTTTAAAACAGTCAAACATTTGTCCAAATGGAACAGCAGTAACTCCTTTATCCTGGATGAATTTTTCTGCAACAAGCTGGTAGATTTCTTCCAATTCAAAGTCAACTCTATTTTTCAAGTATTCTCTCAGAAGGCACTTAGTACTGACCTTTCTATTAATCTGGATGAGGCCACAAACCTCGGTATATCCACTGGGCGTGAGGCACCTCCCACCTTTGAGAAGTTCTCTCCTCTCACGTTGGATAAAACAATCAGTCTCATGAGTTCTATCAAATCTGGAGCCCCCTCTGGCCCTTGCCCTCCAGTGATCATCAACAAGTTGGTCAGTCAGGTGGCTGGGCCACTCAATGAATTACTAAACCAGGTACTGAGTTTGGGGCACTACCACAACATCTGGAAAAAGGCTACTATTCTTCCCCTGGAGAAGAAACCTTCCATGGACCCCAAGCTGGTGGATAGCTACAGACCGATTCCCCGACTTCCGTTCCCTGCTAAGGTGTTAGAGTAGGCCATGAACAAGGAAATTCTAACTTTTCTGGACACCAATCAATTGCTGGACTCTGCTCAATACGGGTTCAGAGCAAACCACTGCACGGAGTTGGCACTGGTGGCCGCATCGGAGGAAATTAGAGTCAGGGTGGACAGGGGCGGCAGAGCAGCATTAATCCTACTAGATCTCTCTGCCGCCTTTGATACTGTCCACCGTGCACTTCTTATTAAATGTCTGCACTCCTTAGGCTTTAGGAGCACTGCACTAACTCTGCTGAGCTCATTTCTCGAAAACAGAAAACAGTCGGTCGAGATGGGAGATTCAAAGTCCAGTCTCTTCTCCCTACGCTGCGGGGTTCCTCAGGGATCGGCGCTCAGTCCCACTCTTTTCAACATGTATGTCACCCCTTTGGTGAAGCTCATTCTGAGTTTCAGCCTGACTGTACTATCCTACGCGGATGACACACAGATAGTGGTATCCGTCTCATCTCAGGTTGAGAATGATGCAAACAATTTCTGCAGATGTTTGGCTGCAGTCACAAGTTGGATGCAGAATAACTGTCTCAAGTTAAATTCGGAAAGAACAGAGGTGTTGCTCTTTGGGAAAGAGACCTCCTTTTGGAATGCATCCTGGTGACCCCAGGAGCTGGGTAATCTTCCCAAGCCAGTGCAGAAGGCAAAAAACTTGGGAGTCATCTTTGACACCAAACTATGTTTCTCTGCTCAAACCAATGCGGTGACCTCTGGGGGCTTTTTTATGCTACGGGTTCCCAAAAAAATCCTCCCGTTCATCCCGACAGACTTACAGAAGACCGTAATGCTGGCCCTCATAGGTTCCAAAATGGACTACTGCAATGCCCTTTATCTAAGCACCTCAAAATACCTGATAAAACAATTTCTGTATCTACAGAATGTGGTAGCAAGAACCCTTTTGAAAATCCCAAAGTTCAAACCAGTATCTCACCTATTGCACGGCCTTCACTGGCTGCCGGTGGAGAAGAAAATTTCATTCAAGGCTCTGTGCCTAATGCATAAGGCTCTTCATTGCACCGGTCCGTCCTATTTTCAAGAACGATTCACCTGGTACGCACCCAGTAGAATCCTCAGATCTAGCACGGCGTACATGGTCCTGGTCCCCAGGACCAAACGAATATATTGGGGCGGTAGAACGCTTGCCTACCTGGGGGGAAAGCTATGGAACTCCCTTCCTCTTGCTCTCCGGTCACAACCCAGCCTGCAGTTATTCAGAAAGCAGTTGAAGACCTGGCTATTTCCCACTTCAAATAACAGAGTCACCCAGACTTAATTCAGCCTGCTGCTTTTTTCCTTCCTCGGCTCTTGATCCGCCTAGCGCTAAGACACCCTCGGGCAATGCGTGCTCTATAAAACTACTTCATTCATTCATTCACTGCTGCCTTCTGTACCAGCACTTATTCTTGTAAAAAGATACTGGGCTTGTTGTCATCCCTGAGAGCTACTTTGAGGGTGCTGGCAAGCTAGCAGTAGTTCCCAAGCTACTCGTTGGAGTTCCCTGAAATAGCGCTTACTAACCCTGACGAGGCATCGAAGAGCTTTTCGGCAAGTAGCATGCTACTCCAGAACCCAAAAAGGATTAGTGGTGAATTACTGTAGGGAAATATGAAATTAATTTGAGCGGTGGACATGTGAGTCTGTTAGTTGGATTGAAAAGGATAGCGGAGGGATAGAAGAGGAAAGGGTCTAGAAAGTATTTATTTGGAGATCATAGCAGCAGGAGGAGGCTTGGGATGAGTAGAGGGGCGGGGGAAGGGTCAGAGGGCTTAGAAATGCTAATTTGGGAGATCTGAATAGTAAAAGAGGTTTGAGATGATGCAAGGAGGGGTAGAGGAGGGAAGAGTCTAGATAGGGTTATTTTGGGGATCATAGTAGTAGAATGGGGTTTGGGATGAGTCAGAGTGGAGGTAAAGGATATATTGAGAGAGGTATAGGGTGAGAAATCTGGTTGTGCATTAGAGAGAGTACTAGATTGAGGTTTGGGATGAGTCAGAGAATGGAGGTAGAGGATATATTGAGAGAGGTATAGGGTGAGATATAGGGTAGTGCATTGGAGATGCTAAATTAGGAGTAAAGTAATAAATATAAAGATACATAATCACATGTAAGATATATATGTATAAGTAAGATAATATATCTAGATTTAAGTTGTATTTAATAAACTCAGACTTTTCACGTGTTGGGGACTTTAAGCTAATTTATTTGCTTATATATATTTTTTTATTTAATAGTGAAGCAATTGTAGATGAATAATTATGATAAAAATGTCCTTTTGTATGCAGTGACTTATATACATGTTCAACATAGAATAATATAACCATAAGTGATATATACATTTGTTAAGCAGTCTAATGAATATATATTTATAGACATGATTATTATGCACATGTATACAAAGGAATATACATATTTAGGTACACATATATAATCCAAATAACTGCTTACATTTACAGGGGTATGCTGTATATTTATGTTTGAGTATGGTGGTTATATGCGTAAGAGCCAACTCCTGAGTAGTCTTCTGAAGATAAGGTAGTTATCCGTGGATCTTATATTTAGTGGTAAAGAGTTCCATAGTTTGGCTGCTTGAACAGAGAAGGATGTGCCATCTATGTTTTTTTTCTTGTATGGTGGGATTTTGAGGTGAGGTGCCAATCTACAGCGGAGGTTTCTTTGTTGAATATATTTGTTGATTTTATTCCTGATGAAGAGCAGGCCTGTTCACTTTGTGGGTGATACAAAGCAGCTTGAATATGGATCTTCTGGCAATTGGTAACCAATGTAGGGCCTTCAAGGCAGGGGAAATGTGGGCTTGTGGTTTTATACGTAATGTAGTCTTGCAGCAGAGTTCTGAATCTGTTGTAGTCTTGTCATGGTCCCAGCCACTGCATGACCCTCTATGCCCTATGATTAAGTAGACACAGCCCCTTTTTCCTTGTTCCCTTCTCCTTCCCCAAATTGCATGTCCACTCTGTGGTATGGGTTGCCGTGTGTTCCTTCCCTGGTGGCATGATGGGAACTATTGGCCTCAACAGTCAGTTGACTAAACTCAATAGTCTGTTCATTAAAAATACAAAAGAACACTCCAGAATCTTGGTAACAGTGATAGGTGCACCTACCAAATTCATGAGGAGAAACTGTCAAGACTAATTGCTCTGCCCAATCTGAACATTCCATGACCCTGGAAGCAGCAGCAGGTGCACTCCAAGACTAATTACTCTGCTCAAGTTGAACATTCCAGGACCCTCGGGCGGCAGCTGGTGCACTCCAAGTCTAATTACTTTGATCAAGTGGAACTTTCCATGACCCTGGAAGCAGCAGCAGGTGCACTTGCCGATCAAACTTACGTGGAATAACTGCCAAAAATCAACAGGTGTTGTTTTCTAGAAACACACAGCCAGCTTCTATTTAAAGGCTGCTCCCACCCCGGCTTCCTACTGGGCTTCTCTGTCCCACACTCACCTACTTCCCTTCAACAAGCCTTCTCTTGCCGTTCCGGTCATCTTCTGTTCTCCGCTTCAGGCTGCAGAAGCGCCTCGGCCTTGTCCTGACCCGGCGACCGCTCCAGCATCAGATTCCCTAGAGAAAGAAAAAGGCAACAAAGAAACAAGCTGACATCAGGTATTTTGCTAAAAACTGTTATTGATTCTACAATTGAGACACCTAAGCGCAGCGCATGACAAGTGGGCACCAAGGGATTCCTAGCGCTACATTTGGAGAGGAGTTGGCCTAACGGCTATGGCGGTCAACCTCGAATCTGGGGAACTGGGTTCGAGTCTTGGCAATGACACTGAACATCCTGTGATTCTGGGCAAATCACTTAATCTCCCCGTGCCAAAAATAAATGTGTCCTCATGTAACGCAACTGGTGCTATGTAAAGCGCTCTGATACCCGATACCTGCGGGTCAAGTTTGCGCTATATAAAACTCCGTAAAAGTTTTTTTTTTTTATTAAAATTAAAATTAGACACTACAGGATAATTGTGACGACAGCCATTGAGTGATTCGTTGAGAATCCATACTCCAACTCCAAGGTGACTCAGGCCTTCTGATCAGAAAGACAGAGCACAACTAGATGTTCTGTTTGGGATATGAACTAATGGCATACAAATAAGTTGTGATGATTTTGTTGAACAACTACATTGTGAGTCAAATCACTGTTCTTGTAAATCGCAGATACTCCTCTGACCAGGTGTTCATACAAGATGGGTGACAGGCCTTTTGAGACCCACTGTAGCTGCCACGGAGGAGCACCACAGCATCTTGTTTATCTTTCTCAATCCCAGCCCCCTTTCGCCGTGGGGCCTGCCACTGGTACAGTGTCATTTCCTGTCACTGGAGGTAGACCCTAGGAGGAACTCAGGAATCTAGCATCGTCGTATAGGAACCACCTGGGCTTCAGGTGAGTGGCTCGCAACAAATCTTTTCATAGTTGTTAAAGATGATCCATGGTAGAGGTTATTGGCTTAATCGAGTTTAGACAAAACAAGAGAGACAGTAGCCTGGACCTTGTGTGGAAATCCCAGGTGGGGGAAGAGGTGTTGCAGAGTTTTATAGCAGTGACGCTTGATCTTGCTTGTTTGTCCACTTGGGCATTCATTAAAAGCTTGGAGTCCATGATAATTCTGAGGTTTCTTACTTCCTTAGAGACTTTAGGCACTGTTCCCAGATCATCAATCCAAGTGGCGAGTGGGTCATAATATTTCCAATCACCAAATGTGAGTATTTCCATTTTGGAAGCATTCAATTTGAGATGACTCCATGTCATCCACTGATCAACGTCTCTGAGGCAACTGAAAATTTGTGAGTTTCCAATATCTTTAGGGCTTTCCAGTTTAAGGAGTATTTGTGTGTCACCTGCATAGTTATAGCATGTGAGGTGAAATTCATTGATCAGTGCCGGTAATGACTTTATGAAGATATTGAAAAGCATGGGTGAGATGATAGAGCCTCAAGGGACCCCTGCTTTTCTGAAGTATGGCTTGGATGAGAAGGGGGGTATGGATTACATTTGTTCTGTTTTGAAGGTAGGATGTGATCCAGTTGAGAGAAGCCCCCTCTATGCCAGCTTTGTAGAGCCTTTGTATTAGAGTTTCATGGTCAGCTGTGTTAAAGGCAGCTGAGAGGTCCAAGAGAAGAAGTGCAGCAACCCCGTTCCGGTCAACTGTGTTCTTAAGGTCATCCCAGATGGCAGGGGGCAGATTCTGTGCTTCTTACTAGATGGAAATCTGTTTGAAGTTTGAAAGTATGGAATTATGTTCAATGAATTGTGACATCCGGGTGAATGCTGCTCTTTCTATCAGTTTGCCCAGGAAAGGGCCATTTGTAATGGGTCTAGTTGTCAGGGCTAAGCGGGTCTAGGTTTGTTTTCTTTAGTAATGGGCGTATGTATGACTTTTTTAGGTCTTCTGGAAATGTTCCCTTAGTTAAGGAATTGTTGATGATTCTTCTTACTGGTGTGGCAGCAGAGGTAGTTAGAAGAATTTTCTTCAAGGTTTGTGGTGAATAAGGGCCAGAAGGGCTGCCAGCAGGCCTGCTAGTTTTGACCAGGTCCATAAATTCATTGTGTGATATTCGTTGGAAGGAATGGAGAGGCTGGGATAGCCTATTCTTGGAGGGGTGTTTTGGAAAAGGGTCGGTGCTGGTGTTTTTTCTTTGTTTTAAATAGGAGTCCAACGTGTCTGCTTTGGTTGTATAATGATTTGCCAGTTTGACTGTGAATTCTTGAGTAACGGGATGAGTTCCTTCTCGGCAATTTGGTTTACGAAATTCTGTGAATTTTATAGAATACTTTATTTGCACATTTAGCATCCTGAATTCTGTCAGAATAGTATCTATTCTTAGCTTTTTTGATTGTTGACTTTTGTAATCTGTTAAGTTTCTGTAGACAAGGTTTGTCTTGATTGGTGTTTGTTTTGAGCCAGCTGCGTTGCAGCTTTCTAATTTGCTGTCTTATCTCTTTTAGCTTTGTATTTCTCAAAGGTGCCTGCTTTCTTTTGTTCTATTGTGTTGTTCTTAGTGGTACTAGGATATAAAATAGCCACTCATATAGTTTTTGAAATGACTTTATTGTGTCTAGATCTCAACCACCGCCTCTCTTTCTACACTCCCACCAGACATCTCCGCTCCGCCGATCTGGCCCTGGCCACCATCCCACGGATCCGCAAGACTACGGCTGGAGGAAGATCCTTCTCCTACCTCGCTGCCAAGACCTGGAACTCCTTGCCTCTGCACCTCAGGCAATCACCATCGCTGCCACAATTCAGAAAGGACCTCAAGACCTGGCTCTTTTACTGAACCGCAGATCCACCCCCCTCCTCCACTCAGCGCTTTGAGATGCTTACGGGTGAGTAGTCGCACTTTATAGGAAACCTGATGGATTGATTGCATTGGATGTTAGTTGTGTTTCTAAGTGTTCAAAATTGAGTTTCACAGTTTTCTTCCACTCATTCCATTATTTATCATGGGGCAATGGGTCAGCCCACTTCAGCCATTGGCTGACTTCACCATAACTTACAGCATGTTGCCCCGCCACCTTCACAAAGAGTTGTTCTCTTAAGTGCCAGAGGCTACTATGGTAATGAGTCCTACAAGAATCCCCAAACCCAAAAGACTGGTGGCTGATGCCAGACCTATTGGCTTTTCCATTGCATGTTTAAAAGGGGAAGTGAAGGAGCCAGCCTGGTCTGAGGTGACATATTGCTCCACAGATTTGGTGCGTATTGTCAGAAGGCTTATTTTCTTTTTTGCATTTTCCTATTGCCAAACTGGCTATGTTGTGGCCTTGTACATTGTGTAGGCCTCCAGAGGTGGTGGCCTGCAGAACAGCGTTGGGAAGAACCAGACCTTTTCACCTATATAATACTTAGGGGCTTATTACAATGTCGGTCGGAGTTGCCTCCGACCGACATCCGTCTCTGTCTCAGGACCGACCGACCTCCGGTCGGCTGTTCCGACGGCCTTATTACAATGCGACCAAACACTGTTCGGTCAGATATCCACATTTCTGTAAACCAGCCGTAATACAGGCTCCCATAAAGAAATGGGGGTGGTGTAAAACCCTGCACCCTGTGGCAGGCACCCCATGGTGCCTGCCACATAGTGCAGGGTTTTACAAGGGGTACCTTTGGTACCCCCTCGACCACCAACCATAAGCAGCAGAGGCAAGGGGTCCCTGCTAGGGGCCCCCATAGTCACTTTCCGACAGCCTTTCCATGTCGGACAGGCCTGCACGGAAAGGCTGTGGGAAACCGACACGCAATCCTGGCGGTGGAATCGCCGTCCATAGGGGATTACGGTGCACTTCCAACTGGCAGGAAGACTCTGAGAGCCGGTCAGAACCGAGTCAGAATGACTGGCCGGTTTACGCTCCGACCGCCGACATCGTAAACGGGCGGTCAGACCGCAAACCGACCATGTCGGTCAGAAAGACTCCAACCACGGTCGGAAAGCTTCCAACGAGCGGTCAAAGGCTTTCCGATCGACATCGTAATCGGCCCCTAAGTTGCTAGGATTCTGTTTCTGTCAGCATATAATTTATGCTAACCTTAGCTTTTTCTAAAGCCTCTTGTGCAGACTACTGAATTCTTTGAAGTTCAGTTAAATGTTAATGAACTGAAGGAGATGATGCCTACAGATGTGATTTTAATAGCGATATGCTAAGTTGAAGTCTACAGATGCAAAATAAAAGTGACATCCATGTGTGAGAATACTCAGCATTATTATAGGTTAATTCGGCTAAACATAACATCTTACTGCAATTCTCTTCTTCCAATAACGTTTGATACCTCGGACATTGTTCAACATACTGATTCAATCGTTTCTTCTACCTGTCCATATGAGTCCGTATTAACTAGAGGACAGGTGAACTTCAATGTCTAACATTTTACACAATCCAAACTAGAATTTTGAGATGAACTGAGAACATATCTATTATCAACACCTGTGGTACACCGTTTGAACAAATGATATAATTTGCTAAAATGTGTGCTAACTCTTTGGGAGAGGGAAACACAGACAATACAGTACCTTACCCATCTTTGTGAAATGATCAATAATTGACGGTACAATTTTGATTTTTGGGTATCTCTACAATGTCCATGGATACTGTGTGCTACCTTCAAGGAGAAACTGGTTTGACGTTAACAGATCCATCGACTTCATGTGTGAATTATTAATTTAGGCACAAACTGCACATCTGCACTTATTCACATCAAAATGATCCTCTGAATGCTGTTACTGTTTTAATTAGTCCAGGATGCTCATTAGTCTTAGTAATTCAGCCAATTCATAGCTCGTTGTCTTAGTTGAACTAAAAGTAAATACAAAACTATCCGTTCATATAACAAACCATCTTTCACACTTTAAACAAAATACTGAAGCACCCAAAAAGCAGTCCACTACAATAGTATATAATACAATATAATAATCTTCTTGTTTCAGACTCAAAGTATATATACTATTTGTTGTGTTCTTTGCACACACAATTGTACTCTCTGTTGATGTTGTCTTCAATACAAGCAAACAGCTGACACGTGTTTCGTCCGAAGACTTTCTCAAGGCTGAAAAGAGATATTGTCAGGTAAAGTTGATGGTATCCAACTCTTGAGAAAGATATAGCTTCACTTAAAAAAAGCCCATGTATTTGCATACTGCATGTGGCAGAAGAAGCTGGCAGATGGTAGCAAGACCTGTATTCTATCCACCGCGAGTATAAGGCAAAGGTTAGTGATGAAAGGTATACATATATGCTAATGGCCATGATAAGCCTCGTATCGCGACACAGCCTCCCGGGCGTCTGTGCCGGAAGAGGGACATTCTTTGATCTGAACTTCTTTCTCAGTCCACTGTAGCTTCATGTTTACATGGATTACAAGGGCTTCAACATTGCTTAAAGTTATAAAGTATTATGGGGTTCATCTGACAAACTCAATGGAGGTTCACTAACAATGTTTTTCTTATTTTCTAGCTGATTCTGTCAGGATAAGGCATCTGCCATACCATTGCAGTGCCCAAGTTTATAATTAATCACAGTGTCAAAGTCTAGGAGTAAGCACCCCAGGAGATTTTAAAAACTGTAACTATCTGTGTTCAATATATGCATCTTCTGTAAGAATAGCTCCCAAAAATAATGTCTCTATTTTTTAAAAGATCTTTTGATTGCCAAAAATTGTTTGCCTGTAATAGTGTAATTTAATTGGTAAAATATGCCACTGGATATACCTGTCTAGTGGTTGGATGTTTTTCAGACAAATCTCCCTTCATGGAATGATATGGGGCATCTGTTTCAACATGAATGGAAATTCAACTCTGGAGGCTTCAAAATAGGGGCACAAGAAAAACACTTCTCTAAAAAAGACAAAATGCCTGATTAGCCTCATTAATCCATATAGCTATGTTGGATCCTGTGGGGCAAATACGTGTGATTAAATCTACATGTGTGAATTTACTCAGAGTCTTTGTAGTAACTTTGCTATTTTTGGTTTTTCACCACTTCTGAATATAGAGTTACTACAAAGTGAAGATTTACATGTCTCTACTCCCTCTGTTTAGAGTGTGGAGTCTGCATAAATGCAAAATACCATGCAACCATATTTTACATTTCGCATGCTGTGCAGAGACATCCGCACCCAGGGCAGAGACCGCTCAAGCATAGACTTCAAAATGGCTGACTTCTTCCACTATGTGGTTTCCTATTAGTTGTGGGCAGTTGAGGTCTCCACCTGATTGCAGAGATCTCCACCCCACATATGGAGAAGAGACTCCACATGTTTGACAGAGACTTCACATATGGGACGGAGCCCTGCGCATGTGGAGGAGATACCTCCATATGCAGAAGTGAGACCCCTGTACGTAGAGAAAGCCCAAAACTATTTGTGTCATCACAAAATTAATAACAAGGATTGTTTGTGTATGTAATTAGAACTAAAACATGAGAGCACTATGTGAGTTTGTACTTTAGTGTTAATAATGAAACGTGTTTGAATGTGATAGCAAATGAATAGGCACATTTCTTTTAACTAACGCATACCATGCTTGTTGATGACATCACGTAAATTCAACAGAATTGTCTTAGGATGATATATATGGACAATATGGCAGTCCTCCATTCAACGCTGACAAAAGACTGTCCAACCACATAAATGCGATACAAAAGGGGATGATGGACGGAACGTTTGAGCCAATCAAACACTCACCCCCAGTCAACTGATCTGGGTTTAATCCATCATCATTCTTTAGCTCACTCCACCACCCCAGTTCAGACATGGCCATATGCAAATCAGTCTGACCCTGTGCCTCATGGGAACAGTCCAGCCCGAACTGCCAAGCCATGTCTTCCCTGGACCGGAAACAAGCATCCTAGGACCGGTTTCTGGCATTCCAGCCGTCATCAGCCAGGCTTGCTTGAATCCAGTGGCAAAGTGAGCAAGGGACCCACGTCTGGGCATACCCCCGCCAACGTAGGGCGAACAAAGCGATACAAAAGGGGATGATGGACGGAACGTTTGAGCCAATCAAACACTCACCCGCAGTCAACTGATCTGGGTTTAATCCATCTTCATTCTTTAGCTCACTCCACCACCCCAGTTCAGACATGGCCATATGCAAATCAGTCTGACCCTGTGCCTCATGGGAACAGTCCAGCCCGAACTGCCAAGCCATGTCTTCCCTGGACCGGAAACAAGCATCCTAGGACCGGTTTCTGGCATTCCAGCCGTCATCAGCCAGGCTTGCTTGAATCCAGTGGCAAAGTGAGCAAGGGTCCCACGTCTGGGCATACCCCCGCCAACTTAGGGCGAACAAAGCGATACAAAAGGGGATGATGGACGGAACGTTTGAGCCAATAAAAAACACTCACCCCCAGTCAACTGATCTGGGTTTAATCCATCATCATTCTTTAGCTCACTCCACCACCCCAGTTCAGACATGGCCATATGCAAATCAGTCTGACCCTGTGCCTCATGGGAACAGTCCAGCCCGAACTGCCAAGCCATGTCTTCCCTGGACCGGAAACAAGCATCCTAGGACTGGTTTCTGGCATTCCAGCCGTCATCAGCCAGGCTTGCTTGAATCCAATGGCAAAGTGAGCAAGGGACCCACGTCTGGGCATACCCCCGCCAACTTAGGGCGAACAAAGCGATACAAAAGGGGATGATGGACGGAACGTTTGAGCCAATCAAACACTCACCCCAGTCAACTGATCTGGGTTTAATCCATCATCATTCTTTAGCTCACTCCACCACCCCAGTTCAGACATGGCCATATGCAAATCAGTCTGACCCTGTGCCTCATGGGAACAGTCCAGCCCGAACTGCCAAGCCATGTCTTCCCTGGACCGGAAACAAGCATCCTAGGACCGGTTTCTGGCATTCCAGCCGTCATCAGCCAGGCTTGCTTGAATCCAGTGGCAAAGTGAGCAAGGGACCCACGTCTGGGCATACCCCCGCCAACTTAGGGCGAACAAAGCGATACAAAAGTGGATGATGGACGGAACGTTTGAGCCAATCAAACACTCACCCCCAGTCAACTGATCTGGGTTTAATCCATCATCATTCTTTAGCTCACTCCACCACCCCAGTTCAGACATGGCCATATGCAAATCAGTCTGACCCTGTGCCTCATGGGAACAGTCCAGCCCGAACTGCCAAGCCATGTCTTCCTTGGACCGGAAACAAGCATCCTAGGACCGGTTTCTGGCATTCCAGCCGTCATCAGCCAGGCTTGCTTGAATCCAGTGGCAAAGTGAGCAAGGGACCCACGTCTGGGCATACCCCCGCCAACGTAGGGCGAACAAAGCGATACAAAGGGGATGATGGACGGAACGTTTGAGCCAATCAAACACTCACCCGCAGTCAACTGATCTGGGTTTAATCCATCTTCATTCTTTAGCTCACTCCACCACCCCAGTTCAGACATGGCCATATGCAAATCAGTCTGACCCTGTGCCTCATGGGAACAGTCCAGCCCGAACTGCCAAGCCATGTCTTCCCTGGACCGGAAACAAGCATCCTAGGACCGGTTTCTGGCATTCCAGCCGTCATCAGCCAGGCTTGCTTGAATCCAGTGGCAAAGTGAGCAAGGGACCCACGTCTGGGCATACCCCGCCAACTTAGTGCGAACAAAGCGATACAAAAGGGATGATGGATGGAACGTTTGAGCCAATCAAACACTCACCCCCAGTCAACTGATCTGGGTGTAATCCATCATCATTCTTTAGCTCACTCCACCACCCCAGTTCAGACATGGCCATATGCAAATCAGTCTGACCCTGTGCCTCATGGGAACAGTCCAGCCCGAACTGCCAAGCCATGTCTTCCCTGGACCGGAAACAAGCATCCTAGGACCGGTTTCTGGCATTCCAGCCGTCATAAGCCAGGCTTGCTTGAATCCAGTGGCAAAGTGAGCAAGGGACCCACGTCTGGGCATACCCCCACCAACTTAGGGCTGAACAAAGCGATACAAAAGGGGATGATGGACGGAACGCTTGAGCCAATCAAACACTCACCCCCAGTCAACTGATCTGGGTTTAATCCATCATCATTCTTTAGCTCACTCCACCACCCCAGTTCAGACATGGCCATATGCAAATCAGTCTGGCCCTGTGCCTCATGGGAACAGTCCAGCCCGAACTGCCAAGCCATGTCTTCCCTGGACCGGAAACAAGCATCCTAGGACCGGTTTCTGGCATTCCAGCCGTCATCAGCCAGGCTTGCTTGAATCCAGTGGCAAAGTGAGCAAGGGACCCACGTCTGGGCATACCCCCGCCAACTTAGGGGCGAACAAAGCGATACAAAAGGGGGATGATGGACGGAACGCTTGAGCCAATCAAACACTCACCCCCAGTCAACTGATCTGGGTTTAATCCATCATCATTCTTTAGCTCACTCCACCACCCCAGTTCAGACATGGCCATATGCAAATCAGTCTGACCCTGTGCCTCATGGGAACAGTCCAGCCCGAACTGCCAAGCCATGTCTTCCCTGGACCGGAAACAAGCATCCTAGGACCGGTTTCTGGCATTCCAGCCGTCATCAGCCAGGCTTGCTTGAATCCAGTGGCAAAGTGAGCAAGGGACCCATGTCTGGGCATACCCCGCCAACTTAGGGCGAACAAAGCGATACAAAAGGGGATGATGGACGGAACGTTTGAGCCAATCAAACACTCACCCCCAGTCAACTGATCTGGGTTTAATCCATCATCATTCTTTAGCTCACTCCACCACCCCAGTTCAGACATGGCCATATGCAAATCAGTCTGACCCTGTGCCTCATGGGAACAGTCCAGCCCGAACTGCCAAGCCATGTCTTCCCTGGACCGGAAACAAGCATCCTAGGACCGGTTTCTGGCATTCCAGCCGTCATCAGCCAGGCTTGCTTGAATCCAGTGGCAAAGTGAGCAAGGGACCCACGTCTGGGCAAACCCCCGCCAACTTAGGGCGAACAAAGCGATACAAAAGGGGATGATGGACGGAACGTTTGAGTCAACTGATCTGGGTTTAAGCCATCATCATTCTTTAGCTCACTCCACCACCCCAGTTCAGACATGGCCATATGCAAATCAGTCTGACCCAGTGTCTCATGGGAACAGTCCAGCCCGAACTGCCTAGCCATGTCTTCCCTGGACCGGAAACAAGCATCCTAGGACCGGTTTCTGGCATTCCAGCCGTCATCAGCCAGGCTTGCTTGAAACCAGTGGCAAAGTGAGCAAGGGACCCACGTCTGGGCATACCCCCGCCAACTTAGGGCGAACAAAGCGATACAAAGGGGATGATGGACGGAACGCTTGAGCCAATCAAACACTCACCCCCAGTCAACTGATCTGGGTTTAATCCATCATCATTCTTTAGCTCACTCAACCACCCCAGTTCAGACATGGCCATATGCAAATCAGTCTGACCCTGTGCCTCATGGGAACAGTCCAGCCCGAACTGCCAAGCCATGTCTTCCCTGGACCGGAAACAAGCATCCTAGGACCGGTTTCTGGCATTCCAGCCGTCATAAGCCAGGCTTGCTTGAATCCAGTGGCAAAGTGAGCAAGGACCCACGTCTGGGCATACCCCCACCAACTTAGGGCGAACAAAGCGATACAAAAGGGGATGATGGACGGAACGCTTGAGCCAATCAAACACTCACCCCCAGTCAACTGATCTGGGTTTAATCCATCATCATTCTTTAGCTCACTCCACCACCCCAGTTCAGACATGGCCATATGCAAATCAGTCTGACCCTGTGCCTCATGGGAACAGTCCAGCCCGAACTGCCAAGCCATGTCTTCCTGGACCGGAAACAAGCATCCTAGGACCGGTTTCTGGCATTCCAGCCGTCATCAGCCAGGCTTGCTTGAATCCAGTGGCAAAGTGAGCAAGGGACCCACGTCTGGGCATACCCCGCCAACTTAGGGCGAACAAAGCGATACAAAAGGGGGATGATGGACGGAACGTTTGAGCCAATCAAACACTCACCCCCAGTCAACTGATCTGGGTTTAATCCATCATCATTCTTTAGCTCACTCCACCACCCCAGTTCAGACATGGCCATATGCAAATCAGTCTGACCCTGTGCCTCATGGGAACAGTCCAGCCCGAACTGCCAAGCCATGTCTTCCCTGGACCGGAAACAAGCATCCTAGGACCGGTTTCTGGCATTCCAGCCGTCATCAGCCAGGCTTGCTTGAATCCAGTGGCAAAGTGAGCAAGGGACCCACGTCTGGGCATACCCCGCCAACTTAGGGCGAACAAAGCGATACAAAGGGGATGATGGACGGAACGTTTGAGCCAATCAAACACTCACCCCCAGTCAACTGATCTGGGTTTAATCCATCATCATTCTTTAGCTCCCTCCACCACCCCAGTTCAGACATGGCCATATGCAAATCAGTCTGACCCTGTGCCTCATGGGAACAGTCCAGCCCGAACTGCCAAGCCATGTCTTCCCTGGACCGGAAACAAGCATCCTAGGACCGGTTTCTGGCATTCCAGCCGTCATCAGCCAGGCTTGCTTGAATCCAGTGGCAAAGTGAGCAAGGGACCCACGTCTGGGCAAACCCCCGCCAACTTAGGGCGAACAAAGCGATACAAAAGGGGATGATGGACGGAACGTTTGAGCCAATCAAACACTCACCCCAGTCAACTGATCTGGGTTTAAGCCATCATCATTCTTTAGCTCACTCCACCACCCCAGTTCAGACATGGCCATATGCAAATCAGTCTGACCCAGTGTCTCATGGGAACAGTCCAGCCCGAACTGCCTAGCCATGTCTTCCCTGGACCGGAAACAAGCATCCTAGGACCGGTTTCTGGCATTCCAGCCGTCATCAGCCAGGCTTGCTTGAATCCAGTGGCAAAGTGAGCAAGGGACCCACGTCTGGGCATACCCCCGCCAACTTAGGGCGAACAAAGATCAGTTGACTGGGGGTGAGTGTTTGATTAGCTCAAACGCTCCGTCCATCATCCCCTTTGGTATCGCTTTGTTCGCCCTAAGTTGGCAGGGTATGCCCAGACGTGGGTCCCTTGCTCACTTTGCCACTGGATTCAAGCTAGCCTGGCTGATGACGGCTGAATAGCCAGAAACCGGTCCCAGGATGCTTGTTTCCGGTCCAGGGAAGACATGGCTTGGCAGTTCGGGCTGGACTGTTCCCATGAGACACAGGGTCAGACTGATTTGCATATGGCCATGTCTGAACTGGGGTGGTGGAGTGAGCTAAAGAATGATGATGGATTAAACCCAGATCAGTTGACTGGGGGTGAGTGTTTGATTAGCTCAAACGCTCCGTCCATCATCCCCTTTGGTATCGCTTTGTTCACCCTAAGTTGGCAGGGTATGCCCAGACGTGGGTCCCTTGCTCACATTGCCACTGGATTCAAGCTAGCCTGGCTGATGACGGCTGAATAGCCAGAAACCGGTCCCAGGATGCTTGTTTCCGGTCCAGGGAAGACATGGCTTGGCAGTTCGGGCTGGACTGTTCCCATGAGGCACAGGGTCAGACTGATTTGCATATGGCCATGTCTGAACTGGGGTGGTGGAGTGAGCTAAAGAATGATGATGGATTAAACCCAGATCAGTTGACTGGGGGTGAGTGTTTGATTAGCTCAAACGCTCCGTCCATCATCCCCTTTGGTATCGCTTTGTTCGCCCTAAGTTGGCAGGGTATGCCCAGACGTGGGTCCCTTGCTCACTTTGCCACTGGATTCAAGCTAGCCTGGCTGATGACGGCTGAATAGCCAGAAACCGGTCCCAGGATGCTTGTTTCCGGTCCAGGGAAGACATGGCTTGGCAGTTCGGGCTGGACTGTTCCCATGAGGCACAGGGTCAGACTGATTTGCATATGGCCATGTCTGAACTGGGGTGGTGGAGTGAGCTAAAGAATGATGATGGATTAAACCCAGATCAGTTGACTGGGGTGAGTGTTTGATTAGCTCAAACGCTCCGTCCATCATCCCCTTTGGTATCGCTTTGTTCGCCCTAAGTTGGCAGGGTATGCCCAGACGTGGGTCCCTTGCTCACTTTGCCACTGGATTCAAGCTAGCCTGGCTGATGACGGCTGAATAGCCAGAAACCGGTCCCAGGATGCTTGTTTCCGGTCCAGGAAGACATGGCTTGGCAGTTCGGGCTGGACTGTTCCCATGAGGCACAGGGTCAGACTGATTTGCATATGGCCATGTCTGAACTGGGGTGGTGGAGTGAGCTAAAGAATGATGATGGATTAAACCCAGATCAGTTGACTGGGGTGAGTGTTTGATTAGCTCAAACGCTCCGTCCATCATCCCCTTTGGTATCGCTTTGTTCGCCCTAAGTTGGCAGGGTATGCCCAGACGTGGGTCCCTTGCTCACTTTGCCACTGGATTCAAGCTAACCTGGCTGATGATGGCTAAATAGCCAGAAACCGGTCCCAGGATGCTTGTTTCCGGTCCAGGGAAGACATGGCTTGGCAGTTCGGGCCGGACTGTTCCCATGAGGCACAGGGTCAGACTGATTTGCATATGGCCATGTCTGAACTGGGGTGGTGGACTGAGCTAAAGAATGATGATGGATTAAACCCAGATCAGTTGACTGGGGGTGAGTGTTTGATTAGCTCAAACGCTCCGTCCATCATCCCCTTTGGTATCGCTTTGTTCGCCCTAAGTTGGCAGGGTATGCCCAGACGTGGGTCCCTTGCTCACTTTGCCACTGGATTCAAGCTAGCCTGGCTGATGACGGCTGAATAGCCAGAAACCGGTCCCAGGATGCTTGTTTCCGGTCCAGGGAAGACATGGCTTGGCAGTTCGGGCTGGACTGTTCCCATGAGGCACAGGGTCAGACTGATTTGCATATGGCCATGTCTGAACTGGGGTGGTGGAGTGAGCTAAAGAATGATGATGGATTAAACCCAGATCAGTTGACTGGGGGTGAGTGTTTGATTAGCTCAAACGCTCCGTCCATCATCCCCTTTGGTATCGCTTTGTTCGCCCTAAGTTGGCAGGGTATGCCCAGACGTGGGTCCCTTGCTCACTTTGCCACTGGATTCAAGCTAGCCTGGCTGATGACGGCTGAATAGCCAGAAACCGGTCCCAGGATGCTTGTTTCCGGTCCAGGAAGACATGGCTTGGCAGTTCGGGCTGGACTGTTCCCATGAGGCACAGGGTCAGACTGATTTGCATATGGCCATGTCTGAACTGGGGTGGTGGAGTGAGCTAAAGAATGATGATGGATTAAACCCAGATCAGTTGACTGGGGGTGAGTGTTTGATTAGCTCAAACGCTCCGTCCATCATCCCCTTTGGTATCGCTTTGTTCGCCCTAAGTTGGCAGGGTATGCCCAGACGTGGGTCCCTTGCTCACTTTGCCACTGGATTCAAGCTAGCCTGGCTGATGACGGCTGAATAGCCAGAAACCGGTCCCAGGATGCTTGTTTCCGGTCCAGGGAAGACATGGCTTGGCAGTTCGGGCTGGACTGTTCCCATGAGGCACAGGGTCAGACTGATTTGCATATGGCCATGTCTGAACTGGGGTGGTGGAGTGAGCTAAAGAATGATGATGGATTAAACCCAGATCAGTTGACTGGGGGTGAGTGTTTGATTAGCTCAAACGCTCCGTCCATCATCCCCTTTGGTATCGCTTTGTTCGCCCTAAGTTGGCAGGGTATGCCCAGACGTGGGTCCCTTGCTCACTTTGCCACTGGATTCAAGCTAGCCTGGCTGATGACGGCTGAATAGCCAGAAACCGGTCCCAGGATGCTTGTTTCCGGTCCAGGGAAGACATGGCTTGGCAGTTCGGGCTGGACTGTTCCCATGAGGCACAGGGTCAGACTGATTTGCATATGGCCATGTCTGAACTGGGGTGGTGGAGTGAGTTAAAGAATGATGATGGATTAAACCCAGATCAGTTGACTGGGGGTGAGTGTTTGATTAGCTCAAACGCTCCATCCATCATCCCCTTTGGTATCGCTTGTTCGCCCTAAGTTGGCAGGGTATGCCCAGACGTGGGTCCCTTGCTCACTTTGCCACTGGATTCAAGCTAGCCTGGCTGATGACGGCTGAATAGCCAGAAACCAGTCCCAGGATGCTTGTTTCCGGTCCAGGGAAGACATGGCTTGGCAGTTCGGGCTGGACTGTTCCCATGAGGCACAGGGTCAGACTGATTTGCATATGGCCATGTCTGAACTGGGGTGGTGGAGTGAGCTAAAGAATGATGATGGATTAAACCCAGATCAGTTGACTGGGGTTAGTGTTTGATTAGCTCAAACGCTCCGTCCATCATCCCCTTTGGTATCGCTTTGTTCGCCCTAAGTTGGCAGGGTATGCCCAGACATGGGTCCCTTGCTCACTTTGCCACTGGATTCAAGCTAGCCTGGCTGATGACGGCTGAATAGCCAGAAACCGGTCCCAGGATGCTTGTTTCCGGTCCAGGGAAGACATGGCTTGGCAGTTCGGGCTGGACTGTTCCCATGAGGCACAGGGTCAGACTGATTTGCATATGGCCATGTCTGAACTGGGGTGGTGGAGGGAGCTAAAGAATGATGATGGATTAAACCCAGATCAGTTGACTGGGGGTGAGTGTTTGATTAGCTCAAACGCTCCGTCCATCATCCCCTTTGGTATCGCTTTGTTCGCCCTAAGTTGGCAGGGTATGCCCAGACGTGGGTCCCTTGCTCACTTTGCCACTGGATTCAAGCTAGCCTGGCTGATGACGGCTGAATAGCCAGAAACCGGTCCCAGGATGCTTGTTTCCGGTCCAGGGAAGACATGGCTTGGCAGTTCGGGCTGGACTGTTCCCATGAGGCACAGGGTCAGACTGATTTGCATATGGCCATATCTGAACTGGGGTGGTGGAGTGAGCTAAAGAATGATGATGGATTAAACCCAGATCAGTTGACTGGGGGTGAGTGTTTGATTAGCTCAAACGCTCCGTCCATCATCCCCTTTGGTATCGCTTTGTTCGCCCTAAGTTGGCAGGGTATGCCCAGACGTGGGTCCCTTGCTCACTTTGCCACTGGATTCAAGCTAGCCTGGCTGATGACGGCTGAATAGCCAGAAACCGGTCCCAGGATGCTTGTTTCCGGTCCAGGGAAGACATGGCTTGGCAGTTCGGGCTGGACTGTTCCCATGAGGCACAGGGTCAGACTGATTTGCATATGGCCATGTCTGAACTGGGGTGGTGGAGTGAGCTAAAGAATGATGATGGATTAAACCCAGATCAGTTGACTGGGGGTGAGTGTTTGATTAGCTCAAACGCTCCGTCCATCATCCCCTTTGGTATCGCTTTGTTCGCCCTAAGTTGGCAGGGTATGCCCAGACGTGGGTCCCTTGCTCACTTTGCCACTGGATTCAAGCTAGCCTGGCTGATGACGGCTGAATAGCCAGAAACCGGTCCCAGGATGCTTGTTTCCGGTCCAGGGAAGACATGGCTTGGCAGTTCGGGCTGGACTGTTCCCATGAGGCACAGGGTCAGACTGATTTGCATATGGCCATGTCTGAACTGGGGTGGTGGAGTGAGCTAAAGAATGATGATGGATTAAACCCAGATCAGTTGACTGGGGGTGAGTGTTTGATTAGCTCAAACACTCCGTCCATCATCCCCTTTGGTATCGCTTTGTTCGCCCTAAGTTGGCAGGGTATGCCCAGACGTGGGTCCCTTGCTCACTTTGCCACTGGATTCAAGCTAGCCTGGCTGATGACGGCTGAATAGCCAGAAACCGGTCCCAGGATGCTTGTTTCCGGTCCAGGGAAGACATGGCTTGGCAGTTCGGGCTGGACTGTTCCCATGAGGCACAGGGTCAGACTGATTTGCATATGGCCATGTCTGAACTGGGGTGGTGGAGTGAGCTAAAGAATGATGATGGATTAAACCCAGATCAGTTGACTGGGGGTGAGTGTTTGATTAGCTCAAACGCTCCGTCCATCATCCCCTTTGGTATCGCTTTGTTCGCCCTAAGTTGGCAGGGTATGCCCAGACGTGGGTCCCTTGCTCACTTTGCCACTGGATTCAAGCTAGCCTGGCTGATGACGGCTGAATAGCCAGAAACCGGTCACAGGATGCTTGTTTCCGGTCCAGGGAAGACATGGCTTGGCAGTTCGGGCTGGACTGTTCCCATGAGGCACAGGGTCAGACTGATTTGCATATGGCCATGTCTGAACTGGGGTGGTGGAGTGAGCTAAAGAATGATGATGGATTAAACCCAGATCAGTTGACTGGGGGTGAGTGTTTGATTAGCTCAAACGCTCCGTCCATCATCCCCTTTGGTATCGCTTTGTTCGCCCTAAGTTGGCAGGGTATGCCCAGACGTGGGTCCCTTGCTCACTTTGCCACTGGATTCAAGCTAGCCTGGCTGATGACGGCTGAATAGCCAGAAACCGGTCCCAGGATGCTTGTTTCCGGTCCAGGGAAGACATGGCTTGGCAGTTCGGGCTGGACTGTTCCCATGAGGCACAGGGTCAGACTGATTTGCAGATGGCCATGTCTGAACTGGGGTGGTGGAGTGAGCTAAAGAATGATGATGGATTAAACCCAGATCAGTTGACTGGGGGTGAGTGTTTGATTAGCTCAAACGCTCCGTCCATCATCCCCTTTGGTATCGCTTTGTTCGCCCTAAGTTGGCAGGGTATGCCCAGACGTGGGTCCCTTGCTCACTTTGCCACTGGATTCAAGCTAGCCTGGCTGATGACGGCTGAATAGCCAGAAACCGGTCCCAGGATGCTTGTTTCCGGTCCAGGGAAGACATGGCTTGGCAGTTCGGGCTGGACTGTTCCCATGAGGCACAGGGTCAGATTGATTTGCATATGGCCATGTCTGAACTGGGGTGGTGGAGTGAGCTAAAGAATGATGATGGATTAAACCCAGATCAGTTGACTGGGGGTGAGTGTTTGATTAGCTCAAACGCTCCGTCCATCATCCCCTTTGGTATCGCTTTGTTCGCCCTAAGTTGGCAGGGTATGCCCAGACGTGGGTCCCTTGCTCACTTTGCCACTGGATTCAAGCTAGCCTGGCTGATGACGGCTGAATAGCCAGAAACCGGTCCCAGGATGCTTGTTTCCGGTCCAGGGAAGACATGGCTTGGCAGTTCGGGCTGGACTGTTCCCATGAGGCACAGGGTCAGACTGATTTGCATATGGCCATGTCTGAACTGGGGTGGTGGAGTGAGCTAAAGAATGATGATGGATTAAACCCAGATCAGTTGACTGGGGGTGAGTGTTTGATTAGCTCAAACGCTCCGTCCATCATCCCCTTTGGTATCGCTTTGTTCGCCCTAAGTTGGCAGGGTATGCCCAGACGTGGGTCCCTTGCTCACTTTGCCACTGGATTCAAGCTAGCCTGGCTGATGACGGCTGAATAGCCAGAAACCGGTCCCAGGATGCTTGTTTCCGGTCCAGGGAAGATTGGCTTGGCAGTTCGGGCTGGACTGTTCCCATGAGGCACAGGGTCAGACTGATTTGCATATGGCCATGTCTGAACTGGGGTGGTGGAGTGAGTTAAAGAATGATGATGGATTAAACCCAGATCAGTTGACTGGGGGTGAGTGTTTGATTAGCTCAAACGCTCCGTCCATCATCCCCTTTGGTATCGTTTTGTTCGCCCTAAGTTGGCAGGGTATGCCCAGACGTGGGTCCCTTGCTCACTTTGCCACTGGACTCAAGCTAGCCTGGCTGATGACGGCTGAATAGCCAGAAACCGGTCCCAGGATGCTTGTTTCCGGTCCAGGGAAGACATGGCTTGGCAGTTCGGGCTGGACTGTTCCCATGAGGCACAGGGTCAGACTGATTTGCATATGGCCATGTCTGAACTGGGGTGGTGGAGTGAGCTAAAGAATGATGATGGATTAAACCCAGATCAGTTGACTGGGGGTTAGTGTTTGATTAGCTCAAACGCTCCGTCCATCATTCCCTTTGGTATCGCTTTGTTCGCCCTAAGTTGGCAGGGTATGCCCAGACATGGGTCCCTTGCTCACTTTGCCACTGGATTCAAGCTAGCCTGGCTGATGACGGCTGAATAGCCAGAAACCGGTCCCAGGATGCTTGTTTCCGGTCCAGGGAAGACATGGCTTGGCAGTTCGGGCTGGACTGTTCCCATGAGGCACAGGGTCAGACTGATTTGCATATGGCCATGTCTGAACTGGGGTGGTGGAGGAGCTAAAGAATGATGATGGATTAAACCCAGATCAGTTGACGGGGGGTGAGTGTTTGATTAGCTCAAACGCTCCGTCCATCATCCCCTTTGGTATCGCTTTGTTCGCCCTAAGTTGGCAGGGTATGCCCAGACGTGGGTCCCTTGCTCACTTTGCCACTGGATTCAAGCTAGCCTGGCTGATGACGGCTGAATAGCCAGAAACCGGTCCCAGGATGCTTGTTTCCGGTCCAGGGAAGACATGGCTTGGCAGTTCGGGCTGGACTGTTCCCATGAGGCACAGGGTCAGACTGATTTGCATATGGCCATGTCTGAACTGGGGTGGTGGAGTGAGCTAAAGAATGATGATGGATTAAACCCAGATCAGTTGACTGGGGGTGAGTGTTTGATTAGCTCAAACGCTCCGTCCATCATCCCCTTTGGTATCGCTTTGTTCGCCCTAAGTTGGCAGGGTATGCCCAGACGTGGGTCCCTTGCTCACTTTGCCACTGGATTCAAGCTAGCCTGGCTGATGACGGCTGAATAGCCAGAAACCGGTCCCAGGATGCTTGTTTCCGGTCCAGGGAAGACATGGCTTGGCAGTTCGGGCTGGACTGTTCCCATGAGGCACAGGGTCAGACTGATTTGCATATGGCCATGTCTGAACTGGGGTGGTGGAGTGAGCTAAAGAATGATGATGGATTAAACCCAGATCAGTTGACTGGGGGTGAGTGTTTGATTAGCTCAAACGCTCCGTCCATCATCCCCTTTGGTATCGCTTTGTTCGCCCTAAGTTGGCAGGGTATGCCCAGACGTGGGTCCCTTGCTCACTTTGCCACTGGATTCAAGCTAGCCTGGCTGATGACGGCTAAATAGCCAGAAACCGGTCCCAGGATGCTTGTTTCCGGTCCAGGGAAGACATGGCTTGGCAGTTCGGGCTGGACTGTTCCCATGAGGCACAGGGTCAGACTGATTTGCATATGGCCATGTCTGAACTGGGGTGGTGGAGTGAGCTAAAGAATGATGATGGATTAAACCCAGATCAGTTGACTGGGGGTGAGTGTTTGATTAGCTCAAACGCTCCGTCCATCATCCCCTTTGGTAACCACATAAATGCAGCAACCAAACTAGCAGCTGAAGAAAAAGTGAGTTAACTAGCTGGTCTCGCACCTGAATCCCCTGACTTCTATGCTGTACCTTACCATGGGTACCTAGATGTGGGTGTAAATCAGGGTCAAGATCTATATATAGCCACTCTTGCATGGCAATGTTGTGCCACACACAATAGATGGCAACAATCTTGCACACAGCTTCTTGCGAGTACACAAGCACTCCCTCTGTATGGTCAAGACATCTAAATCACGACTTAAAGATCCTAAGAGTGCATTAATAATGGCTTGTGTACATATGTGTGCCCTATTGTATCTCTGTTGAGGTAGCATGATCAGACATCTGTAGGGTATGGAGAAGAGGGTAGACAGCATACCAGGCATTACCTGCAACAAAGATGTGATTTGTTTTCTAAAAAAGGGGACTCTATTCTAAATGAGATAAATATTGCCTACATACATGAAGCTGGTGTCAGGGGAATGTGTGTGCATTTTGCTGTGTTGATTAATGAATATGTTTAAGATGTCACTTCCAGATGCACATGTAGTAGAGGATGTAGCTGCCTTTTGTGTTTCCAGAAATGGCAGCAAACACATCAGTGAAGAAGATCCTGACATCGCAGACAGCTTGCACATTAATGGAGTTCTAGTGGTGTCAGTTGTGCAAAAGGTGTGCTGTGTGTGGTGGCTGAAATACTACGTGGGTCCAGTCAATGGCATCTACTTCATGAGGGAAGTGGGCAAAGGCATAAATCCCCTTGCCACCCTTTGCCTTTCTATCAGTGACTGTGGCATGGGAGTAATCGTATGCACCCTTCTTTTGATACATCTCAGTACCAAATGCAAGTATGGAGACTGACTTGCCTGTGACATGCCTATGTTGTCAGAGCTGACCCTCTAGAATGGTCCAGTGTGCATGAAATGGAGTGCAGCCAGTATTTTGATATAGGCAGGTACAGCCTGGGAGTGGACTATAGGTGAGTCCACTCCCAGTCCGCTACCATGTCAAGGATCACATCAGGTTAGAAACAGTAGATGGCAATGACTGCTTCTCTGGACATCCCGAAGATGTTCATCCTTTGCCTGTAAACCCTCTCTTTCCTTCACAAATAATAATTCATCAAAATGGTGAGCAAAGTCACAAACACGTTCACTGACACAGTGAAGTTAAAAAAAGTTGTTTGGTTGTGCGCTCATTTCATATATTGTCAGCCTAGAGGCGATTGGTTAGTGTTGAAACATGTTTCAGCTGTAGATGGGTAGTGGAGTTCACTAACAGTCGTGTTGCAAATAAGCCTTGTTGTAAAATTCAACAGGATTATCTTTGAAAAAAACATTTTGAATGTAAAAACCCTTTTAGGAACTTAACATGGAATTTATAAAAAGTTTACAAAATTATAATATGTTAAAAAAATAAGTTCCTTTATGTTCCTACATATTTTTGTAGTTATTTGATGGCTCCATTATTTTCTAAGGGAGAGTGTTGCAGTACCTGTGAGTGGCCATGTGTGGTTCTGGACGCACTCCAAGGCTGAACTGTAGTAAATTTGCTACAGTTTTGGGTCTTTTTGACGGTAGAATCTTTAGAAGTGCAGTTTGTGAATTGTAATAAGCTTACTCTTTTGTGGGTGGGTCTTTGTTCCTCCCTGAACCCCTCCTTAGCCCTCCCTAAGCACCTTCTCATCTGTTTCTAAACACCTCTCATGTTTTAGTAACTAGTCCCCATTTTCCAGCTATTCCCGTTCCCTTCCACATTTAGTACAAAAAAGTTTGTATAAATGTGCAAAGATCTTGGTAGTCAGACCAAGATCAACACACTGAAAAGATAAACGTACATAGGTTTATGAATAGCATTTTGCAGTACATGAGTAATACTATTGTAGTTCTACCAAATGCACTAAAAAATGCAGTTTATGATTAGGCCCGTGCGAGTAGCCCTATGTGAGTTCATATACTCGACTACAGGATATGGAAGCATTAGATTCTTAATTAATCTCACTTTCATAGTTTTTCTGTGAAAAGTAACACACTACCTTTTTTCTTATTAAATACATCATGAAAATGTCCATATTTTGAAGGCAAAATAATGGCATAGACAATAAAATGAGGTGTCATTATTCCTACTATTCCCCTTAAGAAGAGAACATATCAACCATTGTTTTGACAATAATCAGAATTAAATTGCAGTGTACTTGCTGCCGAATTAATTCTCAGAATCTGCAACATTAACCATGTATGGCCAAAATCACTTTAAACTGAGATGCGTCAATGTATATATGTGGGATAAGGTATTTCTTTATCGCAAATCTAGCCAAAAGGCAGCAGAGCTCTGTACATGGTCAAAGAAAATCAGAAAGTCAACGAGTAAGAGGCGAATGAGCTGAGATGAGGATGGTTAATACAACGTGATGTAGTGTTCTTTAAAGAGTTAGCTTTCAACTCTTCCCTAAACTGGAGCAGTGATGGGGCGGTCCTGATCTATATGATGATGTTGTTCCAGATCATGGGTGCACAGACAGAAAAGGTCTGTAGTCTTTTTCTTTTTTACACTTCTCAGTCTGCAGTCTGATGATGTCCTGGTTCTGGGTTGTCCATCCCGTTTCTGTCCTCCGAGTTCAGTAGTAGGTCCTGAAGTGGTTGTTTTTGAAGAACGTGTCTTCAGGGACATCGAAGCCCTGGAGGAGCAACACGACACAACAGGCCCTTGTAATATGACCAAAAGTGATTGGCTTGCAGTCAAATCCCTCCAAGATAATACATGTATAACAATAAAACAGGCAGATAAGGGGGGTGCAGTGGTGGTACTTAACACACAGGATTATGAAAAAGAGGTATTGAGATTACTTGAGGTGCGTACTAACTACCATCCAGTAGCACGTGACCCAACACCACAGCTCCAAGAGGCGATTGGGGCACTGGTGGCGGACGCTAGGGATAAGAAGTGGATAACTAACAAGGAAGCTGATTTCCTTGTTAATATAAGACCGAGGATGCCGGCATTTTACATCTTGCCTAAGATCCACAAAGCCCAGCGTCCGCCACCAGGACGCCCGATCGTCTCGGGAATTCAATCAGTACTGGAGCCCTTATCCCAGTTCGCGGACTTTTTTCTTAGGGAATCTGTTATCACCCAACCGTCATTCGTGCAGGATACCACGGACGTGTTGAACATTTTGAGGACTGTGGAGTACAATCCCATTACTCAATTACTGGTTACAATCGACATAGAGTCGTTGTATACCAGTATACCCCAGGATGCCACGCTGGTGGCAGCAGCACGTGCTCTTGGGGGTTTGGAATGGTTTTATGATGTACCCCAAACCTTTGTATTGCAGTGTATAGAACTTGCACTCACAAAAAAAAAATTTGCGTATAAAGATCAGGTGTCTCTTCAGGTGTCAGGGACATCTATGGGGGCGACTTTCGCCCCGAGTCTGGCCTGCATTTATGTTGGCCAGTTCGAGGAGAATGTCGTCCACCATTCGTCTAACCCCTTCAGGGAGAATCTTTCTCTCTGGAGGCGGTTTATAGACGATGTCCTCTGTATATGGACTGGATCAGAGGATAGACTTGGAGAATTTTTAACCTGGCTTAACAATCAAGATGATTGTCTCCGCTTTACGTGGAGTGTAAGCAAAGATACTGCTGTCTATTTGGATATAGATATAAGAGCTGAAAATAATGGGCTTACGACTACTGTGCATCAAAAACAAACAGATCGAAATTCATTGTTACATTATAGATCATTTCATCCTCGTGCTCTCCGTGATAATTTACCGGTGGGGCAATTCTTGAGATATCGAAGGAATTGCTCCTCAACGGATGCATTTGTGGAGCAATCAGAAGATCTTGTGGTAAAACTGCAGGATAGAGGTTATCCCAATAATGTGATTAGGAAGGCCCGCAAACATGCCTTGAATACCCACCGTGAGGCACTATTGGAAAGGGTCAACAAAAAGAGGGATGAGTGTGTACCGGTGGTTACAACTTTTGACCCTCTCTCTACTCAAATTCATCAAATTATCCGTAAGCATTGGTCCTTGTTGGATAGTAGGGACAGGAAGATGCCCCCTCCAAGATTTGCATTTAAGAGAGCCCCCAATCTTAAAGACAAGTTGGTACATACTCGCCCCATCCAACAACCCAAAGAGTCCACCCTGCCGACCGGACATTATAGATGCGGTGGTTGCTCGGTGTGTGGATTGACAGAACCGACCAAAAGTGTGGTGTTGAGGAGCGGCAAAACCTGGTTTTTGAACAAGTTTAGTAATTGCAACACCACACATGTGATCTACAGGATCACGTGTGTGTGTGGGTTGCATTATATAGGGCTTACCAGTCGGAAGGTAAAAGTGCGAATTCAAGAACATTTGAGTACCTTGAAAATTGGAAAACTAACTACCCGGCTGGTCCAACACTTCCGTGAATTTAAACATGATCTCAGGGATCTGAGATGGACGGTTCTGGAAAGGGTTGTTGGGGAAAGGCATAACATCGATGCGATTTTGGCTAGGAAGGAGGCAAGGTGGATTTTTACAGAGCGAGTTGATCGCCATGGGCTCAATGATTTTATTGAATGGAACAAGATTGGTCAGTAAAATGACCATAGTCTATGGCCCATTAATTGTTGTTTGCCCTAGAAGTAACTGTATACGGTGGATACCGCAATTAAGAATTTGAGACCCCGAAGACCTTTAATTTTAGTTTTTAATGAATTTAAATATATGTAACATCATGATGTCACACTAAAAGATTTGTAGCAGAATATTTTATGCTTCTGTAAATGAATGAATGTCCGTCTCTGGATATGCTAAAAGTGAACTGCCGTGCTGGTGCATATATATATTTTTTTCGGGCGGTGTACCTGAAAGAACGAATTATACCAAATCTATTGTTGCTGTTAGAAAGAATTACAGCAGGTTGTTAAAGCTTTATTAAAAAGCGAAGGTGTGCATTAGTAACATGCCAAGATGGCCGCCACGTTGGTGCACGCATTTTCGAGCGTTCTATATGCACCACGTGGTAACCGGCATGCTTTAAAAAGACCGGCAGAGTCAGTGCGGGGAGAACGGGATGGACGATTGCAGGCAGTAACAGGAGATCCTGGCGGTAAGGAGGTTCTAGCAGGGGGCTTGGGAGATCAAAGACATGTAGCGGTGAGTGCCATGGTTGAGGTTTGAGAGGCGGCATCTTAAGCGCAATGGGTTACGGAACTCAGATGCAGTCTATTGTTTGTAGTGAGAATAAGTATGTAGCTGCGAAATGGTTTATGTAAACGCCAGTGAGTCTCTAATTACTATCAGAGAGACAAGCCCTGGCGGTAAGGAGGTTCCAGTGGGGAGCCCGGGAGATCAAAGAGGCATGTAGTGGTGGGTGCCGCGGCACAGATTGGAGATGCGGCATCTTAAGCGTAATGGGTCTAACCCTAGACACAGCGCATTGTTTGATTAGCACACATTCACAAATGTTCTACATAATTGTGATTGAGCCTTCAATTACTATCAGAGATACCATCTATGGGTTGATAAAAACGTGGGCCATTGTGAGTGCATAATGAATAGAGGAATGAGTGGATATGGTGCATCTACCATGGGCGATATATGTAATGTTAGCCTTGGTGTTTGCTTTGGAGGGATTGCGGCCAATGTAACTTATGGTACATTTACAGGACTAGATCGACAAGTGCGATCTTGCGAATGGAACGCCACCCAGTGGCGCACGGTTTCGAACTAGAGGTGGTTGTAGGTACGCTGGACACGAGCAACCTCCCGGTAATTATATAAATATAAAAATAAAACATACATAGTGGTTGGTTTTAGATTGAGGTCCTATGGTGGAAAGGAGTGTTTGTGATTGGTACATTTCTCTTTTTTATCACTGTCAATAACCACAGATTGGGTGTGAAAAGGACTGAGGTGTGGATTGATGCCCCAGCAGCCCTGATGAAGTTGCCTTGATGGGTATGGCAACGAAACATGTTGGCTTGTGACAAAAAATAATGGCCAAATGTTTGCCTTGTTTTTAAATTGAGGACGCTCACAACAGTGAATAAAGAGTGTTGTATGTGAGTGCTATCTCGTTTTTAGTATGTTGGAAACTCCAATTCTTTGTGCACGCTTGGGGTATAATTAAACACTGAGTGAAATTCACAGTCTCAGTGACAGGGGTCATATAAACTTGCCGTTTTTGACCCTCCACCTCCGTGGATTGTTTACACACACCTTTTTCTTTCTTTTTTTATTTTTCTGGATAAGGAAGCAACCGATGATGATAACGTGGGCCTACTGGCGAGTACCATCCAGTAGCCCTTTGGGTTTGCGCACGTGAGGTGCTTCCTTACCCTATTCACATTTTCTCACGTTGTGGGGTTTGATTTGTTTGTTTTTGGTTCACTTTGAGTAAATGAAGTGAACAACTGTCTGGTGGTTATTGACGGTGATTTTTAAACGAGAACAGTCAGGATTGTCCAGATTGTTGACGATTATGAATAGATCTGGTTAGGGGGTATCAATAAAGAGATAGAATCCCCTAAAAAGTTCTTAAAGTATTAAAGTATTTATGTACTGTTCATAGAGATCAGACCTTGTTGTGGTTATAATTGCTTGAGTGGGGGGCGGTCTGATGCTCTTCTTTCCCCCTTATGCTCCGTTTGTTGGTATACTGGTTGTGGGAGGGCCAAGATCTTCTAGAGATGGTGAGCTTGTCTGCAATATAAGCTGGGGTGCTAGTCGTCAATCAACTCAGAACAAATCTTTTCATGACGATTCACAAAACACACCAAAGAAATCATATTCATATGAAAAGGCACAGGTTCTGAAGAAATGGCAGAGCCATCTACTGCATTAACTGCCTCATGATTTTTTTTCCATAGTAACTGGAATCTGCAGCAACTGAGCAAATATAATGTCCATGTCCCTGATAGAGCGCCATGCTCTAGTGAAATTTGTAGGGGTGCGTCATAATCACCGCTAGTTTGCACCCTCATCTATCCAGACATATATTAACGAATGGCTAGTAAAATGTAGTTTAAATCGCATTTATTAGAAGTGAATAGAAGAGTAGTTGTGTTGTTATAATCATGAAAATGTAATGCTTAATTGAAATGTGCTTAAAAGGTTGCATAGATGATTTAGCTCATGTGTAGTTGCGATGCATTGGTTAACGTGTATTATATTAAGTTGCACGTGTAGTCTAAATTTTGCATATGTAATGTATGAGCTTATGTTTAGAGAAGTAATTAAGAATTGTGTGTTTAAATTGTGTAAAGGCCTGACTGCATATACGTCAAAAGAAAGGCCTGTTCGTTCTTATGTTAGCTTATTTTAGGCAGAGAAGGTGTTCTCTTGGAAAGGCTCTCTGGGCACAGTTGGTAGATTCGTACAGAGGGAAAGTCTGTTGAAATGTATCTTCTGTTGCAGGTGCAAGGACACATGCCTCGTTAGCGAAAGACTGGCTCTTTGTTTTAGGAGTTAGGGTGGTGGGAGGCATTGAGATGGGAGTATACCGGAATGTAGGGATGATACTTTCAGCTGAGAAGGTGCCTGGGACTCAAGGTCCCTGTAACCGTCCTGGATGAAGTAAGAGTTTCAATGGAAAAGTACGAGAAGGAAGACCTGGCCGAAGAGGCGTGACAAGGGCGTGTTCTATTGTATGTGGATTTTGTATTAGGGACAGTGCCCCGAGGGAGGAGGGCAGAGTGGAGGTAGAAGAGACCTGAGAGAAGGGCAAAGAGAGATCTATTAGGAAGGAGCATCTTAGAACGAGCTCGAAATGCTAAGTGAGTGCACTTCTTAGGAAGTCTTCACAGCTGACACCTTTTCTTTTTACTCTTGCCTGGGGAAATTCGTTAAGTAGGGATGTCACCTTAGTGGTAGAGTAGGGACAGTTTGATGTTTTATGCTTATTTAGGTAAATGAAGAATAATATAGAGATTGGAGCAGTTATTGGTTGTTTAATACTTCTGGAGCTCACGATTCTTCTTATCCTGAAACGGATGAGACTCCTGTGTAGGATGATGTTTGTATTAGTGCCCATCTATTTCTTTAACCTCGTGTTGAGGTGCTTGCATGTGCAATTATTCTTGGCTGTAATAAATCCAAAGATCTGAATTTGGAGTCCGTGATCATTGAAGGTAATTGGATTCTAAATTGTTGCATAACAGAATTAGATTTTCTTCCCTTCACACTATTCAGCAGGTAAAAAGATTCTGGCGACCTGAGGATTCTTAGTGATGGTGAGATAAGATAAGAATCCCGCTTTATCAGTTGGTAGCAGAGTAGGATGATTTCCTCTGATAGTAAGGGGAGATCTAGATTAGGACAAGAGATTATTTGCCCCATAGAGCCCGAGTGATGATGATCCAGTGGATTGGAGGACGACGGCGGTTGCTGAAAACTGACGGAGAGTGACGGTGCGGCGGAAGTAGCAGTTTGTGGTAGAGTGAGTATGAACAGGGTGATGCTTGTTAGATTGTGGTGTTTAATTGTTGTGTGATGTCTTGCGGAGATGGAATGAGAGTTGTGTGACTGAGGATCGGACCGTGAGCGCGTGCGGGGCCGAGAGATTTGATTCGATATCCCGGGATAAGAGATTGTGGTGTAGAAGACACCCAGAGCTGAGATTGTTGACCAGAGGTTGTGGGAGTCATGAGACGTTGTTGATTAACCCACTGATGATAGGGAGCGTATGTGTGAGTGTGTGAATAACCAACGCTGGTCGTAGGTTATAGTGTGTAGAACAGTGAGTGTTTGGATCCTATCGATTGTGTCAGAGGCGATTGTCCGGTCGTTCGCGGACAGACAGTTGCCAGATTCAAGGTCAACAGTTTCGAGAGACTGTTCGGTCGTTGGTGGACAGACAGTCAGAGAGGTGATTGTTCGGTCGTTTTGAGAACAGACAGTTACTGTGATTGAGACACATGTGAGCGTTAGAGGTGAATTGTGAAGGAGGGGAACTGCTGCGAGCGGAGGAAGAGTGACGTCAGACAGTGCCGCGCTGCGATAGGCCAGTTGGTGTGAGCCGCACTGGTATTGGTGGACTGACATCAGGAAGTAAAAACGAAATTTTGTGCGTGAACGGAAATCTGCTTCATCATGAAATGTTTTAAAGTTTTACGAGAACTCTGTAGAGGTGATAGACATGTGGTTACTCAGGGTGGAGAGGAAGCTCCTCCCGAGGATATGCCAGCACATTACATGGCTAAGAATGTAGGATTACATACTATAATTTGGCTTGAGAATTGGCATAAAATGACAGAAGGAGAGGGAGAATTGATTTTCCCACGCTATGGTACTTTCAGGTTGGAAGTGTTGTATCAGTTGAAATCTGTGATGTCTTCCTTGCGACCACTACCTAGACCTACACAGTTTGAGGCGCTACATGCATGGATTAGAGCAGCGTACAACAGGAAGAGAGACAGAAGTCAGGAAAGGGTGAAGAAGTCAATCAGGGCATTTCAAGATGCGAGATGGGATGCACTGGAGAAGAGGTGGAGAGTGGAAACAATTGAGGAGATAGATTATATCCGTTGATAGAGAAAACGGGAGGTACGCAGGAAAGAAGTGCAGAGGAAGATGACAGTGATATGGATGACACCTTGTTAGACAGACTGCTGTCAGAGAGACCACCTCCACTAAATCCGAAATATAGCAAAGGAAATTCGATTGTGGCAGGAAGGACTGGTGAGTCACAGAATCAGACAAATGTGAGAGTAGTGGGGAAAATCTCCACAGGAACGGAGGGAGCGGGAACACAATCGTCAATGGGAAGTATGAGGCTGCCGGACTCCCTGACGGTACCTGTTACCATTGGTCCCATAGTATCGGTGTATGACCCAGATCGAGTAAGTGAAAGAAGCTTAGTGCAGACGACATGGAGAGAGGGGATCAGCGTTGGAGGGAATGGTGGAGAGGAGGGAATGGTTTGCTCTCCGAAGCCCATAGAAGCAAGCACGCCACTGCCAGCCACCACAGACTCCTCTAGTGGACAGGTGGATGTGAGGTCAGTAAGACCAAGGTCTTTGGTCGAGTCCAGATCAGACTTAAGAATGTGGGTACCACCTGTGAGGAATCAGAGTGATAGGATGCCAGGAGATGTGGAGCAAGACAACTCAGAAAACAGACCAGTTTCTAGGAATACGATAGAAGAAAGTAAGCCCCGAGAACAAAGTAGTGATTATGACGAGCGGAATGGTGTGGCTTGTCGAGAAATGTTGAGGAGTGCCATGAAGGCTAGGTTGCTGGATGTAGTGAGACTGAAGGCAGAGGTAGACGAAATGATTAGCGGGAACCTGCCTTTGGAGAGAATAGAGATCTATGAGCCAGACGAGCTGCTGTTTGTAGCGAAGGATGTGACTCGTAAAGCGAGGGCCGCACATGAGAAATTGACAGAATTGGCAAAGAAATATGAGGTGGACTTGAATAAAAACGAAATCGTTGCAAGGATCTCATAGGTTGCAATATAGTGATCAAGAGCTGGAGGAGAAAAGGGTCATAGGATTGAGGATGCACACTAAAGACCTGATTGTAGGAATGCATATATGGGTGATGCTCAACAGATGGGAGGAAAGGTGGTCTAAGAAAAAGATTGCCAAAAAGACTGTAGGAGAAACGCCGCCTCCGGGGGGAGGGACACCAGGCGTAGGGAACTATCCTTTACGAGAAGTAGAGAATGGAGGGTACGTGCATGTGCCATGGAGTAGAGGTGATTTGGCTGCATTTACAAATGATTTTCCTCGGCTGAGGGAAAAACCCGTAGAGTGGTACAAACAGGTCGACCGTTTTGTTAAAATTTCAAAGGTACTGTTGATTTGAACACCTTGTTTGATATAGTAGTACCAGGAGACTTGTGGTCAGCTTGTAAAATTGCAGTTGAGTGGCCGACCTTCGAACCTGAAAGGGATGCTGTCACAAATGGTCCGTCACCTATAGTCATGAAAAAGTTTGAACAAGTGATTACATGGTTGAAGTTGAAGATCTCGCCTCAAGACATTGATTGGGTTAAGATAGATCGAACTGTTCAGGAACCAAAGGAGACAGTGCATGAGTATTATGAGAGACTCTTGCAAGCTTTTAAACAGTATAGCGGATTAGATACTTTAGACCCCAAGGATATGGGACAGTTTGTCTCAAAATTTGTCCTAGGATGGAGTTCAGAGGTTAGTCTCATGATACAGCAACATTTGATCTATTGGCAGAACAAGCCGGTAGACGAAATCTTGCGGTATGCGAGGTACTGTAGTGATGAAGTGGACTCGAAAAACCGGAAACAGAAGGACAAGTTGATGCTTGTTCAGATGCAACCATCTCAGGTCCAACCTAACGGAGGGACGCTGGGGAGAAGACAGGGAAACTACCAAGAGAACCAAAATGGGCAAGGCCAGGGAAAAGGGAAACCTATAGATCCTAAGACGGGGATGGATGTGGCAACCTTGAAGAAGACCACTGCGTGTCATCTTTGTCACCAGATCGGACATTGGAAGCGCGAGTGTCCCTTGAACCCAGCCAATCAGGTGCAGCATGAGGTAGAAGTGGCTCAGGCACCCGTGCCGGAGGTAGTCAATACTGTGACGAGGCCCAGATCGATGAAAGGGGGGACGTTTAACCCACAGGTGCAGGTTCCCCAGCCACCGAGAAATTCGCAAGGAATGCAGACTTACCAGCAGATGCCCTTTTTCGAAGGGTATGATGAGTACAGCCCAGACCCGTTAGCCTGACGGTGCCTGAGGGGGGAGGAAGACTGCACACTTGGAGCAGTCTTGGAGGTAGACCAGAGAGGACCTTTTGTGGAGGCAGACATTGATGGTCATCCTACCATTCTTTTGGTTGACACTGGTGCTACCCGGTCTACTGTAAGATCAGCAGTAGTCCCCAACCTACCCCTCTCGGGACAATCGATCCAAGTTGTTGGAGTGTTGAACAAGAGGATAACTAGCCCATTGACCGAACCGATCCCAGTGAGAATAGGCTCTTTCCGAGCTAGACATCAGTTTGTGGTGTGCGATACGAGTCCAGTTTGTCTGTTAGGAAGAGATCTATTGTGTAAATTGAATTGTGCTATCTATTGCACACCTAGGGGAGTGGAGGTTCAGACGAAGGATGACGATGCCACCTTTAAGGTTGCCAACCAGCACTTGTGTATAGAAATGTATCCTGTGGTGACAGTGGAGGAACTTCCACTAGATCTGAGGGATTCTGTGTCACAAGAGGTGTGGGACTTCACGGGAGAAGAGATCGGACTGATCAAGGGGGTTGAACCTGTACAGATCCAGGTTAAGCAGAATGCCGAATTCCCTAGGACGCCCCAGTACAATCTGTCACCCGAGACGATTGCAGGGATTAGACCTGTAATTGAGTCCATGATCAAGCAGGGAATTCTGAAGGAGATAAGAGGTAGCCCATGTAATTCACCTATCATGGGACTACAGAAACCGAGCGGGAAGTTCAGGATCGTGCAAGACCTGCGAAAGGTCAACACAATAGTTGTCCCATGTTGTCCAGTGGTACCGAATCCATCAGTGATACTGTTTCAGATTCCATGCGAGGCTGAGTGGTTTACTGTCATTGACTTGTGTCAAGCATTCTTCTCGATACCGCTCCACGAGGAAAGCCAATTTCTTTTTGCTTTCCGGCTGGAAAATCGTGTGTTAACGTGGTGTCGTATCCCTCAAGGGTATACAGAGAGTCCATCGATCTTTAACCAGATCTTGAAGAAGAATCTTGAGAGTCTCGTATTGCCACAGAACTCAGTTCTCGTGCAGTACATAGACGATCTGCTTGTGGCGTCAGAAACAGAAGACGATTGCAGGATAGACACGATAGCCCTACTGAATCATTTGGCAGAGAATGGACACAAAGTGTCCCCGAACAAATTGCAGTACTGTCTGAACGAAGTACAGTACTTGGGGCACAGATTAGAAAAAGGCAAGAGGTAGGTGTCACCAGATCGAATCGAGGCAATAATGAACATGGCAGTGCCCACCACTCAGAGGGAAGTCAGGATGTTTTTGGGAATGGTCGGTTATTGTCGTCAGTGGATTCCCAATTGTTCCTTGAGAGCAAAGCCTTTACAGAGGCTGACGCACAAGGATGTGAGTGATCCGGTACCATGGGATGAGGAATGCTTGGTGTCATTCCTAAGACTGAGAGAAGGGTTGTGCAGTGCACCAGCTTTGGGAATGCCCGATTATAACAAGGCTTTCTCACTGTTCTGTTGCGAGAGAGAAGGTTGTGCATTAGCAGTCTTAGCTCAGAATCATGGAGGTGTCCGTAGACCAGTTGCCTATTTTTCAGCTACTCTAGATCCAGTAGCTTCTGCGTTGCCCGGATGTCTAAGATCCGTTGCTGCAACAGGTGTCAGCATTGAAAGATGTGAAAGCATTGTGATGGGTCATCCTCTGACAGTTTATGTGCCACACTCTGTTGAATTGTTAATGACCAGGACAAAGACTCAGCACCTAACGAATAACAGGTTGACGAGGTATGAGCAAGTCATACTTGCCGCAGAATATGTGACTCTGAAAAGGTGCTCTGTCCTAAACCCTGCGACATTAATGCCCATACTGAATACAGATGATGAAGATTGTGCGGACCATGATTGTCTTGATGTGACTGAATTATGCACCAAACCGAGACCTGACATTGTCAATGAACCACTGACTGACCCTGATGAAATTTTCTTTGTCGATGGTTCGTGCTTAAGAGACAGTGTTGGTCAACTGAGAGCAGCGTTTGCTGTATGTACCATTTCAGGAGTGGTTGAGGCTGCTTTTCTAGAAGGAGTACACTCCGCGCGGGTAGCTGAGATCATTGCCTTGACACGTGCCTGTTTGGCCGCTGATCAAATCCGAATCACGATCTACACGGACAGCCAGTATGGGTTCGGTGTGGTTCATGACTTCGGACAGTTATGGTCACAGAGGGGATTCATGACATCATCTGGTTCACCCATTAGGAATGGAGAACATGTAAGACAGCTACTAGATGCATTGCAATGTCCGAAGGAAATCGCAGTTGTCAAATGCACTGCGCATGGAAAGGGGGATGTTTTTGTCTCTCAGGGAAATAACTACGCGGATGAAGTTGCCCGTTTCTGTGCAGAACAAATGTAAGTCCGTTTTTATATAGCGCAGCTACTCACCCTTACGGGTCTCAAGGCGCTGGGGGCCGTAGTGGAAATTAAGTGAGCTATTGCCCAGAGTCACATGGTGCTGAGCTGAGCTGCCGCCGGAGCCGGGGATCGAACCGTGAACCCTGTGCTCCGAAGTCAGCTGCCCTGGCCGCTGCACCACACCTCTCCAACAAGGATGCATATTTACAGAGGGTTACACAGGAGAGAGCCAAGAAAGAACCGAGCTCAACATGATGTTGGCCATGGCAGACACTTGGGAGGAACTCAAGCGACTGCAGGATGAGGTTTCAGATCAAGAACGGGATGGATGGGTCAGAGCAGGATGTGAACGAGGGGATGTGGATGTTTGGGTTTCCAGTGATGGCCGAGCGGTATTTCTAGAGAATCTGTTGAGTCCGATGGCGAGACTGATACATGGACCGATACATCTTGGTAGAGATGCAATGATGCGTGTCTTTAGACAGACGTGGTATAACCCACGATTTCGTGCAATCGCTGAAGCAGTTTGTCAGAGATGTGTTACGTGTCAACAGATGAATGCTGGAAAGAAGACTGTGGTCACATTGAGTCACATTGGAAGGTTAGGAGGACCCTTCAATAGGATGCAGCTAGACTTTGTAGAGATGCCCAAGTGCAATGGATTGAGGCACATTTTGGTGGTGGTGTGTGTATTCTCACAGTGGGTGGAGGCTTACCCAACACGCAGGTGTGACACTCTCACAGTGGCTAAGTTATTGTTGAGGGAACTTATCCCGAGGTTTGGTTTTCCAACCTCTTTGGAATCAGATAGAGGAACACACTTCCACAGTGAAATCATGAAGCCGCTTTGTGCGGCATTGAATGTCGACCAAAGACTACATTGCAGTTATCGACCAGAGGCTTCTAGGATAGTGGAACAGGTCAATGGAACCTTGAAGGCCAGAATGGCAAAAATGTGTTCGTCAACGTCTCTGAAGTGGCCTGACGCCCTGCCGCTTGTGCTTATAGCATAACATAACATAACAGGTGTATTTGTAAAGCGCACGATTACCCGTAGGTGTCCTGGCGCTGAATAACAGATGTTTATTGTTACCCAACTCAATGGTACTCATTTTATCGACCTCAGATGGATGAAAGGCTGAGTGGACCCGCCGGGATTTGAACCTGTGACCATGAGATCGAACACAGGCCCCTGCAGTGGCTGCTTTAGTCCACTGAGCCAACAGACCCGGCATCACAGTGTCCCCGACAGGAGAACTGGGTTATCACCACATGAGATCTTGATGGGGAGGGCGATGCGATTGCCAGCAGTACCAGCCACAGCTTTGATAAACATCACTGATGACTTGATTCTCGATTACTGTAAAGGACTATCTGATGTGGTCCGTTCTGTGTCCCAGCAGGTACAATCTGATGCTGTTCCGGCCTCGAGTGAGCTGTGCCACGACCTGTGTCCAGGAGACTGGGTGCTTGTTCGAAAGCACGTGAGGAAGAGCTGTCTGGATGTTCGGTGGCGAGGCCCGCACCAGGTAATACTGGTGACGAACACAGCAGTGAAGTGTGGAGGATTGCCGAACTGGGTGCATGCTTCCCATACCCGCAAAGTTTCAGCACCCTCGGAAGAAACAGCTCCTCTCGTGAATGAAATCCAGCTGATGTGGCAGGGCCACATGAGAGGACAAGTCAAGCTGTGAGGGCCGCTGATACAGCTGGTTGTGCACCAGAGCTAGCTAAAGAGGGTTCCGACAACCAGAACCTCGACTTTGACTCGGATGACGGAGGTGTTGCTGTGGGTGGAGTAGAGTCAAATTCAGCAGAAGAAGGAAGTGGTGCACAGGGTATAGAGGGGGAAAGCGGAAGGACAACCAGAACCGAGGAGGCTTGGCCAGAGAGAGACAGAGGCGTCTGAAACTGAGGTTGGCACCCGAAAGAGATCTTGCTCCGGTGTCTGAAACGTCTGAATCGGAAGCAAGTGACGAAGAGCGGGCTCAAGAGGGTCGGAGGAGGTCGAAAAGAACGAGAGTACCTTGCCAGAGATACGCTACCCCGGAGTGGACTTACGTAGTGACTGATGCCGGGGGTAGTAAGTTTGGGGAGGCTGAGGTCCGTGCAGGTGGTCAGCAAGAGCCCGAACGTGGTGTTGCGAGTGGTACTGTTAGTGTCAGGGCTAGAAGTCGAAGGAGTACTGACCCTCACGGTTCCGAATCCCCCGCTTCTGAGTAAAGTCCGACAATTGGTTCTGCATCGACTCGAATTTCCGTCATTTGGGTTTGAGCCACCTTCACATGAAATGATAATTCTTCGTCTTGAACTTTTGTATCATGTTCTAGAAGCGCTTGCAGTTGACCTTATTGTGGATTGAATATAAACTGTTGTAAATAAAAAGCCTAAAGAAGAAGATAACCTAGGTCCGAGTGGAAGAAGAATAAACTTAGGGACTTTCCGCAGAAGAGGAACAAGAGCTTAGGGAAATCTTTTTCTGGACTATGTAAATAAGGAACTGTAGCTGAAAGGGGGATTTCCATCTGTTTCGGAGTGTTGTTCGAACTGGTTAAGCAAGTCGCGTGTGGAGAAGACAGAGACTTTTGAGTATTCGTTTCTAAAGCCAGAAACTTTGAGAACTTTTGAAATCATGGAGGCTGGAGATCCACATCGTAGATCCAAATTGATTGTAGGCACATTTATAGGGGGTGTGATAGTTTCTATAATCATAGTAGTTGTAGTTTCATATGTGGTTCCACACGAGCTAGCAGTGGGAGGGGGTACAAGTGACTCCTACACCCACTACACCTAGCAAAAGGAGGAAAACATAGGCGCTGAAAGAGCTTTGCTAATAGAAGAGAGTCGTAGGTTGCATGTAGATTTGTCTAGAAGTGATTTTAAGCTTAATGCGTATGCTAAGCTGCTATATGAGTATGTGGATGCGATGGATGCGAAAGATTGTTATGTGTGTATGCAGTTGCCAGCTTCAGTAGATGAGGGTATTAGATACCACTATCTTCCACTGACGTATGGAATTCGTGTAGTTTTTTATTGAGTGTGTTTTATGGGAGAGGTCACTGTGAGTACTTCTTTTCCAACTATGACGCCGTGCTGTCAGAGGTCCCTGCCCATAAACATTTGAACAACTATGATTATTACAAGGCGGAAGATAGACTTGGAAAGTACTTCATACCGACTTCGAGTTTAGATACAGCTTATGCCCATAGACACAATTTAACATGTCCATTAACAGAAGTAGAGAAGAAGTTTGTAGATCAGGTAGAAGATAGATATAGAAAGCTAACACAAACACGTCACACTGGAGATAGTCCTGTAGATTGGACAGACGAGGAGAGATTGCACCGAACAAAAGGAATTTATGGTCCTATAGCATTGGATATGGGTCAAAGGGGAAAGTTGTGTGTGAAACGTGTGCAGACTTATTATGATAAGGTCTCTGTGGGACAGAGTGAGTGTGATCATGTCTTCACTATGGAGGACTCAGAAAATAATTTTCTGCAAGGTCCGGTACAAGTGATACCTACGGTGTATTATGTGTGTGGAAGGAATGCTTATGTGAGGTTGCCAGCCAACTGGTATGGTACGTGTTATTTGGGAATAATATTTCCAAAGATTTACCATGCAGAGGATTTGGAGCTTTTGGAAGGTGGAAAGCATTCGAGAGTGAAAAGAGGTGCGAGTGCAGGAGCAATAGTAGGAGATATTTTTGGAGCGATGATACCAAGTTTGGGAGTGATCTTGAATGATGTGAAGATTCGGAGATTGGCGACTGTGGTTGATGAATTATCAATGAATACAGCAAAGTCGTTGATACTTGTGGATGGAGAGATGTTGTCGATAAGGACAATGGTTTTGCAGAATCGTCTTGCTTTGGATGTCCTACTGGCAAAAGAGGTCGGAGTCTGTAAAATGTTGAAGGTTCAAGAGTGCTGCACTTATATACCAGACCACAGCAAGGATATGGAAAAATATATAAGTAACTTCACTACGATCCATACTAAGATAGAGGATTTGACTGAAGAGGGTGTTTGGGAGAAAGTTGGCAAAGGATTTGGTCAAGTGGGAAGCTGGTTTGCGAATTTGGGAAAGGGATTCCTTGGCTATGTTCTGAGACCTCTCATTATTGTGGTGGTTTGTGTGGTTTGTTTGTGGGGTCTGATCAGAGCATACAAGTGGTATAGAGCAGGCAGAGCCGAGAGAGCTTTGAGAGAAAATGAGACGAGAATGGCTACACTGCAGGACAGTCACTATCGAAATATTAAGAGTTTGGAGAGATTCCGACAGGGGAGAATGGCAACAAGTTCTGTTTAGGTCGGTTCTTTCTCCAAGGGAGTTGTAAAAGTGTGATGACAGGAGTCATCAAAGGGGGGAACTGATAGAGCGCCATGCTCTCGTGAAATTTGTAGGGGTGCGTCATAATCACCGCTAGTCTGCACCCTCATATATCCAGACATATATTAACGAATGGCTAGTAAAATGTAGTTTAAATCGCATTTATTAGAAGTGAATAGAAGAGTAGTTGTGTTGTTATAATCATGAAAATGTAATGCTTAATTGAAATGTGCTTAAAAGTTTGCATAGATGATTTAGCTCATGTGTAGTTGCGATGCATTGGTTAACGTGTATTATATTAAGTTGCACGTGTAGTCTAAATTTTGCATATGTAATGTATGAGCTTATGTTTAGAGAAGTAATTAAGAATTGTGTGTTTAAATTGTGTAAAGGCCTGACTGCATATACGTCAAAAGAAAGGCCTGTTCGTTCTTATGTTAGCTTATTTTAGGCAGAGAAGGTGTTCTCCTGGAAAGGCTCTCTGGGCACAGTTGGAAGATTCGTACAGAGGGAAAGTCTGTTGAAATGTATCTTCTGTTGCAGGTGCAAGGACACATGCCTCGTTAGCGAAAGACTGGCTCTTTGTTTTAGGAGTTAGGGTGGTGGGAGGCATTGAGATGGGAGTATACCGGAATGTAGGATGATACTTTCAGCGGAGAAGGTGCCTGGGACTCAAGGTCCCTGTAACCGTCCTGGATGAAGTAAGAGTTTCGATGGAAAAGTACGAGAAGGAAGACCTGGCCGAAGAGGCGTGACAAGGGCGTGTTCTATTGTATGTGGATTTTGTATTAGGGACAGTGCCCCGAGGGAGGAGGGCAGAGTGGAGGTAGAGGAGACCTGAGAGAAGGGCAAAGATAGAGATCTATTAGGAAGGAGCATCTTAGAACGAGCTCGAAATGCTAAGTGAGTGCACTTCTTAGGAAGTCTTCACAGCTGACACCTTTTCTTTTTACTCTTGCCTGGGGAAATTCGTTAAGTAGGGATGTCACCTTAGTGGTAGAGTAGGGACAGTTTGATGTTTTATGCTTATTTAGGTAAATGAAGAATAATATAGAGATTGGAGCAGTTATTGGTTGTTTAATACTTCTGGAGCTCACGATTCTTCTTATCCTGAAACGGATGAGACTCCTGCGTAGGATGATGTTTGTATTAGTGCCCATCTATTTCTTTAACCTCGTGTTGAGGTGCTTGCATGTGCAGTTATTCTTGGCTGTAATAAATCCAAAGATCTGAATTCGGAGTCCGTGATCATTGAAGGTAACTGGATTCTAAATTGTTGCATAACAGAATTAGATTTTCTTCCCTTCACACTATTCAGCAGGTATAAAGATTCTGGTGACCTGAGGATTCTTAGTGATGGTGAGATAAGATAAGAATCCCGCTTTATCATCCCTGAGGCCCTTGACTCAAAAAGTCCAGAAATAATATTTTCCTGCCCTCTTGACTTGTCATTATTGGTACAGAAATGTCATTGGCATGGTAAATTAGTGAATGCCCCTGCCCTGAGTACCTTACTGCATGTGAAACCAGTATACTAACTTTTTGTTTGGCCTGAGCATCACACAGAGTGTTGGGCAGGGGCCAAGGCCTATCCCAGGTAATGGGAGGTTTAGAGCCTGTTCTGTGACCTATAAAGGCACACAAAGCCGTCACAGTGGGCAAGGACTACGGCCCATGCACTGGCGTGAGACCAATAAAGCAGAGATGGCAGTGCATTATATTCTGTGAATCCTTAGTGTGACCACACATTTTTCTCCGTGACAGAGAGTATGGTCTACTGACCCCTGTCAGAAAAGGTTCTGCTGTTATGTGAACCACCAGAACCTTGCACCAACATCCTGGGTGCATGTCAAGTGAGTGTGTGTGCAGTGAATGTGCAGTGCATGCATGGTGGTAGGATTCTGTGTGGGGCACTGGGGCAGTGGTTAACATGGCAAAAGAACGAGGATTAGGTCATCTTCCCCAGACAGTGGCAGTGTAGTGCCTGCATTCCTGTGGCTGGGATATGGAGATATTGAAGTGAAGAAGCCTGGAAACAATTTGCTAAACAAAATGAGTCAATCAATCAATAAATCAGGGCTTATAAAGTGCGGCAAGTCACCCGTGAGAGTCTTGAGGCGCTGGAGTTGCTAGCTGCTTTGTGGTGCTGTATTCAGTCGAACAGGCAGGTCTTGAGTCCCTTCCTGGATTCCCAGAGTGATGAGGTGGTCCTCAGGTGTGGGGGAAGGCCATTCCAGGCCTTGGCCACTAGGTGAGAGAAGGAGCGTCCTCCACTGTTGCCTCGGTGGATCCAGGGGGTGACCACAAGGAAGAGGGAGGCAGATCTCCGCTTCAGGTATGTTATGGGCCTGAGTCACGTGCCCACAGGAAGCACCCGCAATATCCTCAAAGTGTAAGCACTTCTTTTGGGTCTACCTTTATTTAGTAATTGCAGTCTGTAGTATACATGTTGCATGCGACTAACCACAAGCAGCATCTCCTCCTGCTCTAACACATACAGTTGTTCATATGATAAACTGTAAATAAACTGAAAATACAGCACATTCACGCATCTCATGGGCATACCACGGTTGTGCACATTGGCATATTGTTTTTCTTGGTATTTGCCCTTCTCTGTAAATGAGGCACAGCAACGTTCACTTTCTCCTCTCAGTTTTTCCTAGCATTGTTGTTCCATGTAACGGTTGAGTAAACCTCTCGCTCACGCCATTGGCCAGGAGCCGTGACGTGGGTGATGAATGTGTTCGTCAGGTACCGCTCGGTCATTACGTCTTTCTCGGAGGTCCTGTGGTTTCTTGCTTGGAGCGCAATGCTTAGTCATGGCTTGGTTCTCGGCCCACTTGGCTGATCTTCGGAGTTAGTCCAGAGGGATTCCTTCAGTTTTTCCCCTTTGCTTCAGTTTCTGTGCCAGGGCAGAATGTGCTGTGCAGACGGAGGGCCCTGCGAGCGATCCTCATGAAACTTTCCTCTTGGATGCAGAAGACAGATTGTATGTTAAACTCTCCAAAAGCCTGGAGATGAAAGGTGCCAGTAAAGTCCCAGTGTTTGACAGGTGGGGAATAAAAGACTTTACTGGAATCCCGCCATGCAGGAGAGCTGGACTCGGCTTCATGTTATAAACTTGAAGCGCTCGGTGCTAGGCTGTGAAGGGGCTGGGGGAGGCGCGGTTCCTAGGAGGCTTCCTAAGTAGTATAACATGTCCGACCACATTTCCAAGAAAGAATTCAGCCTCAAACATAACATTTTCTAGAAGGGAGCAGCAAATGAAGAGGAAATAAGACATAAACAGAAGCACATAAGCGGATAGCTTGGCTCGAAGGGAACTGTTTCTGTAATGCCTCTTGAGGCCACAAGAGATAAATTGGATTTTCCCAGTATTCAAATATCTTTGGTCAGATTCATAGAAGTCAGATTTGTGTCTCTGAAAAAAGGCATCTGTGCTACAAGAAGGTCACACATTTACTCCTGCCGACATCCTCCTGCATTTGGAATCTTTATCTGACTATTTTTTGGAAGTCACTAAGGGGCATATTATCAAGCGGCAGCGATAATTATCGCTGACCGCTCTTAGCGTGGGGAATAGTATCGCCGGCTATCGCTGAAAATTATCGCCATGCTAGCGCTGTATTAACAACGCTTAGCGCAAAGGCGATAATTTTCCAGTGATAGCGGTGTTTTCCATGGAACATCGCTGGTTTTTCAGCGATGTTCCATGGAAAACGGCGATAATCTTGTGAATAGGGCCTGTGGTCTTAGCCACACAATCCACCCCCATGTTAGGTATGCCTTAGTCAGGAATTTAGCAGACGTTAAATTCCTGCGTTAAGGCATACTTACGCGATTTAAAATATCGCTAACCCACGTTGTTAATATGGCGATACCTGGGTTAGCGATATTTCCCCATGTTGTTTTCACAGGCACGCCTCCTTTGCATCTCATTAGCGATGCGATGGGAGGCGTGCAGAAACGGACGCTAATTCAAGGAATCACGCGCTAGCGTGTCCTTGTTAATTAGGCGATAAAATTATCGCCGCTTTTCGTCTGAAAACGGACGCTAAAGCGGCGATAATTCTTTAACGCCGCCTTGATAATATGCCCCCAAGGTTTCTAGGCAGCGTCGGGAAGCTTTGTCATTTGAAGATTTGCAGGAGCACTTTTGGGAAACTTTTACGATATCTAATTTATGGCTGTGCGAAAGTAATTTTTCCTGCATAAATGCAGGTTGTGTACCTTAATACGTGTTAATACGTGTGAAAATGTTGTGTTGCATGAGTGAAACTGCACTGAACGCTTCAAAATATTGTTTCTTCAAATGGAGAATACAAATAGGTTTCTGTGTGGGGAAGCCCCTTCCCCTGCTCCTCATCAATTTGGGGGATGTTCCCTTCCCAGACCCATCCAGGAAACATAAATACTTCTGGCCGTGATTTTACAACCTAAACAGCGACTAAAAAACTGAAAATGAATGTGGAGTAATGAGGCTACCGCCTCGGTATCCAAAAACTCACCACTGTCAGAAGGAATCTGACAGACGAAAACAAGACACAGGAGAACGTTTTCTGTTTCTACTGTGGGAAAGGCCTGTATGCCCCCAACGCTCACTTTCTGCCCTAGGGGGAGATTCACTCACACAAAAAAGTATTTGTGAGTTAAGCATTTTATGAGTGTAAATTGGCCCTTTGTGAATAAAATGAGGCTTTGCACAGTAAAAAAAGGCCATTTGTGGATGTAAATTCAGATTACAAGCATAAATACCTTTGTGGATTAGGCCCATATTTGCATGTGTACATCATGAAACATGTAAAATTCTGGTCTATGAGAATATTATCCACATGTGAAATCTGAGTGTATAATGTGGTTGGGGCAAGCAAAGTACAATGCAAATTAGGTCACTGTCTATATTTTAACAAGCATTGGCAAATCCAATCGGTAGGTAATCATGCTGACACACCTGCTGCGAACTGTAAATCAACTTAAACCCATTGTAACCTTGGCGACAGAGTAATATAAGCTCGGCAGTTGTGTTTGCACAGCATGCTAAGACCTGTCTCAGTGAACAGTAGAATCCACAGTGCAGTTTCAAGTGCATTCTAGGTCCACTTGCCTCAGTGCCTGTTCCCTCGGCTCAGTTTGCACATACAGATCACGGTGCACCACACCCTCTCACCCCAGTAATACACCACTTCAGTGTGCGAACAGAAAAGCACTGCGCCGCGCGACCCTCAGGACAGAGAGAAAAGTTAGGAAGGACATGGACCCAGAGGGAGAGCAGAAGAATCCAGACACAAAGACAGGACAAGAAGGCATAATATGCACAGAGATAGGACAAAGAGGCATAATATGCACAGAGAGATAGGACAAAGAGGCATAATATGCACAGAGATAGGACAAAGAGGCATAATATGCACAGAGATAGGACAAAGAGGCAAAATATGCACAGAGATAGGACAAAGAGGCTGCGTTCATAATTTGCGAAGAGAAAATAGAAAACATTAATTGCTGATGTTTCTTACCCAATACTAATGTTTCTACAGCAAAGTCTCATCAAAGGCACACAAAAACGTACAATATATATATATATCTGATGATTTTTAAAATCTTGACCCAAAGAGCGTCTGTGAGTGTTCCTGTGTAACTAAAGAATAAAGATGGCGAAAGTGATTTTAATAGATTCTTTACTCACCAAGGAAAGTCAAGAAGTTCCTCTTAAGGTGAACTAATGGCAGGTGTAGCATGACCAACCAACCACAGTGTTGTAAAGTTCTATTAGTGAATGCTGAAATATTTGGGTCTGATTAATTTCTCCAGAGCAATAGGAATATTGGCGCTCTATTCCCAATAATTTGTAGGGAAATAAAATGAACAATTGTTACTTATGATTGAAGTGTGCACATTGTTTGCAATAATTAAAAGTAAGCAGGAGCTGTTTCTTTTAGCATTACACCATCAATAGGGTATTGCACTGTTTTTGCCACTTAAATTCTATTCAGCTAAAATTGTAAGCTCACCCCATACATAATAGGCATTTAATAACAGCCAGTGCCTCACATCCACTTCATGGTTTTAAATCCACCCCACGAAATCGTGGAGCACCCAAGCCTTTCTCACTGGCCACTCATTGCCCAAGTAGAATGATCAGAACACAGGAACCATCTCTTATTGGTCAAAGAGTGGTAAGATAAATAACTTTCAATAGTTTGAACAATTCAGTTTGCAGGCAATAAAAACGGCTGTGGTGCCATGAGGCGTCTGTAACTACGTTGAGGTATAGGAGGGGCCAGTGCTTTAAATGGGCCGGTACTCACCGGTACTGAGTACCGGCACTTTTCAATTTTCTTCCCTGGAGTACCGGAACTTTTCATTAGAGGAGGAGAGTACCGGTACTCACAGGGGCTTAGCAGCACGCAGTTCTTAGCTATTCCCAGAGTGTCAGTGAATCACAGAGCACCTGATTGGCTGGCTGTGGTGTGTGATCAGCCAGCAGAGCTTGCGCTGCAATCAGCAGAGAGCAGTATCTTCACTTGCTTGAATGAATGAACAACGTGTGCGCATTAATCGTGTCTTGCATCGCCATCTTGCACACAACCACCCATTCTCATTGCCCGATTATGTTAAGATTAGTCTTGTTGTGCAGGCTGATGTATGCACAATCGGTCTGCCCGTCCGGGTCTGTTCCGATGTGCTTTGGAGCAGGCCGATTGTGTGCCCGGCCACCGGGCGCACTTTAGCAGACACAGGTGTTCTGGCTGGGGCTCTGACCAACATTAATCTGCATTGAGCTTTATCTCGCCTGTCATGAGGTACAGAGGGGAAAGAGGTGGGCCTGTGCTTCTCCACAACTGCTTGGATTAAAGAGAGAGAAAAGGGAAGAGAGGTAGGGAAATAGAGTGATGCAGAAAGAGGACAGAGTGATTGGTAAAGACAGGGAAAAGAGATGAAAAGCTCTAGAAAGACAAGAGAAAGAGAATGAAGTAAGGCAACTGAGTGAAGGAGGAGAGAAACATAGGAGAGAAAGAGACTGGGCAAGGGAGAGTAAGACAGATAAGGCAGAGGAGAGAAAGGAGAAGTGTGGATAGACTAATATAAGGAAGGAAAAAACAGGTGCAAGACATGAGGGATAGATAGTAGAAACTAGTATGGGAAAGGTTTAGGCATGTGAGATAGACAAAAGTCAAGGGGTGAGAATAAATGGGTGGGCATGGAAAATAGGTGTTTCATGGGTAGGAGGAGGAGAGACATCAGGAAGAAATAAAGGGGAAAATGCTTGTGGACACCATGTAGCAACGCATCAACAAGGGAATCTCGAAAGGCTCTTTTTGTTCTTTGCTTGGTCATCTGGCAACTCTAACATAACCTTTAAGTGGTTCAGTGTTTGCATAAGAGTCCTGCAAGAATTCCGTAGGGGTGCGAGCAATCTATTCTAATGTATACACCTCATACGCTTTGCAGCTCCCATTTAAATGCTGATCTATAAAAAAATATAAAGGATATAGATGAAATTATAAAATCAGCTTCAAATGAAAAACATACTTTTTTTTTTTGAGTTTTATTCTAATCAATATCTGTGCCACAGCTTCAACCTTCAAAACAGCTGACCCTGTACTATGACTCTTTGAACGGCACATTGCCCTGTCCCTTCAGTATGCACATGCCTACCTGTCGGGATGTGCCTCTATCCCCATGCTCTTGACTGTGTGCATAACTGTGCAAGTGAGTAGGGCTTCGACTTGAGGCCACAGCCAAATCTGTAATCAAGGAAAGATACATCTATTGTACATCCTTCAACAGTTGAGAACCCCTGAGTCTCACAGGGCCTGTTTTGCGTGCCCCACGTGGGCAAATCACTTGACCTCAGTCAGAATCTTATTAAAGAGTGAACTCAAAAAACGTTCTCCAACCTACCACCCCATATGTAATGCTTCTTTCTCTCTTCTGAACTATCACTCCTTATACAAACTTGCAGTGAGGCAACTTCTCTTTGCTCTCAAAATTTGTCAATCTCCTAACTAGAAAGGGATCATGGTTTATTATTGCGCATGTTTCTTTCACAAATTGCCCACAGTATCCATAATTGTGCATAATGTGACAATACAAATAGCTTTCATGAACCATAAGTGCAGAGTCAAATTGCACACAGGAAATGTGAAAGTTACCGTTAAAATTACCCTTTTGTACACGCATAGACACAAAGAATGCTCCACAGATGGCAGAACAGTTGCTGATTTACTGTGCACAGTTGCACACCAAGAAAATCCTAAATGTTTGTCTCCCAACCACGCCCTTAGCCACGCCCCAATCCCCGCCCCTTCCGTTAAAGCTGGTGAGTACCTGCACTTATTTTTTTCCATTTAAAGCACTGGGAGGGGCACATGCTATTCAACCACAGTCTAGAGCGTTACACAACTTTGAAAACATTACCCCTTCTGAACTGTGACCACTGCAATAAAAAGGGCCACGGAGGGTCACATATTTGTGTGAACTTTAGGTAAAGTAAACAGCAAGTAGACTGTCTGTTATTGACTTTTGTGGTACTTCTGGGGTGTATTTTGTGTCTGAGTGAGCGAACTGTACACCTTTGCCATTTTACTTATTTCTTGAGTAAATGATTTGCCATTACTCGACAGTCGTGTTGTTATGAACCATCCTGTTGTCGATATATGGCACTGTTGCTATGTTGTGTGAACACTGATAATTGTAAGGAGGGTGCTACTCTGTCGAAGTTCATTCTTGTATAATAATGTGATTGTGGTGTTGCATTGTACCCATGAGAGTGTTGAAAGGTGCACGGAAATGGCCCTGGAATGCAGAATTAACCTTGTAAATCCGACCACCAGGCGCGTGTCTCGATCAGAGCCTGGAAACTCTATCCCAGTGTTTCCCAAACTGTGGTCCGCGGACCCCCAGGGGTCCGTGGCACATTCCCAGGGGGTCCACAGGCAGCAGTTTTAATAGCACTGCAAAGTTCCTTGTATAATTAGCCATTTTCGAGCGACAATAAAAGTGTCAAGAAAATGCCAGTGATTAATGTACCTGCTGGAGAGAGATGAGTTTTGTCCAGTGACAGATTTAACTTATGTAGCACAGAGGGTTAATATGCCTACTGCAAAGAACGTGTACCATGCATTTTAAACAGTATTTTATGTGCATAGGTCATTGGGTTACTGCTTTTGTCACAGATTCTTTTGTTACTGTGCAATTCATAAGAGACAATCGTAATCTAGCACAGTGACCTATAAACTGTCATCAAAGAGCTGCTTGCAAACTGCATGGTACAAATTAGTAACTTATGTATTTTCCCAGTCTATCATTAGCCTGATGTTGCTAAAAAGGTTTATTTGGGTGGAAATACATTTTGATTGTTAAAGTCAATGCTAACCACTGTGTTATGTTCTGAATCCTGAGTTTGTGCTTCTCCAGACCAAGCACTCTTTAAAAATGCCTACCAGTATGAATGACGTGAATCCTACACCTTGTAGTCCCCTCTGCCTTATGTAACATTTTCTATATACTGATTTACACGTATGATTCATTGTCTCTATATGTGTGTGATGTAAAGTGCTCTGACATCCTACAATGGTATGAGAGAAGCTATAAAACAAATGAAATACATGTGTCAGAGGGGCCATGGAGAGATGAGAGGCACTGTTGGAGGGTGATAATAAGGGAATCATTGAAGAACCCCAACAAGGATTTTCGTATCCTGGTGCATAGTAAGGTCTTCACTTACTATTCTTTAAAAACCAATATAATTAATTATATAATGATAAATGTGTTGTAGACTGCACCATTGTTTCCTAAATTTTTTGGGGGAGAGCCTCCCAAAGCCTCCTTTGTAGTGGTCAGGCTCACGCACTGCACTTGCTGTGCACCATATAGGTCCTGGTCTGAAAACATTTGCCAGGGCTGCTTTGGGTTTCCAGTCTGGCCCTGGCAGGAGCAGGAGCCTCATACTGCAAAATAAAACCAACCATTCAAGGTTAGTCACGGAGATGCAGCACCAACCTTCCCATTAAAAGTTTGTTTTTTGCAAATTCTTTCAATATAAAATACTAAAGGGGATATTTACAACAGAATTGGCGGAGTGTGTCGTTAGCCTCCTAGGTTTAACGACACGCTCCGCGCACTTCAAACGCAGGGCTGCACCATATTTACAAGAATATGGTGCAGCCCTGCGTTCCCCTGCGCTGGTGCTACACTTAGCAGTGTAGTGCCAATGCAGGCACCCTTGCACCATAGTGCAAGGGTGCCTGCATGCAGGGGAAGATTGTTTATGTGCAGGAAGTTCCCCCTGCCTGCACATGAACAATTTTGAAATGCTGTTTTGTCACTTTTGTGTGCTTCCTAATGCAGCACACATGAAAGTTACAAAATGTCTTTTTTTTTTAAAGATTGTTTATGTGCAGGAAGGGTCACCTTCCTGAACATAAACAATCCAAGGCGTTTTGCTATTTCCATTGGAAAAAGCAAAAACATGGAGTAATAAAGCATTTCTCCTCGTTTCGCCACTTAAGACCAGGTTTTCCCTGGTCTTAATTTTGGCGCTGCCTCCTATTTACGCTGCCCTTGTAAATAGAGGGGTGCGTCAAAATCAATGGGTGTTCTGGTGGAACGCCCACCTCAACTCCCACTGCCCACCCCTTTCACGATAAGCATTGCATGAAAGGGGCCTTATTTACAAGGCAGTGTTAAGCCACTTGGCTTAAGCTGCCTTGTAAATAAGCGAAGCCCCTATTGCCACGGGAACATCGCAAAAAGTGACATTCCCACGGCGATAGGGGCTTGTAAATATGCCCCTAAAATCCTGAGTAATTCGAGTATTTGTTTTGTGTGCACACGTGTTTATTTTTTTCGAGTTACTGTTTTAATGTTTGAAATTTAAATCCTACAAATATCTTGGGGGTCCCCGGCTTCCAGTGGTGACTCAATGGGGGTCCTCAGGAGTCAAAAGTTTGGGAACCACTGCTCTATCCCATTCTCATACCACTGTATCTCCAGCTTCAATGACCTGATGACCTGTAACGTGGCCCAAGTTTGACTACTCGTTGTCAGAAATAACTTGTACGTGACTAAGTTCAAGGGTCAACACATTAGATTACACTTTTGGCCCTCTTGCAATCTGAGTGGACTCTTGACCTTGGACGGTAGAGGGCAGCGGTGAAGCACGTCCTAAGGTGAAAGTGAAGACACTTCACAGCGGAACCACTCAGGCACTGGGGGCTTTACAGTCACCACAATTTACTTCAGTCTGTGAGGGAGAGCGAAGGGCCCTGACATATGGCAATACGACATTCATTTTAAGGAAAACCAGGAGGAGTCGCGGTGCAGGACCCAGTGCAGGTAACCCAATATTCCCCAAGCATTAGGGACATTTGATTTGTGAAAACTCTAGTCTAAAAAGGGATTAGGCACTCAAGTGAGAACCCTGCCAAAGACAGACAACATTAACCTTTGTTCACACTTTCCACGGAAGACGATAAAGTTTACAAATCTAATGTAGTTTCTAAGACGCAGCATCACATTTGTATCTCGCCTTTTAATATTTGAATAGCTCTGTATGGCCAATTGTGGAACAATGGTTTCGTCTGTCGAGCAAGAGCGTTCTTTGTCACCCCTCTTTTACTGCTGAACGCAAGCATCTGTTTACTGTGGACGGAGACTTCATAAATCCGGGAGAATTATGACAGGCCTTGCAGATCAGCCGTGGTAAAATGTGTTTTTCTAGCTCTCGGGTTTAGAAAAAAGGCTCTGAAAACAGACGATTTTAAAACTGGTTTGAAGTTCAGTTTGTTTCTTTTATGAATTGAATAAATCATTTGCAGACTCGCCGCCATTTAGCACTTCCGAGTACTATCCTCTATAGTGCACTGGCCTGCTTCGTTTTACACAATTAATGAGTGAAAATAAATAAAAAAGCGACCCAGCTATAATTTGCCGTGATAGATAATGTAGATATCTAATTTTTCAAACTGTAAGAGAATTTTAGTGTCGATCTAAGATTGCTGGATATGTTTGAGAAATGTCAGTCGTTTAGTGTAAAACTTCCAGAGAGATGCCGGGCTGTAATTGGTAGGTATCTTACACAGATGCTGAGCTGTGATTTGCCAACATCCTCCAGCTGACGGTGCATTCTTACAGACGCCCCGCATTGTGCTTATATGAAATCTCTCTTTTATCTATGAGACTATGTTCATGCTATGGCTCGGACCCACCTCAACTGGCCTATCAGAGTTCCATTTGTACAACAACATGAGTATTCCTGGCTAAGGTGAGCAGATCCATGCCCAGATTTAGCGTCAGGGTTGCTTCACTTTTTTGGCGCAGCCTTGATCAAAATCCATTTTTTGATTTACAGAGCCACGGAAATCATGATTTGTGTGGCTGTGTAAAAAAAGAAACATAACGCAGCTCATAGAGTTGCCTTGCATTACCTTGCATCAGGTAGGTGTTACATGGGTGGTGCATAGGCGTTCCCATGCATCTACTTATTTATTTCGATGAAATCCCATATTTACAAAGAATTGTAAACATGGCTTTGTGCTAAAATTATGTGCCTACCTAAGGCTAGTGTAAGGAGGAGAAATCTCTTTATTTTGTCTCTGTTATTTCCTCTTTGCATGTGTGGTGCATTCTGCAGCTAACTACAAAGTGGAAATAGCCACAAAGGATAGTTTTTGTGCAGTTAGGTATGTCTTCCTGCACAAAAACGAACCTGACCCCACTGCAGGCACCCTTGCGTCATGACACAAGAGTGCCTGTGTTGGCTAGGCAGCCTCAAGTTCGACAGAGCTAAGAGAGAGCAGAATTGCACCATTTCTTTGAAAATATGATGCTGTTCTGCTCTCTCCTTTTCATGCACAGGAGTGCTGCAACTTCACTGCAAAAGGGGTCCTCCTTTTAGGACAGGATCCTTCACCCATGGCATGCTTCGTCACAGGGCCCACCTCAAGCTGCAATTTGGAGAAATGCCTTATTGGGCTACAACCTTCCCTGGAGAGTAATTGTTAAGAGCATGTAACGCAGAGGGTAAGCCACTATGACAGTGATGTAGGTGAGGTATATCAGTGGTGCAGAGAGGAGGTAAGTAGTTAAGGAAACTGGATTAAAACTGCGTTTTGGCAGACTAAAGCTTTATTGTTGTCTCCAGTGGTAAGGACTAAAAAGCCAGTGGTTCAATTCACCCAGAGAGAGAAGTCGACATGTGTGTTAGACAAATGCCCTCAGGGAGGTGCAGTGGCATTCAGAAGGAGCATTTCCTCTCTGCTTATCTATATATGTAGTTAGAAGAGCAATACGATAGGCTAGCTGGGACCAAATGACTTTTCTGGTAGACATCCACAAGCATGTTTCCTGTGTGAGTCAAGGTCAATGCCCCAACTCAACTTTCAGCCATAATGCATGAGAGCCCATCAAGCTGTCCATGAAAGGTGAGTTCCATGTATGTCCTGTGATCACTCATAAACCAAAATACACCTGAAACTTCCCTGCCCTCCCAGCCTTTCATTTTTGTGCTAAAAGCTCTCAATCTATCTGCAGGATCCAATTCTTTCGTTTCCATCTTTCAGAAGCCACACCAGTCCAAAAAGTTCTTCATTTACCTGCAGGACTACTTTCAGCAGCTGTAACGTTTCTCTGTATGGACTATTTGTTCCCCTAAATTCCTGTTTTGTAATGGTATCCTTTGTCATTGTGAACAGATACAGAGAGGGTGGCAAGGACACTGGAACAGGGGAGCATGTATACTGGGGCAAGGAGATACTGACACAGGAAGGAGAAGACCCGGCAAAGTGCACATGGAAGACAAAAAACATGGGCATTGGGAGAAAGAGACTCTGGGACATGAAGATATACACAGGTAGATGAAGACATGGTCACTGGGCCATGAACAACTTGACTCAGGGAAACACTAACATAGGGAAAAAAGGCCATCAGCCAGATTAACAAAGGTAAACTTAGACCAAAAGTCTAGGTTTAGACCTGATGTCTAAGGGCCCGATTCATAAAGGTAAACTTGGACATTAGGTCTAAGTTAACCCTTGTGAATTGGGTCCTTAGACTTTTAGTCTAAGCACAGGACCAATTCACAAAGGGACTTATGACTCGTAAAGTTACGAGTGCGGAGCCTCCACACTTGTGGCGAAATCTCTGCACTCGGGCAGAATCGCTTCACTGCAGTGCGGAGATTCTGCCCCAAGTGAAGAGACTCCACTGTCGGAACTTTAGCCCAGTGACCATGTCTTCATCTACTTTATGAGTCGCAAGTCCCTTTGTGAATCTGGCCTTTAGACTTCAGGTCTGAGTTTACCTTTGTGAATTGGGCCCAAAGATGCTAAAATAAGGAGGCATGGACAGTGGTGCATGAACACAATGATAGATATACATATTCAAGGGATGTTGTAGGAAAGTAGGATCTGCTTCTTATGGTTACCCCCACTTTTTGCTTGATGTTACACTGTTTTTGACTAGTCTGACTGGGATCCTGCTAATCAGGACCCCAGTCTATCTGCTTTCTCCTTAAACTGTCATGCATTTACTTAGGTACACTCCAGATTGGATACTGGGGTAACCTTGTCAGTCCCTAGTATATGGTGCACATGTTCCCAGGGCATAGGTACCCCAGAGGCCTCCCATGGGCTGAAGCATGTATTGTGCCACCCATGAGAGGCCATGCAAAATGGAACTACAGGCCTGCCATAGCAGCCTGTGTAAGATGGTGCATGAACCCCTTACTTTAGATATAGGTTTGCTATATCTATACAGACCCCCCAGGATATTGCGGCATAAATTTGCAAATTTTGCAGCACAAAAATTGAAATTTAGCGGCACAAAAATGAAAATTTAGCGGCATTATTGCGGCACTTTATTTTACTCGTAATCATTTCTTTTCAGCCCTAAATCAATGGAACCGGTTTTAGCATAGTATTCCATTTTGAAATAGGCATGTTTAAAGTTTCTGCAGCTCTACAGAAGCACAGCTCCAATCTACTAACCTAGTGGGAGGGGGCCGTATTTCTCCCTGGGATGTTCTAGCGCCCATGCATGCACCCCTGCCGGGGCACCACTTTCACTGCTCCCTGGGTGCAGTCACACAGCCCCCCTTCGCTCCATGGGTGCAGTCACACAGCCCCCCTTCGCTCCATCGGTGCAGTCATACAGCCCCCCTTCGCTCCATGGGTGCCGTCACACAGCCCCCATTCGCTCCCTGGGTGCAGTCACACAGCCCCCCTTCGCTCCCTGGGTGCAGTCACACAGCCCCCCTTCGCTCCATCGGTGCAGTCACACAGCCCCCCTTCGCTCCATCGGTGCAGTCACACAGCCCCCATTCGCTCCCTGGGTGCAGTCACACAGCCCCCCTTCGCTCCCTGGGTGCAGTCATACAGCCTCCTCTTGTGTCGCGGGCACTGACTCCCTTTTATGGGTAGTGCTGACAGGACAGACATCTCGCAATAATCATCCTTCAGAACCAAGTTCCCCAGTTCCAAATTCGGCAGCTCTGACCATGGTGTCACATCCTCTCCCCCACTGAACACCATACTGCCCCACTGAGAGAAACTCGCACGGCCATCAACTATAACCCAATTGTGCCCTGCTATAAACACCTGGTTGCGGCTCAATTCAAATTACGCACTAGACAAGAGCAATATGCTGCCTACAAAAAAAAGTAACATCATCCTGGGAAAAGCAAACACTCATAGGGAATGCAAAATTAAGTAAAGCATGTGAAATGTAAGCAGGAACAACATGCTTACTTTAACGCTTTTACACTCACTATTCACAAATCAGTGAGTGCTTTTGCCTGAAAAGTTAAGGACATGACTACAGGGCACAGAATGGACCCATTTCAATGTCCATTGCTTATATACTTACAGAACGTAAGCAGTATGGTTTAAAAAGACCACATTCGTGAACACAGAGCCGCAGTACGTATTTTGTTTTCCAATCCACGTGTTGCAGTACCTCCAGGATTGGTGCACTAGTTCCCCGCCCGGGGGAAAACAACACTATTCAAAGAAAGACAAGTAAACAAAAGTAGCGCTTCACTGGCAAACTCTGTAGAGTGGCGCAAATGTGTTTGGGTATGAATAAAATCAATCTGGCCACTTTGCTACCACTCTGTCTGGCTCTATTTAGTTATTTTTCATTTTTGAACCTTTTATTCCCACAGCTGCACTTTGGAACAGTGCTTTCAATGGGCCGGTACTGTGGGGTACGGAGTACCGGCACTTTTTTTATTTTGAGCGAGAGTACCGGCACTTCTCAGAAACAAGCAGGTACTCTGGTACAGAGTACCTGCACTTCTATTTATCCATTTCAAGCACTGCTTTGGAATGGAAAAATGTCAGAAAAAGACGACAGTTACAGTGTTTTTCTTTTTTGGATCCATTTCACAGGGGAACAAATCAACGAAAGAAGAAAAGAGAGGGTGAGAACCGTTTATGAAGTCAGGGTTTTCAGTAAGAGAGGAGGAGCTGCTAGACAGAGGGAATAAAAGGGAGGAAGAAAGAAAGGGGGGAGGGCAGTTGAAGCGGCAGAGCAGACACTGTCATTGTATTCTGTGCGCAAGAAGGAAAAGACCGAGTCCTTTTCCTTCTCTGCCCGCCCCGCCCGTCCCCGTGTTGGGATCCTAATTTTTGACATTCTTTCCGGCAATTATATGAACAGCAGTCGAGCCTCCAAGCTGGAGAGCAGAGAAGCGATACTTTCCTTTTCTCGCTCCTCTTTCATAAATATTGTAATCGAGGAAGCAGGCAGCTAATACGGCTGTACAGCGCCGTTTCATGGGGTGACGTATGCGCGTACAGCTAATAAAATGGCATAATTTTTGTATGCCTGCCAGGAGACTTTTTTCGCGGCCGGTTTGGTAAATATCGCGGCCGTCGCGCTTGCCAGCTGATTTCGCAATTTTTTCGTAAATCGCGAAATGCTGGAGGGTCTGTGTGGTGGGCTGGCCCCACGTGTTCAAGTGACAAAGTAGACGTAGCCGAGATGATTTACTTGTAGGTTATTCAGTCCTTAAGTAGAGTCGATACAAAGCTACAGCAAGCCCCACCAGGAGCAGCCTCCTAGCTGCTCAGCCCATCTTCCAACTGACTCCACACACACCAGGCACCCAAACATTCCACTCACACTAACATTCTACATGGAACACTCACCCTGGCTGAGCAGCTAGGTACAGGATGATAGGGAACATATTAACATGACCTGAGGATACTACAGTCTGTCTATAGGTTACTACACTTAAAACCTATAAGTCACCCCTCTAGCAGGCCTTAACAATCCTGAAGGCAGGGTGCTGGGTTTTATGTGAGAGGGTGCCCCTGCATGAGCAGAGCCCCTCTGCAGCCTTCGGAGACCATTCTCCCGGGTTGTCAGTGACGCAGCAAGACATATAGGTAGAGGTGCATTATATGCTCGCGTAAAATGCTATCTCGAAACGGCCGCAACAAACCATGTTGTGTTTGGTATCAAACACCTTGGAATCATACCTCCACACCGGTAACCGGTGTGGGAGGTATGATTCCACCCTTCTGAAGCGCGCTTCGTGGGGTCCCTGGTCTTCCCGGTACCAGCCTTCTCGACCCGGACAGCACAAAATGGTTGCTGCCAGCCATAGACATATTTCTGCCCTCCTGCTGCTGAGCCAAACTCGAGCAGAGGAAGGCAGCACAATAGGCATCCTGTCACAGGGAGGTGTGACCACCTCCCAGACAGGATTTAGTGTATTGGGGCTGGGTGGGTGCACTTCCAAAGTGCCTGAAAGTCTGCATCTGGGGCACACTTGGTGTCCCTGTGCATAGTCCAGTTCAAACCAGTTCTGGGAGCCATTGGCTCCTGCTCTGGCGTGAAACTGGACAAAGGACAGGGGAGTATCCTCCCCACTGTCCTGCCCCTCCCTTGGGAGGGTCCTCTGAATCTGTCCAACCCTCTCCTGTGGGTACAAAAGGGCTTACCTGGCTGTAGGACCCTAGATTCGACGTGGACAAGATTCTGATCAAGAAACCATTGACCTTCGACCGTCTGGACACTCTGGACTTCGCTGGACTTCAACTGGGCCCGACTTCGTCTCCCTCTCCGTCCAAAGCATTGTCTGTGCCCATGCACCATACAGGCTCCGTGCACGACCTGTGGAGCATCAAGGACAACTGAAGTTATCTCCCTTGGGGTGAAGGAGTCACTCCCCCGCATTCACAGGCACCATAACACAACTGACTGGTCTGCTGATCCTGAGCTCCTGTGAACTCCGAAGGCTCCAGCAACACAGGAGGGGTGGGTTCCTATGTTTCTTGAGGTCGAGCTGCCCTCTCACCAAGTTTGAGGCCAGTATCCCTCGTGGGGACAGCATAACCTGAACCCCTGTGCACCGCGTACTTTTACAAGTGCATATGCTTGTTGGCGTTCTACAACTACGTGCATTAGGCTATCAATAGCCCCAACCTCTGCACACATTTTGTACAAAGGACATTGGCCTCCTCATACTCTGTGTCCTGCAAGCTGTTACTTTGTGAAACTGCTAGAGGTCCCCTCGCGACTCCTGTGCCTTCGGCCTGTGGGTCCACTTGAGGGACAACACTGCTTTCCTTGGGATCCCCTGGTTGCTCCAGGCTTGCCCTGAGTCCCCTTGCTGTGGTGAGTCCCCTAGTCCTTGCTGGGCCAGACCGTAACCTTCTTTGACCTTCTTTGTGGGTTGCTGCTGCCAAGGCTTGTTGGTGCTCAGCACTCGACATCCTTTATGGGACAGCTTGTATCCGGCTCCTGGTTGTCCTCAACATCTCCTGGTCCCTGCAGCTGTAGAGTCAAGGTCTCCATCTTCACACCTGAAGCACCCGACATCGGTGGGCATTTGTCTACCGAGCCCCTGGTCACTCCTGAGTGACCCAGACTCTGTCCCCTCTGCTTTCATGTTCCTTCCATCAAGAATCCACCTGTGGGTTCCAACGGACACTTTTCTTCTTTCCAGCAGTGGCATTTCTTTGAAGACTCCCACTGAGAACGACGGCGGTTTCAGATGCCACTTTGACCCTATGCACCCGGCTTCCCTGGGATAGGTAACTCTGGTACTTTGGTATCCACTGGTGGGGTGGCTCTCTAACCTTCTAGGTTCCAAAGGGTTTCTTCGTAATCCACTGGGAAGGGTCCTTAAACTTTAAAACTACAACCGCGACGCTCCCATTGAATTGTACGTAGCACGCGGTCGTGTTCCCACACTGCACCCGTCATCCGTGGTGTCCCTACTTACTCACCTTGGGTGGTTCCTTAGGGTCCCAGCGATTCTACATCCTCTAGACAGTGTCTTGACTCGAGTCGTGCTTCTTATACCACTATTTTAGCATATGGTTTGGTCTCCCCCTGGAGCCCACTCTGTATTAGTGCTACTTACGATTGTTTCTGTGCTACAGTATATTGTGCTTTGTGAGTATCTTCATGTAGCAGATACTGTGAGGTATTTAAGGTGTGCTATAATAATAAATACATATTTTTATAACTACTGTGTTGTTATCCTTTCATTTAACCAATACAATAAGGATGCATTCTGGTGAAACAAGCTGCTTAACATTCCTTCAAGACTAAGCCTGAAGGCTGCTCTCCACGGCTACCACTTGGATAGCTTTCTAAGGTTATATTTGACCTCTTAAATCACCATAAGGGTTGTTTGGACTGGTGCAAGGTGACCACTTTAATTAGTGGACAGCATATACCAGGCCAACTTCTCACAGATGTGGTACAAAAAGCCTTGGTCACTGGGATGTCGAGACAGACACTGATGCAAAGATAAGCTGGCTAGTTTATAGGCACTGGGACAGGGAGTCATATACATAGAGACATGGACAATCATGCATACACACACATGCACACACGCACACACACACGCACACACACACTCACACACACTGATGAGCACTGAGACTCTGAATCAAGGTAATATAATGCAATGTAGTCTGTTGACATAACAAGTGAAAGAAGTGTTGCCAAATCATGTCAAATTCATTATATATTCCTGTCTGTGCAGTTGTGGTAATTTCAGCTTTAAAGTTTTTGGGAGAACCATGTTTTATGACATTTTATGTTTGGTGATTTGCATGGGCATATTTTGATTCCATTGGTTGTTTGTGTAAGGTCTCCTATAATGGTGCACAATTTTGTGTGTTCAGTTTTACTAATGAAGACTTCTTTTTTCATGCAGACTGAGCAGAAGTGGGTGTCCAAAGTATTTTTAACACTGAGACAGGGAGAGTCAGCCTACAGATTAGAAAGACATGGAGACAGACACTGTCACAAGAAGGCTTTTGTGAAGGGGTGCTGCCAATTTAGTACACCAGGATTTTTTTTGTTTTTTAATCACTTGATTTTTGGATCGCTACTGTGAGTGAGTCTCACTACCGGAGTCTCACTCACGATAATTGCATTGTATTTGAGCTGCTTGTGTTTACCACCAGTGTCCGCCTTTTAAGATAAAGCAACTGCAGCTTAGTTACGGTAAGGAGCACATGAACATGTGTTCACACATTTGTGCACACGTGTGCAGGCTGTCTGTGAGAGACTACAATCTTGTGCAGCCTAGTAACTGCACAAAGGTAACCTGCTTGTGGCAGTTGCAAATTCAACCTGTCAAAATACCCCTAGTTAACAGGCCTAAACCTTTGTTTTATTTGTAATTACGTCACCCCTATGTAGGCCTTATTGCCTATAAAGGAAGGGTGCAGCTATTTTAAAGTAAGGCAAGGAGAAATTAATGTTGAACATGTCCGCACAGTGAAATATTCCAAAAAACGATTTTCACTGTAGCACGGCTGCTGCCATAGGGAATCATTGTGCAACACTGTTACATTTAATAAATGCTAAATTCAGATTGGTAGCAGCTTGAGAAATACTACTTACACTCATTAGAATTGTAATTTAAAATCCTCATTAATGGTAAGGTCTGATTTCAAATTATTGTTTTAGAAGAGCCACTCTTACAAAGTTGGCATTTTCCTGCCTAATGTTTCTGGGGCCTTTCTGTGAGTGGCCAGCTGCCTTTGCAGGTGATCGCTTTCCCACTGGGAAATGTGTATTAGAACCAGTTTTATAGGGAGTTGGTCTTCCTGACAGTGTGGCTGGGGAGGAGTTCTGCCCTGCCCTAATTACACTTCTAAGGGGCAAAATGAGCCTAAGATCTTTGTAATCAGCCCAATGGAGCCCGAAATATTCACTGTTACATTTTGTGACCTTTGACCTTTTAAGAGCGAGGGAGCACATGGGGCTCTGTCACATTTCTGACATCTACCTTGGGGTGGGCCAGTGCCTGGGGTCAATGCAACATTATCAACTGAATTATTGGGGAGAGGGGCATGCATGAGGCCCCTCCTCCTCTGACTCCAACTGGGGCGAAGGACCCAATGAGGGAAGCTTAGATGGGGACACCATCTCCAGGCCCAGAAGACAGATGCAGGGTCCTGGGAGCAGAAAAGGATATGTTTGTTGTATCTTGCTTAGCACGGAGCTGTGTCCAGGGAGCCAGCTGGGTTTTTGGGGCTCTTGGGTTCCCCCTCAGCATCAACAGTGGAAAAGCATCAGGGTGTCCCGGGTGGGACTGACACTCTAAAAGAAAAGAAAAGAAAAGGGAAAAACAAGAAGTGCAGAGCAAGGCCGCATTTGTAAACAAAGCAGCAGAAGTGGCAAATCAAATATGCATTTTTTTCTGGCTTTTAGTGCCACATAATGCCGTACGCCGCTTAATTGACAAATGTTTTGTAGCTTGTGGTGCCCCAATCTGGGCAGGGGCACCACCATTGACATGGAGCAGTGTTGTGGGGGGCTGCAGGAGTTCTATCATCCCCCCAGCTGAATTCTAAAATAAACTACTCATAAGTCTCCGGGGCCCGGAATCCATAACCCCAGGAGATTTTCTAAAGCACCCCAAAGCTGGAGCGTTTGCTGTAAAGCCTAGGAGTGCAAAGACCTCCTGTGTTTGGTTACATGGCTGTATGTTATCTGGCTTACAGGTATAAAAGGAAGACGTAGACACATGTTATGTTGATTTTTACTTTTTTATTGACCACATATTGCTGATAGCGGTTTTTGATAAACATTGCAATTCTTCATTGACAATGATAATAAAAATTCATTTAAGCATAGTTACTGATTTCAGTGATATTAAGGAGATTTCTTAACAAGTGATTATGGTTCGTATAATGTGGCAATTACTTAGAAAAAGCCATTAGGCTTGCCTTATATATTGATTTGGTGACCCCTTTACAATGCCAATAGACCTCCTTCATTTAAAGTGATACAAGCCTATTTAGTGATGTTCTATCTGATATAGGTGGGGGGCACTGTGATTTCGGGGGTCGTGACCCAGTAGCGGGCAAATTTGATTTCAGATGGTAATTCCATCTGTCTGATGAATAGATTTGTAAATTATTGCATAGTATTCGGTAGCATGTATATGCGTGCGTGTGTGTGTGTGTGTGTGCTGTAAATGCAGTTATCCTTTTTCAAAGATAAAACACTTTATCATTTATTGAGTGTTATTATTGCTTGCCAGCAAATGGCAATTACTAGCCCATACCACCTCCACTGAGTATTCCTTGGACTGCTCTGCACCTCTACTCTGAGAAAGTTAAGTGCTACATGGGGGTGCATTGGGGTGCTTAGTTCCCAGACAGAGACAATTGTGGAGCTACTACTTGCACAGGCTTCACATCCAGCACAACTAATAACCCAATTTCTTACAAAGGCGTAGACACTAGAACATGGAAACAGTGACAGAGAAATTGTCATCAGGATAAATGGGTGTGAAGATAAGGAGGACAGAACATAGAGGAAAATGAGGAAGGGAACAAATGCACCACACAAACACAATGGCAAGGAGTCATGAAACATCTACAACCTGAGACATATCTCAGCAAACATTCATAAAGTTGGACAGCTCTCAGTGCCAGGATGCTGTAACATTGCCAGGTTCACAAACACCATCTACTAATAAGAACAGTGATTAGGAAAAGTACTTCAAACCAGTCTGCTACAATTTCTCCCGATTATACTGGGCTAAAAGTGTCTGCCAAGCAAAACAAAAATAAGCAACCAGTGTTCACACTGCAAATGTGCTGACCAAACAAAGTGTCAAGCAAATTATGCAGCAGATATCATTGATTTAACAAATGTTTGACTGTAGTTAAAGTTATGATTACCATAGTTGTTTTATTTAATATTTCACATTTTTTAACTGGAACTCAGTAATATTTGTTGATGTTTTCGACAAATATGTTTCTTTATTACGCTTGCTAGAATTTCACCCCACCTTCTGATAAATACCAGAGTCCCTCTTTAAGCAATGCCAATGGGTTTATTTATTTATATATTGTTAATTTAAATATATAGACCTGCATGCTCATGTAATGTACATACAACAAATTGCACCCAGTGCCAATCTGTGCTTTTGTTTGCTTAAAAGCTGCAGAATTGTCAGCAATAGTGGTCAGACCACTCTTATCTGCCTCGCAAGAGCTATTCGTTGCTCTCATGAGTAAATCTCGCTATGATCATCATTCATTTCCTGTGTCTTCAGTTCAACTACAAGCGTCGATCAATACAAGTTTTGGCCGGAGGAAGCCATGATCTGCATTGCAGTAACAACCCTTCAACACTTGTGACTTGCTCAGCCCTCTTCCTACCATCGTTGAGGGTGCAGACTGAGCAGGCCACTGCCAGAGGTCCAAGACGTTCCATAATAGAACAGAGATTGGGGAAGTTTCTAGTTCCTTTGACGATTGCAAAGGTCCATTGTCGTACCTCCGAAACACTGATTTTCCATCTTCCTGGAATTTAGTCAAAAGAAATTCTCCTCTATCCTGTGGTGTACATGGTTCAGGAAACCTGATTGTTCTGCATTCTTAAGCAGTTTGATGAAAAACCTCTGCTTATATTTGGAAATGTAGTTGCTGTTGTGCCATTACCCAGGACATTGGTCTCAAATAGATGTAAAAGAGCAACCACGACAATGGAGAGAGCAGTGGGGCACAATATATGATGACTTTAGGTGATGAGGTGGCCGTATCCGTTTTGATCAGCTTTCTACAATTTAAGAGGACACTCTTAGAAAGTGCTTGTGATCACAGCACATATTTCCAAGGACAATATTATTTTTGATCCACTGTGTGGCAGACTATGGGGAGATTATGTATGATTAGGATTCCTTTTTGGCCAAATTTGCTATCCCTATTGGACAGCAAATTTTCTCTGCACCAAAATCCAATTCGCTGCTCATATAGAAAGTTGTTTGACTTCATGAAAAGATGGTGCCAATTTTCCCCCTTCATGATTTTGTTCAGAAAACCAAGGTTTCAGATGGGTCTATAATTTGCCAGCTCAAGAGGATCTGTAATTAGTTTCTTCAGCATAGACATAACTATGGCATGCAACAGAGTCATTGGGATAAAGCCATTCAGAGAAGAAGTATTAATAGTTCTTGTGAGGTCTAGAACAGGATAGCGATTATGAGTTGTGAGGAATTCTATGCAGAAACTCCAGGCAGCAAGAATTACCAACACTGGCCGGAATCTCCACCCAGAATTCCTGAAATTACAAGCTAGACCACTCGGAATGGGGAATAAATGTATGGACCCGGGTTTACTGGATGGAATACTGCATGATATTCCTGGTTCTGAAGGATTTAATGGAGACTTTTACCATCTTCTCTAATATGGTTGTAAATGTCAGCAGGGACTCCTGTGCAGAAAGGAGGGGGATTGGAAAGGTAGGAGTACAGAAGGATGTTTCCAGGCAGGAGAGCATTACATGCTCCCCCGTGCCCTGGGAGAAAGCCAGGCAAGGGTCAGGGAATAGGACCAGGCTGCAATTCAGACCTTTCCCGAAGCTATTTAGCTTGCCCGATTTTACAGCTTGTACAATAGAGCCCAGCCCCTGCAGTCGAAAAATCTGAATGCGAGAACAAAGTACCATTCTAATTGTGCAACGCACAACTTTTAGTCGGGTGCCATGTGCGGTGAGTTAATCTTTTATCTTGGATACTATGCAGGATGTTTAAGGCTCATCACTGTGCTTTTTCGGCATTTGGTTTTGATCCTATTTTCAAAGACGATAATCAGGTTTTCACAGAGTTGATTGAAAACAGTTTAACACAGATCATAATGAATCAGATAATATAGAAACCCTGTGTATAGGGATCTATATAACATCAAACCTTTCCTCATCGGGGCGTGGTCTCGCTGAGCAGCGAAATGGCCGCTCCCTGAGCGAGCTCCGCCAGCTGAGACAAGATCCGGTATGATCCCATCCTCTTTAAGCATCTGAGGTGACAATATCATCGAAAATCGATCCACTGACGTTAAGCGGAGCAAATTGATACCGCTTTGGTGGAGAGGTGAGCGTTCTGTGGTTCTGCGGCTGTACGCCGCGCTCATCTCAGCTGTGTGCATGGCGGACGGTGAACTGCGTGGAAAACGCAGCACCACGAGTCCACGCCAATATCAATGAAACTCATCCGGAGCTGGGGTGTGGGCGCGGAGTCACGGGCGCCCACCCTGCGATGCAACTTGAGCATGGGGACGGCGGCTCGATCACGACGGCGCGTCTCCAGTCCCAGTGGTTGGGGCAGCCGCCATCTTGTGGTGCGGAAACGAGACGCGGGGAAGACCAGGCTATATCGCTGTAGGAGTATCCGTGCAGCGCGTGAAGCGGGAGACGCCACAGTGGATACATCCTGCACCGGCTAGAGGGCGCTGTCGACTGCGAGGATCCCAGCCCTGGTGTGAGGTAACGGGGGGGAGCCGTGGGGGAGAAGGGTTCGTCCCGCTTGGCCCGGTGCGCTGGTGCTGGCGCTGACCTCCCTTATCGTGAGCCCCCCGCAGCACAAGCTGAGCGGGCGGAGGACATCCTGCTAGCCCCCACCTGTGAAGCAGCAATCCGAGCATGAGTCGTGCGGGCGAGGCCTGCGAGGCTCGCGTGCTTTCACCCATAGTGTTTCCAAGCCAAAGTGAGGAAAGGGGTAGTGCCGGTAGGTGCTGCCCACATGTGAAACCCATTAACGCTGCAGCGATCCAATGCACTATTATTGAGTTGGCGAAGCCCCCCACTGACACATTGGGCACGCATGAACCAGATGGTAGGCAGTGGTGATTGAGCTGGCCCACCGCATTACACTCAAGCCTCGCTGGATCATCTGAGATTGGCCAGGGGCAGCGTCAACAGTGGGGTCCACTGTATGCGGTCGTGGGGGATTGCCTGAGTTCATGGTGCGCGCCAGCCCGGAGCTGTATATCCTGCAGTGAGTTGAGCTAGAGTTGATAGTTATTGGCAACACTGCTTCCGAGCGGAGTAACAGAGCAGTGAGGGGGAAGACGGATCCCAAACAGACCAAGTTGTCCTTTGATAATAAATGGTACACATGCCAAACAGACTCTGGGACTGAAGGTGTCAGTGATAACCCTCCCTCAGGTCACACTGATGACCGCGATGAAGATCTGCGCGCCTTGCTGCTGGAAATGAGGTCCAGTCTTAAGACAATCGACACCAAACTTGATGTACTTACCTCACAACTCGACCGGTTCTAGAAGCGCGTTGACATGCACGAAACCAGGCTGGATCAATTGGAGAACCGCTCGTCAGACATGCACGATTTTCAAGTAGAAGCCAAAGAACAGCTGTTGCAAATGGACAAGGTTCTGACCCTAATTAGAGCCAAAAATGACGATTTAGAAGCCAGATCCAGGTGTAATAATGTCCACATCCTTGGAATTCCTAAAACGACGGCCATTACTAAAATGGAGACATATGTGGAGGAGTTACTGCGTGACCTGTTTGGGGCCGGTCTCTCCCCAGTTTTTATTGTGGAACGAGCTCACCGCACATTGGGCCCTAGACCACCTGTGGGCGCCGCCCCGCGACCGATCCTGGCCCATCTGTTGAACTACCGGGACCGCGATGTGGTGCTCCGCATGGCCAGGGAGCAGGGGTCCATCCAAAACAAGGGCAACGCAATCTCATTCTTTCCGGACTTCACCCACACAGTTCAGGCGGCGCGGCGTGAATTCGTCCCCATTAAGTGCCTGTTGCAACAGGCAGAGATCCCCTATGCACTGTTATACCCGCCAAATTAAAGGTCACGCACGATGGCACCCCTGATTTCTTCACAGACGCTAAGTCAGTGATGAAATTCGCAAAACACGTGGGGGGGAAGAGACGCACCACTGGGACCAAAGGACAGATGAGCCCAGAGAAGACTCTTAGTGACAATGATTGAATGCTACTTATTGTTGATGATTCATATCCCTTTGCAAACTTCTCTAATATTGCAAACACATAGGTGCTGCGACACAATCCACCCAGTTAATAACAGGTCCAGCCCTGTATAGACGAAATACGTCAGGGTCATGATCCGTAGTTGCTGAACGCACACCACAGGTGCGTTGCATATTTCTCGGCCACCCCGCCTCTGGGCTGGGCTGTATGCCGTTAACTCCACGCCCTAGGGGAGAGTTTCCATGTTCTACCTCCAGGATTCGTCCTGGGATTCATTTATATTTTTGTTTTGTGAGGGTGGGTTTAATGCACAACCTAATTGGGGGGTTGGTGTGGGTGGTGGGTGGGATGGGTTTGTTATAGTTGGTAAGTTGGACAGGAAAGCAATTTACATCTCTATACACAACGCTACTATAACTCACATGCAGGGTGTTCTTGGCTCAAAACGGTTGGGCGGGCCAGATCTCCAAAAGGAAGCACATGGAACACAACATGTGCAAACGCAGCAGTGGCAGGCAGGACTATGTAACAGTTATTTGGTTACCGAGATGACATGACTAATGTGAGATTTTTAACTTGGGACGTCCGTGGACTGAATGAATACAGGAAGACTAGACTAGTTCATGCCTACTTAAATCATCATCATATAGATATATGTATGTTGCAGGAAACCCACTTAAACAGTACGTCACATGTAAAAGTGCATCACAAACACTGGGGTCACACCTTTTCCTCTATATATTCAAATTATGCCAACGGTGTAGCAATACTGATACGGCAAGGATTGAATTGGACAACGTTAGAATCACAAATAGACCCTGATGGCAGATTCGTGATACTTTGTGGGCTATTGGGGAAAGTGAAAAGGACTCTAGTGGCCATCTATGGACCTAATACAGACTGTCCTGAGTTCTTTCGGCAGGTATGGGCCAAAATTCAGCTTACAGGTTGTGACACATTAATATGGGGTGGGGATTTTAATGCCGTACTGAATGATACACTAGATAGGAGAGTCACATCCCGCAGTTTGCACCCCAACGCTAGCGAGACCATAAAAACACTGATGCATGAGGGAGTACTGACAGATATCTGGAGGATAAGGCACCCTGGGCTACTGGAAGGTACGTGTGTGTCAGCATATCATGGGGCTTGGTCGCGTTTAGACTTCTGGCTGGTGTCTAGTGACATCGCTACCTGGACCTCTGATAGCACACATTACCCCAGGACTTTATCTGATCATGCCCCTTGCCTGCTGCAAGTGACGATTCTGAACACTCCAACCCCAATGTATAGCTGGAGGCTGGCCCCAAATGCCTTACTTGATTCGGCCTTTAGAGAAGAGATACATAAAGACATTGAGGACATTTTTTATATGAACACTGGCTTCGTATCCCCACAAGCAACATTATGGGAGGCGTTCAAGGTGGTGGTGCGGGATAAGTGCATATCACGCCATGCAGGGGTACTTAAAGCTATCAGGTGTACGCTGACCTCCTTAGAAACCCGTATCAAAGTACTGGAGTCCGACTATTATAAGGACGAAGATCCTACCATACTACCTAGAATTAGGGAGCTCGTCTCCGATTTGAAGAAGAGGCACAACAAGAGGTAAAATTTCTAGGAAAATACACATAGGCTAGGCGCTACGGAGAGGTTTACAGACCGGGAAAAACCCTAGCTAATTTACTGAGACCGCCACGCACAACTACCTATATATCAGAAATTAATGGTGGCGATTCCACTGTCATTAGAGACCCCTGTGAGGTCCTTGAGGAATTTACAAAATACTACACCAAATTATATACAGCCACACATCGTGGGGAGCCGGAAGGGCTTCTGCCATTTCTTGAATCAATAGAGCTGCTATGGCTGAGTAGGGCCCATCGGGAATATCTAGATGAGCCCTTTACTATTCATGATGTCCTGCAGGTAATAGGCAGCCTACCGGCAGCCAAGGCCCCTGGCTCAGATGGGTTAACCACTGAATTCTATAAGGCCTACGCAGATATATTAGCGCCTCACTTACTAGCGGTATTCCAGGAGGCTCAGGATACTGGCAAGCTCCCACCATCAATGCGCGAGGCGATAATCCTAACACTGCTGAAACCAGGGAAACCCTGCCAAGAAATGGACTGATACAGGCCGCTCTCTTTAATCAATATCGATGCAAAAATTTATGCGAAGCTACTGGCCAATAGGCTACAGCCTTTACTCCCCATGATCGCGAGACCCCTGATCAATCCGGGTTTATCCCCGGCAGGTCTACTGCCCACAATCTTCGCACCTTCTTCACTGTGTTATATTACCTTGACCCTAACACCAAGGCGCTTGTGGCGTTTCTAGATGCCACGAAAGCGTTCGACGCTTTAGAATGGCCCTACCGGTTTACCATACTGGGAAGGATGGGACTCAGTCCAAACTTCATAGCTCTAATCCAACTATTGTACACAAGACCGTCAGCGCGGCTGCACATGAATGGTATGCTCTCAAGCCCCTTTGCTATATCTTGTGGGACGCGGCAGGGCTGCCCCCTATCCCCGCTGTTGTTTGCCATAGCAATGGAACCGATAGCGGCCAGGATACGTCAACATCATGCAGCCAGGGGGTTGGGGTTCAGTTCTAGGGGGCTACTGATTTCGTTATATGCAGACAGCATGACGCTGTATATCAATGACCCGGAGGTCAACCTTGCACCATTACTCAGAGAGCTTACAAAATTCAGCGGCCTCTCTGGTATATTTATAAACTGGTCTAAATCGACCCTATTCCCCCTCACAATGGCCACTAAGCCTTTTGATCAGGAATTCCCGCTGAAGTGGGCGAATGGCCCAGTCAAATATTTAGGCATTTGGCTGAGCTGCGATGTGCAAGAAATATGGAATCTAAATTATGGCCACGCTATCGCCTGGCTGGAGGGGAGGGTTGGGGTATGGGCCAGATTACTGCTCTATCTCGCCGGCAGAATAGCCATAGCAAAGATGGTCGTTTTGCCCAAATTCTTGTATTTATTTATCAATATATCACTTCCACTGACCCAGGCGTTTTTTAACACCCTTCGGTCTCTCATGATCTCCTTGGTCTGGGCGAAGAGTCAGGCTCGCGTGACCTGGGAGATACTCACCCTTCCGCTGGCGCAGGGCGGGCTGGGGGCTCCGGACATGCCGCTATACGCATATTGTGCCCAAGCGTAGTTTTTGCATTTCTGGTTACATCCCGTCCCGTGCCAGCCTCATGTGGCTGTTGAGGAGGACATAGCTGCCCCTATTCCCCTTCAGGTAGCTGTCTATAAAAAATACAGCAGACCTAGAGATGGAATAGATATTGTAGAGACTCTGCATTGGGCCTGGGAAAGGTTACGTATTGGAGCTGGACGAGAGATACTAAACGCTCCATCCGCCCCCCTGCCTTACAACCCACAGATCCCAGCCATGTGTAATGGTGGAAATGTGGCGTCGGCAAAATCAATGGGGCTCGAAACATTCGCAGACCTATACCCAGGGGACGAGTTTTGTACTCCACCAGACTTTGGTTCGGAGGGCTCGAAGAATTTTTCAGCACTTTTCCTCTATTTCAAGATAAGAGCCACTTGTAGACAACTGCATCCCTCCTTCCCAAAACCTCCTGAACAGCTACCAGTACTAGAGCAGTTGTTGAACACGTCAAGCTCCAGCAGACTCATAACATGCCTGTACTGTTCTATGCAAACCACATCACCCCTGGTTGTGCCCAAAGCTCAGCAAGATTGGAATGTAGAACTCGACGGGCAGGTGACAGATGAAAATGGGTCTTTTGTTGCGGCCAGCTCCAGGTACTTTCACCCAATTATAAATTGAGATTAATACACTTCAAATATCTACATAGGTTCTACAGAACCCCCAGTCAGCTTTCCCGCAAGGGGTTGCGACCAGACTCTAGATGTTGGAGATGTGGGTATACCCCTGCCACCTTTTTACATATGTCCTGGAACTGTCCGCACATTGCCGCGTATTGGACTGCCATCTTCAATAAGATTCATGACATACTAGGGACACCCAACGAGCCGCATCCAATAATAGGACTTTTAGGTTATGTCAAAGACACTAAAGCCGAGCACCGTAAACTGCATGCTTTACTACTATTGATGGCCAAACAAAGGTTGTCCATACACATGGTAAAAGCTTGGATTACAGACGTCACATTTAGCCACACCCAACTGTCGCACTTTTGGGAGCTGATGCCTGCAGCTTCCAGGCCGAAAGATATATGGGAGCCATTCCTGGATTGGCTAAAAACACTGCAGGAGGATGTGTCTAGATCTCCCGGTCAAGTCACAGTTGACGCCACACTGCCACTAGAGACGCACTCAGTAGCTCACTCAGATTAGCTCATCTCTCATAGTTAATTTATATATCTTGCAACATGGAGGTTCTATATATGGTGGGTTCCGAAGACATACTAGCTGTAACTATTGCTGTGTAATATTTTGGGGAGGGTCCGACCTGCTATCTCTTGTATCTGATATGATGATATGCGTTGTGTGCTAGGCCTACTGTCTGTTTTTCAATGTTGCAGATTGTTATTTGTTTCGTTTTCCCTTTTTATGTTCTATCTGATTGCTCACATGCACAGAACTATACCATAATCTCGATGTCCTATTTCGATAATGTGAGCTGTATGTGTTTTCGCAAAATGTCAATAAATAAAGTAAAAAAAAAAAACTTTCCTCATCCTTCAGGCCTCTTTGAAGGAAACACACACAACACGATTAAGTTTGCAAGGTTCAAAGAAAAGCATGAGAAATTTGGGGGAAATGCTCAATCCTTGCATGAGGGAGGTTCAGGAGAGACAATAAAAGCAATATACACTCATTTGGAATCTTTGGATCACCAAGGAGCCAGCATGTGATTGTGCAAGTTTGCAATATCACAAAGAAGAGAGACTAGGGAACAAAAGCCTTCTCTGACTCCCCTATCATCAATGAAAACTCACTCAACAGAGAAGAACTGAAACCATTACAACTCCTTGTTCTAGACCGACAGGAGCAACGGTATAAAAAAGTCCTTTACTTCCAACATTACAGAATAAAACACAGAGGATGAGGTAAACGAAGAAGAAAAAGAAAAAGGAAAGACAACACTTGTCTTAATACTGCCCTCACACACTTTGCAGTGTCATGCTTCATCATAGGGCCGCATCTGACGTCCAGGTGCAGACCAACACCATGGACGGAGCGCAATTATTTTAGATATCTATGTGAAGAGAAGTGGTGAGGGTACAGAGAAAGTGGCGAAAAAACACACCAATATAAACCCACAACAAAGGGATATAAAGGAAAAAATATATTCCCTTCAGAAGGGACCAAAGAGTGCAGACACACACAATTAAAACAACCTAAGGGGAAACTGCCATCACTCTTTATTCAAGTGACCCCTTGGTAGGATTAAAAGTCAATGAACGGGATAATCAGGGGAGGTAAAGACCCCTATACCCCTGCTGCGTTTACCAACATGTTTCAGCCATTATTTCACGCCCAACAGGGTCGCTCTGGCATTCGTCAGGGTGTAGGTCCCACGTTACCTGGTCTTCACCCCTAATTGGAGTTATTACCTTATTTCAACAGGCCAGACAGTCCTGCAAGATAGTATACTCTGGGAAATTTCCGAGAGGAAACAATTTCCTGTAAAGAAAGGTAGAACATGTAATTATTGTTCTACTACCTTATTCCTAGTTCTTCACATAATGCCAAAGTACCTCATCCTCTACAACACCGCACCAAATGGCATATTGTTTCTCCCCCCAAAAAGTTTTTGGACCAACCTCTAACTTATAATTCTATCATCCTCACCAGGTTCTCACACTAAGGCAACACCACACAGTATGTGAGCACACATTAGGACTCCCTTATGTGCTTCATACATTAATATGTACCCATTTCCAGAATCCCAAGCACGTGACCACTCTTTTCCCCTGATGGTTATTAGACACTTTCACTCAAATGTGTCCGCAAACTTACACAGGTTTATTAGAAATTCTCCAAACCCGGGACCTTTGTGGGACCGTGGTCTTGTAGTCACACTCTGAAATTCATAAAATAGGGAGGAAACAAAACAAAACTGCATTACCATTAGATTATGTTTGTAAAACGATCAAGGGTACTCCTCAACTCCACCCTTCCCACTATATCTAAGACGTACTTCTTGAACACGCCAGAGTCCCGATTACATCTCTGCCCATAGGACCCATTGTCTAACAAAGCTCTGTGTAGTGATAAAAACACCAGGGGTAACCTCGCGGTCGACCAACTTTCCCCGAACATATTCTGGGCAAAACTGTCCTCTTCAATGCCAAAGTATCGAGTGATGTCAAAATCCACTCTCCCACTTTACATTAGCCTCCACAGTTAAATCACGCCATCAAATTCGAAACTCAATGAAAAAACAATAATATTGATAACGTGCATAGCCCCATCTGTGGTGCACTTACTACTCCAAAGAACCACACAACTTCAGTTCCTCACACAGGTCCGCCGTCGATATCCTAGCGGCACCATTGCCTCGTTTATAAAGGGGATGTTGATTGGCGCTCAAACGCAAGCCACTCCCCTTCCTAGGGCGCGTCACGGGCTCGTCAATCTGATCCAACGATACCGAGAAAGGACAATATCTTCCACTAGCAATTGAAAGTTGCTGCCATCTTGGAGAAGCCCACAACATCTCTTAGTTCCATCATACTTATGTGAGAACCCATCAGCCGCTTCAAATTAGCGTAATTTTCCTATATGTCAACTCAATAAAAAGCACACAAAACGACCCCTCGTTCATTTATTTTGCAAAAAAATTTTTTTATATTTGTGTATTCATTTCAAACAAAGCCGCAAGTTGAATACCAGTATTACCGAGCATCAAAATTACTGGCAAATAAATACCTCTTCCATTTATTGATGTCAAGGGAAACTCCACTGACGTCTCCCCTCAAAGTCTTCCTATCTTTTCATAATATAGTGAATTGTACCGATCAAAATGCTACGCAAACATTATGCACAATGTATCTAAAGGTGTCAAAAACAACCGTGTTTTTCTTTAAATGCTCAGCCTATAGCGAAGGTACCAGGGAACAAAATAAACAAAATCGTTTTCCATTCCTCACTTAGTGCTCAGCCCATAGAGTTGGAACCAGGGTATGGAATCGTTCAAACCCTGAGTGCTGCTTTTAACCTGTCCACCCACCGTTGTTCACGAACCAATAAAAAACTGGCAATATCCACAGTGTTGGGTGGAATGAAAGGTTTATCTAGTACTGTCCACCTAAGATCTGATTCACTATGTCTTTTCTCATGGAAATGAGCCGTTAGTTTCGTATTTGTTTTGCCACACCTTATTGTACTCATATGTTCCAAGATACGAGTTTTCACCCGACGGGTAGTCATCCCTACATAAAACTTATAGCAAGGACACCTTATAAGGTAAATGACATTCTCTGTATTGCATGTTGTATGTTTCCTCTGCTCCCAGCGGCGGTTAGTCCCTATGTCCACTGTTTTCCCATTCAGTGAAAGAGGACAAGCTCTACAATAACCGCACGCATAGTGTCCCATCACAGGAGATAGAAAATGTTCTTGATTCTGTTCATTAGAGGGTTTGTCAGCAGCCTCGGACGTGTGTTAACAACCATATCTTTAATGCTGGCACTTTTTTTAAAAGAGAAAAGCGGAAGAGGTTGATCTAACCCATTCGAATTGAGAATTCGCCAGTTTTTTTGTATTATCTTTTTGAGATGATTTGATGCCGTGTTAAATGTTGTGACACAAATACTGCTCTCAACTGTTTCTTTTTCATTAGTTTCCAACAAGGCCTCCCTATTGCAATTTCGTGCTCTTTTTGGGCCTTTTTAATGACATATTCTGGGTAATCTCTATGTCTAAGTTTGTCACTCAAGTTTTCTGCCTCTTTCTTGTAATCCACAATTGAGGAACAGTTCCTACGAAGTCGTAGGAACTGTCCATAGGGAAGATTTTCCCTAAGCGAGCGGGGATGGAAACTCTGAAAGGATAATAGATTATTCCTATCAGTGGGTTTGTGATAGACACTACTCACTAGCAATCCGTTCTCTGCTCTTATATTCAGATCCAAGAAGGGAAGTGAAGCATTTGTCATTGTGTTCGTAAAAAACAAAAAAGGATTTATCTGATTCAGCCAGCCAAGAAAATTTTCTGCCAAACTTCTACTTCCTCTCCAGATGATAAAAACGCCATCAATATATCTACGCCAAACCCTAATCTGATTGTGATATGGGTTGGCCGATGAAAACACACTTTCCTCTTCAAATTTAGAAACATATAGGCAGGCCAGACTTGGAGCACAAGAACTCCCCATGGAAGTTCCATGGGTTTGAAGAAAAAACTGATCTTCAAATTTAAAAAAATTCCTAGTTAGCGCCAGCTCCAGGAGACTTAAAATAAAGGCACGGGGAGTTTTATGATCCCATTCTTCAGAAAAAAGAATATTCTCAATCACCCTTAGGGTTTCTTGCTGCGGAATGTTCGTAAAGAGTGACTCTATATCAAGCCCGATCATCAAGTCACTATCGGGATCAAACTCCAAATCTTTAATCAGGTTTAGAACCTCCCTTGTATCTTTTAGATACGCTGGCATCTTCTGAACTAGTGGGCGCAAAAAAAACATTGCAAAATTTGGACAAGGGCTCTAAGATGGAATTAGTACCCGAAACTATTGGGCGCCCAGGTGGTGGGCGTGTGGGTTTGTGCACTTTAGGCAAAATGTAAAAATACGGGACAGTCGGATGTTGTTTACAGAGAAAAAGGGCTTCCTTCTGACTGATCCAATCATTACCAACTGCCTCTTCCACATAGGAACCAATCAAAACTCTCAATTCTTCTGTAGGATCTCCAGGAAGGATTTTATAATTCCTTCTGTCATTAAAAAGACGGAGGCATTCGATATTATAAGCCTCTCTGTCCTGAATCACAATAGCACCGCCTTTGTCGGCGGGTTTTATAATTAACATTGGATCATCTTTCAGTTCATTCAAAGCCTGCCTTTCAATTCTTGATAAGTTAAAGAACGGCCTCTCACTCTCTGATGTTTCCATCATTTCTACATCCCTCATCACAGCCTGCTCAAAAACTCCCACCTCTGGGGGTAACTGGCCCACACTGGGAACAAAGGTCGATTTATTCCTCAATCCTGTGTCGTCCTCTCTCTCAATCGTCTCCTTGCCTTCAAAGAACACTTTTAAACGAACACTACGAAAAAATCCAGCCAGTTCACACTTCAATTTAAATGAATCTAGCTGATTCGTTGGGACAAAACCCAATCCCTTGGACAAAACCCTCTCCTGTGTCTCCGTCAGTGTTCTGACACTTAAATTCATAACTAGGTGTGTCCCTGCTGGTGCTGGGTTCCACATCTCGTACCATGCTGCGTGTTATTCTCTGATTCATGTCCTCCCACTGTACTCTCTGTGGTTTCTGTGTCTTCTGCCTCCCTCTGCCCCTCCCCCTGCCTCTCTCTAAAAAAGGTGGATATTCATTTGGGAAGAATTGAGGAGGTCCCAAAGGTGGATACATGGGCGGCGATCCAAACCCCATCTGAGGTCCTTGCTGGTACGTGCGTGAGTAACCCCTAGACCAGCCTCTACCTCTGTATCTAGGTCTATAATCCGCATCACTACTGTCACTTCCTGAACTGGAAGTATCTATGTGGGTTCTTATTGGTTTCTTTTGGGTGTTCTGGATTTCCTTCATTTTAACATAATCATCATTAACATAAGGGTACACCTTTTCCCTCGCAAATTTCTTTAGATCCTTTTGTAGTTTATTCACTTTGGAATTCCTTAGGTACTCCTTATATTCATTAACTGTTTTATTTGTCTCCTCAAGTTTCTTTTTAAACACAGAGATTTGTATCTGTGTTCTCAAGTTGTCCTCACTGGTCTGAATTTTTATCAATAGATCATCAGAAATTTTCTTAGCAGTGTCTATGATTAAAATGAGCCAATCTCTAGAGCATCTCCAGGCGATCAATGACCAATTCTTTTGAAAGGAGGCATCCTCTAAAAAGATAAGAGGTTCCTTGACCACCAGGAGTCCCCTTGGAGCTGCATTAGCTCTTAAATATTCCGTGAGAATGGCTCCATGCAAAATCGTTTTCACTTGGGTCCTTTTCAATTCTGTCAGAGAGTCCCAGCCTTCCACCTGTGTAAGTGCCTGTGTAAGTGTGGTGTCCCCTAATAGAGAGGGGCATGATAAAATCCTAGCAGCAGCCTCGTCTCCATAAGCAAGGCCCTGTTCCTCCATAGTTAGTGCCAGTTAAAACCACCTTCCGTCAATTTGACTGCTAGATCTCGGGTAATACCCGTTCACGTCTCTACGGCTCAGCGGCCGTGCTAGCTCACAATATCACAAAGAAGAGAGACTAGGGAACAAAAGCCTTCTCTGACTCCCCTATCATCAATGAAAACTCACTCAACAGAGAAGAACTGAAACCATTACAACTCCTTGTTCTAGACCGACAGGAGCAACGGTATAAAAAAGTCCTTTACTTCCAACATTACAGAATAAAATACAGAGGATGAGGTAAACAAAGAAGAAAAAGAAAAAGGAAAGACAACACTTGTCTTAATACTGCCCTCACACACTTTGCAGTGTCATGCTTCATCATAGGGCCGCATCTGACGTCCAGGTGCAGACCAACACCATGGACGGAGCGCAATTATTTTAGATATCTATGTGAAGAAAAGTGGTGAGGGTACAGAGAAAGTGGCGAAAAAAACACACCAACATAAACCCACAACAAAGGGATATAAAGGAAAAAATATATTCCCTTCAGAAGGGACCAAAGAGTGCAGACACACACAATTAAAACAACCTAAGGGGAAACTGCCATCACTCTTTATTCAAGTGACCCCTTGGTAGGATTACAAGTCAATGAACGGGATAATCAGGGGAGGTAGAGACCCCTATACCCCTGCTGCGTTTACCAACATGTTTCAGCCATTATTTCACGCCCAACAGGGTCGGTCTGGCATTCGTCAGGGTGTAGGTCCCACGTTACCTGGTCTTCACCCCTAATTGGAGTTATTACCTTATTTCAACAGGCCAGACAGTCCTGCAAGATAGTATACTCTGGGAAATTTCCGAGAGGAAACAATTTCCTGTAAAGAAAGGTAGAACATGTAATTATTGTTCTACTGCCTTATTCCTAGTTCTTCACATAATGCCAAAGTACCTCATCCTCTACAACACCACACCAAATGGCATATTGTTTCTCCCCCCAAAAAGTTTTTGGACCAACCTCTAACTTATAATTCTATCATCCTCACCAGGTTCTCACACTAAGGCAACACCACACAGTACGTGAGCACACATTAGGACTCCCTTATGTGCTTCATACATTAATATGTACCCATTTCCAGAATCCCAAGCACGTGACCACTCTTTTCCCCTGATGGTTATTAGACACTTTCACTCAAATGTGTCCGCAAACTTACACGGGTTTATTAGAAATTCTCCAAACCCGGGACCTTTGTGGGACCGTGGCCTTGTAGTCACACTCTGAAATTCATAAAATAGGGAGGAAACAAAACAAAACTGCATTACCATTAGATTATGTTTGTAATACTATCAAAGGTACTCCTCAACTACACCCTTCTCACTATATCTAAGACGTACTTCTTGAACACGCCAGAGTCCCGATTACATCTCTGCCCATAGGACCCATTGTCTAACAAAGCTCTGTGTAGTGATAAAAACACCAGGGGTAACCTCGCGGTCGACCAACTTTCCCCGAACATATTCTGGGCAAAACTGTCCTCTTCAATGCCAAAGTATCGAGTGATTTCAAAATCCACTCTCCCACTTTACATTAGCCTCCACAGTTAAATCACGCCATCAAATTCGAAACTCAATGAAAAAACAATAATATTGATAACGTGCATAGCCCCATCTGTGGTGCACTTACTACTCCAAAGAACCACACAACTTCAGTTCCTCACACAGGTCCGCCGTCGATATTCTAGCGGCACCATTGTCTCGTTTATAAAGGGGATGTTGATTGGCGCTCAAACGCAAGCCGCTCCCCTTCCTAGGGCGCGTCACGGGCTCGTCAATCTGATCCAACGATACCGAGAAAGGACAATATCTTCCTCTAGCAATTGAAAGTTGCTGCCATCTTGGAGAAGCCCACAACATCTCTTAGTTCCATCATACTTATGTGAGAACCCATCAGCCGCTTCAAATTAGCGTAATTTTCCTATATGTCAACTCAATAAAAAGCACACAAAACGACCCCTCGTTCATTTATTTTGCTAAATTTTTTTTTTTATATTTGTGTATTCATTTCAAACAAAGCCGCAAGTTGAATACCAGTATTACCGAGCATCAAAATTACTGGCAAATAAATACCTCTTCCATTTATTGATGTCAAGGGAAACTCCACTGACGTCTCCCCTCAAAGTCTTCCTATCTTTTCATAATATAGTGAATTGTACCGATCAAAATGCTACAATGCACATTATGCACAATGTATCTAAAGGTGTCAAAAACAACCGTGTTTTTCTTTAAATGGTCAGCCTATAGCGAAGGTACCAGGGAACAAAATAAACAAAATCGTTTTCCATTCCTCACTTAGTGCTCAGCCCATAGAGTTGGAACCAGGGTATGGAATCGTTCAAACCCTGAGTGCTGCTTTTTAACCTGTCCACCCACCGTTGTTCACGAACCAATAAAAAACTGGCAATATCCACAGTGTTGGGTGGAATGAAAGGTTTATCTAGTACTGTCCACCTAAGATCTGATTCACTATGGGGCCGATTCTGATGCGGGTTGGAAAAGCTTCCCGACCGAATCGGTTGGGAAATGGTGTCCGACCCACTCGGATCGGGAAAGTCCGACCGGCGGAGTAGGATGCATCCGGATGCTTCCAGATACGATTTGGTTGAATTCCCATTGACTTCAATGGGAACATTTGTTCCTAACCGCATCAGAATTGGGCCCTCGGTCGGGAAGACACGTTCCCGATCCGATTTGGAAGGAGCAAATGCCATTAGGAGGCCTTCCTAACCGCATCAGAATCAGGCCCTCGGTCGGGAAGCTTTTCCAACCCGCATCAGAATCGGGCCCTCAGAATATTGTCAAAAGGAATATCGAAGGTAAAAATTGAATTTTTAGTGGTGCTTTTAATATTGTTGTAAAAAATATCAATGTAGTAAATGTTATTGTATGTAATATTAGTATGTAATTTATTTTACTCTTTTATTTTGTCATTTTCTTTTTAGATTTGTATTTTTAGTAAGGTGCTTTTTTGGTATGAAAATATTGAAATGTGTACATTTGGAGGTTTTTATGTATGTAAATAATTGTCTAATCATTTTTTTAGAAGCTGGTTATTGGGTTTTTAAATTTATTTTTAAGTAATGTCTCAGTGTGTCTGAGTATGTAGTGTTAATTGTGTATTTAAGTTGTTCAATATGTATTACCTTGTTTAAAATTATTTATATTGAAGTGCCTATAGTAAAATTCACCTCTTTAGTGCCCAACACCTTCCTCAAATCGGTTTAGATTGGATTGGAAATAGTAAATATCACCCCTTTACTGTCCAACACTTTCCCCAAATTGCTTTAGATTAAAGTGGGAATAGTAAATGTCACCCCTTTAGAGTCCAATGCCTTCCCCAAATTGGTTTAGTTTGGAGTGCAAATAGTAAATGTAACCCCTTCAGTGTCCAACACCTTCCTCAAATTGGCTTAGATTGGAGTGGGAATAGTAAATCTAACCCCTTTAGTGTCCATTGCCTTACCCAAATTGGTTAGATTGATATGATAATATATGATCCGGATTTCTAGAGGGCAACAAATGCCCATGAGTATCAAGGCACTGTAGGCTTCCTAGACTGCTTGGCAAGAGCTGAAAAAAAATGAAAGAGATGAGAAAAGATTCAAAATTTTCCTATGCCTTGCTGAAGAGTAAAGAGCCAAGTTTTTAATGCCTTTCTAAAATGAAGATGTGACTTTATGGAGGCAAGATAAAGGGGTAGACTGTTCCACAGGCTGCAGCTGCAACCAGCAAGGCTCTGCCTCCCCATTTCTTCCTACAGACTCTGGGACTAATTACCTGCTTGCGAGCTGCAGAGTGGAGAGTTATGGTTGGTACTTACCATTGGAACATGGCTTTAATATCCCCTGGACTTGCTGAGTAGTGGGCTTTATGAACAATGTAGAGTGCCTTAAATGATCTATGCTTCTCTGCTGAAAGCCAATGCGGATTACCTAGACCTTTTGATGCCGACTGCCGTTTAGGAATGTTTAGCATGAATCTAGATGCTGCATTCTGCACCAGTTGCAACTTTGCAGAAGTCGTCTTATTGGCCTGAAAGTAGAGTGCATTACAATGGTCTACCCTAGAGGTAACCAGAGCAAGCACAACCTGTTTACAAACTGGATGGGTCATGAAAGGGTGAATTTTCCTCAATATTTTCATCACCCAAAAGCATGCTGACACTGTACGATTGACCTGACTGTTCAATGACAGCTCGCCGTCCAAGATAATGTCCAGATTCTTCACTGTTTTGGCTGGCCTTAGTAGGGTACCTAGTGTATCATGCCTCCAAGCGCTATTCCAGACCGAAGATTGACAACCAAAGAGAAAGACCATTATCTTATCTCCATTAAGTTTCAGGTAGTTCTTGCCCATCCATACAGCTACAGCCGTCATACAATGATTAAAATTAGCTGCAAACTCCTCAGAATCTTTGGAGAAAGACACAATTATCTGTGTGTCATCAGCTTATGACACAGCCTTCAATCCAAAAGAATGAAAGAGTTTGGACAGATTTAATAACGTAGATTCAGAGCGACCCTCTGTGATCTACTTGAAAGAAAGGAGGACAGCAGGATCAGAGCTCTGTCTTTGATACCCAGTGTCATCAAGCGCTCCATCAGCTAGGAGGTAGAGGTGATATCGAATGGAGCGGAAAGATCTAACAGAATCAGTGCCGCGGCCTTCCCTTCGTCGACCAAGCGTCTGATGCGCTCTGTTACAGTTACCAATGCACGATTGAAGTGGGCATAGTAAATGTAACCATTTTAGTGTCCAATGCCTTCCCCCGTAATGGTTGGATTGGAGAGGGAATAGTAAATGCCATCCCTTTAGTGTCTATTATTTTTTTACTTTAATTTATACATTGTAGAAATAGTTTGTGTTACTTTGTTACTACTATTGGTCATTAGAAATATAATTTAAAAAATAATTAGGTGTAGGATTGTATACAATAATATTATTAATTACATTGTTTTATGTAATAAAGACTTGTCACACATTTTCATTTTATTGATATTTCCAAACTTTATTAATTGTATATTTTGGCATTTTTAATTATATTTATTGCATGTCAAAAACCAACATATCTATAAAATTAAGTAAATTAGGCATTTCTTTTTAAATTCTTATTTGTGAAAAATAAGTAAATTATATATACATATTATTGTATCTTGTACAATTTCAACTTTCATTTCACATTGTTTATCAGTTTATTACATTTTTTAGCTTTTTAACTTACATTTTTTCAATATTATTTCCTTTTATGTTTATTAAGTATATATCACAAAATTGTATCTATTTTATACTATTATCGTAGTTATTCTTTATACATTTTAAACATTTTATAATAACATAGCTTGATATATTTTACATGATTCATATTTTTTAACATTTTTGTATACATTTATTCAACATTTATACAATATTTCCCATTCATTTCTGTGTGCAGATAGTCTTTTTTTTTTTGTTTCATTTAGTGGCCATTTTTTTTCTGCTACCTTCTATTTTGTGTTATTTTTTGTCTATTTTTTCAGAACCAGGTCGCAGTAAGGTGCTGCTGTTCATTGGAACAGGGAAGTACTTATTTAAGGATTTCTAATGGGTTTTGAGGCCTAAGGGTAATTTAGCATGGAGGTATGGAAGGTAGTTGAAGTATTGTTTGTGGGATTGTTGTATAGTTAAATGTATTATCGTTATTATTTTTCAGCAGGTTGTAGGTTTGAATTTTTGTATACTATTATGGTAATTCCTTGTTAGATTAAGCTATGTTACTTGTGTTTTGTTGACCAACTGCTCTGTGTATGTGTTTTTGGGAGTGTGATGTATTTTTGCAGGTGTTCAATCAATGCTTTTTAATTTGATTTCCTTTTCTTGGTTTTCCTTGAGTGTTCATTTTTTTAATACACATTTTCCAGCATTTTTGTGGTCCCCACATAATTTGGTTTGCTTTGACAGAATTTGATTAGGCTCGTTTAATTTTTGCAACTTGTGGGGGGCTTTTTGGGAAATATTGTTCCTATTTTTGGTGGATTACTATTTTTTAATACTTGCATAGGGAAAGATCTGTATCTACAGAACACTAAGGGGCTTATTACGATGTCGGGCGGATGCAACCGTCACAGACACGGGTCCGACCGACCTCTGGTCGGTTGTCCAGACTGCCTAATCATGATGCGACCACCACACGTAAACCGGCCATAGCACAAGCTCCCATAGGGAAATGAGATGTTGTGTTCATCCCTCCACAGTGCCTGCCACATGGTGCAGGGATCAACAGGGGCCCCCTCGGCCACCAACTGGAGGCCGCAAACAGAAGAGGCCCTGCTAGGGGCCCCCAAGCTCGCACTCTGCCAGGCTTTCCATGTCAAAAAGTCCAGCATGGAAAGCCTGCTGGAAACGGAGTATCGTAATCCGGATGGTATAAAATGCCGTCCATGTGGATTATGGACCAGTCTCCGACTGGAGCTCGTCGGAAGCCATCTGGAATTTGCGGCCGGTTTCACTTCCTACCGCCTAAATTGTAATTATGTGGTCGGAAGTGAAACCGACGATCTCGGTCGGAAAGCCTCCGACTTAATGTGGTATGCTTTCCGACCGAGATCGTAATAGGCCCCTAAGTATTATTTATTTATTTCCTTTTGGGTGGATAATGTAATTTTGAGCTGTTTGTGTTAATATTATGTGATTGATATGTCGAAATGTTTGGTTTATGTGTTGTAATTATTTCATAGAATGGATTGAATTCATTTTTAAATTTTTTGTTGGTGATTGTTACATGTTATTTTAAATAATTGATGTATAATTTTATTATATCAGTCGTTATTAATATTGGTATTTTAATTGTTTTTTGGCTCATGTAATAAAATATTATATTTATTATTAAAATAAAAAACGTTTTGTTCGTTGGTTTCAAAATTAGCATAGTTTTTGAGGATTTTGGTAGGTTACTATTTATTTTATAATATGCTTTTAGCAATAATTTCTAAGGAATCTACTCCTTTGCTATTTATGAAGAGTTTGACTTGAAATTGTAGCATATCATTCACTCTTTAGGTTAGTTTGCCAAGTTTAGGGGCTATATGGGTAATGGATTGTTCCATTCTTAGTTGTTGGTAGAGTTGCTCTTTTTGTAATGCTTCTATAAATTTGGAAAGTGTAGGTTAGGTTCTGCCTAATGTGCCTAATGTGGATTGGAAAGCGATACCAAAGGGGATGATGGACGGATTTAGGCCCAGATCTCTGTACTGGGGTGAATGTATGACATTGTTCTGCATTCTGTCCATCAACTGTTGTTTTTGCATTTGTCACCCCGAGTGGGACGGGTATGCCCAGACGTGGGTCCCGTGCTCTCCATGCCACTGGAATCAAGCTATCCTGGCTGAAGAGGGGTGAAACCCCGAAACCGGTCCTAGGATGCTTGTTTCCAGACCAGGGAGGACCTGGCTTGGCAGTTCGGGCTGGACTGTTCCCATGAGGCACAGGGTCAAGACTGATTTGCATATGGCTGGGTTCAAACTGGAATGGCATGGTGAGCAAAAAACCGATGGATTTAGGCCCAGATCTCTGTACTGGGGTGAATGTATGACATTGTTCTGCATTCTGTCCATCAACTGTTGTTTTTGCATTTGTTACCCCGAGTGGGACGGGTATGCCCAGACGTGGGTCCCGTGCTCTCCATGCCACTGCAATTAAGCTATCCTGGCTGAAGAGGGGTGAAACCCCGAAACCGGTCCTAGGATGCTTGTTTCCAGTCCAGGGAGGACCTGGCTTGGCAGTTCGGGCTGGACTGTTCCCATGAGGCACAGGGTCAAGACTGATTTGCATATGGCTGGGTTCAAACTGGAATGGCAAGGTGAGCAAAAAAACGATGGATTTAGGCCCAGATCTCTGTACTAGGGTGAATGTATGACATTGTTCTGCATTCTGTCCATCAACTGTTGTTTTTGCATAATGTGGATTGGAAGGCATTATGCCATTCTTCCACTGCGTTGTTTGTTTTGGCTTCCTGTGCCAAGGTGCTGTCATAGACATTCCACCATGGTATTTGGAATTTGGGTTGGCATCTCTGTCCTGAGAGATGCAGTCTGCAAAACCAAGTGTCTTCGTAATAGTCCATTAGGGGGCTATGTTTGTCTTCATTTTGTTGGTGAAAGGGCTTTCTATTAGTAGATTGAATTGGTTGGCTACCTCTGTGACAGGGACATAAACTAGTGCTATCATGTTTTTGATTTCAAAGGCAAATTGGCTATTTATGGAATATCCTTAGTGCAGATTTTTGGAGGTGTCTCCATATACTTTGATAGAAATTATAGTAACAGCTTTGTATGGCTCTGTGGGGGTACATTTTTAGAATGGTTGGAATCTTGGCTTGTTCAAACTCTATGATTATTTTCTGGGGATAGTATTTGTTTGTTTTGTTTTTGATATGATTTATGTGCTCGTAGCAAATGTTGCTTTGTTTATTTGGTAGTAGAGCATTAATAAAAGGTATATTTGTGTTTTGATATTCACCATGCATGGTGTATATCTGAGTGATTGTTTGGGACGCATTTTGAAAGTCCCATTCATTATACACGTCACATTGTCTTAGTTTTGGTAAGTTATCTGCTATAGAGAATATTAAGATTTGTTTTTCGTTATTTAAGTTGTCATGTAAAAGCAAAGGTACTTCATTATGTGTCATTATTAAGTGTTCAGCTATGGGTATGTCTTGGTATCTTCTAGGGGGGGGTGAGATATCACTGGTGGCTCTTTTAGTTTGTTAAATTAAATGTTTTAAAGTAGGTATAGGTGGTATTTGGCCTGATATGTGTTTGGGGACTTTAGGTAGTATATGTTTAGGGAATTTGCTTGTAGGTTCCTGGAAGCTAGTGCTTTCCTCTCCTACATCTTGCAATATCTCTTGTACTTCCATTTCTGTTACATTTGGGGAGTGGCTTTGTTCTTTGAAAGGAATTACAAAATTATTTTTTGTAGTTGCCCTTCCATAGCATGCAATAATATTTAGTACATTTCCAGTTTAGAGTTTCTGTTGATGCAGTTTCTTGGCTGTAGGTGTAGTTAATGTGATTTGGTAACTGCTTTCCTTCCTGTGAAGTGATAAACTTTGCAGCTTCTGTCATTGTATATGAAAGTAGTGTAATAGTATAAATATATAGAATATTTTAGCAATTGTATATTTATTATTTAATTTTAAAATTATTCAATCACTTCTATTTTGCATACTTTCATGTATGTTTTGCACAAACGTTTTCCGCGATTTTGCACCTTTTCCTTTGGGGGTGTTTTTATGTGGAGCTGGTGCTTTGTTTTCTGTTGGATTAAATAAAATCATAAGTTTCTATTTATGAATCACTTCTTTTTATTAAAATGTAGAAGATGGTGAACACGGCTAAGTGCCTACAACCCTGTGGGAATGCAGCGAAGGAGCAATAAAAAGAAGGTGTATACACAGCTCGCACCTACAACCATGGGGCCGACAGCGGTAAAGAAAGTGACAACCATACATAAATGAAGTAACATACCCAAAGAATAACCCCCCTCACCTCCACCATTCCTTCTAAGTGTAAACATGAGCAATATGTTGGGCAAATCAGTCAAAGCCAATGTCAGTGGAAAGTAAGATCAGCGTCTTCATGGAATTGAATAAGGGATTTGCTGGAGCAAGAACCTAGAGGGGAACAAGCAGCAAAAGCCTCAAGTATGTGGGGCATGTCATTTAGTTAAATTCCATGGAGAGGATATGAATGAGAGGGGCTCAGTCTGTAGAATAATCATCTGATCTCTGTTCTAAGGCTAGTGACAATTTCTCCAATCCCAAAATAAACCAGAGCTTGTGTAGCCACGTTGCACATTGAGGGCTCTTGCCAGTTCCCCAAAGCACAAAGATAACCTGGTGTGCTGCACCCAATGCCAATGCTATGTGTTTTCCTCTACCAGAGTAGAGGGGAAAAGTCTCGGGATTGGGAAGCCATAGTATACAATAGGCGGGAAATCATGGAATAGTGGCCGCAAAGTCTTTGTCTATGTCATTTAAAACCTGATCCCAAATGCAATTGAGTTTTGAGCAGTGCCATAAAAGATGGAGAAGTGAAACCATCACCCTGCAGCCTCTCCAACATTCTTTAGAGTGTTCAGCATTCCATATCCCAACCCTCGCCGGAGTTAGGTACCAGTAGGACACTATCTTATATGAAACTTCTGTACTTGGCATATTGTGCGCTGTATGTCGAGCTCAGTAAAATATGTCTGCCCACTCAGGATCAGAGAGAGGTCTGCCGATTTCCGCCTCCCATCGCCTCTGCCCCGCAGAGCAGGTGGCAGCATTCCCGCTACTAAGGATAGTATACAATTCAGAAATAAGCCGTCCATTGGTTTTTTCCAGCATGAGCAATTTTTCAAAAAGGGACAGGGGCCGCTCCGCATGTGGTTGTATGAAGGGATGTTAAACCCAATGACGCATTTGAAGGTACTGTATGCGGTCGGTTTCCTCTAAACCGTAATCTGTTTTTAGCTGATCAAAGGGAATTATTCCCTGTGGGTCAAATACGCAGCCAATCTGTTTGAAATTTCCTTTGAGCCATCGTCAGTTTGAAGCTCCGGAAAGAATTCTGGGTTGGCAAAAATCAGCATTATAGGGGAGGTGAAGGTTTTCAAGCCAGCCCTAACCACCACCATGTCCCAGGCACGAAACACAGAACTCATGACTGGCGAGGAAAAAAGTCCCCAAGCCCTAGGTCTCCTGGAGAGCCAGGGCGCCTTCCAAATATGGGAACCAGTGACTGCCTGATCCATGAAACACCAATGTTTCTCAGTGAGAGGTCTGCTCCATTCCACTAGGAATCTGAGTTGCGAGGTGTAGGTGTACCGCAAGAGTTAAGGTACTGCATTGCCACCGTCGCGTGTTGAGTGGCAGAGAAGATTTTTATGTGAACGGGGCTTCCCCCCTAGATAAACCTGTTAATCTCTACTTTCATAGAGTGGAATGTGTGTTTGGGTGGGGTCAATGGCAGAGTTTGAAATTGACAAAGAATGCGTGGCAAAGTGGTCATTTTGATACCTGCTATCCTACCCAGCCAGAAAAGGCCTAAACGCTCCCAGCCACGGATATCGGACCTAAATTGTTTGGTAATTCATTATAGTTAAGGCCGATGGTTTTGGGGATAGTATTAGCTAGTTGGATCCCGATTTAAGTAATTGATGAAGAAGCCCAATCAAATGGAAATTGAGCCCATAAGGAGGATTCTGTCAGGGGAAGAACCGAAAGATTCAGGATTTGTGATTTTTGCATACTGACCTTGAACCCGGAAAGGAAACCAAAAGTCTTGAGCTCCATGACTAAGGCAGGGAGAGAGGTCAAGGGGTCTGAAACGGCTAAAATCACATCTCCCGCATATAAGCTAATTAGATGTTGTTCGCCTCCGAATGTGATACCAGAGATATCCAGACATACCGGAATGTGTTGGGTGAGGGGCTCCATATAAAGGGCATACAAAGGAGGGGAAAGGGTGCATCCCTGCCTTGTACCACGATGGACAGGGAACGGTGGAGAGAAAAATTAACACGCACTTTAGCTCTAGGGGAGCTATAAATGCTCTTAACCCAACCAAGAAACTGATCTCTGAAACAGAAGCATTCTAAAGTCTGAAATAGATAAGGCCAGTGGACTCTGTCGAATGCCTTCTCCACGTCGATTGAGAGGAGAAGGGCCTCCGTTTGTGTCCAAGACACTTTGTCGAGTAGATGATAGATGCACTGGGTTTTGTCCCTGCATTGTCACCGTGGGACACAGCCTGGTTGATCTTGTGAGATCAAACCCGGCATAAAGGGATTGAGTCGATGAGCTACAATGCTTGTGAATAGTTTGGCAGCGATATTTAGGAGTGATATGGGTCTGTATGACCCACATAGTGTCAGGTCCTTTCCTGGCTTGGGGATGACCGAAATAGATGCCTCTAACATAAAGGCGGTAAGGGAGCCAGTGGAAGCATACGAATTAAAAAGCCTAGTAAGAATAGGAGCCAATACATGACAGAAGGTTTTACAAAAGTTTTAGCAGAACCCATCAGGACCTGGGGCTTTCAAGAGTTTGAGGTGGGCAATAGCTGATACTACTTTGTCAATGTGTCTAGGTTTGTCTAAAGTGTCAGCTATGTGTTGTGGAAGTGGGGTTGTAGGATAGGAGGCAAGATATTCCGAAAGGTCCCCGGGGGTGGGGAGGGGGCCTATTGGTTCAGCATAAAGAAACTTATAAAAGTTGTGAAAGGCATATGCGATCTGCGTGTCGGAATAGACCTCAGTGGTTGGGGTAGGGCGAATTGCCTGAATGGAGCTGGAGTGAATCTTGGCACGCAAATGATGGGCCATCATTCGTCCGCACAGGTTGCTACCCCAGTAGTACTTGTGTTTGAAAGGGACCCCATGGGATCCAGGCATGGCAAACCACCCAGGACTCTTTTGAGTGTCTAGTTTTCAGAAATTTCAGAGCTTAGTAGATTTCCTTGGGTGACAGTTGAGCACAGGCCCAAATCGAGCAGAGCACAGGCCCAAATAGAGCAGCCATTCAGTATGGCATCTATGAGGAAATATGGATTTACCCCAACTCTGCTGGTCCATATGTCAAAATGATGCCCAAAAGAATCCAAATTTCCTCTTGATTGCGAGGTTGGCAGAACCATTGTTGGGGCTTCAGGGGTGGGGGATAGGCTCAACGCCAGGGTGGCCTGCACACTCCCATATTTATTTCCTAAACCAAAAAAAAATATCCCTGGTGCCTAGAGGACTTTTTGCCCCCACAAGGGCAGAATTTTAGTAAACCTCACAAACAACCCCTAGGATAGAAAAAATGTTGGCTCATTCACACCTTCTTTCTTTCTTTGGACTATTTTGACCTGGTGATCTAGTGGGCTTTTTGCTCCAGTGCCCATTGGGGGGCCACTACCTCTCCCAAAAAATTAAACACAACATTCCTTGGTGTCTAGTGGGCGTCTACTCCCCAGGGGAAAACCCCCGATCTACTCCCCATCTGAGCAGAAAGTCTGTCATGCCCAGAGGTGGGGAGGAGCATAGGTCCATTCCCATGGGAGGGTCAGCCCTCCCAAACAAAGTAAAACATTCCCTGGTGTCTAGTGGGCTCTCTGCCATCCGGGGAGGCAGATTCAGGGTAAAACCCCTCAACTGCCCCAGGGGGAGGTCAGAAAGACAGTCATGCCTGGGGTGAGGAAAGAGCACAAGCCATGCAATCAGTACAACTAGCATTCTCTGTTGTCTAGCGGGCTATCTGCTCTGCAGAGGAGGAAAAATGGGGGTAAACAGCTCCTAACTGCCCCCCAGAGGAACCAGAAAGACTGTTGTGTCCTTGTGTGGGGGGAGCACAAATCAATGGGGCTGCTCTACCCTAAAAACTGCAAACATGCTATTCCTTGATGAATATTGGGCTTTCTGCCCCCGCTTACCCTCCCTGGGAGAAGTTTGGAGGTTAACACATCTTGTCCTCTCCCAGGGATAGGAAGACTGTTATGCCTTAGCGTGGTGGGGTCACAGGCTCATGCATGCGGCACTCCACCACCTCCAAGAAATTGCAGAAGTGCTACTACCAGGTGTTTAGTTGTCTTCCTGTCCCACCAGGGGGGGATAGATTGGGGTAACTATCCCTACACACTCCCGTGGGGGAGCAGAAAGTCTGTTGTACCCTCTTCAAAGAACCTCCTACCAATGGATTGCAGGAAAACTATTGTCCATGCTCTAATAACATCTAAACTAGACTACGCTAATAGTCTATATCTGGGTTTACCAACGTATCTACTCAGGAAACTGCAGATAATACAGAATGCAGCCGCAAGGCTTATTAGAAATGTCCCTCTAAGGCACAATATCTCTCCCCATCTACGTAGTCTTCATTGGCTGCCCGTGAAAAAACGCACAGAATTTAAGGCGCTCACTCTTGCCTATCGGGCAATAAACGGAAGTGGCCCCCTCTATCTTCGGAAAAGAATCCGTAAGTCTTATTATGCAAGAAACTTAAGATCCAATCATCTTGAACTCCTTATCATCCCTCGTTTTGCTAAGGCTAGAATAGGAGGAAGGTCCTTTAGCGTTAGAACCACAATTCTGTGGAACTCCCTGCCCGTACACATCAGAAAGGCCAACACGGAGCTAAGCTTCCGGAAATTCTTGAAGACATGGCTCTTCAGTCTTCCTTAGCTCTTGTGGAATTTCTACTCTTATCCCTCCCACCTCTATCTGTCTTTAGCGCCGGGACACTCCCGTTGGGGGTAGCCGTGCGCTCTATAAGCTACATAACATAACATAACATAACTTCTTATTGCATGGCTATTTTTATGGACATTTGGCAGAATTTATGGCTCCTTATGACCAGCGTAAGAATTGGTTACATGATTTGTTTAAATGATCCCCAAATCTTCATTATAGTTTACCTATGAATGTTGCTGAGTGTATTTTTTATAAAAAATTTTTTTAACAAACCCTTGTTGTGATTTTAGCTAATTTCTGCAAAGATTTTAATGTATCATGCAATAAAATTACTACTATTACTGTTGTATCCTGGGGTGGGGGGACCACATGCCCATTCCTATGCAATCAACAATCCCTGATGTCTAGTAGCGTGGACCTCTGCTTGAGGATCACATGCACAGGGAAGTCCTCAAGCAGGAGTCCACTAAGGAGAGACAGGGGACATTATCTGCATTCCAATGCTGTCTAGCCTGTGCCAATTGGTTCTCAGGGGCAGAGTTATGCCCCCTGGCACTGATCAAAAGTGAAAGCAAACTCTACCATTACTACCGTCTGCTTTCACTTTTCTTTTGTAGTGACATTAGTGTGCTGTGCACGCAGGTATTACATCAAAACAAAAAATAATCAAACCACAGCACGAGGGAAGCTGTTCCCTCACATTCCGACTATGATTTTGGAAAAAATGCTTCTGATTTTAAAAAGAGAAGTATTTCTATTTTCAGATCTGGAAGACAACCCATTGGCGTCCTTCTCACTGTGAAAGCAGTAGGAAGGACGTCAGCGGGGCTTTCTCCTCACTTAAGTGGTTAAAGATATCCTTCAAACAATTTGCGGAATGTAGCTAGAAGTTTACTTAACAAGTCTTTGGATTTAGGATCTTTCTCACCTGAGCTGAAAACCTCCTACATTAGACTACTCTTCAAAATTAAAAACCTAACCCATCTAATCCATCAAACTAATATCTAATGGCCCATACCTAGTTAGAATATTTAACAGAACAGTTTAAATGCAATTATGATGCTTGACCACCTAAAACTCAATACTGCAAAGACAGAAATCAAATCCTCTGAGAAATGGCAAAACAACAAACAACAGCCATATGGTCAAAGGAACTCGATGTCCCTTCAACAATATCAAGGAAGGTAAGGAACCTAGGATAACCATGGATTCAGATCTATCCTTGATACTGCATGTCAGCAAATTTATAAAGAACACCTTCAACACAATTAAAACGCTGCGACATATGCTCTCCTACCCTGGATACCAGTAAAAGCTGCAATCTACACTCATTCACGTGATCTCCAAGCTCGACTAGGCTAACAGCCTATACCTCAGCACCAAGAGTTTCATCATAAGCAAAATACAAATAATCAAAAATGCTGCAGCAAGACTCTTACTCTGCCTCCACTCCAGAGAATACATAGCATCAGTCCTGCAAGCACTCCACTGGCTACGTGTAGCTAGACAAGAAATGTTCAAGACACTTTGGACCATCCACAGATTCTCCCAAGAAAAATGCCTACACATTAAATTCACAACTCTAGAGCTCACTACCAGCCAAGATTCAAAGCACCCAGGATCATTTACATTTCAGAAGAAAGTTGAAACATGGCTGTTTCCAAGACAACTACAACATCCTAATACCCTACGATAGAACACAGAACAATAATCGCTCCATCAGGTACATTCTATAATCCAGAATTATGCAATAGCCCAACCAGCATACTCTACTCATGTTGGCAAACGCTAACAACTTTCTATCTTCAGGCCTATTATGAAGTGCTGACCTGTGTCTAGCCTGGGTACTTTATAGTGATGTACATTCATACATAACCCTCCTGGCCATTATTAATACTAACACTGTTACACTCAGCAGTCGGGCAACCAATCGTAGCTCAAACAGGCTGCATATTAATTCCTTATGCTACTTGTCCCTCCTACACTCACATAAGATAAAACAGGTCATGTCTATCACTCAATACTGAACCAGTCAACAGCAACAAACTATCCATCATCATTTCAAATGATATTGGAATAACAGAAGAGATCTGCCATTTACAGCTCGCCACTTATGGATTCTAATTTTTAAAACTGTTCATCCCAGATCTGAGCAGCTCTGCTGACCATCTTTACCTCCAACCTATACCTGCTCAGGACCATAAACATAAACAAAAATCTCGGAATGGGCATCGCTGTGTAGTTACCGACATAGTGGAATGTGATCATAAGAAACACCATAAAGACACCTGCAGAGTTGTTCAAAGGCAATGCACATGTCTCACAATTCCTCACCCATCATAATGTAAAGTGCTGAGATCCATAACATGATAACTGCACCTCAGTAGTAAACACACACAACATGGATACTCTTCAAGGTAATTGATTTTGACTTTGTACCTTTCAGCTCCATATACTCTGTTTGCTACCCACCTGCGGGCTGGCACTGCATTGTTAACCGGATTCCATAATATTTTTCTTCAGCCACTTATGTACCATAAAACACAAACTGGTTTGGCACTTTGGGGCATATTTATAAGAAACTGACGGAATGCAGTGTTACCCCAAAACTGGTAATGCTGTGCTCCAACAGTTTCAAAATGCAGAGATGCGCCGTATTAACAAGAATGCGACGCACCCCTGCATTACCCCTAGTGCTGGCACTAAAAAAGCTGCCTAGTGCTAGCACAGGCACCCTAGTGCCATTTTGCTAGGGTGCCTGCTCTGCAGGAGCAATTGTTTATGTGCAGGAAGGGCATGCCTTGCTGAACATAAACAATCTTTACATTGGATTTGCTCTATCTATGTGTGTTGCAGAATGCTGCACATGTGGAAAGAGCAAACTATGAGAAGAAATAAAACATTTCTCCTCGTATCGCCTGCTTAAGACCACGTATTCCCTGGCAGTATTTTTGGCTCTGCCCCATAGCTTGTAAATATGGGGCAGCATCAAAAAGCAATGGGTGTTGCAAAGGAACACCCACTGCAACACCCACTGCACGCCCCTTTCGCGCTAAGTGCTGCATAAATAGGGGCATTATTTACAAGGTGGTATTAAGCCACGTTAAGTGGCTTAACACTGCCTTGTAAATAAGGCGAAGGAGTTAACGCCACCAGACAGCAGAAAAAGTGACGTTCTGGTTGCCTTATCTCCTTGTAAATATGCCCCTTTGAGTTTTAATATTAGGGGGCCGATAACCATGTTGGGCGGATACTTTCCACCCGAGACCGACTCAGAAACGGGACCACCTGACTCGCAGTCGGCGGTTCTCCTGCTCGATTACGATGCGACTGAACACTGTTCGGTCGGATTCCCATTGTTTCCAATGGGAGCTTGTGTTCCGCCCGACAACAGGCCGTAACACAGGCCCCTATGGGGAAATGGGGTGTGTGTAAAACCCTGCACCCTGTCACAGGCACCCCATGGTGCCTGCCACACAGTGCAAGGTTTTACAGGGGGTAGCCCTTAAGCCCCCAACCGGAGGCCGCAGGATGAAGAGGGCCCTGCCAGGGGCCCCCAAAGTCACTTTCCGACAGCCTTTTCATGTCAGACAGGCCGACGCAGAAAGGCTGTAGGAAATCGACATCATAATCCCGAGGTTGGAAACATTGTCCACTGGGGTGTACGATGTGGTTCTGACCTAAACTAATCCTCCGAGAGCTGGTCGGAACTGGTTCGGAATGACAGCGTGGTTTACCTTCCGACCGTGAACATCGTAATCGGTCAGGCGGACTGTAAACCGATCAAGTTGGTTGGAAGAGCTCCGACACGGTCGAGGAGAATCCGACTGTCAGGAGAAGGCTTTCCGCCCGACATTGTAATCGGCCCCTAGGTGTTCTCATTACCCAACTCAGTGGTCATCAGTCTTGAATGATGTACAACTGGGTCAATACTACCTTGAGTCATGCTTGCAGGGAGCACTCAGCGCAATGAGCTATCTTATGAAATTCCAGGTTGTGTCATCAATGTTACTAATAATTGTAGAAATTTTACCTCAGAACATCTGTATTAACCCTAGAGCATGGGCCAGCAGTTGCTCACATCTTTTAAGGCAATAGATATTGCTTAAAATGATTTGCACGTTTTCCAAAATCATTGCCAAAGTCAGTTGTCCAAAAAAAAAAGATTAAACATTAAGGGCCAGATGTACAAAACCAATTGTGTTTGAGTTTCCAAATGCAAAATAGCTTTTTTTAAATGTACTAAACTGATTTAGTGAGTCGGAGTGACAACCCATAACGAACCGCAATTAAGAAGGGTTGTGAAAAGGGTGTTCCCTGTGAATACTGTAGTACTACAAAACATACTACAAAGTGCAGTTTGTGAATCAGACCCTTGGTTTACAATTTGTGAACACTTTTTGTGAACTGTTTTATAATACATCTGGCCCTTGAATCCGTGACAATGCTCAATGGACAATGCGCATTTTAAGCACTCAATTCACAAAAACAGTCTTACTGGGGCATTTTGCTCCATATTACATAAACAGCCAGGATCAAGTTCAGTTTCTGCAAACATCAGTAATGTAGTTTACGCTACACTTCACTGCATTTACATTCCCTCTTTTTTCCAATCGTAAAGTGCCCTGGATCTGGAGGGGTCTCCAACCTTTTCTGTATTGAGAGCTACTCATGTTCAATGAAACGCATTGACAAGTACAAATATTATTAGTGCTGTATAATTTCCATTTATTTTTATGTATCATACTTCAACCTAGCAAAAACTTTCTAATTTAATAAGCTGGGCTGCACACAGGTGAGCTACTCGGAGGTAGCTGGAGAGCTACAGTACTTCACAAGCTACTTGTTGGAGACCCCTGGTTCTGGAGAGACTGGTTGAACCTGTTTTAGTTTGCAGTATCTGAAGCGGTTCATTGTTCTCTATTACTTCCAGCTTGACTATTACTTTGTGTTCCTAATTGGTAGATCATTGGTTAACACATCCCTAGAGGTTCCATATAATTCAGCTCCAGTGACGAGTGGGTAAGTGTACGCACTCATATGTAGGATGCCAATGCGCAACTGCATCAAAACATGCATGAAGATATTGTTTGCAAAAAGTGGTCACAATTTGAAGGCAGTTTTTTTCTGACCAATACCTAATTTTGCGAACCAACCTATGTAGTAGTAGGTTAGTTCACAAAAATCACAGGTATGGTGGCCTGCAAGAGTTAGCAGACCACCATCAGTGTGATCACTTTTTTTTTTTAAACCCTTTTTTATTTTAAGCCTTTCGCTGCTAGGCCTTTTTCCGACCCTTGTGCAAAGCCTTTTTTTGGCTATTTGGGGTAGTGCGTGCTTAGGCCCCTGTAACTTTTTGTCCTCATAAGGTATCCATGCCAAATTTGCGTCCTTTTCTTTCAACATCAACGGGATTTTAAAGGTACCCAGGGATTGTGGATTTCCCTGGAGGGGACCCAGAAATTAGCCAAATACATTACATTTTGTTTTTTTTAAAAACAATAGGGACAAAGTGCTGCAGAAGAAAGAGTCTGGTTTTTCCCTGCAAATGGTATAAACAAAGAGTTTGTGGTGATCAAATCACCATCTTCTCAGCTTTCAGGGACAGGCAGACTCTTGTCAGAAAACCAAAATTGTTTACACAGTTTTGGCATTTTACTGGGACATAGCCTATTTTTGCTACTTTTTGTGCTTTCAACCTCCTTCCAGTTAGTGGTAGAAATGGGTGTAAAAGCAATAATGGATCCCAGAAAGCTATACATTTCTGAAAAGTAGACAAAATTAATAATTTAGCAAGGGGTCATTTGTGTAGATCCTTCAAGGTTTTTTTATAGAAACTAACAGTTGAAAATAAGAAAAATTGAAAATTAGTTGGAAAAAACAGCCATTTGTGCCAACGTTTTCACCTGTAACTTCTTCTATGTATGACAGATTTTTAAAAGCAATATATTGTTACATTCACTGGACCCTTCTGGTTGTGGGGATATATAGGACTTGTAGGTTCACCAAGAACCCGAGGAACCCAGAGCCAATAACTGAGCTGCGTCTTGCAATGGTTTTTCAATGTGTACCGGGTATATAGCAATTCATTTAGTAAAATATAAAGAGTGAAAAATAGGTATCAAGGACACTTATGTATTTCCAAAATAGAAACAAAATGTACAGTTTAGAAGCAGTAGCTATTTGCACATCTCCGAAATTGTGGGTACCCATACTAGCATGGGAATTATAGGACATTTTTCAAAGTGACTTCTTTTTTACACATTGTCTTACATTTGGAAGGCGGCAGAAATGCATAGAAAGTCACTAGGTAATAACAGTTGCTCTACAATTCTGCATTCCCCTAAGTCTCCCGATAAAAATGGTACCTCACTTGTGTGGGTAGGCCTAGTGCCCACAACAGGAAACGGCCCAATAGGCAATGTGGACACACCACATTTTTACAGTGAAAACTGAACCTTTTTTTCAAAGTGCCTAGCTGTGGATTTTGAACCCTAGCTCTGCCGGCACCTAAGGAAACCTAGTAAACCTATACATTTTTTAAAACTAGACACCCAGGGGAATCCAGGATGGGGTGACTTGTGTGGCTCTTACCAGGTTCTGTTACCCAGAATCACTTGCAAGCCTCAAACTTTGTAAAAAAAAAACACATCTTCCGCACATTTTTGTGATGGAAAGTTCTGGAATCTTCATGGGTCCACAGACTTCCATTCATCCAGCATTCTCCAAAGACTCCTGATAAAAATGGTACCTCACTTGTGTGGGTGGGCCAAGTTCCCGCAGCAGGGAAGGGCCCAAAACGTATTCTGGAGACATCAAAATTACCTATCACAAAATTACCTGGTTTTGCAAAGGGGCCCACCTGGGTTTTTGGCCCCGTGCTCGGCGGCCATTTAGGGAAACCTACCAAACCCAGACATCTTTGAAAACTAGACACCCAGGAGAATTCAGGAAGGTATGGCTTGCATGTACCCCCCAATGTTTTCTTACCCAGAATCCCCTGCAAACCTCAAATTTAGCTGAAAAAATCAATTTGTTCCTCAAATTTCTGTGTGGAAAAGTTGTAGGATCACCGGGCTGACACAAATTTCCTATAACCCAGCGTTCCCCCACGTCTTCCGATAAAAATGGTACCTCACTAGTGTGGGTAGGCCAAGTACCCATGACAGGCAAGGGCCCAAAACGTATTGTGGAGACATCAAAATTACCTATCACAAAACGACCTGGTTTTGCAAGGGGGGCACCTGGGTTTTTGGCCCCGGGATCGGTGACCATCTAGGGAAACCTACCAAACCCACACATTTCTGAAAACTAGACACCCTGGGGATGTGGAAAAATATGTGGAAAAAGTGATTTTTTCCAGCTAAATTCGAGGTTTGCAGGGGATTCTGGGTAGGGAAACGTTGGGGTTCCACGCAAGCCATACCTCACTCGACTCCCCAGGGTGTCTAGTTTTCAGAAATGTGTGGGTTTGGTAGGTTTCCCTAGATGCCCGCCGAGCCCTGGGCGAAAAACTCAGGTGCCCCCCTTGCAAAACCAGGTCATTTTGTGATAGGTAATTTTGATGTCTCCACAATACGATTTGGGCCCTTGCCTGTCATGGGTACTTGGCCCACCCACACGAGTGAGGTACCATTTTTATCGGAAGACCTGGGGGAACGCTGGGTGGTAGGGAATTTGTGTCAGCCTGGTGATCCCACTACTTTCCCACACAGAAATTTGAGAAAAATTTGATTTTTTCAGCTAAATTTGAGGTTTGCAGGGGATTCAGGGTAGGAAAATATTGGGGGATGCACACAAGCCATACCTCCCTGTACTTCCCTGGGTCTCTAGTTTTCAGAAATATGTGTGTTTGGGAGGTTTCCCTAGATGGCCACCAAGCCCGGGGCCAAAACCCAGTAGACCCCCCTTGCAAAACCAGGTAGTTTTGTGATATGTAATTTTGATGTCTACACAATATGTTTTGGGCCCTTGCATGTCGCGGATACTTGCCCAACAACATGAGTGAGGTAACTTTTTTATTGAAGGACCTAGGTGAACGCTGGGTGGTAGGAAATTTGTGTCAGCCCAGTGATCCCACAACTTTCCCACACAGATATGTGAGAAATATATGATTTTTTCAGCTAAATTTGGGGTTTGCAGGGGATTATGGGTAGGGAAACATTGGGAGATCCACGTAAGCCGCACCGCCCTGGACTCCTCTAGGTGTCTAGTTTTCAGAAATGTCTGGGTTTGGTAGGTCTCCCTAGATGGCCGCTGAGCCGGGGACCAAAAACGCAGGTTAACCCTTTGAAAAACCAGGTTGTTTCGTGAAAGATATGTGGACACCTGTGGTTTTAGTCCCGGGCTTGCAGACATGTAGGGGAACCTAAAAAACCCAGACATTTCTGAAAACTAGACGCCCGTGGGAGTCCAGGGAGGTGTGGCTTGCGTTGATCGCTTCGGGATCACTGCACGGCAGAAAATTCCTACCACTCAGCGTTCCCCTCAGTCTCTCGATAAAAATTATACCTTACTTGTGTGGATGGGCCAAGTGCCAATGACATGGAAGGGGCAAAAACGTGTAGAGATTGAGGGGGGCCCAAGGCGGGTCCAAAAGGGCAGTTTGTTTATACGTTTTTAGGCTGACGCTACTTTGGGCACCCACACAAGTGAGGTATAATTTTTCTAGGCAGACCAAGGGGAACGCTGGGTGGTAGGAAATTTGTGTCTGCACAGTGATCCTACAAACTTACCCACACAGAAATGTGAGGAAAAAGTGACTTTGTAAGTAAATGGGAGATTTGCGGGGGATGCTAGGTAGGAAATCACTGGGGGATCCATGCAAGCCACAGCACCAGCCAAGAGTCAGTACACGCACACCACCATCCACACACACCACCAGCCATGCGCCATCCATGCACACCACCAGCCAAGCGCCATCAATGCACATCGCCAGCCAAGCGCCATCCATGCACACCACCAGCCAAGCGCCAACCACGCACTCCGCCAGCCAAGTGCCATCCACACAATCCGCCAGCCAAGCGCCGGTCCACGTACACTGCCAGCCAAGTGCCACTGTACACACACCACCAGGCAAGCGCCAATCTACAAACACCGTCATCAAGCGCGAGTCCACACACACAATTAGCCAAGTGCAAGCCCACACACACCGCCAGCAGAATTCCAGCCAAAGGTCAGTACACGCAGACCATCAGCCAAACTCCAGTTCACACACACATACGCAAACTCTCCCTGGTTTCTTGTGGTTTTCCGGCCCCCACTTGGGGGTAGATGAGACTAAAAATATCACTGAAACAGCCAAGATATGTCCCTCAAAAAAGGGGAGTGACCCGTGCCTAAGGGGCTTCTCCTTGACATACTTTTCCCTCGTTCCTAGTGGGCTTTCTCACCCCCTGGAGGGGCAGATAAGGGGCTATTGCCCCGATCTGCCTTCGGGGGGGTCAGAAAGACTTTTTTGGGTGTGGGGGTAATAGCATGCCCATTCTGGGCAGGCCCCACCCCTACGTATAAAAAAAACATAATCCCTGGTGCCTAGTGGGCTTTCTGCCCCCCCAGGGGGGGGCGATCAGGGGCTTTCTCCCGGGGGGGCAGAAAGACTGTGGAATTCTGGGGGACAATGGCAAGCCCATTTTGGGCAGACCCCACCCGTATATACATAAAAATAAAAAAATCCCCGGTGCCTAGTGTGCTTTCTGCCCCCTGGGGGGTAGATCGGGGCTATTGCCCCCATCTGCCTCCCAGGGGGGGCAGAAAGACTGTGGAATTCTGGGGGTGGATGGGGGCATTGCCATGCCCATTTTGGGCAGCCCCCACCACTATATACATGAAAATAAAAAAATCTCTGGTGCCTAGTGTGCTTTTTGCCCCCCTGGGGGGGCAGATCGGGGTCTATTGCCCCCTCCTGCCTCCCAGGGGGGCAGAAAAACTCTGGAATTTGGGGGAATGGGGGCAATGACATGCCCATTTTAGGCAGCCCCACCCCTATAGATGTAAAAAAAACAAATCCCTGGTGCCTAGTGTGCTTTCTGCCCCCCGGGGGCAGATTGGGGGCTATTTCCCCCATCTGACTCCCAGGGGGGGGCAGAAAGACAGGAATTTGGGGCGGTGGGGGCATTGGCATGCCCATTTTGGGCAGCCCCCACCCCTACGGGCGTAAAAAGCAAAATAAAAAATCCCTGGTGGCTCGTGTGCTTTCTGCCCCCTGGGGGTGGCAGATTGGGGGCTATAGCCCCATCTGCCACCCAGGGGGGGGGGAAGAAAGACTGTAGAATTTGAGGGAAGGTGGGGGTATTGGCATGCCCATTTTGGGCAGCCCCCACCCCTACAGGCGTAAAAAGAAAACAAATCCCTGGTACCTAGTGTGCTTTCTACCCCCCGGCGGGGGGCAGATTGGGGGCTATTGCCCCCATCTGCCTCCCAGTGGGGCAGAAAGACTGTTTCTACCCAAAATAATGGAGGGATCAAAAGCCCTTGCCCAAGGGGCCATTCCCCCCTCCCTGGTGTCTAGTGGGTGGATCCCTGCTTGGGGATTGCCCTCCTGAGGGGATCCACTAGGGAGGGGTACCATTGGAAAAGGTATATTCCCCCCTTTCCAATGATACCTCTCCCATCTGCCTCAATGCTCAGGGGGCTGAGATAGCCCCCTGAGCACGAGGCAGTGTCCGAAATGACGTGCAGCGCGACGTGCGCGCCGACTGTCATTTCAGAGAAATGATCAGAACACCGTTGGGAGATGGGGAAGCTCTTACCCAGCTCCCGAGGGTGTTTTGACAAAAAGGAAAACCCTCTGGTGCCCGCACCAGAGAGATTTCTTGTGCCATGTGCGTGGACGGCCAGGAGCCATCAGATGCAAATGAGCCCTGGTGCGTCGGACGGCTCCTGACTGTCCGACGCAACAAAAGGGTTAAAGGAAATCGGGCTGCTTTAAAAAAATGTAAAGTTTAAGTGACATTTTGCAGTGGTCCTTTGGAAAACTGCCTACTCCACCTTAAAGCTGCACCCAAATTTGCAAAGAGGAAGGAGTCCCTTTTGCGAATTCTGGCTGAAAATCATCGATATGTCTGCTACTGATTCTGTATTTGAAATGGATGTACACAACATGCCCATTCCAAATAATGAATTGGTATTCAGTCACAATCCGTTTTAGGAGTTGGTAAACGTTTACTGCCTACTAAAATGGGTAAATGGGTTTTGTACATGTCCAAACACTTTTAAGGTCGCAAACTCGAAATCGGACTATTTGGGGCCGTGAAAAAGGTTTCATACATCTGGCCCTATGAAATCTTTGATGAGTTCCAGTGAAGGTTGTATTAACTGCCTTATAGAGAGACAACTTTCATAACACATGCACGCATGCACATGCACACACACGCACACACACGCACTATTCACAAAATGCAGTTTTTGTCTTGCCTTGTATTTTAGACACAATTGATTTATCATTGGCAAAGCACCTTCTAATTGCTTTAAATATAGATATTGGAGTTTCTGTTTTTTCTCCAGAATGGACATCATGCACGGCCGAAATTATTCACGCAGGTGTAGCCCACACAATAGCAACCGTTTCTGATGTTTAGATAATCTTTTGCCTTACAATGCACAAGTATATAAATAATTTATAGCAGATTGTATCAATGTTCCACTAGTCCCAGAGAACTTGGATGGATGTTAAAATATTCATTTTCCACTTATATTAATAATTCCTGCTGCATGGAACAATTTAGTCGTAGTTGAGCTGAATATCTTTCATATGTCAACCGTGTTCCCAATGCCTGCCAATTCCTCCTTTCCCCTGTGAGTAATTAGATTATTAACATTTCCGAAGTACAGTAATATCCTTGTAATGTGCCAGGTTTTAACCATAGCTCATGTATACATGTTTTTTACTGAAATTATATTAAATTGCGTTCACTAACAATCAAATCCATGTTTATAAGTGTAGTGGGTACCATAACATTGCTTTAATCTGAGTACTGCTGAAAAACGACTGCATTTTATATTCACCTTGCTATTCGGCAGCACGTGTAGGGCCACAGCAAGGAGGATATTTTTTTGTGGGGCATGGCCCTCAGCTATGAACACACATTAAAGCTGTGCTCTGTAGGTGCATTCTTTCCCAAATACTGGTAATACTACTAAATATCGACCCCCAGAATATTGTGGCACAAGAATATCAAGGACAGAATATTGAAAGGTAAATACATACAAGAACTAGAGATTTACTATTCCTAACTCCATATCTACATGCCTTGAAGAGATATATATCGCATAGATACATATATGTGGAGTAAGGTATAAAAAAATCTATATTTATCTGTCAATATCTTTGATATTCTGTCCTCGATATTCTGTGCCATCAATATTCTAGTTCCGATATTCAGGGTGCACACCATGTAATTCTATGTAAAGGAATACATGGATTTTTAAGGTACATAATAAAGCTCACTCAATCAACTTTCCACTATCCAACTTTAAATCCTAGCAATTAGATGGGATGGGATTTAAAATAGAGAGGTATAAAGCTGTAAAGTAGGCTAACTTGCAGCTTTGTGTATTTTCTAAACTGTTTGAGCTTTGTGAAAATCAAAGCGTATGAAGTTAAAAAAAAAAGTAAGCTAGCTTCATCTCAAATCCTTCCCACCCACACATCTTACCTCAGGTGATGGATGTTCAGCCTCCACACTCAACATTTTTTTGCAGGAGGATGACCTACCTTGGACATTCTGCATTAGAAAATGACACCTTGAAGGCTTGAAAGGATAAACCTTAATTCCTGTAATGATCGGGAAAATCTTCTACTTCATAAAGTTTCTTAATCCTGCCAAAACTTCATAAGTGAAGTTTTAATTTCACTTGACACTAATTTAAATTAATTTTACAGAGAGAAAATTTTGAGAAATTAGCAGTGAACAGTGTGTTTTAAACATTTTAGGGCTGCAACTATATGGAAGATGTCATTTTTGAGGGGAAGTTGGGAAGGTCCCACAATGAATTTCACTATAAGGTTGTGACAAAAGATGAATAGTTTAATTACATTTGATCAAAAGCACAAGTCAAAACTGCATGGACTTGAAACAGGCTCTGACTTTGGCATACAACTCTCATAGTTAGAGGCAGGTTGTGCAAAAGGTGTTGTACAAAATGACACTTTTGTTAGACATCAACCACAAAGACAGGTAGGAATGGTAAAGGATAAGTGATTGTGTGAGTCCGGGATAGGTCCATTTGAGGACTGTGGCCTGGCTGAGGACATTAGTTCCATGTCCAGTTAGAGGAGCGGTAGATGGGCAGGCACAGTGACAAGGGAGTTCAGCTAATGTGCATTGAATTCTTGACCTCTCAGCTGTGACTGTGAACTAATGTTTGTACCACCTTTCATATCAGCTCCTCACACACAACACTGGCATCCCTCAGGGGTCCATTATATCTCCTCTATTATTCAAAATCTACCTAACCCCCTTACCAAACCTGATTGAATTATTCAACCTTACCTATTATAGCTATGCAGATGACACTCAAACCATTTTGAAAATGGATGGTCTGGAAGACCTCTACAATTTAAAACTTAATAACTGCCTTGGAGCCGTAAACACATGGAAGATGAATAACAATCTAGAGCTAATGACAGAGATTATGAACTGCGGATAATGGCAAAAATACCAGCCTAGAGCAATATGACAAAAGCAACATGAGGCCTTCCTACAATATCAAGAGTAGTCACAAACCTACTGTAACCATGGATTCAGAACTGTATTCAATACCACATGTTAATAACGTCAAACAGAGTGCCTTCCATTCAATAAAGGACTACGTTGCATCCTCCCATACCTTGGATACCAACAGAAACTGCAAGCTTCCCTCACACTCGAAATCTCTAAGCTTCACTATGCCAACAAATACAACTCATCCAAAATGCTGTTGCAAGACTTCTTTTTCACCTTCACTCAAGAGAACACATGACGCCAGTCTTGCAATCACTCCACTGGCTAGTTATAGCATGAAGGGCAATGTTCAAGGCACTTTGCATTGTCCACAGAGCCTCCAAGGAAAGGGACCGCTACACTTACAACCTAAATTCAAGCAATACAAACAAACAGGACCCTGCCTTCCAAGCTATCATTATACCATCTTACCATAAGAAATCCGCAGGATGCACTGTTTTCTCAATACAAGTTGCCAAGATCTGGAACTCACTACTTTCCAGCATTTGAAGCATCCAGGAACATATACACTTCAGAAGACAATTGAAAACATGGCTATTTCCAAGATAACTACACCCCTACACACTCTGGCAAAAGAACCCAGAGAACAGTCAAGCTCAATCTTCAGCTTACAATCCACAGATTGTAAACAACCCAACCAGCAAACTGCTTTTGATAGGCCGGTGAATTAGGGAAGGCTGACCTATGGTGCTGGGGTAATATATAGTTATGTAATTTCATATATAATATTTCTGGCCCACACTAATACTAATACCACAACACTCAGCAGTTGGCAACCAACTGTAATCTGCAACTCTTACATTCACATAAATCATATCTGCTACATGGGTTGTCCATCACCAGTACCAGCCATCACTAATTGAACAGGCATGGAATAACTGAAGAGATCTGTCACACACTGCGGATCAGTTGGAGAACTTTAATCTAGTACATGACTCAGGTCCCCAAATATCTATACACTATGGCTTTGGTGTGTAGAGGTTGATGTGGACTTTGCACAAATGGCATGGTCCTGCCCAGTGATCACAAGATTTTGGACTGAGTTCACAGCAGATCTAGTGAGAATGCTAAATAGACAGGCACTCTACACTGCATAGATTTACCTACTGGGCCTTTACAGCAGAGAACCATCTAGTAAGGCAGGCAACAGGTTTCTAGATCTGGCCCTATTTGTAGCCCATAGAGATATTACTCTTCATTGGAAGTCTCAGGATGGCCCTCTACATAGAGGCTGGAAAAAGGAGGTGAAGAATTGGGCACTGGCAAAGGGAGCTGCTTTGCGTTTAGAGGGGTACAGGGATATCCATGGGAAACCCTTGGCAGAACAATGGATGGAAGTGGTGACGAGGTTCACTGAAGGAGAACTACCCGCCCAATAATGGCACACTGGTTGGCATAAGTACTGATACCGCTGCCCCGGCATTTGGGGACCACATGATAGAAGTATGTGTTGCCTCACCCTCATGGCTTCTATACTCGCATTTGGCACTGATCTGTTTGGACCTCTATTAATGTCACTCTGTCATACTCACAACTACTTATATAATCTGCACACTCCTCCCCAAGGATATGATTGGGTTTGTTTGTTTGTTTAGTACAGTTAACACAAACACTGCTCCTGATGGGATCTTAGGCCATACGCTTACGCCTGTATAATCCAACAAATCTATAACAGTGGAATGGGTATGCAACATTTTCCTGGCTAATAATCTGATAATGATAAAAACTCAATAAAAACAATTCACATAAAAAGCTATACACTATGGCACTTCTTTATTTGCTCACAATGACACTCAGGTATGGAATGATAGTAACAATGCATATCCCAGCAGATCTCTCCACTTTTAACTCCCTCCAACCATGTCAGCTCAGGTACACAACTATACACAAAATATCTGATTGGACAACCTAGTGCAGTAACCATAGATGCAGGCTATAATCATGAGAAATGCCATAAAGGGACCTACAGAGCTATTTAAAGCTGCCAGAATACTGAAAAAACCATATGCTGTGTGTCTTTTTCTCTCACACCTCATCATCCACCAGAATGCTATGCACTGCATCCTATAACACACTAACCGTACCTCCGTGGTCATCACACATGACATGAAAACCCTTCCAACATAGGATCACAAAACAAAGACAACACCCTTCCAACCACATACCACCCTATATATCTAGGGTAGCTTGCTGCCCATGTACGTAAGAGCTTCCGTGCCATACATTAGGTAGTAAGTGCTATACAAATGCTGCAATACAATACAAAATGTATCATTTGTGCATCACCAAGATTTGTTTTGATCCTATTAAATTCTTAGTTTCCATCACCATTCAGAATTACAAAACAAAATATGCTTCATGTGGGATTTCAGAACTGCTGATATATGTTGAAATATTTGTACATGCCATTTACAGGTATTTAATTTTTTGTGTATTAGACACAATTTGACATTCTACAGTATTTTTTCTGCACTTCCTGCAGGGCCACAGGAATTATGGGATTCTGTGACTGCGCCATTTTCCATATAATTTTGAAATTGCAGTATTTGCCACATAACCCATTATCTGCTCCAAAATCTGCAGATTTTAACAAAAAAATGTTGTTTCGTGCTCAAATGGATCAAAAGTTACTAAAGGTGCTGCATCACGTGCTGCTGCACAGTGGAAGGTCCTTTGCACGGCAGTGTTAACACATGCAAGAATGTCAAAATAATGAAGTAATACTATCACAAAATGTGCCACATTAAGTAGCATAATTTGTGTTTTCTTGCTGCATAATTAAGTTAACCGTGCCTCATAATTTGGTCCACCCCTTCCACATAATTCTAGTGGCCCTGCCTGTAGCCCAGCAAGATTGTAACATAGTTCATTTTACAAAATCCTCTCACTTTGCAGTCAGAGAAAGAAAAGTAAACAACATCTCTACATTAAAAGAGTAACCAGCAATTTGTTAGAAGACATAGCCTGACATTAAACCTCTATCTTTAAACCTGCAGAGAATGTAAAAAGATTAAAAAGGCATTTGTTTTGCTCATGCACCTTCTGAACTCGAACATGTTTTCCAAGTAAAATATATGCATTGAAATGTGAACGCAGTCTGTTTAAATAAACTGAGATTAAGCCGGCCCTGAGCATATCCTTGGTGGTAAGCTAAGACATTGCTTGCTCCAAACACCTTTTACCACTATATTATTAGGCCTGGGTGGTGAACTCCGCTCTGTTCGCAAGTGTGTGTGGAGTTTTCTGCACTACGCGCAGCAGAGTTTTCTGCACTACGCGAGGTCTGCTTTGTAAGTTGGTGAGTGATAGCTGCCCCTCGGGTAAAATTTCTACCTGAGTGGCAGGAAGATCAGTGCTAACGGCAGTTCGTGCCACACTCCGCTGCTTGCGGAACACCGCTGAGTTTTTTTCTCACTTCGTGGAGTTCTGCATAGCGGAACTCCGCGAACTCCGCCCAGGCCTATATGGAAATAGGATTCCTGAAGTGGTATTATCTGACAAGAATATTTGTTCACGTTTGCTGTTGTTATGTACCCCAATGTACCGCAATCTAGGCCTAGGTATCTACACAACCTTTTACCTACATTTGTCCTACCATGCTCTGCATAAGGGTTCTAGCACTGACCTTTCACTCAGTTATTTGCTGAATGAATATCGATCAGTTTCCTGAAACTACCCTAATTTATTATGCATGAGGATTCTTAAAAAGTCTCTGCACATGATGTACATAACAGGATAAACATACTCTGTACAAATGTCATGGTCATCTTCATCCTACGGTGAAATAACTACTTTGCATAATTGCAGGTATTGATTTAGGCTCATTTACATAATCGTACTCACAACATATCGATTGTGTAAGGAACCAGAGGCTATCTTTAGGGTATAAAAGAACCTTACCGAGACTAGATAGGCAAAGGAGACGCTTCCATGCTGACACTACATGCTGAGGTCCCGGCCTGCAGAAGCTACAACAAGCAGTGGTCTGACATCCCTTGCAGGGTGTTCAACTCAAGACCAAGATGGGGTCCTTCGTTCTCTCCCATCAGGTAATGGGGTTGGCACTTTCCTATGGGATTCTTGGCTTTACACCCACATACATGCTACGTACACTTAGGCACACTAAGGTAGGGGTTTCATCGTAGGAGTACGCTTGATTACCGTCATGTATCTATATGCCTATATGTACATATATATTCACTGTTTTAGCACCATGGTAGAATTCTACCTTTTATTTACTCTGTGGGTGCTTGTAATCCTATTCATCTGTTTCTGTCTAATGGTTGTCGCAGCAAACATGGTTTATACTAGAATGGGGCTGGTTCAATAAATGCTTATTGAAAATGTCCCCATCGTTTATTCTGTGTATCTCTCTGAGATTGAGTGAGCACGATTGACTGAGCGTAAAGTTCTGCACTGTTTACATGATTCCTGAAGGACCAAGGATTGTCATGTTCGATAGGTGCCAGAAACTATTCGCTCCTTGGTAAGGTTAGGGGGCTTATGGTGGCACTGTGAGCTGGCTGGTCTAAAGGCTAACATATCCTTTGGGGTTGTCTGGATCAGTCTGGACACCAATCCCTTAGTTTATGTTGTCTAAACGCACAGATCGTATGTATTTTTAGGAATTACATAACACTGTGTGCAATTTTGTTGGCATGGTGATGTGTTCTGTTGCTTTTAGGTGGTGCTGTGTTTTTGTCATGGATTATCGCAATGTGATTTTCTTATGGTGTAATGTGGTTCTTGTGTTGTGCTCTTTTTTGACTGTTTTGTCGTGATATGCCATTATTTTTTCATTATGTTGTTATGTTGCTTTATGAATGCTATTACTTTATGTTCAGTTGCTTATTTTAAATGTATCAACAGATGCTGCTAACTTTGCAGCCAAAAGCAGCACATGCCTTGAACGTTCCTCTGACAAGCAACCATTTATCACTGTCTAAGGTGGTCAAATAGTGCCGCTTCAGATCTTCCTCTACTTAAGACACCAGTCAGCCCAAAATTGTGGCAAATGTAGTGTCCCAGTGCTCCCCTAATGTGATACGGCCCCATGTGATATTTTCATTTGCCATCGAGCTGCATAGAAGAAGAACTCTCACATTTTGGCCCTTAACAGACTGGAGAATTCATTCCTTACCCAGGAAATCATTTTTATATTTTTCGTAATAACTTTGGTATCAGTTCACTAATGTGTTCAAAACTCAGCATATACTTGACACATTCAATTCAGTTTCTTCATTTCAAATTTCGAGCCAATTGCTTAAAGCCTGGATATTTATTGATAGTGAATGCAAAAGTAGCATTTTTTATTTTAATTGCCCTGAGTCCTTTTTTAGAATAATATATAACCATAGCAGAGGCACACAGGGGATAGGGGCCCTGCTAGGGGCCCCCAAAGTCCCATTCCTTCGGCCTTTACATGACGGTCGGACCACCATGTAAAGGCAGAGGGGAAAAGGTCATCGTAATCCCTATGGCGGTGCCTCTGCAGGCACCGCCCTCATTGTAGGAATTATGCTGCGACCGACGGGCTCCTTGAGCCTGTCAGAGGCGTTAGTCGGTCCATCCACCTACTGCACTCTCACCGACCACATCATTATGTGGTCGTCGGACCGCCACCGATGGCCTGTTGGTGGTGATCTGCCCGACATCATAATCGGGCCCTACAACATTTTATTGTACTATTTATTTTATACTTTACACTTTTTTCGATAGTTTTATAACACTTTTTTATATGGTTTACATTTTTTAACATTTTTATATTTTTAAAAACTTTTTTAACATTTGTAAATCAAATCTCTATTGTTTTCTATGAGGTGATAGTATTTTTTTAGTTTCATTTAGGGGCCATTTGGTTTTAACGCTAACTTCAATTTTGTAGTCTGTCTCACTTTTATGGCATTTTTCTGAAAGTAAGACGTGGGAAGGTGCAGCTGTTCATCAGAACATGGAAGACATTTACTAAGTTTATGTATAGGGTTTTGAGGATAGATAAAAGGTCGTAGGAAATCTGTTTTGGTTTCTAGTAAACCAATATTTTTAACTTTGATTTCCTTTCATTTTTCATGTTTCCAGGAGTGTTTCTTTTTAAAAACTTTTTTTAATAGTTCTTTAATACTTTGGATTGCTTTGATGGATCACTATTGGCCTTGTATGATTTTTGCATTTTTGGGGGCTTTTTGGAAGTAATTTTTCCATTTTTGGTGGATTATATTTAGGAGTACATGGATATGGAGGAGGATCTGCAGCTAAGGAAAAGTAAGTTATATTTAAGGTACTTGTTGTGGGTGGGAAATGTTATATGTTATAATTTATGTCAATTGTATGTGCTTGCTAAATATATTTTATGTGTTCTAATTAATTTTTCCTATTCAATTTTGGTTGTGATTCCAAGTTTGTGTTTGGTGAGATTTCTGTTTTTACATAATTTATATACATAATAATTCTATTCATCAGGCTTATTTGAAATTTCAGCTGTATATATTTTTTGGCTAATGTATAAAAATAATATGTTTATTATTTATTTAAAAATATTTTAGTTATGCTGATTTGGATTATTCTTTTGATTTATTGTGTATTGTGTAGATTATTTGTTATTTTATAATAGGATTTTAACTATTGATTCTAAGTAGTGTATTCTTTTGTCAATAATAAAGAGTTTTGCTTGACATTGTAGCGGTAAACATCGTTTACCACGAATACTTTTCCCTGCAGGGAATTACAACGCGGTTGTTACAACGACCGTGTTGTAACAACGCATACCATTACTCCGCAAGTCGGAACAAAGACTTGCAGAGGGGGCAGAAGGTGTTGGATTTAAAATCCAACACCTTCCCTACTGTTGCACATACTGGAGTTGGAATAGTAAATTATACTATTCCAACATCCAGCGCCCCCCCTCCGCAAGTCGTTGGTATCACTTGCGAGTAATGGTATGCGTTGTTACAATGCGGTCGTTGTAACGACCGCGTTGTAATTCCCTGCAGGGAAAAAAAAATGCGGAAAAAAGAGGTATATTCCATTGTAGCATGTGGTACATTCTATTGGTTTTCTGCTAACTTTAGGGTTTCATTTGGGTCACAGATTGTTCTATTTGTGGTTGGTGGTGGATTTGCTCTTTTTGTAGGGCTTCTATACATTTATAGTATAGAGTGTAGGTTGGATACGCCTAGTGTGGAATGGAAGTCATTGTGCCATCCTTCTACAGTGTTGTTGGTTTTGGCTTCTTGAGTCATGGCGATGTTGTATACAATCCACCAGGGTATTTGTAATTTGGGTTAGTATCTGTGCCCAGAGTGGTGCAGACTGCCAACCCAAGTGTCTTCAAAATAATCCGTTAGGGGGCTTAGTTTGTGTGTGTTTTGTAGATAGAAAGGACTTTCTATAAGTAAGTTGTAGTGGTTAGCTACCTCTGAGACAAGGACTTAAACTACTGCAGTCATTTGTTTTGTTTTTAATTTCAAAGGCAAATGTACTGTTTGTTGTATATTCTACACTTAGAGCAAATTGTTGGTGTCTCCCTAAGCTGTGATTAAAATGGTAGTGACAGCCTTGTGTGGCTGTCTGTTGGTACAGCTTTAAGATAGTTGGAATCATGGCTTGTTGAAAATCTATTAATATTTTATGTGGGGAGTATCTGTTTGTTTTCATTTCAATGAGGTTTAGTGTTTTGTAGTAAGTGCTACATTGTTTATTAGGTAGATGCACGTATAAGAATGGTATATTAGTGTTTTGATATTCACCATGTATGGTGTTTATCTGAGTGAATGGTTTAGGGCACATTTTGAATGTCCAGTCCATCATCCATGGTTGACATTGTCTTAGTTTTAATAAGTTATTTGTCCTAGAAAATATTAGGATACGATTTTCATTGCCAAGGTTATCATGTAAGAGGAAGGGTTCCTCATTATATGTGGTTGTTAAGTGTTCAGGTATTTGATTATCTAGATATCTTCTAAGGGTGGGAGGAGTATCACTGTTGGCTTTTTTAGTTTGTGCAATTCAGTGTTTTAAGGTGGATATTGCTGGTAGCTGGCCTGTGATGTGTTCGGGGACTTTAGGGAGTATATCTTTTAGGATTTTAGTTGTAGGCTCTTGGAGCTAGCGCTAGCCTCTCTTAAATTTTGTAATAGATCCCTTGCTTCTATTTCGGTGGTTGTGTTCCCCTTACATCAGTTATAACATTGACTTTTATACTTGCCCTTCCATAGCAAACATTACAGTAATATTTAGTACATTTCCAATTGATAGATTCCGTGCTTGTACTTTCTTGGCTGTAAGTGTAGCCCATGTGAGATAATAATTGTTTTCCTTTCTGAGATGTGATGTATATTGCTCTTTCTGTCATTAAGTCTGAAAATAGTGTGATAAGATAAAGAATAACATATTTAAAATGTATAATGTATTTCGTGTTTACATACAAAATTATGCTACTAGTTTTCTAATTCATACTTACATATCTGTTCTTGTTAGATGTTGAAGATTTTCCATTGGGGTGTTGCAATGTGGATTAGGTGGATTCTTTTTTGTTGGAGAAAAAGTACATTAGTTTAATTTTAAATGTTTGTTGATAGCTGGTGGGGGCTGAGGGAGTTAGTTTGTATTTTTTAACTGTTTAAGGGTGAGTTCCTGTTTACTGATATTTTAGTTAATTATAGTTACCTTAGGACACAAGTTATAGTTTGTTGGGATAACTCTAACTATAACTGCTGAATTTCTATGGTTTGTGTTTGTAAATTCTGAGCCTAACTAAAATGTCTCTGTAACCTTTGTTTTTTTCAGTGAAAAAAAAATATACACATACACACACATCCATGTGGCTCTCACGATTATGCTTGTGGCGAAGATGTTTTTTGTAGTTGGGGTCTTGTCTGATAGGGAGAGTATCAGTTGTGAATCTTCTGTGTAGGAGAGTATGCTGATGTTACATGATCTGATGAGGTCCGCTAGTGGAGTCATATAAATGTTGAATAACATTGGGCTGATGGATGATCCTTAGGAAGCTCCACATATGAGGTTCTTGGCCTTCGATGTGTATGTGGTAGGTTGACTCTTTGTGTGCCTCCTGTGAGAAGGGAACAAATCCAGTTGAGGGCAGGTCCTTAAATGCCTGTCTTGTTTAGTGTTCTGATCATAGTGGAGTGGCAGACCATGTTGAAAGTTGTGAGGAGGTCAAGTAATAGAAGGGTTGCTGTGTCTTCATGGTCCTAATGCCATCAATTGCAGGGGTGAGGGCAGTCCCGGTCCTGTGGTTCAGCTATAAACCTGATTTCATGGTCTTGGAGTTGGTGTGTGTTGAGGTAATGAGAGAGTTGTTTCTTTATGGCTTCTTCTCTCACTTTGGCCGGATAAGGTAGAAGGGAGATTGGGTTGTTGTTTACTAATTGTATGTGGTCTGCAGAGGGTTTCTTTAGCAGTGCATTGACTATTACGTGTTTCCAGGCATCAGGGAACATCTTGGAAGTGATGGAGGCGCTCATGATGCCGGTGAGGACTTCGCTGATAGGGGCTGCTCCCATGTTGTAGATGTTGTGAGGTTAGTGGTCTGTAGGTGCTCTTGAGAGGACAGTTCTCATGTTGTTGGCTGTTTCTTTTGTGGTGAGTGTTTCCCAGGCCATCAGGGTTTTTCCGTTGGTATCTGAGGGTTTTTCTATGGGTGGGTGTGTGGTGCTGGATTTACTCCACCTCTGAGCTGGAGTATAATTACTACTGTTTGATCCATTTTGACTATAATAACTTTAGAATTGCAGTTTGTGAAAAGCAATGGGACTATCCTTTTGTGGGTGTGTGTTGGTCCCTCACTAAACCCCACCTTAGCTGTCCCTAATCTCCTCCCATTTAGTAGTAAGTATGCCCTTTTTCTCCAGCCACTCCCTCTGGTTCATCCCACATCTACTACTAAGTTAGCTTACGTGTGTGAATATCTCCCCGTAGAAAGATGGGAGAGGTGAATGTTTACACTCATAGGTTTGTGAATTACATTTTGTAGTAAGTAAGTACTACTACATTACTATAGTAGTACTACTTTTCCTACTACAGAATGCAGTTTTTAAATCAGACCATTCAGTTGCCACTTATACCATTATGTGTCACAGCTATGGTGAACAATTATCAATGGCATATATAAATGCTATGCAAAAAAAATGAAATTGTGATCATGGCTAGAAATAATTAATTTTGTATTCTGATGGAAATTCACAAAAATTGTGCTTTAGACACTAAGGGGCTCATTACGATACCCGGCGTAAAAAAAAACGCCAGGCATGGAAGCGGCAAAAATCCGCCCGCACACACCGCCTGAACACCGACCACGCCATTATGAGTACACAAACCGAAAACCGCCATCGGCGAAAAATCACACAAAATACCGCCCGCCATCGTCCGAGTCGGAGTCAAACCGCCCGCCACGGACGGAAACACGCACGACAACACAAAACCGCCCGCCCACACGGCCGACACACCGCACGTGAAATTACGATCGCACCGCCATGAGCGCGGAAAAACAACAAATATACCGCCCGCCAGCGCAAACAACGCCGATGAGAATCGACACGGCAGAAGCCATGGCGCCCACGTACCTGCACAGAAACCATCCGCACACAAAACCAATAGCACACAACATGGCCAACAAGTCCACACAGCAAGGCACACACAAATACACAAGCACAGTACACATCCCGAAAACACCCCCGGACAAACAAAAAATACAAAGGCCAGAACCCCAGACACAACACACCTGAAAACAACAGACCATGAGGACACACCCACATAGGTGAGTACAAAAGCAGCACTCCCACAGACCACAACCCCTTGCTACATTGCAAACCAGAGAGGAGAGGAGAGGACACAGTGACACAGCAAGGACAGCAGCACACCACAGAAACGCACACATCACAACCACCACCACCACCACCAAACACCGGCACCACAAACCCCCTGCACATTACACAACACACACCGCACCAGCACCACAAACACCATGGCACCACAAAGGATGCCCAAGTTCACGCCCATGGAGCTGACGGTCATGGTCGACGAGATCATCAAGGTGTACCCACAAATCTATGGGAACATGGTCCAGCACACACCACTAGCCACCAGAAACAGAATGTGGAACCGGATCGTAGACCAGGTCAATGCAGTCGGGACCCTGCCCAGGAACAGGGTCGAGATTAACAAACGTTGGAATGACGTAAAGAGCCTGGTCAAGAAGAAGGAGGGCAAAAACAGAGAGCTGGCTGCCGTCACTGGCGGAGGGAATCCCGCGCTCTTTAAGACCTTCAAAGCGTGGGAGGAGAAGGTGCGAGTCGTAATCCATCCGGAGATCCTCGCCGGATTAGCAGGGGAGTGGAGGCTGGTAAGTACAAACTAATGTATACCAGCACACCGCTATGTACTCACATGCGCAACTACCATGCCACAGCTCCCAGGGACAAACACCCCCATGTCCAGCACACAATACACAACACATCACACACACATGCAACAGACACTACCACACACAGCCCAAACCGAACAACTGTAAGATGCGTGGGGACATGTGTACACTAAGCCAGCCACGTAACCACCAACAGGTCCCCAAATATGCCAGAAGCGCCACAACGAGCACCCACCACACCCATGTGTCCGCCACAGCTGCACTAACCGACAAGTAACAGGTAAGTGGCAGGAACACAAAGTGCAGTGGGTGGGAGGGTGGACAGCCCAAGTACAACACACACCAGGCCCCAGTCCCACAGCACAGCAAGGAGGAGCATCCCCCACACCCCACAGCCACGTGTCAGCCACCGCAGTGCACAACGACAGCCGAAAGGCAGACATCACGGTCCACAGCAATCGGTGTCAGTGGGTGTACAGCCACCCCACGACCCACTACACCCCCCACCCCCACAGACCTGCAACATGGAGCACCCCCCGCTTAGAGCCATGTGGCATCCAGTACAGTGCACGCACGAACAACTTGCAGGTGGGAAACTGGACAGGGCTGGATTACTGGAGGCATGAGGACCATAACACCACCAACACATGGGACATGTCACGTAGCACACGGACACGCACCACCGCCCACCGTCACGAACAAGTGAACAATGTGCACACGGACATGAACAGCAGACTCACACCCCACATGACCCATCACAGACATAGCAACACCCAAGGAGCCACGTCTGCATGCACAAGCCACACTGAATATAGTCCCACACGGCAGCCACTGTGCAACTCATCACACACAACCGAAACACCATTGAAGTCCTGTCCATGTAGCCCCCACTGCCTGTCAACCCCACACCCCACAACTACGCCTATGTAAGACAAACAACACTAGACGCAACAGAGCGGAACAACAGAAATGCACACGAACACCACTGAACCCATCAAACTCACAGACACACCATGCACATACAACATACCATCCATCCCATCCGTCAGCCCCAGTCACATGAAAGGCATGTCATCCGCACAGCTGCCACACATACAGCAGTCACGCTAAGACACATGCCCATGACCAACCATGTGCCAGAAGTCAATTAAGCGCACGACACACTGTGAGCAACAACACACAACATGGGCCACACCCCCCCGAGCACTGCAGTGATGCACATGGCACAGGGCAGCACGCACACCAAGGAGATGGGACAACTGCAATACGTTGGCTGGCACACAACTATCACTCACTCATAACGATGCGTCCAATGCCATGTCCAGTAACCACAACAGACAGCAAATATGCAGGGCATGTCAGGCATGCACACACCTCAGACCATGCACTGTCATGCTGCCACAACACATGTCACGTTCGGCACCCATGGCTCACAGCATGTACCCCAAAAGCATATCCCCTCCCAAATGCGAATCTGGGGCATGGCCCCCATGTTGCCATATGCGTTCCTAAGCGTTCCATTTGAACCCCAAAAGCATATTCCATCCCAAATGCGAATCTGGGGCATGGCCCCCATGTTGCCATATGCGTTCCTAAGCGTTCCATTTGAACCCCAAAAGCATATTCCATCCCAAATGCGAATCTGGGGCATGGCCCCCATGTTGCCATATGCGTTCCTAAGCGTTCCATTTGAACCCCAAAAGCATATTCCATCCCAAATGCGAATCTGGGGCATGGCCCCCATGTTGCCATATGCGTTCCTAAGCGTTCCATTTGAACTCCAAAAGCAAAGTACAAACCAGACCCAGGATGGGCCAGGAGCCCGCATACACCAGAGTCACAATGAGTAGGGGCAAAGCAACACACCCATCGGCATGGCCAATCCGTCCCATGCCACATGTGCACAGCACACAGTCCCATTGCCTAGCACACACAACTACAGATGCCACAGCCACACACTCGCCTCCGGGAAACCCATGTACGAGATTGCACGAACTGCCAATGTCAGACGACTAATACATACTTCGCCAGGTGCAACACAATAACAAATCTCATTCTCTCCACAGGTGACGAACTGCTGGACGCTGGGGATGGAGACAGCAGCCAGCACAGCCAGCCTACAAGCCCCCAACGAGGACACACGGATCTGGAGGATCTGTCCACCTCTTCGGACACGGACCACCAAGCTGGCCCATCTGGCGTGGCAGGGCCCAGCCGCTCCCCAGGACCCCTCCTACCCACCAACCCATCATCCAGGGATGCTGAACAGTCCCAGTCCCCTGCTGCCACTGTCGTTGCGGCCACACCCACGGTCATTGCGGCCACTACCACTGCCGCAACCGCCACCATCGCCGCACCGACCACCACCGCCTCCACCACCACCACGTCTTCGCTGGCACCAGCCCCAGCGCAGGTGGTGGCCCGGCCGACTGGATCCACCCTGGGAGCCACAGCGAGGACCGTGGTGAGCAATGTGGCTAGTGGGCAGGCCGGTGGCAGCAGGACTGGTAGGAGGAGCAGGGTCAGGGAAACGCCAGCCTCCCCTGGGAGCCATGCCCTGCCTCAAATGGCCAGAGTCCTTGGGGCCTATGAAGAGGCCCAAGGACAATGGGCCAGGTCTGCTACTGACACGCGGGAGGTGCTGGGGGTGCTGAGGTCCATGGACGCCCATATGGGCCAATTCGTGTCCCGTATGGACCAACTCGTGGACCTCATGGGCCAGCTGGTGGTGGCGGTGGGGTCACAGGCAAGGCCAGCAACACCACCTCCGCCACCACCTGCTAGGGCGCAGGGTCGGCCAGCAGTGTCCACTTCCCCTGCGTCCACAGCCAGTGAGCACACCTCACCCACCACCAGCAGGTCGCCACCACACACCCCCTCCCAAACGTGGAAGGGGCCGTCCGAAGAGGAAACAGATCTCCCGGGAGGACTTCGCACGCTCCAGTCGCAAGTGAGGCAGCCAGCCAGCCTTCCGCCAGCCTTCCTTGACCAGCCACTGCATTGACTTGCTCTACGATCCCACTCCACACAGCCATCTGGATGGCATGTGTGTGTTGGACTATGGACATAGAACCAGTGGGTACACCCTGATCATCACGCAGCCATGACCGACAGCTCATTGTCACTGCACGCACCACTTTTGTCATCACCTTACACACAATCACATGTCACAGTTTGTAATAAATGCACCTTTTTCACTAACTGCTGTTTGTGCCCTGTGTTTTATTTGTACGGAATACAACGGCCACCTTGGGCGGAAGGGCACCTGATGCGTGGCATGGCAATGGAATCCGGAGGGCCTGTAGGGACCTAGGGGTGGGAGACAGAACAGGAGCACATTCAATGAGTGTGTCACACACCCATCACACAGTACATGTCAACAACTACAAGCAATGTACACACATCGCACAGAGCAATAGGGCACAATGCCACAGTCACCAACAGTGGCATACTACCCTGGCCATGGAGCGTTGACACACTGCACGCAGTGAACATACGGCCACCCTGACACAGCACACACACACCTGCATAGATACAGACACATCATCCGTCGTACATGGACACTCACCGTCAAGTGAAGTAGCGGGCGATGAGCTGCTGGCGCACATTCCCAGCTTCCTCCTCTCCGCTGTCCACCTCACTCGAGCTGTCCTGGTCTGCGGGCTGGGGCCCTGGTTGATCTCCGTCATCCACAATGAGGGGGATCTGCTTCCGAATGGCCAGATTGTGCAGCATGCAGCACGCCACCACTATCTGGCACACCTTCTGTGGGGAGTACGCCAGTGCACCCCGGTGCGGTCCAGGCACCTGAACCTGGACTTGAGGAGGCCAAAGGTACGCTCGACCACACGTCTGGTCCTCCCATGTGCCTCATTGTATCGATCGTCTGCTGGGGTGCGAGGATTCCTCAATGGACTGAGCAGCCATGCCCCATTCGGGTACGCAGAGTCACCTGGGTGTGAGGGACTCAGAGAACCGTAGCTATTCCAACTGGACAGGGGACAGCATCGCACAACCAGCACGCTACACCACTCCACATACTCACCGACAATACAGGCACGATCCTGTTGCAGATTGGCCATCAGTCGTGGCAAGATGCTGTTGCGCATTATGTGTGCGTCATGGGCCGAGCCTGGAAACTTGGCACACACGTGGGTGATCACCATGTCCGCAAGGCACACCACTTGCACATTCAGGGAGTGCGTGTGCTTCCTGTTGCGGTACAGGTGCTCAGTGGCCTGTGGTGGAACAAGGCCAACATGAGTGCAGTCAATGGCTCCCACGACGTGTGGGATTCTGCCAAGGGCATAGAATGCACCCTTCACTGCCGCCAATTCACGAGCCCTGGGGAAGCGGATGTACCTGTTCCGGTACAGCATCATGGCTGCCAGTACATCCCTCAGCACCTTGCTGAACATGGGCTGGGACATCCCTCCTCCACTGCCCACTGTGTGCTGGAATGACCCAGTGGCGAAGAAATGCATGGCGGCCATCACCTTAGCCGTGGGGGTGACAGCAGTCGGATACACCCTGCGGGGACGGAGATGGGGCTCTAACATGGCACACAGTCGATGCAGAGTTGGCCTGTCCAGCCGAAACTTCCTGATTACCTCTGTATCGTCCATGTCCGCCAGCAATTGGTATGGGCGGTCAATGTTCGGTCTCCGCCTGGGTTAAATGGCAGAGGACACATGTCAAAGCAACACGGCACATAGCAATTTCGCATACACATCACTGACATGACTGAGCAAGCACATGAGCCACAGCCCAGCTGTCAAGCTGGGACGGCACGGCCACAATACACTTACACAGGTCTCCCAACAATGGCAATGGCAAGTGAGACATACCACTGCCATGTGCATGCACATGGTGATCTAGGCCCCAATGACTTGCGGGCGTGCTGATGGGGACTGACTGCATATTCGTCAAGCGGCAACGCCACGGCAACATGAGTGTCTGCTGAGCATGGAACTGCTTCCGAGGCTGGATGAGTATGGCACACGACGACGACGATGTGGGCACGGGCTGAGCGGCCAATACAAGTGGGACCTGTGGCACGAGGGGATATGAGACAGTAGTAGGTGTCAGCACTGCACCCTATGTACAGCACTGTACGGATCACAGCTCCCGAAACATTGACTGGTGTCCACATTGACAGCCCCATGCCAAGACGGCTGTGTGCTTGCAGTCACAGGTGAGAGGTTACATTGCACGTGCCAGGTGGCAGACGTACATAGTGGGAGCTGGCATGTGTGTGCATGTGTCTCCTGTTCAGGATCCACCAGATGGGCGCTGACTCTGTACTGACCATTGGACACAGCATGTTCCGTGGAAGGCTTGTGTGTGTGGGATGGTGGCAATGGATGTGCCTCCGTTGGGTGGGGGGCCATGCACAGGGCGGGTACGTCGATGATTGCGCATTGTTGGTCACGGTGGGTGCACCAACTAAGATGTGTTGCCCTGTGTTCAATTCCTATGTCCGCATGATGATGGACTGTGGATGTGGGCAGACTACACATTGGTCGATGTGCTGTCTATATGCATGTGCCTTCACACCAGGCACAGCTGCCCCTGCACATGTGACCCCTGCTGGACTCGCTGCTGGGTCTGTGGAGCTGATGCACCTTCTGCGCGTGGGGCGGACAGCTCTCCTCACTTCCCTCATTGCGCATGTCATGTCTTTGCCGCAGGTGACATGGATCATGGAGGGCCCACATGTACGCGTGGGTAGGCTACACATGATTGTTCACTGGTCGCCACCCCAGTCAGTGTTTCGAATGGGAAGGTTGTCGTGCTGGTGGTATGTTCGATGTGGCGGATGGGCGGGCCTAGGTGCGGGCTTACATTCCGGACATGGGGGGGTAGTTGGATTGGCGACTAGTTGCAGTACACACGGGACACGTCTCTTCCTTTCCACATCTGGGTCATCCCTTGTACTAACTGACAGTGATACAGTCATCTTCGCCCCAGCCCTCATGTCCTCCCTCGCCCCCCAATATGCATGCTCACCTGCGAGGCTAGCGCTTGCACAGGCAGCCCCAAGCTCGCACCAGAGAGGGCAAGGAGTGTATGTGTGGGTCCAGTTGCACGAGTGGGCTGTCTCAGGGTATGATGTGTGGCGGGACGCCGTCCACCTGCGTGGTGCCCCAAATGGAGACCCGGCCTGCATGGACTATGCATCACAGTCTTCGCCTTCCGGATCCGCCACCTGCGACACCCAGTGGCTGTGGCTGCCCTTGCGGCCAGGCCGCGTCCGTCTGTGGCTGATGGCCCACACATTCACTCTTTGGCCTCTCTGGGGAGGGCTCGGGGGTGGTGGCGCACGCGCTTGCACTTAGTCGCAATGGCATGTGGCGTGGTTGGTATGATGGGCAATGGATGGGATGGTGCGAGCCACCTCCCGTGACGTCAGTGCTGCTCGTGCTGTGGTGCGTCCCCCTACACTTCCATTTGACTTGTGCCATGCTAGACGTTGAGGTTCTATTGCCTGCGTGATATGACCAGGAGGAGCGCGAGGAGACCTCTCACACACCATGCTCCACTGCCATCCCGTGCCCTGTATCGCCTGTGCGGATTGACTATGTTGGGGTTACACCTGGTCGACTGGGGCTGTGTGTGCCTTGTCAAGGGGCATGGCGGGCGCACAACAGGATCCAGCTTGTCCACAGAGGGTGGGCTGAGGTGCGCCTGGTACCGCCTTGTACGTGTGCCCGGCTGCTGTGCACACACGTGTTCACTCCCCCCGACAGGTGTCCTCTCACAATGCCCAGGGAAGCGGTGGTGTACTGTTCATGAGCCCTCCCAACACGGCGTGCTCCAACTTGGCATGTGCGCATCTACCCGTCGCACCCACCCACCTGAGCACTGCGTCCATACGACTTCACACGACACATGTGTGTCTTCCACAGTAGTGCTACTCATTTGCGTTGACATCCAATACCAGTGGACTACATGGTCATGTCACGACTGCCGTGTACTTCACATACTCTCATCCTCTCTCATTCGTACTTGTGAAATGAGTCAGCGGAGACAGTTTTGGTTTCAAACATTATATTGAGTCTTCTGTCCTCTGTGATGCAGTATAGTGGACACTACTGGCAGCGGAATACATGTTGAGGATATACTGAGCATGATTACAAATGGGATAGGGTGTGGGGTTACATCTGCTTGGCCAAGGCTGTGCTAATGTACATTTACGTATAGCTGCGGAGCTGCGGACTTTGACACAGACGGTATACATGTAGCCTACCAGACCGCTCGGCATCATGGGCACAGTCCATCTCAGTTCCATGTGACAGGTTTGCTGCGGTTGTTCCTCATGCACGCGTGCATGTGAGATGACATCAGGGCATGTGCTTGCGTGCATGCAGCGGCGTGCCACTTGTTGTTGCACTGTGGTGGTTACTGGACATGTCACAGTCACTGGGGTCGTGTTGTTGTTGTATGCACTTGTCGTCCATGCAAAGGTCCTGGTATGGGATTCCCGGGGCGGGGGTGGGAGGGGTGCAGCACCCACAGACTCCAGGCGACCTATTCATGTTCACTGAGCGGTGTGTGTGTCCATGTGCGCTGGATCCATGTCGTGTCCTGGTTGTTCGTGCAGTTCCGTCCATGTGGGTGCGATGCACAGAGCCCATGCCACTGCCTCCCACGATGCATGCGGTGTTCCTGGATGTGATGGGGAACAGTGTGCATGTCCCGGTCCTATCCGATGTCATGGCGATGTCGTTGATGGTGTGGTTACAGTTGCCGGTCGTTTGGTATGGCTGTTGTGGTGGTGACTGGCCAGTCCGTGCGGAAGCTGAGCATGGGTGCGGGGTTGGACTTCATAGGTCACTCGGGAACCTGCGTTGTGGTCCGACGTATTTACAGGTTGTCAGGTATGCGATGCCGTCCAGCAGGGCTTCCATGTCATTGGTGGTGTACATGTTTGCCAGCCAATGAAGCGGATGGTGGCTGTCAAGGTGTTGTTCGTAGGTTGTCCCTTGGAGGACCATGATGGGGCATGCTGGGTGACATTCGATGTAGCTGTTCTCGATGATCCGTCGTGTGGAGGCACAGTGGTTCCATTTCAGTGCGCGTGCGATGTTGGCCACATACGCCATGCCCCCATAGGCAGAGCAGGCCCTGTCGTGTGCGTCCAGAGGGAGGAGTAGTGGTAGCAGGTCCGCCTTCAGACATGCCGGGTTGGAGAGGCATATCTCGACGGGATGCTGGTAGGGACACCTCCGACAGTAGAAGACGGGCATGACGCAGCTGAACAATGTGATGCGGTAAGTCAGTCGGTAACTTACGTTCAGCAGGGACAGGAGATCGCATCCCAATGTATGTATCGTGTTGGTTTGGTACAGCTTGAGCTGTTCGGCGTAGTTGGGTAGGTGTGTTGCGGTTGCCATTTCGCAGCGGTTCGTAGAGGTGGCGTGCTCCGGCTGTGTGTGCAGTCTGCAATGTGCACGCTCCGGGGTTGCTGTGAGCTCTGTGTAGTCGTGGGGAGACAGGACTTGTGTTCTGTTGGCTTGTTTGGAGGACACGGGCCCTCTTCCCACATGCTTCTCAGACAGTTCAAGGTCAGTGCTGTGTGACTCCTTCCAATTAACTTGCATGTGGCCGACATGGGGGAGTGTTTTCTTCTTTCTTCCCCGTCCGTTGTGTGCTTCTGTGATATGTGCTATCTGCCGTGTGGTCGGTCTCCTCGGCATGCCTGTGTTGGTCTATTCTTGGACAATGGCTGTATTCACCGGCTTCTGTCGTAGGGCTGTGGTTTCGGTGTTGGAATGGAAGGTCATTCAGTGCTGTCTGCTCTCCCTTGTGTGGGCGGCAGGCTGCCTTTCCGCTCTGCGTTGGGCCTTGTGTGTGGATGTAATTCTTGGGCCACCTGTTGTCGGTCACCGGGCTCTTTGGTGTTCCGTTTCATGTGTCTTGTTCATATGTGCAGGGTGGTATGGGTTTTTCAGTGTGGTACTGGCGTTCCTCTTCCCGAAGGGGCCCTGCTTCTCCTAGTTGGTGTTGCCGCCGCTGTGTGCTTCGCCATGTTTGTTACACTGGGGTGTGTCCTGCTGTTGCGTGACTTCACTGACATGTGTGCGTCGGTTGTGTGGCGTTGGGTGTTGTCCGTGAATTGGGCGTTGGGGACATGTCTGTGGCCGGCCTGTCACGTGTCATGTGCGTTCGGGGTGGGGCTGGTGTGTGTGCTGCTTGGTTGTGTCCCTGTGTCTGTGTGCGACGCATGCATGGCGCTGCGGTTGGCCTCTGCGTTGTGCGCATGTGTGGCGGCGTCATCGGCGCTTTGGGGCCGTGACGGGGTGGTTGGTTCCTAGTCCCAGGTGGTGTGTACACATGTGTTCTGCGATGTTAGGATTTGGCCTGTGTGTCATATGTGGATGCAATGGTGGATGTGTAGTGTGCACGCGCTGGTGGGGGGTTGTCCGCTTTTCCGCCCTTGCACTGTGTGCGCTGTTTGCGTGCACTTGTTGTGTGTGTGCCTACCTGCGTCTCCGCGGTACGTTGCGTCCTTGGTGGTGCATCAGCAGAAGCATGGGAAGGGCCTGCAGTGCTGGATTCATGCCCGGGGTGCCGCTTCTTCGTTGTCCGTGCTCGGCGTCCGTGTTTCCGCCCCTCTTTCACGTGCGGTGTCTCTTTGCCGTGGGAGCCGTTTGTTTGCGGCATCGTAATTTATGCGCCGGGCGGGACGTGTTTCGTCGGACGGTGTGTGTCAGTTGTGCTGCGCCGCTACGTGTGCGGGCGCACTTTGATGGCGGACGGTGTTGCTGGCTTGCCGGCGGTGTTTGGCCTGCTTTTCGCATCGTAATTGGGCGGGCGTGTGGACTGCTGCGTGCCGGCGGTAACTGGTGGTTTTTGCATCCGCCAGCACGGCGGTTGTGCTTCCGCCCGCCATCGTAATGGGCCCCTAAAAGAACTAACTGATCACTTGAAATTTTCCTTGAAAATAATATTTTCCTTTAAGTGATTGGGACCGGCTCTTCAGCAATCAATAACCAGAGCATTGTAGCACAACGGATCAAGATTTCTAGTAAATGTGCAATACACCAGGAGCTAAGAAAACCTAGGCTACACTGCAATACATTGCACGGTCCGGGTTATTAGGAATTTTCGGAGCTTATGCTTGTTGTGTCATTATGCATTGTTCTGCTCTGCATTTATATTTTTTATTTTGATATTTACTATACATACACGAACAATTACCATACACACAGTAAAACAGTTTTCTTAAAATATACAAAGCAGACAAGCTAATAAATACCAGCCTCAACAGCGGTTTGTGTTTCCTCTGGAACTGTCTTTGCTCGTGAAAGTCTCGAATGGTACTGGAAACTAGAGCTCACATGCGATAAAAATCAAGTACAGAGCGCCCTACTTCCTGGTTGCAGCCTAGATTAAGCAGATACAGACACATTAAATGGCCTGCCAATGCTCAGCCATCTTGGACCTTGGTATTTTATTTGTTCTCATCTCTTCAAGATACCAATCCTTTCCAGACCTAGACTGTTTGGAGGTGCCTGGTAAGATGTTTGTGTGGGCTCTGCTAGACTATATTGTGAAAATTTGAGAGAACCATAGTGTGTCCTATAAGTACTATGTGCCTCTGCTAAGGAAGTCACAGATTAGAGAAGGTGGAAAGTTGGAAATTCAACAACTTCCTAAAAGCATTGATTTCAAGGACAAACATTATTTTACATTTCTTTCTAATGCTGCACCATTTCTATTTTCATACAAAGCTCGTGAATGTAATCACCTTTCTACAGTGTGTGATAGCAGAGGGTTATGCCTCAGCTACTTTTCCCACCTGTTTCTTGGGTAAGGGAAACAGTCAGAACACCGGTCTTAACCACGCATGTTCCGACTCCGCAAGCTAAACCACTCTTGCCTTAACCACGCATATGCTTAACCATGCATATGTGTGGTCAAGGCAATGCACGGTCTAGCTGCTGGCTGCTGGGGCGGAAGCAGGAAGACCTCGCAGGAAGAGATCTGCGCTGAGGTAAGTGGGGCTGGGCTGTAGTTTTCTGGACTGAGGGTAGTTTTCTGGGCTGGGGATTCGGGGGTAGTTTTCTGGGCTGGGAGGGTCGGGGTAATTTTCTGGGCTGGGGGTTGTTTTCTGGGCTGGGGGTCGGGGTAGTTTTCTGGGTGGGGGTGGGTCAGGGTCATTTTCTGGGCTGCGGGGTTGGGGGTAGTTTTCAGGGCTGGGGGGATCCGGGCTAGTTTTCTGGGCTGGGGAGAGTCAGAGGTAGTTTTCAGGATTCGGGGGTAGTGTCCAGGGCTGGGGGGGCTCGGGGATAGTATTGAAACAAAGAGATAATCATGTAACTTCAGCATAGTCTTTATTATACACCCACCAGACAGTGCAAGACCACACAGGCGGACGCTCAGCTAACACTCCTCAGTCTGAGCCGTCCGTTCTTTAGCTGACATCGTAACATTCTTAAAAGAGAACATTGAATATAAAGGGCAAGTTACAACACATCTTCCCTTTATAATGCAAAAGAAGGAGGAAGAAAGAAATGAGGAGAAAAGGACAAAGAAACAGGAGAAAGCAGAAAACGGGGTGAAGAGGGAAAGAAACAAGTACAAAATCAAAGATCACTACTTAAGTTCATAATCCAAAAGATGTGGAGGTGGCCTTCTGGATCTAACAGGGCGCCCAGGAATCACACGTTCAGAAGGAACAGCTTGAGTCTCACCATGACTCTCCCGAGACCCACCCCCATTTCCACATTTGGAAAGACGGGACATTTTCCAAATGTCTCCACCATCCAGCTTGACAACATTTCTCATAACTTTGATGATGCGTTTGGGACCGAAAAACTTGGTCTCACCTTTGGGAGACAAAACAGCTTTTTTTACAAATACAAGATCACCCACCTTCCACTCACACTTACGCACACACATTTGAGTATCAAATCTCTGTTTATAACCTTCCTGATATTTCCTAACTCTGCAATCATCAACAAAATTATTCCTGTCTCTAACACTCAACCACACGGGATTGAGCTTGGAACCAGCCGCCCTGCCCCTAAGCTTCCTAAAAGGGGAACAACCAGTAACGCTTTTTGGGGTTTTCCTGTGTGCCCAGATTTTCTCTCTAAGGACACCCTTAAGAGGAACACCAGTGTCAATAGCAGTTTGGACACATGCTCTCACAAGCCGGTTCATGCTCTCCACTAAACCATTTGCTTGAGGTGAGTAGAGGGCCGTGCGATGGTGAGTAATGGAAAGATCTTTCAAGAAATCAGTCATCACTTGAGAGGTAAATTGTACCCCATTATCAGAGACCAAAACATCAGGTATCCCTTCAGAAACAAAAGCATCCTTCATAAATTCAATAATGTTTTTGGTAGTAACAGAACTCATACAGCATGCAGAAATCCATTTAGAAGTGTAGTCAACCAGGACCACAACAAATCTTTCTGTGGGAGCTAACACTTCAAAAGGTCCCACAATGTCGATGGCTAATTTGGACCAAGGTCATTCAGGAAGAGCAACAGGGGAAAGCGGCGCTGCGCAAATTTTCCTAGATTTATCATTGGCAGCACAAATGGTGCAATCCCTGACAGTCTCTTCTACACTCTTGTCAACCTCCGGCCACCAGTAGGACTCCCTGACTCTTGCCTTGGTCAAACTGCGACCCAGATGACCTTCATGTGCTAAGTTAACAATCTTTTCTCTAAGGGAAAGAGGAGGAAGTAACCTATCACCCCTGAAAAGCTCACCATCAACAATGTTTAGTTCATCACGAACATTCCAAAAAGGTTTGGCAACAGTAGGAACATCAGAAAGGGCAGGCCATACATTAACAACAAACTCCATTAGAAGTCTCCTGGAGTCATCGCCAACAGCACCAGCATCCCATTCCTGCTTGTTGAGAGCACATTCCCTCACCCAAGAAACAGCAAGGTCAGAGGGAAAGGGTACGTTTTGTCAATTGGCATTCTAGAGAGAAAATCTGCAGGGATGTTTCTGAGGCCAGGTAAGTACTCAATTGTAAAGTTATACTTCCAGAGTCCTTCTATCCATCTTTTGATCCTGGAAGTCGTGCTTTCACCATTCCTGCACTCAAACATATGTACAAGGGGATTATGGTCAGTGCGGACCAAAAACAGCAATCCCCACAGATAGAACCTGAAATGGTTAATGGCCCACGGGCAAGCTAACGCCTCACGTTCAATCACCGAATAACGTTCCTCGGCACCTTTCAGTGAACGCGAGGCGAAACCAATGACCTTCTCTGAACCATCAACCATCTGGGACAGGACAGCACCCAAACCTCGCAAACTGGCATCAGTGGTGAGGAGGGTTTTCCTTCGCACATCAAAATGGCATGCTTGCAATCTCACTTTTGACAATCTTGAAAGCAATTTCACAGTCTTCAGACCACTTGAAATCGACACCCTTTTTTAGTAATAACCTTAAGGGTTGTACAACACAGGCAAAATTGTAGATGAACTTCGAGTAAAACTCGGATAAGCCTAGGAAAGACCTAACTTGGTCCTTGTTCGATGGAGCTGGGGCTTGCAAAATTGCTTCAACAAGGTCAATTTTGGGACTGATACCCTTGCTAGAAATGGAATGTCCCAAATAAGACACGGAACTGACCCTAAATTTACATTTCTCACTTTTGAGAGTGAGTCCACGTTGTTGGAGTCTTGATAAAACTTTGAACAGCACTTCGTCATGCTTGACTCTATCGTGTCCAAAAACAAGAATGTCATCTTGAAAGAAAAGAACAGAGTCAATCCCTGATAGAACATCTTTCATAATTCTTTGGAAGCACGCAGCAGCGCTCGCTAGACCAAAAGGCATCCTCACAAACCTATAGGCACCCAATGGCGTTACAAATGAAGTTAGTGCTTTTTAATCCTCATGCAGCATGACCTGATGGTAAGCTGACGATAAATCCATGACGCTGAAGAGAAAGGCACCACCTAACTTCGTGAGAGCCTCATTAATGTTTGGCAAAGGTTGCCTGTCGACCCAAATGCAGTTATTAAGGCCTCTCAAGTCTACAAACATTCGAATCTTTGTGCCTTTGTCCTTGGAGGCCAAAACAATGGGGGCCAACCACTCTGAGGATTCAATCTCCTCTATGACACCCAAATGAAGTAATCGGTCTAATTCCTCTTGTAATGGCTTAATCATGAGATTGGGAACCTTCCTGACTTTATGTACGACAGGGGTTGCATTGTCTTTGAGGATAATCTTATGTTTAAACCCTTTCAGAAGTCCAAGATTTCCATCAAAGACCTCGGGATACTTTTGAGTAATGTCTTGATGATCACTGTGGGGTGTTAGTAACATCACTTGGTTGGGTGCATTCGGATTCAGAATGATTCCCATATCTCGTTGATGTCGCCAGCCTAAAAGATTGTCACCACGTTTAGCAACATAAACCTTGCCAACAGTCTCTCTGTCTTTGAACAAGATGGTTTGAACTGAGAATCCGACAAGATCGATGCTTTGCCCACCATAAGCCACCGGTTTGATGTCAGGAGGCAAAAGTTCGATATTCTTGAAAGCAGGAGTGGCATCCCAAAATTTGTCACTAATTAAGGTGTAGGGTGAACCTGAATCTGCAAGCACAGGTTCAATCACATCCCCAACAGTTATATCACATTTTGGCATGGAAAGACTGTCATTGTCAACACCTTTGACATCATGAATTGTTTCTACAAGTGTATCAGCGATGCAGTGAATACTTAACTGTGACAGATCTTCATCATCGATCATGTTAACCTTAGAATTCTTGCACATGCGGGCATAGTGCCCCTTTTTTCCGCAGTTTTTGCAAAAGAACTCCTGGCAAAACAATTTGGATAGTTAGGTCCGTGATTGATGCTTCCACATCTTGGACATTTTGTTTTGCCATCTCTGTTCCAACTCAAAACATTTTTCGGTTTGTCGGTTTTATTGTGTCCTTTTTCCAACTTTATGATAGGTTCGGACACAGCGGAAATAGCAACCTCTGAATTAGGATAGTCTAAGTCACCTCTAATGGACTTGGTGGTGATATCTGTGCTAACGTTGCTATTACGCATTTCCTTAACCCAGTGGGAAGTATGTTCTATGCTTTCCACGATGGTGATTGCCTCCTTGAGGTTGGGGTTTTTAGACAGCAGTTTCTCTTGGATCTTAGGATCATTTGTGCAACGTACCAGTTGATCTCGAATGAGAGAATCAGACAACTGTTCAAATTCACATGTCTGAGCCAGAGATTTTAATGCAGCCATATAGTTGCCTACTCTTTCACCCTTAGCTTGAGTGCGCATGAAAGATTTATGCCGCTCCATCACAACGTTAAGACGAGGCCCAAAATGTGTTTGTAATTGCAACACAGTCATTTCGTAAACATCATTAGGTTCACAAGCTTCTCTGCCCACCGGTATAGGATCAAGGCTATCATAAATGTTCCTCCCTTCAATCCCGAGATTGTGGAGTAACACAGCTTGTTTCCTGGCAGCAGAGAATCCCTCTCCACCGATGGCTATAAGGTAGGAGTCAAAAAGAGGTTTCCATTTTTTCCAAGGTAAAACTGGTTCTCCACGTTCACATAAGAACTGAGGTGGCTGGCTCATACCACCTGATGTTGACATCCTGAAAAGAAAGGTAACGTAATAAACCAATAAAACAGGCTAATATAACAATCTAAAACAAAAATCTAAAATAAGCAAAAATAACAAGTTAAACAATGTCTCAGATATTTCTTTGTTTCTTCTGTTTTTTCTCCTGAAGTAGTAACAGAGTAGTCACTGTTGGAAGAAAATGCAAAAATAAAGATAAATAACATAAGAAACTAAAATAATTAACTTATCTGAGTATAGTGGAAAGTTTCTCCGTTTCACAGCATGAAACAACAGCTGTCTTCGTTATCCAGATAATTCATTCACTGCAGGTTTTCTTGAAATTCACGTCGCACTGAAACTGCCTGTGCGTACACTTGAAGGAATGTGGAAAATAAGGCACAACGTCAAAGGAATGCGGAAGATAAAGCGCAGCAACACCTCGCACTAAGGCAGGCTGCCTGTGCGTACACTTTGAATCAATGCGGAGAATAAAGCGCAACGCCACACTCAAAAAACAGGAATTCAGAAGTTGCCAGTCTAGTCTTCCATCAACGTCAGTGTGTCACAAAGTGCACGCGTAATCCTTGACTTCAGTCTCGTCACAAGGCAACAAGCGTCAGAGACGCACGGTGAACTCGGGCAGCAGGAACACGTCAACAGTAAGTTGTATGCTTTTAAAATTCGGCTCGAGCGCTTAACGACTGTCCAAATACACTGCTCCCAAAACATGAATAGTTTCAGTAATTATAACGTCGGAAAGACGTAATTAAGTCCATAACACACCGCAGGTGCTCCAAATAAAATTACGCTAATCCAGCACTCAGAAATTGAAAAGAAAAGTCAGACGAACCTCATTTCCAAGTACATCTTGAGAGGAAAGTAAAGATTGACGGGGTTCTTTGGTGGGTGTATTTCTTCACATCGTCGCCAGTATTGAAATGAAGAGATAATCATGTAACTTCAGGATAGTCTTTATTATACACCCACCAGACAGTGCAAGACCACACAGGCGGACGCTCAGCTGACACTCCTCAGTCCGAGCCGTCCGTTCTTTAGCTGACATCGTAACATTCTTAAAAGAGAACATTGAATATAAAGGGCAAGTTACAACAGATAGTTTTCAGGGCTGGATGTTTGGGGGTAGTTTTCAGGGCTGGGGGAGGGTCAGAGTAGTTTTTTAGGTCTGGGGAGGGTTGGGTAGTTTTTTTAATTAGGGGTTAGGGTATTAGGCCTAAGGGCAGTGGAAGGGGTTGAGGTAGTTTTAGGGACAGCGCGGGGGCGGGAGGGGGTCATGATAGTGTTTGTTAAGGAGAGAGGATGTAGCCTAACGGCTAGGGCAGTCGACCTCAAATCTGGGGAACCGAGTTCGAGTCTCGGCAAGGACGCGCAACATCCTGCGATTCTGGGCAAATCACTTAATCTCCCCGTGCCTAGCAAAAAAAATTGTTGTGTCGTCATGTAACGCAACTGATGCTCGTGTAAAGCGCTCTGATATGTGATACCTTCGGGTCACGTTTGCGCTATATAAAACTCTGTAAAAAAAAACAAAAAGGGACAGGGTTTTGGGCTACAGAGCAGGGGAGGAGAATGGGTAGTTGGGGTCATTTTTAGGGCTTAGGGAGGGCGGGGTCGTTTTTAGGGCTCAGGGGTGTCAGGGTAGCTTTTTAAAAATAGGGGTTTGGGTTTTAGGCCGAAGGGCAGTGGAAGGGGTTGGGGTAGTTGTAGGGACAGTGCCAGGGGGTGAGAGGGGGTTGAGGTAGTGTTTAAGGGTTAGGGACAGAGTGGGGGTTGGAAGGAGGTTGGTGTATTTGGACCTAAGGGTGGGGAGGGGGAGTTTGTAGCTTAGGGCATGGGTAGGGGGGTCACGAGCTTAGCCATGCATATCCTTTACCACTCATGCCTTTACCACGAAATTACGTGGTGAAGGCATGCGTGGTAAAGGAATGCGTTGTTAAGACACATTTGTGGTTTAGGTTGCGTGGTAGAGGCATTCGTGGTTTAGCCAGTTGTGCCTCTAGCATACAACCCTTGGGTAATGCTTCAGTTGAACGTGCTCGAAGATTTGATGAACAGAGCACTTTTCAATTTTCCTAAAAGCTTTCCAGCTGCAGCCGTGCAGTTTGTACTGCGAGGCAGTAAGTTAGATAATTTATTTTCAAAAATACAAAATGCTTACTCAACCAAGTAGTTTTCTGAAGCCAAGACTTGTATGGAACCAAACGTGATTGGGAAAAAGTGTCATTCGCACTATGGAGCTCATTGGCTGCATTGCTAATTGCTTTACATTGTTCGAGGTACATTGGCAAATGGTACCCAAGGGTGATATGAAACAAGGACTGATGAAAACTGTCCAACTTGAATAGTATTTCCACTTGAGCTGGATTACACCCTAGCAACAAATTTTTCTTTCACCTTCAGTGTTGAGGACAATAAACATATACTGTTATTTTCCAGGTAGATAGCAATGTTGAATTTGTGGCTTGTGTTTTCAAAATAAAATATTGTGATAATGTGTGTGTTTGATCATATCAAAAGCTGCTTTTGGTGTATTTTACCTTTTGATTTTGGCGTTTAACTTAATAGATGATGTACTGTGTCATGTAAATGGTAGGCAAAGCCCTTTCCCGAGTTTACAATTGATACATTGATTGTCAAACACACAAATCACATGAAAGTAAATATATAGAATTATTGATAAGAAGGTGTCAATAATAAAGCTATTTCCAGGATGGGGGTTCAAGTTGCCTAGATGGAAGTGTTGCGTACAGTCCCTAGATCAACTTTGCGATGGGGGAAGAGTCGTGGTGGAGCTATTCCTGGCATGAACCAAAGAGGTGACAACTCAACAACGATCCTTCCACCGATTCTCTTGAATCTAAGAAACACAGGCAAGATAAGGAAAGGTATCTTAACAACAATAAATGCATGTCCTTACATAGAAACAGTGCATCAGTCAACTCTACCTTAATACACAATCAAGTACCCCAGCCAAGTTATGTTAGCAGGATTTTTCCTGATCACGAAGTGGTAGATTACCCTTATCCCTACAGAAAGCAGAGAAATACTGTTAGAACCATCAGCCTTAGGGTGGTCTTCCCCAAACATTTTACCTCACTCTTCCTATTTTTGCTGAATTTGTTTTTGTTGGCCTTAGAACTCTGCACACTTTTTCCACTGCCAACCAGTGTTAACGTTCTTTTGCTCTCTCCTTTAAACATGATAAAATTGTGTTACACCCGATTGGCCCATTTTATTGACTTGTAAGTCCCTAGTAAAGTGGCACTACATGTACCCAGGGCCTGCAAAATAAATGCTACTGGTGGGCCTGCAACACGCATTGTACCATCAACCTAATTAGCCTTTTTAAACATGTCTCAGGTCTGCCATTTCAGCCTCTGTGTAGTTTTAAACGGTCACTTCGATCTGGAAAAATAAACCTTTTGCCAGGCCTAAACCTTTCTTTTTAATACATATAAGCCACCCCTAAAGTTGGCCCTAAACATCCTATATGGCAGGCTGTGTTGTGTTTAAAAGTTGGACATGTACTTTTAAATTTTACATGTCTTGGAAGTGAAAAACTCTTAGATACGTTTTTCACATTTGCACAGCCTACCTCTCCCATAGGATAACATTGAGTTAGCTTATTAAATTTAATACGTGATATGTTTTGATTGTGAGCAGGTAGGAAATTTATATTTGGTGTCTGAGGAATGGTAATTTGAAACCGTCTTTAATGGTCGGATTTTAAGTCATGATTCTAAAAATGCCACTTCTAGAAAGTTGGCATTTTCTTTTCCTAACCATATGGATTCACATGAAGAGATGTTTTCAGCTGTGGCCCTTTGTTTATTCCTCTCCGACAGCATCACAACAGAGGATCTGGCTGTTGACAGGATGGGCCAACTCAAACAGGATGGGTGATGCAGCTGTCATTTACCACACTTGCACCTCAAAGGCACTGGCCAAGCACAGACACAAATGATTTCACACAAGCCTATTGTGCTCCCAGACAGACTGGGACCAGAGGAAGAAAGGCAGGAAATGCCTGACACTTCTGTAGAGGGAAACTCTAGAAGCTTCTTCCACTGAAAAGTAGGCACCAGGTATAAAAAGAGGACTCTTAGAACCACCCACCAGTGCACTCCTGGACCTATGGATATTACATAAGAAGGTCATCGCCCTGCTGTCCTGTTGCTTGAGGCCTGTCATGCTTGCCGAGAAGGAAGACTGTACCTGCTCCCTTCATCCCAAGTTGAATGACTCCAAGGGTCAGCTGACTGACCTCCTGTTCTGAGCTACAGGGATATAACAAGCTCCAGAAGCCTCCCTGCAACTGCCCAGATGACCTGCTGCACTGGACCTGCTTGGACCTACAACAGGACTTGCCTGAGACCTGCTGGCTTTGGCTGGAGTGAGTGCCTAAAGTGGTGCCTCCCCAGGTCCTGGACCCTTGGCTGGCATCAGAGAGGGCTCATGCTGGCCTACCTGAAGCGCCACCAAAACCAGCGGTAAGTAATACAATACAATACAAAGCCCTGCACAGCCTTGCTACATAGCTACATCAGAACAGATGTCGCATGATGCGAAGCCTCGCAAAGCAACACTGAGCAGACATTGCACCAAGGACATAAGGTACAATCCTCTGCGGGCCAAACTTGGCCCTGTGCCCTGCCTGTGTGCATCAAGGTCGGCCTCAACTTGTGACCTTGTCCGTGTACAGTGCGACCAGATAACCTCAGTTGGCTATTTGCACCTTTTGGCACTACTTTTTAAAAAATCTTTAATATTGCATATCTCCAATTCTACTGACTGGATTTTTATCGTTTTGGTGTCAAATAATTTATTAAATGTTACTCTATTTTTCTAAATTGGTGTCTGATAGAAAGTGGGTTGTAGGTAACCCTGGGCGAAGTACTACGCTACGCTTGCGTAGTTTGCGAAGTTTGCGCTACTTCGCACAACGCGAATTGCACGTAGCACAGTGCAAACACGCGTAGCGCAGCGTAGCGTAGTGCAGCGGTCATTTTTTGCTTGCTCGCGGTCCTCAACGTCAAGTTGGCGACCGCGAGCAAGCAAAATGACATCCCGGCGAGACTTTTTCCTCGTTCGCGATCAGCAACATCAAGTTGCCGATCGCGAGCTTGGAAAATAAACCTCCCGGCGAGATTCTCAACGCGGGGAGGTCAGGTTTCTCACTGCGAGTGGTCGCGTATGCTCGCGACCGCTCGCGATGAGAAACTACCAGTCCGCGTTGAGAAAGCTGCCGCTCGAGTAAAAATCTACTCGAGCGGCAGTAAAAGACAGCTCGCACTGTGCAAGATGCCGTTTTCAATGATTGCACAGTGCGGACAAGCATCCGGCACCTTCCAATCATTGGGAACAGCGCACTACGCAGTTCACGTAGTGCTATGCGTAGCTCGCGTAGTGCGAACTGCACTTCACGTAGCTTCGCGTAGCGCTACTTCGCGAACTACGCCCAGGCTTAGTTGTAGGTTGACACAAACACTAATAATGTGAAACCACAACACAAGAAAAATCCCAAACCAATTTAGGAAAATAGAGTACATTTTAATAAATAATTTGACACCAAAATGACAAAAACCCAATCAGTAGAAATTGAGTTACGAATTTTTAAGGTTTTTAGTTAAAACTTACATATCTGTTCTTGTTAGATGTTGAAGATTTTCCATTGGGGTGTTGCAATGTGGATTAGGTGGATTCTTTTTTGTTGGAGAAAAAGTACATTAGTTTAATTTTAAATGTTTGTTGATAGCTGGTGGGGGCTGAGGGAGTTAGTTTGTATTTTTTAACTGTTTAAGGGTGAGTTCCTGTTTACTGATATTTTAGTTAATTATAGTTACCTTAGGACACAAGTTATAGTTTGTTGGGATAACTCTAACTATAACTGCTGAATTTCTATGGTTTGTGTTTGTAAATTCTGAGCCTAACTAAAATGTCTCTGTAACCTTTGTTTTTTTCAGTGAAAAAAAAATATACACATACACACACATCCATGTGGCTCTCACGATTATGCTTGTGGCGAAGATGTTTTTTGTAGTTGGGGTCTTGTCTGTTAGGGAGAGTATCAGTTGTGAATCTTCTGTGTAGGAGAGTATGCTGATGTTACATGATCTGATGAGGTCCGCTAGTGGAGTCATATAAATGTTGAATAACATTGGGCTGATGGATGATCCTTAGGAAGCTCCACATATGAGGTTCTTGGCCTTCGATGTGTATGTGGCAGGTTGACTCTTTGTGTGCCTCCTGTGAGAAGGGAACAAATCCAGTTGAGGGCAGGTCCTTAAATGCCTGTCTTGTTTAGTGTTCTGATCATAGTGGAGTGGCAGACCATGTTGAAAGTTGCGAGGAGGTCAAGTAATAGAAGGGCTGCTGTGTCTTCATGGTCCTAATGCCATCAATTGCAGGGGTGAGGGCAGTCCCGGTCCTGTGGTTCAGCTATAAACCTGATTTCATGGTCTTGGAGTTGGTGTGTGTTGAGGTAATGAGAGAGTTGTTTCTTTATGGCTTCTTCTCTCACTTTGGCCGGATAAGGTAGAAGGGAGATTGGGTTGTTGTTTACTAATTGTATGTGGTCTGCAGAGGGTTTCTTTAGCAGTGCATTGACTATTACGTGTTTCCAGGCATCAGGGAACATCTTGGAAGTGATGGAGGCGCTCATGATGCCGGTGAGGACTTCGCTGATAGGGGCTGCTCCCATGTTGTAGATGTTGTGAGGTTAGTGGTCTGTAGGTGCTCTTGAGAGGACAGTTCTCATGTTGTTGGCTGTTTCTTTTGTGGTGAGTGTTTCCCAGGCCATCAGGGTTTTTCCGTTGGTATCTGAGGGTTTTTCTATGGGTGGGTGTGTGGTGCTGGATTTACTCCACCTCTGAGCTGGAGTATAATTACTACTGTTTGATCCATTTTGACTATAATAACTTTAGAATTGCAGTTTGTGAAAAGCAATGGGACTATCCTTTTGTGGGTGTGTGTTGGTCCCTCACTAAACCCCACCTTAGCTGTCCCTAAACTCCTCCCATTTAGTAGTAAGTATGCCCTTTTTCTCCAGCCACTCCCTCTGGTTCATCCCACATCTACTACTAAGTTAGCTTACGTGTGTGAATATCTCCCGTAGAAAGATGGGAGAGGTGAATGTTTACACTCATAGGTTTGTGAATTACATTTTGTAGTAAGTAAGTACTACTACATTACTATAGTAGTACTACTTTTCCTACTACAGAATGCAGTTTTTAAATCAGACCATTCAGTTGCCACTTATACCATTATGTGTCACAGCTATGGTGAACAATTATCATTGGCATATATAAATGATATGCAAAAAAAATGAAATTGTGATCATGGCTAGAAATAATTAATTTTGTATTCTGATGGAAATTCACAAAAATTGTGCTTTAGACACTAAAAGAACTAACTGATCACTTGAAATTTTCCTTGAAAATAATATTTTCCTTTAAGTGATTGGGACCGGCTCTTCAGCAATCAATAACCAGAGCATTGTAGCACAACGGATCAAGATTTCTAGTAAATGTGCAATACACCAGGAGCTAAGAAAACCTAGCTACACTGCAATACATTGCACGGTCCGGGTTATTAGGAATTTTCGGAGCTTATGCTTGTTGTGTCATTATGCATTGTTCTGCTCTGCATTTATATTTTTTATTTTGATATTTACTATACATACACGAACAATTACCATACACACAGTAAAACAGTTTTCTTAAAATATACAAAGCAGACAAGCTAATAAATACCAGCCTCAACAGCGGTTTGTGTTTCCTCTGGAACTGTCTTTGCTCGTGAAAGTCTCGAATGGTACTGGAAACTAGAGCTCACATGCGATAAAAATCAAGTACAGAGCGCCCTACTTTCTGGTTGCAGCCTAGATTAAGCAGATACAGACACATTAAATGGCCTGCCAATGCTCAGCCATCTTGGACCTTGGTATTTTATTTGTTCTCATCTCTTCAAGATACCAATCCTTTCCAGACCTAGACTGTTTGGAGGTGCCTGGTAAGATGTTTGTGTGGGCTCTGCTAGACTATATTGTGAAAATTTGAGAGAACCATAGTGTGTCCTATAAGTACTATGTGCCTCTGCTAAGGAAGTCACAGATTAGAGAAGGTGGAAAGTTGGAAATTCAACAACTTCCTAAAAGCATTGATTTCAAGGACAAACATTATTTTACATTTCTTTCTAATGCTGCACCATTTCTATTTTCATACAAAGCTCGTGAATGTAATCACCTTTCTACAGTGTGTGATAGCAGAGGGTTATGCCTCAGCTACTTTTCCCACCTGTTTCTTGGGTAAGGGAAACAGTCAGAACACCGGTCTTAACCACGCATGTTCCGACTCCGCAAGCTAAACCACTCTTGCCTTAACCACGCATATGCCTTAACCATGCATATGTGTGGTCAAGGCAATGCACGGTCTAGCTGCTGGCTGCTGGGGCGGAAGCAGGAAGACCTCTCAGGAAGAGATCTGCGCTGAGGTAAGTGGGGCTGGGCTGTAGTTTTCTGGACTGAGGGTAGTTTTCTGGGCTGGGGATTCGGGGGTAGTTTTCTGGGCTGGGAGGGTCGGGGTAATTTTCTGGGCTGGGGGTTGTTTTCTGGGCTGGGGGTTGGGGTCGTTTTCTGGGTGGGGGGGGGTCAGGGTCATTTTCTGGGCTGCGGGGTTGGGGGTAGTTTTCAGGGCTGGGGGGGATCCGGGCTAGTTTTCTGGGCTGGGGAGAGTCAGAGGTAGTTTTCAGGATTCGGGGGTAGTTTTCAGGGCTGGGGGGGCTCGGGGATAGTATTGAAACAAAGAGATAATCATGTAACTTCAGGATAGTCTTTATTATACACCCACCAGACAGTGCAAGACCACACAGGCGGACGCTCAGCTAACACTCCTCAGTCTGAGCCGTCCGTTCTTTAGCTGACATCGTAACATTCTTAAAAGAGAACATTGAATATAAAGGGCAAGTTACAACACATCTTCCCTTTATAATGCAAAAGAAGGAGGAAGAAAGAAATGAGGAGAAAAGGACAAAGAAACAGGAGAAAGCAGAAAACGGGGTGAAGAGGGAAAGAAACAAGTACAAAATCAAAGATCACTACTTAAGTTCATAATCCAAAAGATATGGAGGTGGCCTTCTGGATCTAACAGGGCACCAGGAATCACACGTTCAGAAGGAACAGCTTGAGTCTCACCATGACTCTCCCGAGACCCACCCCCATTTCCACATTTGGAAAGACGGGACATATTCCAAATGTCTCCACCATCCAGCTTGACAACATTTCTCATAACTTTGATGATGCGTTTGGGACCGAAAAACTTGGTCTCACCTTTGGGAGACCAAACAGCTTTTTTTTACAAATACAAGATCACCCACCTTCCACTCACACTTACGCACACAGATTTGAGTATCAAATCTCTGTTTATAACCTTCCTGATATTTCCTAACTCTGCAATCATCAACAAAATTATTCCTGTCTCTAACACTCAACCACACGGGATTGAGCTTGGAACCAGCCGCCCTGCCCCTAAGCTTCCTAAAAGGGGAACAACCAGTAACGCTTTTTGGGGTTTTCCTGTGTGCCCAGATTTTCTCTCTAAAGACACCCTTAAGAGGAATACCAGTGTCAATAGCAGTTTGGACAAATGCTCTCATAAGCCGGTTCATGCTCTCCACTAAACCATTTGCTTGAGGTGAGTAGAGGGCCGTGCGATGGTGAGTAATGGAAAGATCTTTCAAGAAATCAGTCATCACTTGAGAGGTAAATTGTACCCCATTATCAGAGACCAAAACATCAGGTATCCCTTCAGAAACAAAAGCATCCTTCATAAATTCAATAATGTTTTTGGTAGTAACAGAACTCATACAGCATGCAGAAATCCATTTAGAAGTGTAGTCAACCAGGACCACAACAAATCTTTCTGTGGGAGCTAACACTTCAAAAGGTCCCACAATGTCGATGGCTAATTTGGACCAAGGTCATTCAGGAAGAGCAACAGGGGAAAGCGGCGCTGCGCAAATTTTCCTAGATTTATCATTGGCAGCACAAATGGTGCAATCCCTGACAGTCTCTTCTACACTCTTGTCAACCTCCGGCCACCAGTAGGACTCCCTGACTCTTGCCTTGGTCAAACTGCGACCCAGATGACCTTCATGTGCTAAGTTAACAATCTTTTCTCTAAGGGAAAGAGGAGGAAGTAACCTATCACCCCTGAAAAGCTCACCATCAACAATGTTTAGTTCATCACGAACATTCCAAAAAGGTTTGGCAACAGTAGGAACATCAGAAAGGGCAGGCCATACATTAACAACAAACTCCATTAGAAGTCTCCTGGAGTCATCGCCAACAGCACCAGCATCCCATTCCTGCTTGTTGAGAGCACATTCCCTCACCCAAGAAACAGCAAGGTCAGAGGGAAAAGGTACGTTTTTTTCAATTGGCATTCTAGAGAGAAAATCTGCAGGGATGTTTCTGAGGCCAGGTAAGTACTCAATTGTAAAGTTATACTCAAAGAGTCCTTCTATCCATCTTTTGATCCTGGAAGTCGTGCTTTCACCATTCCTGCACTCAAACATATGTACAAGGGGATTATGGTCAGTGCGGACCAAAAACAGCAATCCCCACAGATAGAACCTGAAATGGTTAATGGCCCACGGGCAAGCTAACGCCTCACGTTCAATCACCGAATAACGTTCCTCGGCACCTTTCAGTGAACGCGAGGCGAAACCAATGACCTTCTCTGAACCATCAACCATCTGGGACAGGACAGCACCCAAACCTCGCAAACTGGCATCAGTGGTGAGGAGGGTTTTCCTTCGCACATCAAAATGGCATGCTTGCAATCTCACTTTTGACAATCTTGAAAGCAATTTCACAGTCTTCAGACCACTTGAAATCGACACCCTTTTTTAGTAATAACCTTAAGGGTTGTACAACACAGGCAAAATTGTAGATGAACTTCGAGTAAAACTCGGATAAGCCTAGGAAAGACCTAACTTGGTCCTTGTTCGATGGAGCTGGGGCTTGCAAAATTGCTTCAACAAGGTCAATTTTGGACTGATACCCTTGCTAGAAATGGAATGTCCCAAATAAGACACGGAACTGACCCTAAATTTACATTTCTCACTTTTGAGAGTGAGTCCACGTTGTTGGAGTCTTGATAAAACTTTGAACAGCACTTCGTCATGCTTGACTCTATTGTGTCCAAAAACAAGAATGTCATCTTGAAAGAAAAGAACAGAGTCAATCCCTGATAGAACATCTTTCATAATTCTTTGGAAGCACGCAGCAGCGCTCGCTAGACCAAAAGGCATCCTCACAAACCTATAGGCACCCAATGGCGTTACAAATGAAGTTAGTGCTTTGGAGTCCTCATGCAGCATGACCTGATGGTAGGCCGAAGATAAATCCATGACGCTGAAAAGACAGGCACCACCTAACTTCGTGAGAGCCTCATTAATGTTTGGCAAAGGTTGCCTGTCGACCCAAATGCAGTTATTAAGACTTCTCAAGTCTACACACATTTGAATCTTTGTGCCTTTGTCCTTGGAGGCCAAAACAATGGGGGCCAACCACTCTGAGGATTCAATCTCCTCTATGATACCCAAATGAAGTAATCTGTCTAATTCCTCTTGTAACAGCTTAATCATGAGATTGGGAACCTTCCTGACTTTATGCACGACAGGGGTTGCATTGCCTTTTAAGATAATCTTATGTTTAAACCCTTTCAGAAGTCCAAGATTTCCATCAAAGACCTCGGGATACTTTTGAGTAATGTCTTGATGATCACTGTGGGGTGTTAGTAACATCACTTGGTTGGGTGCATTCGGATTCAGAATGATTCCCATATCTCGTTGATGTCGCCAGCCTAAAAGATTGTCACCACGTTTAGCAACATAAACCTTGCCAACAGTCTCTCTGTCTTTGAACAAGATGGTTTGAACTGAGAATCCGACAAGATCGATGCTTTGCCCACCATAAGCCACCGGTTTGATGTCAGGAGGCAAAAGTTCGATATTCTTGAAAGCAGGAGTGGCATCCCAAAATTTGTCACTAATTAAGGTGTAGGGTGAACCTGAATCTGCAAGCACAGGTTCAATCACATCCCCAACAGTTATATCACATTTTGGCATGGAAAGACTGTCATTGTCAACACCTTTGACATCATGAATTGTTTCTACAAGTGTATCAGCGATGCAGTGAATACTTAACTGTGACAGATCTTCATCATCGATCATGTTAACCTTAGAATTCTTGCACATGCGGGCATAGTGCCCCTTTTTTCCGCAGTTTTTGCAAAAAGAACTCCTGGCAAAACAATTTGGATAGTTAGGTCCGTGATTGATGCTTCCACATCTTGGACATTTTGTTTTGCCATCTCTGTTCCAACTCAAAACATCTTTCGGTTTGTCGGTTTTATTGTGTCCCTTTTCCAACTTTATGATAGGTTCGGACACAGCGGAAATAGCAACCTCTGAATTAGGATAGTCTAAGTCACCTCTAATGGACTTGGTGGTGATATCTGTGCTAACGTTGCTATTACGCATTTCCTTAACCCAGTGGGAAGTATGTTCTATGCTTTCCACGATGGTGATTGCCTCCTTGAGGTTGGGGTTTTTAGACAGCAGTTTCTCTTGGATCTTAGGATCATTTGTGCAACGTACCAGTTGATCTCGAATGAGAGAATCAGACAACTGTTCAAATTCACATGTCTGAGCCAGAGATTTTAATGCAGCCATATAGTTGCCTACTCTTTCACCCTTAGCTTGAGTGCGCATGAAAGATTTATGCCGCTCCATCACAACGTTAAGACGAGGCCCAAAATGTGTTTGTAATTGCAACACAGTCATTTCGTAAACATCATTAGGTTCACAAGCTTCTCTGCCCACCTGTATAGGATCAAGGCTATCATAAATGTTCCTCCCTTCAATCCCGAGATTGTGGAGTAACACAGCTTGTTTCCTGGCAGCAGAGAATCCCTCTCCACCGATGGCTATAAGGTAGGAGTCAAGAAGAGGTTTCCATTTTTTCCAAGGTAAAACTGGTTCTCCACGTTCATATAAGAACTGAGGTGGCTGGCTCATACCACCTGATGTTGACATCCTGAAAAGAAAGGTAACGTAATAAACCAATAAAACAGGCTAATATAACAATCTAAAACAAAAAATCTAAAATAAGCAAAAATAACAAGTTAAACAATGTCTCAGATATTTCTTTGTTTCTTCTGTTTTTTCTCCTGAAGTAGTAACAGAGTAGTCACTGTTGGAAGAAAATGCAAAAATAAAGATAAATAACATAAGAAACTAAAATAATTAACTTATCTGAGTATAGTGGAAAGTTTCTCCGTTTCACAGCATGAAACAACAGCTGTCTTCGTTATCCAGATAATTCATTCACTGCAGGTTTTCTTGAAATTCACGTCGCACTGAAACTGCCTGTGCGTACACTTGAAGGAATGTGGAAAATAAGGCACAACGTCAAAGGAATGCGGAAGATAAAGCGCAGCAACACCTCGCACTAAGGCAGGCTGCCTGTGCGTACACTTTGAAGCAATGCAGAGAATAAAGCGCAACGCCACACTCAAAAAACAGGAATTCAGAAGTTGCCAGTCTAGTCTTCCATCAACGTCAGTGTGTCACAAAGTGCACGCGTAATCCTTGACTTCAGTCTCATCACAAGGCAACAAGCGTCAGAGACCCACGGTGAACTCGTGCAGCAGGAACACGTCAACAGTAAGTTGTATGCTTTTAAAATTCGGCTCGAGCGCTTAACGACTGTCCAAATACACTGCTCCCAAAACATGAATAGTTTCAGTAATTATAACGTCGGAAAGACGTAATTAAGTCCATAACACACCGCAGGTGCTCCAAATAAAATTACGCTAATCCAGCACTCAGAAATTGAAAAGAAAAGTCAGACGAACCTCATTTCCAAGTACATCTTGAGAGGAAAGTAAAGATTGACGGGGGTTCTTTGGTGGGTGTATTTCTTCACATCGTCGCCAGTATTGAAATGAAGAGATAATCATGTAACTTCAGGATAGTCTTTATTATACACCCACCAGACAGTGCAAGACCACACAGGCGGACGCTCAGCTGACACTCCTCAGTCCGAGCCGTCCGTTCTTTAGCTGACATCGTAACATTCTTAAAAGAGAACATTGAATGTAAAGGGCAAGTTACAACAGATAGTTTTCAGGGCTGGATGTTTGGGGGTAGTTTTCAGGGCTGGGGGAGGGTCAGAGTAGTTTTTTTAGGTCTGGGGAGGGTTGGGTAGTTTTTTTAATTAGGGGTTAGGGTATTAGGGCTAAGGGCAGTGGAAGGGGTTGGGGTAGTTTTAGGGACAGCGCGGGGGCGGGAGGGGGTCATGATAGTGTTTGTTAAGGAGAGAGGATGTAGCCTAACGGCTAGGGCAGTCGACCTCAAATCTGGGGAACCGAGTTCGAGTCTCGGCAAGGACGCGCAACATCCTGCGATTCTGGGCAAATCACTTAATCTCCCCGTCCCTAACAAAAAAAATGTTTTGTCCTCATGTAACGCAACTGATGCTCGTGTAAAGCGCTCTGATATGTGATACCTTCGGGTCACGTTTGCGCTATATAAAACTCTGTAAAAAAAAACAAAAAGGGACAGGGTTTTGGGCTACAGAGCAGGGGGAGGAGAATGGGTAGTTGGGGTCATTTTTAGGGCTTAGGGGAGGGCGGGGTCGTTTTTAGGGCTCAGGGGTGTCAGGGTAGCTTTTTAAAAATAGGGGTTTGGGTTTTAGGCCGAAGGGCAGTGGAAGGGGTTGGGGTAGTTGTAGGGACAGTGCCAGGGGGTGAGAGGGGGTTGAGGTAGTGTTTAAGGGTTAGGGACAGAGTGGGGGTTGGAAGGAGGTTGGTGTATTTGGACCTAAGGGTGGGGAGGGGGGAGTTTGTAGCTTAGGGCATGGGTAGGGGGGGTCACGAGCTTAGCCATGCATATCCCTTTACCACTCATGCCTTTACCACGAAATTACGTGGTGAAGGCATGCGTGGTAAAGGAATGCGTTGTTAAGACACATTTGTGGTTTAGGTTGCGTGGTAGAGGCATTCGTGGTTTAGCCAGTTGTGCCTCTAGCATACAACCCTTGGGTAATGCTTCAGTTGAACGTGCTCGAAGATTTGATGAACAGAGCACTTTTCAATTTTCCTAAAAGCTTTCCAGCTGCAGCCGTGCAGTTTGTACTGCGAGGCAGTAAGTTAGATAATTTATTTTCAAAAATACAAAATGCTTACTCAACCAAGTAGTTTTCTGAAGCCAAGACTTGTATGGAACCAAACGTGATTGGGAAAAAGTGTCATTCGCACTATGGAGCTCATTGGCTGCATTGCTAATTGCTTTACATTGTTCGAGGTACATTGGCAAATGGTACCCAAGGGTGATATGAAACAAGGACTGATGAAAACTGTCCAACTTGAATAGTATTTCCACTTGAGCTGGATTACACCCTAGCAACAAATTTTTCTTTCACCTTCAGTGTTGAGGACAATAAACATATACTGTTATTTTCCAGGTAGATAGCAATGTTGAATTTGTGGCTTGTGTTTTCAAAATAAAATATTGTGATAATGTGTGTGTTTGATCATATCAAAAGCTGCTTTTGGTGTATTTTACCTTTTGATTTTGGCGTTTAACTTAATAGATGATGTACTGTGTCATGTAAATGGTAGGCAAAGCCCTTTCCCGAGTTTACAATTGATACATTGATTGTCAAACACACAAATCACATGAAAGTAAATATATAGAATTATTGATAAGAAGGTGTCAATAATAAAGCTATTTCCAGGATGGGGGTTCAAGTTGCCTAGATGGAAGTGTTGCGTACAGTCCCTAGATCAACTGTGCGATGGGGAAGAGTCGTGGTGGAGCTATTCCTGGCATGAACCAAAGAGGTGACAACTCAACAACGATCCTTCCACCGATTCTCTTGAATCTAAGAAACACAGGCAAGATAAGGAAAGGTATCTTAACAACAATAAATGCATGTCCTTACATAGAAACAGTGCATCAGTCAACTCTACCTTAATACACAATCAAGTACCCCAGCCAAGTTATGTTAGCAGGATTTTTCCTGATCACGAAGTGGTAGATTACCCTTATCTCTACAGAAAGCAGAGAAATACTGTTAGAACCATCAGCCTTAGGGTGGTCTTCCCCAAACATTTTACCTCACTCTTCCTATTTTTGCTGAATTTGTTTTTGTTGGCCTTAGAACTCTGCACACTTTTTCCACTGCCAACCAGTGTTAACGTTCTTTTGCTCTCTCCTTTAAACATGATAAAATTGTGTTACACCCGATTGGCCCATTTTATTGACTTGTAAGTCCCTAGTAAAGTGGCACTACATGTACCCAGGGCCTGCAAAATAAATGCTACTGGTGGGCCTGCAACACGCATTGTACCATCAACCTAATTAGCCTTTTTAAACATGTCTCAGGTCTGCCATTTCAGCCTCTGTGTAGTTTTAAACGGTCACTTCGATCTGGAAAAATAAACCTTTTGCCAGGCCTAAACCTTTCTTTTTAATACATATAAGCCACCCCTAAAGTTGGCCCTAAACATCCTATATGGCAGGCTGTGTTGTGTTTAAAAAGTTGGACATGTACTTTTAAATTTTACATGTCTTGGAAGTGAAAAACTCTCAGATACGTTTTTCACATTTGCACAGCCTACCTCTCCCATAGGATAACATTGAGTTAGCTTATTAAATTTAATACGTGATATGTTTTGATTGTGAGCAGGTAGGAAATTTATATTTGGTGTCTGAGGAATGGTAATTTGAAACCGTCTTTAATGGTCGGATTTTAAGTCATAATTCTAAAAATGCCACTTCTAGAAAGTTGGCATTTTCTTTTCCTAACCATATGGATTCACATGAAGAGATGTTTTCAGCTGTGGCCCTTTGTTTATTCCTCTCCGACAGCATCACAACAGAGGATCTGGCTGTTGACAGGATGGGCCATCTCAAACAGGATGGGTGATGCAGCTGTCATTTACCACACTTGCACCTCAAAGGCACTGGCCAAGCACAGACACAAATGATTTCACACAAGCCTATTGTGCTCCCAGACAGACTGGGACCAGAGGAAGAAAGGCAGGAAATGCCTGACACTTCTGTAGAGGGAAACTCTAGAAGCTTCTTCCACTGAAAAGTAGGCACCAGGTATAAAAAGAGGACTCTTAGAACCACCCACCAGTGCACCCCTGGACCTATGGATATTACATAAGAAGGTCATCGCCCTGCTGTCCTGTTGCTTGAGGCCTGTCATGCTTGCCGAGAAGGAAGACTGTACCTGCTCCCTTCATCCCAAGTTGAATGACTCCAAGGGTCAGCTGACTGACCTCCTGTTCTGAGCTACAGGGATATAACAAGCTCCAGAAGCCTCCCTGCAACTGCCCAGCTGACCTGCTGCACTGGACCTGCTTGGACCTGCAACAGGACTTGCCTGAGACCTGCTGGCTTTGGCTGGAGTGAGTGCCTAAAGTGGTGCCTCCCCAGGTCCTGGACCCTTGGCTGGCATCAGAGAGGGCTCATGCTGGCCTACCTGAAGCGCCACCAAAACCAGCGGTAAGTAATACAATACAATACAAAGCCCTGCACAGCCTTGCTACATAGCTACATCAGAACAGATGTCGCATGATGCGAAGCCTCGCAAAGCAACACTGAGCAGACATTGCACCAAGGACATAAGGTACAATCCTCTGCGGGCCAAACTTGGCCCTGTGCCCTGCCTGTGTGCATCAAGGTCGGCCTCAACTTGTGACCTTGTCCATGTACAGTGCGACCAGATAACCTCAGTTGGCTATTTGCACCTTTTGGCACTACTTTTTAAAAAATCTTTAACATTGCATATCTCCAATTCTACTGACTGGATTTTTATCGTTTTGGTGTCAAATAATTTATTAAATGTTACTCTATTTTTCTAAATTGGTGTCTGATAGAAAGTGGGTTGTAGGTAACCCTGGGCGAAGTACTACGCTACGCTCGCGTAGTTTGCGAAGTTTGCGCTACTTCGCACAACGCGAGTTGCACGTAGCACAGTGCAAACACGCGCGAGCGTAGCGTAGTGCAGCGGTCATTTTTGCTTGCTCGCGGTCCTCAACGTCAAGTTGGCGACCGCGAGCAAGCAAAATGACATCCCGGCGAGACTTTTTCCTCGTTCGCGATCAGCAACATCAAGTTGCCGATCGCGAGCGTGGAAAATAAACCTCCCGGCGAGATTCTCAACGCGGGGAGGTCAGGTTTCTCACTGCGAGTGGTCGCGTATGCTCGCGACCGCTCGCGATGAGAAACTACCAGTCCGCGTTGAGAAAGCTGCCGCTCGAGTAAAAATCTACTCGAGCGGCAGTAAGAGACAGCTCGCACTGTGCAAGATGCCGTTTTCAATGATTGCACAGTGCGGACAAGCATCCGGCACTGTGCAATCATTGCGAACAGCGCACTACGCAGTTCGCGTAGTGCTATGCGTAGCTCGCGTAGTGCGAACTGCACTTCACGTAGCTTCGCGTAGCGCTCACCGCGAACTACGCCCAGGCTTAGTTGTAGGTTGACACAAACACTAATAATGTGAAACCACAACACAAGAAAAATCCCAAACCAATTTAGGAAAATAGAGTACATTTTAATAAATAATTTGACACCAAAATGACAAAAACCCAATCAGTAGAAATTGAGTTACGAATTTTTAAGGTTTTTAGTTAAAACTAGTGTTTAAATGATTGACGCCCCAACCCTGAACATATAGTCGTGCGAGACCGGGACAAAGTCAAAACATATGGCCGACCACGATGGAGTGCGATTTGGATACACAAAGTGGATTGGGCCCGGTCAGTGCTTTCCTTCGAATTTGAAAGAAATGTTTCGAGAAAAAGTGTCTGAAAAGGTAAAGTTCAGCTGGGCAAGGCTTCAGGAGGTGTCTAAGGAGAGAGCATCATTGCCGGATAACCTTGGGTCAAAGCTGCTGTGAAGGTTTCTACATTCCGACTTAGTCTCTGAAATGGAAGCTGAAAATCTCCGGGGGGACGAGGCAGAGGACTGTAGATGAAGACCGTTCCATTAGGTCTGATACCCACTTGGTGAAAGACCCCTGAAAAGGATTTGCTGCTGTGGAGAAGAACATAGCAAAGGAAGCTGTGAAGTCAATGAGACAGGGGTGCCGAAGTGAGCTAAAGAACGATGATGGATTCAACCCAGATCTGTGACTGGGGGTGAGCGTCTGAAAAGTTTCAGCGCTCCGTCCATCATCTCCTTGTGTTTGCTTTGTTCGCCCTAAGTCAAGTCAAGTCAAGTCAGAAGCATTTGTTAAGCGCACATATCACCATAGGGTCTCATGGCGCTAGCGAGGACTCCTTAAAGACTGACAGTCGGAAATGCAGAGTTATGGCTGGCCGAATAACCAAGTTTTTAATTCTCTACGAAAGGATTTGTGGTCCGTGATGGCGGGGAGATGGGGCGGTAGCTTGTTCCAGAAAACAGGAGCAAGAAAGGAGAAAGATCGGCCGCCGTTTCTGGCGGTATGGACTCTACGAGGGGTGAGAAGACATTTAGAACTAGATCTCAGTGTCCTACTAGGTTGATACCAGACAAGTTTCTTGGCCAAGTAACTTGGCCCAGCTCCATAAATACTCTTATGCGCTAAACAGAGCATTTTGAAACGGCAACGCTTCTTGATAGGGAGCCAGTGGAGGGATCTCAGACTGGGCACAGATGGAGCTCTTGCAGGGAGGTTTAATATCAGTCTGGCCGCGGTATTTTGCAAGACTTGAAGCTTAGAATGGAGTTCCTCATTTATGGAGGCCAACAGGGCATTGCCATAGTCAATGCGACTCATGATAAGTCCCTGGACCAGCGGTTTCCTAGATTCAATGGGAATCCATTGAAAGATTTTGCGTAGTTTACGCAATAAGCCATAGCAAATGCCGGTTACTTAGTTAACATGGTTTTTCATTGACAACTGAGTGTCCATGATCACTCCAAGATTACGCACCACAGATTTGGGGGATGGACACAGGCCCAATTTCTGTGGCCACCAATCACTAGACCAGTGTTCATCCGCCTTACCAAAGAGGATGACCTCAGTCTTACTTCCGTTTAGTTGGAGGTGATTGGTACCCATCCAATTGTCAACATGGATCATACAATTTTTAAACCGGGCCTTTGTGTCAAGGGGGTCAGGGCCCAAAGTGATTAATAGCTGTGTGTCGTCAGCGTACGACACCACATCAAAGCCGTAGGACCTGATCACCCTGGCCAAAGGTGTCACATACAGGTTGAAAAGCATGGGACTCAGGATAGAACCTTGAGGAACTTCCATGCTTACCGACCGACTGCGGGAGGCCAGGGTGCCTATTTGGACTGAGGTTGTTCGGTTCGTTAGATTATTTATTTATTTATTTATTTAATTTATAAGGCGCAACAGCTACCCAAAAAGGGTTTCCCGGCACCGAGCAAAGACACAGACCAGATATTAAGACTTAGTAGCAAAATCATTTGTTAAAGAGCCAGGTCTTTAATGCCTTGCGAAATTGAACATAGACTGTTTCGTTCCGAATGGCAATGGGAAGGGTGTTCCAGAGTGAAGGACCAAGGAAGGAGAAAGAGCGCCCACCCATTCGAGAAAGCCTGAATCTGGGAACAGCGAATCTTCCCTGAGAAGATGAACGCAGGCAGCGGGAAGGAACATACAGTTTGACTAGGGAACACAAGTAGTGTGGTGCAGTTCCAGTTTTGATCTTGAACATGTATGACAGAGCTAGATAGTTCCTGAACCATTCCAAGGCCTTGCCCCTGACACCCACCTCCCAGAGCCGCTGTTCTAAAATGCTGTGGGAGATGGTGTCAAAGGCGGCTGACAGATCCAACAGAATGAGCATGGCTGACTGCCCGTTATCGAAGGCCAGTCTGATGTTATCCACAACCTCCACCAGCGAGGTTTCAGTGCTGTGTGCTGCCCTGAACCCCGACTGTGAAGGATCGAGAAGTCCATAGTTCTCCAGATGGGTAGTAAGCTGCTTGTTGACTAGGTATTCCAGTACCTTCCCAAAATAAGGCAGCAACCTAAGTTGGCAGGGTATGCCCAGACCCGGGTCCCTTGCTCACTTTGCCACTGAATTAAAGCTAGCCTGGCTGATGAGGGCTCTTAGCCCGAAACCAGTCCCAGGATGCTTGTTTTTGGTCCAGGGAAGACATAGCTTGGCAGTTCGGGCTGGACTGTTCCCATGAGGCGCAGGGTCAAGACTGATTTGCATATAGCTGTGTCTGAACTGGGGTGGCGAAGTGAGCTAAAGAACGAAGAGGGATTCGACCCAGATCTGTGACTGGAGGTGAGTGTCTGAAAGGTTTCAGCGCTCCGTCCATAATCTACTTGTGTTTGCTTTGTTCGCCCTAAGTTGGCAGGGTATGCCCAGACGTGGGTCCCTTGCTCACTTTGCCACTGGATTCACACTAGCCTGGCTGATGAGGGCTGTTAGCCCGAAACCGGTCCCAGGATGCTTGTTTCCGTTCCAGGGAAGACATGGCTTGGCAGGTCGGGCTGGACTGTTCCCATGAGGCACAGGATCAAGACTGATTTGCATATAGCTGTGTCTGAACTGGGGTGGCGAAGTGAGCTAATGAACGACGATGGATTCAACCCAGATCTGTGACTGGGGGTGAGTGTCTGAAAAGTTTCAGCGCTCCGTCCATCATCTCCTTGTGTTTGCTTTGTTCGCCCTAAGTTGGCAGGGTATGCCCAGACATGGGTCCCTTGCTCACTTTGCCACTGGATTCAAGCTAGCCTGGCTGGTGAGGGCTGTTAGCCGAAACCGGTCCCAGGATGCTTGTTTCCGGTCCAGGGAAGACAAGGCTTGGCATTTCGGGCTGGACTGTTCCCATGAGGCACAGGGTCAAGACTGATATGCATATAGCTGTGTCTGAACTGGGGTGGCGAAGTGAGCTAAATAACGATGATGGATTCAACCCAGATCTGTGACTGGGGGTGAGTGTCTGAAAAGTTTCAGCGCTCCGTCCATCAGCTCCTTGTGTTTGCTTTGTTCGCCCTAAGTTGGCAGGGTATGCCCAGACGTGGGTCCCTTGCTCACTTTGCCACTGGATTCAAGCTAGCCTGGCTGATGAGGGGTGTTACCACGAAACCGGTCCCAGGATGCTTGTTTCCGGTTCAGGGAAGACCTGGCTTGGCAGTTCGGGCTGGACTGTTCCCATGAGGCACAGGGTCAATACTGATTTGCATATAGATGGGTCTGAACTGAGATGGCAAAGTGAGCTAAAGAACGATGATGGATTCGACCCAGATCTGTGACTGGAAGTGAGTGTCTGAAAGGTTTCAGCGCTCCGTCCATCATCTACTTGTGTTTGCTTTGTTCGCCCTAAGTCGGCAGGGCATGCCCAGACGTGGGTCCCTTGCTCACTTTGCCACTGGATTCAAACTAGCCTGGCTGATGAGGGCTGTTAGCCCGAAACCGGTCCCAGGATGCTTGTTTCCGGTCCAGGGAAGACATGGCTTGGCAGGTCGGGCTGGACTGTTCCCATGAGGCACAGGATCAAGACTGATTTGCATATAGCTGTGTCTGAACTAGGGTGGCGAAGTGAGCTAAAGAACAACGATGGATTCAACCCAGATCTGTGACTGGGGGTGAGTGTCCGAAAAGTTTCAGCGCTCCGTCCATCATCTCCTTGTGTTTGCTTTGTTCGCCCTAAGTTGGCAGGGTATGCCCAGACGTGGGTCCCTTGCTCACTTTGCCACTGGATTCAAGCTAGCCTGGCTGGTGAGGGCGGTTAGCCGAAACCGGTCCCAGGATGCTTGTTTCTGGTCCAGGGAAGACAAGGCTTGGCATTTCGGGCTGGTCTGTTCCCATGAGGCACAGGGTCAAGACTGATTTGCATATAGCTGTGTCTGAACTGTGGTGGCGACGTGAGCTAAAGAACGATGATGGATTCAACCCAGATCTGTGACTGGGGGTGAGTGTCTGAAAAGTTTCAGCGCTCCGTCCATCAGCTCCTTGTGTTTGTTTGCTTTGTTCGCCCTAAGTTGGCAGGGTATGCCCAGACGTGGGTCCCTTGCTCACTTTGCCACTGGATTCAAGCTAGCCTGGCTGATGAGGGCTGTTAGCCCAAAACCGGTCCCAGGATGCTTGTTGTTTCTGGTCCAGGGAAGACATGGCTTGGCAGTTCGGGCTGGACTCTTCCCATGAGGCACAAGGTCAAGACTGATTTGCATATAGCTTTGTCTGAACTGGGGTGGCGAAGTGAGCTAAAGAACGATGATGGATTCAACCCAGATCTGTGAGTAGGGGTGAGGGTCTGAAAAGTTTCAGCGCTCCTTCCATCATCTCCTTATGTTTGCTTTGTTCACCTAAGTTGGCAGGGTATGCCCAGATGTGGGTCTCTTGCTCACTTTGCCACTGAATTAAAGCTAGCCTGGCTGATGAGGGCTGTTAGCCCGAAACCGGTCCCAGGATGCTTGTTTCTGGTCCAGGGAAGACATGGCTTGGCAGTTCGGGCTGGACTGCTCCCATGAGGCACAGTGTCAAGACTGATTTGCATATAGCTGTGTCTGAACTGGGGTTGCGAAGTGAGCTAAAGTACGATGATGGATTCAACGCAGATCTGTGACTGGGGGTGAGTGTCTGAAAAGTTTCAGCGCTCCGTCCATCATCTCTTTGTGTTTGCTTTGTTCGCCCTAAGTTGGCTGGGTATGCCCAGTCGTGGGTCCCTTGCTCACTTTGCCACTGGATTCATGCTAGCCTGGCTGATGAGGGCTGTGAAGCCCAAAACCAGTCCCAGGATGCTTGTTTCCGGTCCAGGGAAGACATGGCTTGGCAGTTCGGGCTGGACTGTTCCCATGATATAGTATGGTAACAATGGGGCGACCCTGTGTCCCTCAGAACGTGGGTATGTATATAATAAACTACAATGGTTCTGTCGGAAAAACCATTGTCCCGACACAACCATTGTAGTTTATTATCGACTGTTCCCATGAGGCACAGGGTCAAGACTGATTTGCATATAGCTGTGTCTGAACTGGGGTGGCAAAGTGATCTAAAGAACGATGATGGATTCAACCCAGATCTGTGACTGGGGGTGAGTGTATGAAAAGTTTCAGTGCTCCGTCCATCATCTCCTTGTGTTTGCTTTGTTCGCCCTAAGTTAGCAGGGTATGCCCAGGCGTGGGTCCCTTGCTCACTTTGCCACTTTATTCAAGCTAGCCTGGCTGATGAGGGCTGTTAGCCCAAAACCGGTCCCAGGATGCTTGTTTCCGGTCCAGGGAAGACATGGCTTGGCAGTTCGGGCTGGACTGTTCCCATGAGACACAGGGTCAAGACTGATTTCCATATAGCTGTGTCTGAACTGGGGTGGCGAAGTGAGCTAAAGAACGATGATGGATTCAACCCAGATTTGTGACTGGGGGTGAGTGTCTGAAAAGTTTTAGCGCTCCGTCCATCATCTCCTTGTGTTTGCTTTGTTCGCCCTAAGTTGGCAGGGTATGCCCAGACGTGGGTCCCTTGCTCACTTTGCCACAGGATTCAAGCTAGCCTGGCTGATGAGGGCTGTTAGCCCGAAACCGGTTCCAGGATGCTTGTTTCCAGTCCAGGGAAGACATGGCTTGGCAGTTCGGGCTGGACTGTTCCCATGAGGCCCAGGGTCAAGACTGATTTCCATATAGCTGTGTCTGAACTGGGGTGGCGAAGGGAGCTAAAGAACGATGATGGATTCAACCAAGATCTATGACTGGGGGTGAGTCTCTGAAAAGTTTCAGCGCTCCGTCCATCATCTCCTTGTGTTTGCAAGGATGCACCTCAGGCAGATAGGCGAGCATGTTGGTCCTGGTATCCTCATGGTTCCCAGAGCAAGTATTGGCCAAAAATGTTATAAGTCCTCAGTTTTAGGATTTGGCATCTGGGCACCTTTAGGACTACAACCAATGGACCAGGACAGGTGGGACACCATTTGGGGTTTCCAGACTCCCTCAGGCCTAGGTGCAGGTTCAAGATGGTGGGAAACTTTTGTGTCCCTTTGACTCTCAACTGAAGGCCAGCAAACTAGCCCTTGGAATCACTCTGGTAGTCCTGGGTTCAGATGAAGATGCAGGGCGCAACAGCACTGCTGGTCTCTGATAGTCAGGCTCCAGGCAGCAAAGCAGTCCTTCCAGGTACAGCAAAGCCATCTTGCAGTTTGCACAGCAGGTCACATCAGGCAGGCCTCTGAGAAGTCCACAAGTCAACTGAAAAATGGATCTCAAGGTCCTATTTTATTTTACCTTGGTGCCCTTCCTCTGGAAGTTGGCAGAAGCATCTAAAAGGTTCTTTGAAGTACATGGAATTTGCTGACTCCCCTGGCTCCTAGCTGGCTGTAGTGACAATGTGGAGATGATAGGTCCTTTGTGTGAAGGCAGAGCACACCCTATTCAGTGGCAAGTGGAGCTGTGCTCAACTCCGCTCCCCATCCTGCCAGCAGATGGCCCATTCAGGCACACCTAATCCCTCTATTGAGTGATTGTCTGTGAGTAATTCACAAAGTCTGTCAGTTACACTGAGTCATGTGATCCAAGACATGCTACAGACACAAAGGGCAAGGGCAGGAAATTGCCAAATTTCTAAATGTGGCATTTTCTAAAATGTAGTCAAAAATCTGACTTTACCATTAACTGCATACCTGGTCCAAATCAAAGGTTTGCACTTATTAAATGTAATAAGGCAACCCAATGTTATCCTATGGGATAGATATGCCTCACAGTAGTGAAAAACAAATGCAAGCGTTTTTCAGTACCAGGACATGTAAACTTACATGTACATGTCCAACATTTTAATTCCAATGCACCCTGCCCTATGGGCTACCTAGGAGCCTATCTTAGGGAGTGACATATTCAAAGAAGGGGAGTTTAAGGCTTGGCACGGGGTTATATTGCCTAGTCAAATTGGCAGTTTAAAACTTTATTCATGCTGCAGTGGCAGACCTGGGACATTTGTCAAGGTGCTACCTAAGTAGGTGGCACAATAAGTGCTGCAGGCCCTCTAGTATCATTTAATTTCCAGGACCTGAGTATAGGGTATACCACTCTGCAAGGGACTTATAAGTAAATGAAATATGCCAATTAGCTGTAAGCCAATCAAACACTGTTTAGGGGATTGAGCACAAGCATTTAGCACTAGTTAGCAGTGGTCAAGTGCACAGAGTCCTAAGGCCAACAAAAACAAAACTGGAGTTAAGTAGGCAAACAGTTTGGGGGAAGACCACCCTAAGGCTGACAGGTCTAACACAGACGATATTTTGACAACAGTTTGGTGCTATACATGTTATCCTATGTGGTATTTCTTTGAGTCGACAGAGATCTTTGGGCATGCTCAATTCTCTGGTTTATGGTGGGAGCTAAACTCTTGTGAAAGGTTCTGAAACAAAGCCAATAGATAGTGCCACAACAAAAGGAGTTACCCCTGAAAATAAAAAAGATGCAGAATATGCATAGGGTCAGAATAATTTAGGCTACTTCTAAAAGTATCCTTCGCAAAAACCGGCAACCCAAACAGTTAAAAACTCTTTCAGTAAAGTGTCTTGTACTCTGTGTTAGTCAGGCAGGAGTCTGGCACGAGCGTCTGGTGTACACCCAGGAATCAAATATACGTAAACAAGAGTTTTATCCTAAGTATTTGAGGCCCCCTCATCAAGCTGGAGACAACAGAACAGGGCACAGGACTGGACTGCTTTGTTGTTTACAGTTCAGGGGGACCCATGTGACATAATGGACAAGGAGTGGAATCCAGCAGCCAGATGATAGGGACAGTTTACAGGCAGTTTTTGCACTGGTTCTGGTGGAAACCCTGTGAGCAGTACTCCGCCGAAGATGAATGAAGCCAGACACTGGTGGTCAGGGAGAGGAATGTCAGATTTGCTGTTATTCTCAGGAATTACTTGATTTTTGGAAAAGACAAGCTCCAAGCACCCCCAACTCTGATCTTTTAGACAGCACAGTATTTTTGTGTTCAGGTGAAGGGGGAAGGGTTAAGGATTGAGAACAGCTGATAAGATTATCACTCTTATGTTGTGTTATACTGAAAACATGAATGACACATGCCATCTGGAAATCAGCAACACTTAGATCTCTCACAATAATTAACTCTATGCACTTTTTCTTCTAATTCTTATACCTTAGAATCCTTATTTCTGTTATCTCTGGTGTTATTGCTCTCTTGCATTTGAAAACTAGGGTTATTCATCCTTCATTGGGACATCACAGTGATAACTACCATGAATCCCTTCCTGTCATGTGCAAATGACTTGCCGTGTTCCAAGAGTATTTTTTCTTAAATAGGTGCTTTCTCTGTATTTAAATTCGGTTTTTCAAAAGCACCACTCTTGTTCATAAAATTGTTATTTTTTTCCAATCGTTTCAACAAAGTTAAACCTTTCTTGGGTTAAAACAATCTGTTTCAGAATCAAGGGGCCCATTACGATGTCGGGCGGAAGCACTACCGCCGTGCTGGCGGATGCAAAAACCACCAGTTACCGTCCGCACGCAGCAGTCCACACGCCCGCCCGATTACGATGCGAAAAGTCAGCCAAACACCGCCGGCAAGCCAGCAACACCGTCCGCCATCAAAGTGCGCCCGTACACGTAGCGGCGCAGCCCAATTGACACACACCGTCCGACGAAACACGTACCGCCCGGCGTACAAATTACGATGCCGCAAACAAACGGATCCCACGGCTAAGAGACACCGTACGTCAAACCGAAGCGGTAACACGAACGCCGAGCACGGACATCGAAGAAGCGGCACCCCCGAGCATGAATCCAGCACTGCAGGCCCTCCCTATGCTCTATCTGATGCACCACCAAGGACGCAACGTACCGCGAAGACGCAGGTAGGCACACACACAACAAGTGCACGCAAACAGCGCACACAGTGCAAGGGCGGAAAAAGCGGACAACCCCCCACCCCCGCGTGTACACGACACATCCACCATTGCATCCACATATGACACACAGGCCAAATTGTAACATCTCGTAACACATGTGTACACACCACCTGGGACTAGGAACCAACGACCCCGTCACGGCCCCAAAGCGGCGATGACGCTGCCACACATGCGCACAACGCAGAGGCCAACCGCAGCGCCATGCATGCGTCGCACACAGACACAGGGACACAACCAAGCAGCACACACACCAGCCCCACCCCGAACGCACATGACACGTGACAGGCCTGCCACAGACATGTCCCCAACGCCCAATTCACGGTCAACACCCAACGTCACACAACCGACGCACACATGTCAGTGAAGTCACGCAACAGCAGGACACACCCCAGTGTAACAAACATGGCGAAGCACACAGCGGCGGCAACACCAACCAGGAGAAGCAGGGCCCCTTCGGGAAGAGGAACGCCAGTACCACACTGAAACACCCATACCACCCTGCACACATGAACAAGACATACAAAACGGAACACCAAAGAGCCCGGGGACCGACAACAGGTGGCCCAAGAATAACATCCACACACAAGGCCCAACGCAGAGCGGAAAGGCAGCCTGCCGCCCACACAAGGGAGAGCAGACAGCACTGAATGACCTTCCATTCCAACTCCGAAACCACAGCCCTACGAAAGAAGCCGGTGAATACAGCCATTGTCCAAAAAAAGACCAACACAGGCATGCAGAGGAGACCGACCACAGGGCAGATAGCGCATATCACCGAAGAACACTACGGACGGGAAAGAAAAAAGAAAACACTCCCCCATGTCGGCCCCATGCAAGTTATCTGGAAGGAGTCACACATCACTGACCTTGAACAGTCTGAGAAGCATGTGGGATGAGGGCCCGTGTCCTCCGCACAAGCCAACAGAACACAAGTCCTGTCTCCCTACGACTACACAGAGCTCACAGCAACCTCGGAGCGTGCACATTGCAGACTGCACACACAGCCGGAGCACGCCACCACAACGCACCGCTGCAAAATGGCACTCTCAACACACCTACCCAACTACGCCGGACAGGTCAAGCTGTACAAACACAACCTGATACAGATATTGGGATGCGAACCCCTGTCCCTGCTGAACGTAAGTTACCGACTGACTTACCGCATCACATTGTTCAGCTGCGTCATACCCGTCTTCTACTGTCGGAGGTGTCCCTACCAGCATCCTGTGGAGTTGTGTCTCTCCAACCCGGCATGTCTAAAGGCGGACCTGCTACAACTATTCCTCCCTCTGGACGCACACGACAGGGCCTGCTCTGCCTATGGGGGCATGGCGTATGTGGCCAACATCGCACCCGCACTAAAATGGGACCACTGTGCCTCCACACGACGGATCATCGAGCACAGCTACATCGAATGTCACCCAGCATGCCCCATCATGCTCCTCCAAGGGACAACTTACGAACAACACCTTGACAGCCACCATCCGCTACATTGGCTGGCAAACATGTATACCACCAATGACATGGAAGCCCTGCTGGACGGCATCGCATACCTGACAACCTGTCAATTCGTCGGACCCCGACGCAAGTCCCCCAATTGACCTATGATGTCCAACCCCGCACCCATGCTTAGCTTCCGCACGGACTGGCCAGTCACCACCACAACAGCCATGCCAAACGACCGGCAACTGTTACCACACCATCAACGACATCGCCATGACATCGGATATGACCGGGACATGCACACTGTTCCCCATCACATCCAGGAACACCGCATGCATCGTGGGAGGCAGTGGCATGGGGTCTGTGTATCGCACCCACATGGACGGAACTGCACGAACAACCAGGACACGACATGGATCCAGCGCCCATGGACACACACACCGCTCAGTGGACATGAATAGGTCGCCTGGAGTCTGTGGGTGCTGCACCCCTCCCACCCCCGCCCCGGGAATCCCATACCAGGACCTTTGCATGGACGACAAGTGCATACAACAACAACACGACCCCAGTGACTGTGACATGTCCAGTAACCACCACATTGCAACAACAAGTGGCACGCCGCTGCATGCACGCAAGCCCATGCCCTGATGTCATCTCACATGCACGCGTGCATGAGGAACAACCGCAGCAAACCTGTCACATGGAACTGAGATGGACTGTGCCCATGATGCCAAGCGGTCTGGTAGGCTACTTGTATACCGTCTGTGTCAAAGTCCGCAGCTCCGCAGCTATACGTAAATGTACATTAGCACAGCCTTGGCCAAGCAGATGTAACTCTGAAGCCCACATCCCACATGCAACAGCTAATCACATGTAACCCTACACCCTATCCCATTTGTAATCATGCTCAGTATATCCTCAACATGTATTCCGCTGCCAGTAGTGTCCACTATACTGCATCACAGAGGACAGAAGACTCAATATAATGTTTGAAACCAAAACTGTCTCCGCTGATTCAATTCACAAGTACGAATGAGAGAGGATGAGAGTATGTGAAGTACACGGCAGTCGTGACATGACCATGTAGTCCACTGGCATTGGATGTCAACGCAAATGAGTAGCACAACTGTGGAAGACACACATGTGTCGTGTGAAGTCGTATGGACGCAGTGCACAGGTGGGTGGGTGTGACGGGTAGATGCGCACATGCCAAGTTGGAGCACGCCGTGTTGGGAGGGGTCATGAACAGTACACCACCGCTTCCCTGGGCATTGTGAGAGGACACCTGTCGGGGGGAAGTGAACACGTGTGTGCACAGCAGCCGGGCACACGAACAATGCGGTACCAGGCGCACACGTCAGCCCACCCTCTGTGGACAAGCTGGATCCTGTTGTGCGCCCGCCATGCCCCTTGACAAGGCACACACAGCCCCAGTCGACCAGGTGTAACCCCAACATAGTCAATCCGCACAGGCGATACAGGGCACGGGATGGCAGTGGAGCATGGTGTGTGAGAGGTCTCCTCGCGCTCCTCCTGGTCATATCACGCAGGCAATAGAACCTCAACGTGTAGCATGGCACAAGTCAAATGGAAGTGTAGGGGGACGCACCACAGCACGAGCAGCACTGACGTCACGGGAGGTGGCTCGCACCATCCCATCCATTGCCCATTATTCCAACCACGCCACATGCCATTGCGACAAAGTGCAAGCGCGTGCGCCACCACCCCGAGCCCTCCCCAGAGAGGCCAAAGAGTGAATGTGTGGGCCATCAGCTACAGACGGACGCGGCCTGGCCGCAAGGGCAGCCACAGCCTCTGGGTGTCGCAGGTGGCGGATCCGGAAGGCGAAGACTGTGATGCATAGTCCATGCAGGCCGGGTCTCCATTTGGGGCACCACGCAGGTGGACGGCGTCCCGCCACACATCATACCCTGAGACAGCCCACTCGTGCAACTGGACCCACACATACACTCCTTGCCCTCTCTGGTGCGAGCTTGGGGCTGCCTGTGCAAGCGCTAGCCTCGCAGGTGCACATGCATATTGGGGGAGCGAGGGGAGGACATGAGGGCTGGGGCGAAGATGACTGTATCACTGTCAGTGAGTACAAGGGATGAGCCAGATGTGGACAGGAAGAGACGTGTCCCGTGTGTACTGCAACTAGTCGCCAATCCAACTACCCCCCATGTCCGGAATGTAAGCCCGCACCTAGGCCCGCCCATCCGCCACATCGAATATACCACCAGCACAACAACCTTCCCATTCGAAACACTGACTGGGGGTGGCGACCAGTGAACAATCATGTGTAGCCTACCCACGCGTACATGTGGGCCCTCCATGATCCATGTCACCTGCGGCAAAGTCATGACATGCGCAATGAGGGAAGTGAGGAGAGCTGTCCGCCCCACGCACAGAAGGTGCATCAGCTCCACAGACCCAGCAGCGAGTCCAGCAGGGGTCACATGTGCAGGGGCAGCTGTGCCTGGTGTGAAGGCACATGCATATAGACAGCACATCGACCAATGTGTAGTCTGCCCACATCTACAGTCCATCATCATGCGGACATAGGAATTGAACACAGGGCAACACATCTGAGTGGGTGCACCCACCGTGACCAACAATGCGCAATTATCGACGTACCCGCCCTGTGCATGGCCCCCACCCAACGGAGGCACATCCAGTGCCACCATCCCACACACACAAGCCTTCCACGAAACATGCTGTGTCCAATGGTCAGTACAGAGTCAGCGCCCATCTGGTGGATCCTGAACAGGAGACACATGCACACACATGCCAGCTCCCACTATGTACGTCTGCCACCTGGCACGTGCAATGTAACCTCTCACCTGTGACGTGTGTCTGCAAGCACACAGCCGTTTTGGCATGGGGCTGTCAATGTGGACACCTGTCAATGTTTCGGGAGGTGTGATCCGTACAGTGCTGTACATAGGGTGCAGTGCTGACACCTACTACTGTCTCATATCCCCTAGTGCCACAGGTTCCACTTGTTTTGGCCGCTCAGCCTGTGCCCACATCGTCGTCGTCGTGTGCCATACTCATCCAGCCTCGGAAGCAGTGCCATGCTCAGCAGACATTCATGTTGCCGTGGCGTTGCCGCTTGACGAATATGCAGTCAGTCCCCATCAGCACGCCCCGCAAGTCATTGGGGCCTAGATCCCCATGTGCATGCTCATGGCAGTGGTTTGTATCACTAGCCATTGCCATTGGTGGGAGACCTGTGTAAGTGTATTGTGGCCGTGCCGTCCCTGCTTGACAGCTGGGCTGTGACTCATGTGCTTGCTCAGTCATGTCAGTGATGTGAATGCGAAATTGCTATGTGTTGTGTTGCTTTGACATGTGTCCACTGCCATCTTCCCTAGGCGGAGACCGAACATTGACCGCCCATACCAATTGCTGGCGGACATGGACGATACTGAGGTCATAAGGAAGTTTCGGCTGGACAGGCCAACCCTGCATCGACTGTGTGCCATGTTGGAACCCCATCTCCGTCCCCGCAGGGTGTATCCGACAGCATTCACCCCCACGGCTAAGGTGATGGCCGCCATGCATTTCTTCGCCACTGGGTCATTCCAGCACACAGTGGGCAGTGGAGGAGGGATGTCCCAGCCCATGTTCAGCAAGGTGCTGAGGGATGTACTGGCAGCCATGATGCTGTACCGAAACAGGTACATCAGATTCCCCAGGGCTCGTGAATTGGCGGCAGTGAAGGGTGCATTCTATGCCCTTGGCAGGATCCCACACGTCGTTGGTGCCATTGATTGCACACATGTTGGCCTTGTTCCACCACAGGCCACTGAGCACCTGTACCGCAACAGGAAGCACACGCACTCCCTGAATGTGCAAGTGGTGTGCCTTGCGGACATGGTGATAACCCACGTGTGTGCAAAGTTCCCAGGCTCGGCCCATGACGCACACATAATGCGCAACAGCATCTTGCCACGACTGATGTCCAATCTGCAACAGGATCGTGGCTGTATTGTCGGTGAGTATGTGGAGTGGTGTAGCGTGCTGGCTGTGCGATGCTGTCCCCTGTCCAGTTGGAATAGCAACGGTTCTCTGTGTCCCTCACACCCAGGTGACTCTGCGTACCCGAATGGGGCATGGCTGCTCAGTCCATTGAGAAATCCTCGCACCCCAGCAGACGTTCGCTACAATGAGGCACATGGGAGGACCAGACGTGTGGTCGAGCGTACCTTTGGCCTCCTCAAGTCCAGGTACAGGTGCCTGGACCGCACAGGGGTGCGCTGGCGTACTCCCCACAGAAGGTGTGCCAGATAGTGGTGGCGTGCTGCATGCTGCACAATCTGGCCATTCGGAAGCAGATCCCCCTCATTGTGGATGACGGAGATCAACCAGGGCCCCAGCCCGCAGACCAGGACAGCTCGAGTGAGGAGGACAGCGGAGAGGAGGAAGCTGGGAATGTGCGCCAGCAGCTCATCGCCCGCTACTTCACTTGACGGTGAGTGTCCATGTACGACGGCTGATGTGTCTGTATTTGTGCAGGTGTGTGTGTGCTGTGTCAGGGTGGCCTTTTGTTCACTGCGTGCTGTGTGTCAACGCTCCATGCCCAGGTTAGTATGCCACTGATGGTGGCTGTGGCATTGTGCCCTATTGCTCTGTGCGATGTGTGTACATTGCTTGTAGTTGTTGACATGTACTGTGTGATGGGTGTGTGACACACTCATTGAATGTGCTCCTGTTCTGTCTCCCACCCCTAGGTCCCTACAGGCCCTCCGGTTCCATTGCCATGCCACGCATCAGGTGCCGTTCCGCTCAAGGTGGCCGTTGTATTCCGTACAATTAATACACAGGGCACAGACAGCAGTTTGTGGAAGAGGTGCATTTATTTCAAACTGTGACATGTGATTGTGTGTAAGGTGATGACAAAAGTGGTGCGTGCAGTGACAATGAGCTGTCGGTCATGGCTGCGTGATGCTCAGGGTGTACCCACTGGTTCTATGTCCATAGTCCAACACACACATGCCATCCAGATGGCTGTGTGGAGTGGGATCGTAGTCCAAGTCAATGCAGTGGGTGGTCAAGGAAGGCTGGCTGGCTGCCTCACTTGCGTCTGGAGCGTGCGAAGTCCTCCCGGGAGATCTGTTTCCACTTCGGACGGCCCCTTCCACGTTTGCGAGGGGGTGCCTGCTTGCGACCTGCTGGTGGTTGAGGTGTGCTCACTGGCTGTGGACGCAGGGGAACTGGACACTGCTGCTCGAGCCTGCGCCCCGGCAGGTGGTGGCGGAGGGGGAGCTGCTGTCCCTGGCTGTGACCTCACCGCCACCACCAGCTGGCCCATGAGGTCCACGAGTTGGCCCATACGGGCGTCCATGGACCTCAGCACCCCCAGCACCTCACGCGTGTCTGTAGCAGACCTGGCCCATTGTCCTTGGGCCTCTTCATAGGCCCCAAGGACCCTGGCAATTTGAGGCAGGGCATGGTTCCCAGGGGAGACTGGCGTTTCCCTGACCCTGCTCCTCCTACCAGTCCTGCTGCCACCGGCCTGCCCACTATCCACATTGCTCACCACGGTCCTCGCCCTGGCTCCCAGGGTGGATCCAGTGGGCCGGGCCACCACCTGCGCTGGTGCTGGGGCCAGCGAAGACGTGGTAGCGGTTGCGGCAGTGGTAGTGGCCGCAATGACCGTGGGTGTGGCCGCAATGACCGTGGGTGTGTCCGCAATGACCGTGGGTGTGTCCGCAATGACCGTGGCTGCAGGGGGCTGTGAATGTACAACAGCCCTGGATGATGGGTTGGTGGGTAGGTGGGGGCCTGGGGAGCGGCTGGGCCCTGCCACACCGGATGGGCCTGCTGGGTGGTCCGTGTCCGAGGAGGAGGACAGATCCTCCACATCCGTGTGTCCTTGTTGGGGGCTTGCAGGCTGGCTGTGCTGGCTGCTGTCTCCATCCCCAGCATCCAGCACTTCGTCACCTGTGGGGAGAATGAGATTTGTTAATGTGTTGCACCTGGCGAAGTATGTATTTGTCGTCTGACATTCACAGTTCGTGCAATCTCGTACATGGGTTTCCCGGAGGCGTGTGTGTGGCTGTACCATTTGTAGTTGTGTGTGCTTGGCAATGGGACTGTGTGCTGTGCACATGTGGCATGGGACGGATTGGCCATGCCGATGGGTGTGTTGCTGTGCTCCTACTTATTGTGACTCTGGTGTATGCGGGCTCCTGGCCCATCCTGGGTCTGGTTTGTACTTTGCTTTTGGGGTTCAAATGGGACGCTTAGGAACGCATATGGCAACATGGGGGCCATGCCCCAGAAACGCATTTGGGATGGAATATGCTTTTGGGCTACATGCTGTGAGCCATGGGTGCCGAACGTGACATGTGTTGTGGCAGCATGACAGTGCATGGTCTGAGGTGTGTGCATGCCTGACATGCCCTGCATATTTGCTGTCTGTTGTGATTACTGGACATGGCATTGGACGCATCGTTATGAGTGTGTGATGGTTGTGTGCCACCCGACGTATTGCAGTTGTCCCATCTCCTTGGTGTGCGTGCTGCCCTGTGCCATGTGCATCACTGCAGTGCTCGGGGGGTGTGGCCCATGTTGTGTGTTGTTGCTCACAGTGTGGCGTGCGCTTCATTGACTTCTGGCACATGGTTGGTCATGGGCATGTATCTTAGCGTGACTGCTGTATGTGTGGCAGCTGTTCGGATGACATGCCTTTCATGAGACTGGGGCTGACGGATGGGATGGATGGGATGTTGTATGTGCATGGTGTGTCTGTGTGTTTGATGGGTTCAGTGGTGTTCGTGTGCATTTATGTTGTTCCGCTCTGTTGCGTCTAGTGTTGTTTGTCTTACATAGGCGTAGTTGTGGGGTGTGTGGTTGACAGGCAGTAGGGGCTACATGGACAGGACTTCAATGGTGTTTCGGTTGTGTGTGATGGGTTGCACAGTGGCTGCCGTGTGGTACTATATTCAGTGTGGCTTGTGCATGCAGACGTGGCTCCTTGGGTGTTGCTGTGTCTGTGATGGGTCATGTGGGGTGTGAGTCTGTGGTTCATGTCCGTGTGCACATTGTTCACTTGTTCGTGACAGTGGGCGGTGCTGCGTGTTCGTCTGCTACGTGACATGTCCCATGTGTTGGTCGTGTTACGGTCCTCATGCCTCCAGTAATCCAGCCCTGTCCAGTTTCCCACCTGCAGGTTGTTCGGGCGTGCACTGTACTGGATGCCACATGGTTCTAAGCGGGGGTGCTCCATGTTGCAGGTCTGTGGGGGTGGGGGCGGTGTTGTGGGTCGTGGTGATGGCTGGACACCCACTGACACCGATTGTTGTGGACCGTGATGTCTACCTTTCGGCTGTCGGTGTGCACTGCGGTGGCTGACACGTGGCTGTGGGGTGTGGGGGATGCTCCTCCTTGCTGTGCTGTGGGACTAGGGGCCTGGTGTGTGTTGTACTTGAGCTGTCCACCCTCCCACCCACTGCACTTTGTGTTCCTGCCACTTACCTGTTACTTGTCGGTTAGTGCAGCTATGGCGGACACATGGGTGTGGTGGGTGCTCGTTGTGGCGCTTCTGGCATACTTGGGGACCTGTTGGTGGTTACGTGGCTGGCTGAGTGTACACATGCCCCCACGTATCTTTCAGTTGTTAGGTTTGGGCTGTGTGTGGTGGTGTCTGTTGCATGTGTGTGTGATGTGTTGTGTATTGTGTGCTGGACATGGGGGTGTTTGTCCCTGGGAGCTGTGGCATGGTGGTAGTGCATGTGAGTACATAGCGGTGTGCTGGTATACATTAGTTTGTACTTACCAGCCTCCACTCCCCCTGCTAATCCGGTGAGGATCTCCGGATGGATGATGACTCGCACCTTCTCCTCCCACGCTTTGAAGGTCTTGAAAAGCGCGGGATTCCCTCCGCCAGTGACGGCAGCCAGCTCTCTGTTTTTGTTCTCCTTCTTCTTGACCAGGCTTTTGACGTCATTCCACCGTTTGTTGATTTCTCCTCTGTTCCTGGGCAGGGTCCCGACTGCATTGACCTGGTCTACGATCCGGTTCCACATTCTGTTTCTGGTGGCTAGTGGTGTGTGCTGGACCAGGTTTCCATAGATTTGTGGGTGCACCTTGATGATCTCGTCGACCATGACCGTCAGCTCAATGGGCGTGAACTTGGGCATTCTTTGTGGTGCCATGGTGTTTGTGGTGCTGGTGCGGTGTGTGTTGTGTAATGTGCAGGGGGTTTGTGGTGCCGGTGTTTGGTGGTGGTGGTGGTGGTGGTGGTGATGTGTGCGTTTCTGTGGTGTGCTGCTGTCCTTGCTGTGTCACTGTGTCCTCTCCTCTCCTCTCTGGTTTGCAATGTTGCAAGGGGTTGTGGTCTGTGGGAGTGCTGCTTTTGTACTTACCTATGTGGGTGTGTCCTCATGGTCTGTTGTTTTCAGGTGTGTTGTGTCTGGTGTTCTGGCCTTTGTGGTTTTTGTTTGTCCAGGGGGTGTGTTTTCGGGATGTGTACTGTGCTTGTGTATTTGTGCGTGCCTTGCTGTGTGGACTTGTTGGCCATGTTGTGTGCGATTGTTTTTGTCAGCGGATGGTTTCTGTGCAGGGACGTGGCCGCCATGGCTTCTGCCGTGTCAATTTTCATCGGCGTTGTTTGCGCTGGCGGGCGGTATATTTGTAGTTTTCCCGCGCTCATGGCGGTGCGATCGTAATTTCACGTGCGGTGTGTCGGCCGTGAGGGCGGGCGGTTTTGTGTTGTCGTGCGTGTTTCCGTCCGTGGCGGGCGGTTTGACTCCGACTCGGACGAGGGCGGGCGGTATCTTGTGTGATTTTTCCGCCGATGGCGGTTTTCGGTTTGTGTCATCGTAATGGCGTGGTCGGTGTTCAGACGGTGTGTGCGGGCGGATTTTTGCCGCTTTCATGCGTGGCGGATTTTTTACGCCGGGTATCCATCATCCCCTTTTGTATCGCTTTGTTCGCCCTAAGTTGGCGGGGGTATGCCCAGACGTGGGTCCCTTGCTCACTTTGCCACTGGATTCAAGCAAGCCTGGCTGATGACGGCTGGAATGCCAGAAACCGGTCCTAGGATGCTTGTTTCCGGTCCAGGGAAGACATGGCTTGGCAGTTCGGGCTGGACTGTTCCCATGAGGCACAGGGTCAGACTGATTTGCATATGGCCATGTCTGAACTGGGGTGGTGGAGTGAGCTAAAGAATGATGATGGATTAAACCCAGATCAGTTGACTGGGGGTGAGTGTTTGATTGGCTCAAACGTTCCGTCCATCATCCCCTTTTGTATCGCTTTGTTCGCCCTAAGTTGGCGGGGGTATGCCCAGACGTGGGTCCCTTGCTCACTTTGCCACTGGATTCAAGCAAGCCTGGCTGATGACAGCTGGAATGCCAGAAACCGGTCCTAGGATGCTTGTTTCCGGTCCAGGGAAGACATGGCTTGGCAGTTCGGGCTGGACTGTTCCCATGAGGCACAGGGTCAGACTGATTTGCATATGGCCATGTCTGAACTGGGGTGGTGGAGTGAGCTAAAGAATGATGATGGATTAAACCCAGATCAGTTGACTGGGGGTGAGTGTTTGATTGGCTCAAACGTTCCGTCCATCATCCCCTTTTGTATCGCTTTGTTCGCCCTAAGTTGGTGGGGGTATGCCCAGACGTGGGTCCCTTGCTTACTTTGCCACTGGATTCAAGCAAGCCTGGCTGATGACGGCTGGAATGCCAGAAACCGGTCCTAGGATGCTTGTTTCCGGTCCAGGGAAGACATGGCTTGGCAGTTCGGGCTGGACTGTTCCCATGAGGCACAGGGTCAGACTGATTTGCATATGGCCATGTCTGAACTGGGGTGGTGGAGTGAGCTAAAGAATGATGATGGATTAAACCCAGATCAGTTGACTGGGGGTGAGTGTTTGATTGGCTCAAACGTTCCGTCCATCATCCCCTTTTGTATCGCTTTGTTCGCCCTAAGTTGGCGGGGGTATGCCCAGACGTGGGTCCCTTGCTCACTTTGCCACTGGATTCAAGCAAGCCTGGCTGATGACGGCTGGAATGCCAGAAACCGGTCCTAGGATGCTTGTTTCCGGTCCAGGGAAGACATGGCTTGGCAGTTCGGGCTGGACTGTTCCCATGAGGCACAGGGTCAGACTGATTTGCATATGGCCATGTCTGAACTGGGGTGGTGGAGTGAGCTAAAGAATGATGATGGATTAAACCCAGATCAGTTGACTGGGGGTGAGTGTTTGATTGGCTCAAACGTTCCGTCCATCATCCCCTTTTGTATCGCTTTGTTCGCCCTAAGTTGGCGGGGGTATGCCCAGACATGGGTCCCTTGCTCACTTTGCCACTGGATTCAAGCAAGCCTGGCTGATGACGGCTGGAATGCCAGAAACCGGTCCTAGGATGCTTGTTTCCGGTCCAGGGAAGACATGGCTTGGCAGTTCGGGCTGGACTGTTCCCATGAGGCACAGGGTCAGACTGATTTGCATATGGTCATGTCTGAACTGGGGTGGTGGAGTGAGCTAAAGAATGATGATGGATTAAACCCAGATCAGTTGACTGGGGGTGAGTGTTTGATTGGCTCAAACGTTCCGTCCATCATCCCCTTTTGTATCGCTTTGTTCACCCTAAGTTGGCGGGGGTATGCCCAGACGTGGGTCCCTTGCTCACTTTGCCACTGGATTCAAGCAAGCCTGGCTGATGACGGCTGGAATGCCAGAAACCGGTCCTAGGATGCTTGTTTCCGGTCCAGGGAAGACATGGCTTGGCAGTTCGGGCTGGACTGTTCACATGAAGCACAGGGTCAGACTGATTTGCATATGGCCATGTCTGAACTGGGGTGGTGGAGTGAGCTAAAGAATGATGATGGATTAAACCCAGATCAGTTGACTGGGGGTGAGTGTTTGATTGGCTCAAACGTTCCGTCCATCATCCCCTTTTGTATCGCTTTGTTCGCCCTAAGTTGGCGGGGGTATGCCCAGACGTGGGTCCCTTGCTCACTTTGCCACTGGATTCAAGCAAGCCTGGCTGATGACGGCTGGAATGCCAGAAACCGGTCCTAGGATGCTTGTTTCCGGTCCAGGGAAGACATGGCTTGGCAGTTCGGGCTGGACTGTTCCCATGAGGCACAGGGTCAGACTGATTTGCATATGGCCATGTCTGAACTGGGGTGGTGGAGTGAGCTAAAGAATGATGATGGATTAAACCCAGATCAGTTGACTGGGGGTGAGTGTTTGATTGGCTCAAACGTTCCGTCCATCATCCCCTTTTGTATCGCTTTGTTCGCCCTAAGTTGGCGGGGGTATGCCCAGACGTGGGTCCCTTGCTCACTTTGCCACTGGATTCAAGCAAGCCTGGCTGATGACGGCTGGAATGGCAGAAACCGGTCCTAGGATGCTTGTTTCCGGTCCAGGGAAGACATGGCTTGGCAGTTCGGGCTGGACTGTTCCCATGAGGCACAGGGTCAGACTGATTTGCATATGGCCATGTCTGAACTGGGGTGGTGGAGTGAGCTAAAGAATGATGATGGATTAAACCCAGATCAGTTGACTGGGGGTGAGTGTTTGATTGGCTCAAACGTTCCGTCCATCATCCCCTTTTGTATCGCTTTGTTCGCCCTAAGTTGGCGGGGGTATGCCCAGACGTGGGTCCCTTGCTCACTTTGCCACTGGATTCAAGCAAGCCTGGCTGATGACGGCTGGAATGCCAGAAACCGGTCCTAGGATGCTTGTTTCCGGTCCAGGGAAGACATGGCTTGGCAGTTCGGGCTGGACTGTTCCCATGAGGCACAGGGTCAGACTGATTTGCATATGGCCATGTCTGAACTGGGGTGGTGGAGTGAGCTAAAGAATGATGATGGATTAAACCCAGATCAGTTGACTGGGGGTGAGTGTTTGATTGGCTCAAACGTTCCGTCCATCATCCCCTTTTGTATCGCTTTGTTCGCCCTAAGTTGGCGGGGGTATGCCCAGACGTGGGTCCCTTGCTCACTTTGCCACTGGATTCAAGCAAGCCTGGCTGATGACGGCTGGAATGGCAGAAACCGGTCCTAGGATGCTTGTTTCCGGTCCAGGGAAGACATGGCTTGGCAGTTCGGGCTGGACTGTTCCCATGAGGCACAGGGTCAGACTGATTTGCATATGGCCATGTCTGAACTGGGGTGGTGGAGTGAGCTAAAGAATGATGATGGATTAAACCCAGATCAGTTGACTGGGGGTGAGTGTTTGATTGGCTCAAACGTTCCGTCCATCATCCCCTTTTGTATCGCTTTGTTCGCCCTAAGTTGGCGGGGGTATGCCCAGACGTGGGTCCCTTGCTCACTTTGCCACTGGATTCAAGCAAGCCTGGCTGATGACGGCTGGAATGCCAGAAACCGGTCCTAGGATGCTTGTTTCCGGTCCAGGGAAGACATGGCTTGGCAGTTCGGGCTGGACTGTTCCCATGAGGCACAGGGTCAGACTGATTTGCATATGGCCATGTCTGAACTGGGGTGGTGGAGTGAGCTAAAGAATGATGATGGATTAAACCCAGATCAGTTGACTGGGGGTGAGTGTTTGATTGGCTCAAACGTTCCGTCCATCATCCCCTTTTGTATCGCTTTGTTCGCCCTAAGTTGGCGGGGGTATGCCCAGACGTGGGTCCCTTGCTCACTTTGCCACTGGATTCAAGCAAGCCTGGCTGATGACGGCTGGAATGCCAGAAACCGGTCCTAGGATGCTTGTTTCCGGTCCAGGGAAGACATGGCTTGGCAGTTCGGGCTGGACTGTTCCCATGAGGCACAGGGTCAGACTGATTTGCATATGGCCATGTCTGAACTGGGGTGGTGGAGTGAGCTAAAGAATGATGATGGATTAAACCCAGATCAGTTGACTGGGGGTGAGTGTTTGATTGGCTCAAACGTTCCGTCCATCATCCCCCCTTTGGTATCGCTTTGTTCGCCCTAAGTTGGCGGGGGTATGCCCAGACGTGGGTCCCTTGCTCACTTTGCCACTGGATTCAAGCAAGCCTGGCTGATGACGGCTGGAATGCCAGAAACCGGTCCTAGGATGCTTGTTTCCGGTCCAGGGAAGACATGGCTTGGCAGTTCGGGCTGGACTGTTCCCATGAGGCACAGGGTCAGACTGATTTGCATATGGCCATGTCTGAACTGGGGTGGTGGAGTGAGCTAAAGAATGATGATGGATTAAACCCAGATCAGTTGACTGGGGGTGAGTGTTTGATTGGCTCAAACGTTCCGTCCATCATCCCCTTTTGTAGGGCCTTCAAATGTCAAATCAAAGGCTTTTTCCTCAGAAAACAGATATCTTTCTGCTGTAACAGCTTGGCGACACCACCATAAAATTCGGATCTCGGGATTCAGAGTGCCAACAGGAAATCTTCCATTGCTGCAGAACACCCAACACCCCTTCATGTCATGCTGCACATAAAGCTGATACTGAGCGTGTGCCTCTGGGTGTAGCGTCCTTTTTTACTGGGAGACACTCAAGATGGCCGCCGCTCAGAGAATTCTTTGAGTCCTATCCAAATTACAAGAGTCGTCATCCACAAAACCAATTAATTTTTTATTCCATTCGAATCTCGCTTCACTTTTCTCTTCCGGGAAATATTAAAGTAACATTGTGTCAATGTTGCGAGGCCTTTGAAACAAAGAATTTAATTGTGATTTGCAAGTGCCAGTCACTGCTTTATTTTCCTGACAAATCCAACGCCAGTATCAGCAGATTTTGCTAGGATTATTAGTCAAAATTCCAAAGGTAGGTACCGAAACCAATCCAATAGAATGAAACTTCCAAAATCTCAAAAAAGAGAGCCTAATCTAAGGCCAACCTTTTTGTTCCTTTCTGGACAGTGAATGGCCATCTGGAGATAACAGGATAGTAGTCTTTTAGTGAAGTCTTTGTTAGCCTCTAAACTGGGTTACAAAAATAATCACAATTTTAAACCTCAGGCAAAAATTAAGGGAAGAATGTGCCCAAGGAAAAAAACTTCTTAACCATGTTTATTAAATAGTAAATAAAATACAAATGTTAGGGAGGGTGGCATTTTTAAAAAATATTGTTTAAAAATAAATATGTATAAACTAAATAATATATTGAAATGTAATTTATTATTTCATACAATGAGTTATTTTTCTGGAAAATTATATTTTATTATTTACATGTGAATAATAAATATTTTAATTTATTTCGTATATATAGTTTACTGTAAAATATTTTTAATTTTTAAAAAACTTTGGGGCCCATTACGATGGCGGGCGGAAGCACTACCGCCGTGCTGGCGGATGCAAAAACCACCAGTTACCGCCGGCACGCAGCAGTCCACACGCCCGCCCAATTACGATGCGAAAAGCAGGCCAAACACCGCCGGCAAGCCAGCAACACCGTCCGCCATCAAAGTGCGCCCGCACACGTAGCGGCGCAGCACAACTGACACACACCGTCCGACGAAACACGTCCCGCCCGGCGCATAAATTACGATGCCGCAAACAAACGGCTCCCACGGCAAAGAGATACCGCACGTGAAAGAGAGGCGGAAACACGGACGCAGAGCACGGACAACGAAGAAGCGGCACCCCGGGCATGAATCCAGCACTGCAGGCCCTTCCCATGCTTCTGCTGATGCACCACCAAGGACGCAACGTACCGCGGAGACGCAGGTAGGCACACACACAACAAGTGCACGCAAACAGCGCACACAGTGCAAGGGCGGAAAAAGCGGACAACCCCCCACCAGCGCGTGCACACTACACATCCACCATTGCATCCACATATGACACACAGGCCAAATCCTAACATCGCGGAACACATGTGTACACACCACCTGGGACTAGGAACCAACCACCCCGTCACGGCCCCAAAGCGCCGATGACGCCGCCACACATGCGCACAACGCAGAGGCCAACCGCAGCGCCATGCATGCGTCGCACACAGACACAGGGACACAACCAAGCAGCACACACACCAGCCCCACCCCGAACGCACATGACACGTGACAGGCCTGCCACAGACATGTCCCCAACGCCCAATTCACGGACAACACCCAACGCCACACAACCGACGCACACATGTCAGTGAAGTCACGCAACAGCAGGACACACCCCAGTGTAACAAACATGGCGAAGCACACAGCGGCGGCAACACCAACTAGGAGAAGCAGGGCCTCTTCGGGAAGAGGAACGCCAGTACCACACTGAAAAACCCATACCACCCTGCACATATGAACAAGACACATGAAACGGAACACCAAAGAGCCCGGGGACCGACAACAGGTGGCCCAAGAATTACATCCACACACAAGGCCCAACGCAGAGCGGAAAGGCAGCCTGCCGCCCACACAAGGGAGAGCAGACAGCACTGAATGACCTTCCATTCCAACACCGAAACCACAGCCCTACGACAGAAGCCGGTGAATACAGCCATTGTCCAAGAATAGACCAACACAGGCATGCCGAGGAGACCGACCACAGGGCAGATAGCGCATATCACAGAAGCACACAACGGACGGGGAAGAAAGAAGAAAACACTCCCCCATGTCGGCCACATGCAAGTTAATTGGAAGGAGTCACACAGCACTGACCTTCAACTGTCTGAGAAGCATGTGGGAAGAGGGCCCGTGTCCTCCAAACAAGCCAACAGAACACAAGTCCTGTCTCCCTACGACTACACAGAGCTCACAGCAACCTCGGAGCGTGCACATTGCAGACTGCACACACAGCCGGAGCACGCCACCACAACGCACCACTGCGAAATGGCAACCGCAACACACCTACCCAACTACGCCGAAGAGCTCAAGCTGTACCAAACCAGCACGATACATACATTGGGATGCGATCTCCTGTCCCTGCTGAACGTAAGTTACCGACTGACTTACCGCATCACATTGTTCAGCTGCGTCATGCCCGTCTTCTACTGTCGGAGGTGTCCCTACCAGCATCCCGTCGAGATATGCCTCTCCAACCCGGCATGTCTGAAGGCGGACCTGCTACCACTACTCCTCCCTCTGGACGCACACGACAGGGCCTGCTCTGCCTATGGGGGCATGGCGTATGTGGCCAACATCGCACGCGCACTGAAATGGAACCACTGTGCCTCCACACGACGGATCATCGAGAACAGCTACATCGAATGTCACCCAGCATGCCCCATCATGGTCCTCCAAGGGACAACCTACGAACAACACCTTGACAGCCACCATCCGCTTCATTGGCTGGCAAACATGTACACCACCAATGACATGGAAGCCCTGCTGGACGGCATCGCATACCTGACAACCTGTAAATACGTCGGACCACAACGCAGGTTCCCCGAGTGACCTATGAAGTCCAACCCCGCACCCATGCTCAGCTTCCGCACGGACTGGCCAGTCACCACCACAACAGCCATACCAAACGACCGGCAACTGTAACCACACCATCAACGACATCGCCATGACATCGGATATGACCGGGACATGCACACTGTTCCCCATCACATCCAGGAACACCGCATGCATCGTGGGAGGCAGTGGCATGGGCTCTGTGCATCGCACCCACATGGACGGAACTGCACGAACAACCAGGACACGACATGGATCCAGCGCACATGGACACACACACCGCTCAGTGGACATGAATAGGTCGCCTGGAGTCTGTGGGTGCTGCACCCCTCCCACCCCCGCCCCGGGAATCCCATACCAGGACCTTTGCATGGACGACAAGTGCATACAACAACAACACGACCCCAGTGACTGGGACATGTCCAGTAACCACCACAGTGCAACAACAAGTGGCACGCCGCTGCATGCACGCAAGCACATGCCCTGATGTCATCTCACATGCACGCGTGCATGAGGAACAACCGCAGCAAACCTGTCACATGGAACTGAGATGGACTGTGCCCATGATGCCGAGCGGTCTGGTAGGCTACATGTATACCGTCTGTGTCAAAGTCCGCAGCTCCGCAGCTATACGTAAATGTACATTAGCACAGCCTTGGCCAAGCAGATGTAACCCCACACCCTATCCCATTTGTAATCATGCTCAGTATATCCTCAATATGTATTCCGCTGCCAGTAGTGTCCACTATACTGCATCACAGAGGACAGAAGACTCAATATAATGTTTGAAACCAGAACTGTCTCCGCTGACTCATTTCACAAGTACGAATGAGAGAGGATGAGAGTATGTGAAGTACACGGCAGTCGTGACATGACCATGTAGTCCACTGGTATTGGATGTCAACGCAAATGAGTAGCACTACTGTGGAAGACACACATGTGTCGTGTGAAGTCGTATGGACGCAGTGCTCAGGTGGGTGGGTGCGACGGGTAGATGCGCACATGCCAAGTTGGAGCACGCCGTGTTGGGAGGGCTCATGAACAGTACACCACCGCTTCCCTGGGCATTGTGAGAGGACACCTGTCGGGGGGAGTGAACACGTGTGTGCACAGCAGCCGGGCACACGTACAAAGCGGTACCAGGCGCACCTCAGCCCACCCTCTGTGGACGAGCTGGATCCTGTTGTGCGCCCGCCATGCCCCTTGACAAGGCACACACAGCCCCAGTCGACCAGGTGTAACCCCAACATAGTCAATCCGCACAGGCGATACAGGGCACGGGATGGCAGTGGAGCATGGTGTGTGAGAGGTCTCCTCGCGCTCCTCCTGGTCATATCACGCAGGCAATAGAACCTCAACGTCCAGCATGGCAAAAAGTCAAATGGAAGTGTAGGGGGACGCACCACAGCACGAGCAGCACTGACGTCACGGGAGGTGGCTCGCACCATCCCATCCATTGCCCATCATACCAACCACGCCACATGCCATTGCGACTAAGTGCAAGCGCGTGCGCCACCACCCCTGAGCCCTCCCCAGAGAGGCCAAAGAGTGAATGTGTGGGCCATCAGCCACAGACGGACGCGGCATGGCCGCAAGGGCAGCCACAGCCACTGGGTGTCGCAGGTGGCGGATCCGGAAGGCGAAGACTGTGATGCATAGTCCATGCACGCCGGGTCTCCATTTGGGGCACCACGCAGGTGGACGGCGTCCCGCCACACATCATACCCTGAGACAGCCCACTCGTGCAACTGGACCCACACATACACCCCTTGCCCTCTCTGGTGCGAGCTTGGGGCTGCCTGTGCAAGCGCTAGCCTCGCAGGTGAGCATGCATATTGGGGGGGCGAGGGGAGGACATGAGGGCTGGGGCGAAGATGACTGTATCACTGTCAGTTAGTACAAGGGATGACCCAGATGTGGAAAGGAAGAGACGTGTCCCGTGTGTACTGCAACTAGTCGCCAATCCAACTACCCCCCCATGTCCGGAATGTAAGCCCGCACCTAGGCCCGCCCATCCGCCACATCGAACATACCACCAGCACGACAACCTTCCCATTCGAAACACTGACTGGGGGTGGCGACCAGTGAACAATCATGTGTAGCCTACCCACGCGTACATGTGGGCCCTCCATGATCCATGTCACCTGCGGCAAAGACATGACATGCGCAATGAGGGAAGTGAGGAGAGCTGTCCGCCCCACGCGCAGAAGGTGCATCAGCTCCACAGACCCAGCAGCGAGTCCAGCAGGGGTCACATGTGCAGGGGCAGCTGTGCCTGGTGTGAAGGCACATGCATATAGACAGCACATCGACCAATGTGTAGTCTGCCCACATCCACAGTCCATCATCATGCGGACATAGGAATTGAACACAGGGCAACACATCTTAGTTGGTGCACCCACCGTGACCAACAATGCGCAATCATCGACGTACCCGCCCTGTGCATGGCCCCCCACCCAACGGAGGCACATCCAGTGCCACCATCCCACACACACAAGCCTTCCACGGAACATGCTGTGTCCAATGCTCAGTACAGAGTCAGCGCCCATCTGGTGGATCCTGAACAGGAGACACATGCACACACATGCCAGCTCCCACTATGTACGACTGCCACCTGGCACGTGCAATGTAACCTCTCACCTGTGACGTGTGACTGCAAGCACACAGCCGTCTTGGCATGGGGCTGTCAATGTAGACACCAGTCAATGTTTCGGGAGCTGTGATCCGTACAGTGCTGTACATAGGGTGCAGTGCTGACACCTACTACTGTCTCATATCCCCTCGTGCCACAGGTCCCACTTGTATTGGCCGCTCAGCCCGTGCCCACATCGTCGTCGTCGTGTGCCATACTCATCCAGCCTCGGAAGCAGTACCATGCTCAGCAGACACTCATGTTGCCGTGGCGTTGCCGCTTGACAAATATGCAGTCAGTCCCCATCAGCACGCCCCGCAAGTCATTGGGGCCTAGATCCCCATGTGCATGCACATGGCAGTGGTATGTCTCACTTGCCATTGCCATTGTTGGGAGACCTGTGTAAGTGTATTGTGGCCGTGCCGTCCCAGCTTGACAGCTGGGCTGTGGCTCATGTGCTTGCTCAGTCATGTCAGTGATGTGTATGCGAAATTGCTCTGTGCCGTGTTGCTTTGACATGTGTCCTCTGCCATTTAACCCAGGCGGAGACCGAACATTGACCGCCCATACCAATTGCTGGCGGACATGGACGATACAGAGGTAATCAGGAAGTTTCGGCTGGACAGGCCAACTCTGCATCGACTGTGTGCCATGTTAGAGCCCCATCTCCGTCCCCGCAGGGTGTATCCGACTGCTGTCACCCCCACGGCTAAGGTGATGGCCGCCATGCATTTCTTCGCCACTGGGTCATTCCAGCACACAGTGGGCAGAGGAGGAGGGATGTCCCAGCCCATGTTCAGCAAGGTGCTGAGGGATGTACTGGCAGCCATGATGCTGTACCGGAACAGGTACATCAGATTCCCCAGGGCTCGTGAATTGGCGGCAGTGAAGGGTGCATTCTATGCCCTTGGCAGAATCCCACACGTCGTGGGAGCCATTGACTGCACTCATGTTGGCCTTGTTCCACCACAGGCCACTGAGCACCTGTACCGCAACAGGAAGCACACGCACTCCCTGAATGTGCAAGTGGTGTGCCTTGCGGACATGGTGATCACCCACGTGTGTGCAAAGTTTCCAGGCTCGGCCCATGACGCACACATAATGCGCAACAGCATCTTGCCACGACTGATGGCCAATCTGCAACAGGATCGTGGCTGTATTGTCGGTGAGTATGTGGAGTGGTGTAGCGTGCTGGTTGTGCGATGCTGTCCCCTGTCCAGTTGGAATAGCAACGGTTCTCTGTGTCCCTCACACCCAGGTGACTCTGCGTATCCGAATGGGGCATGGCTGCTCAGTCCATTGAGGAATCCTCGCACCCCAGCAGACGATCGATACAATGAGGCACATGGGAGGACCAGACGTGTGGTCGAGCGTACCTTTGGCCTCCTCAAGTCCAGGTTCAGGTGGTGGCGTGCTGCATGCTGCACAATCTGGCCATTCGGAAGCAGATCCCCCTCATTGTGGATGATGGAGATCAACCAGGGCCCCAGCCCGCAGACCAGGACAGCTCGAGTGAGGTGGACAGCGGAGAGGAGGAAGCTGGGAATGTGCGCCAGCAGCTCATCGCCCGCTACTTCACTTGACGGTGAGTGTCCATGTACGACGGATGATGTGTCTATATCTATGCAGGTGTGTGTGTGCTGTGTCAGGGTGGCCGTATGTTCACTGCGTGCAGTGTGTCAACGCTCCATGGCCAGGGTAGTATGCCACTGTTGGTGGCTGTGGCATTGTGCCCTATTGCTCTGTGCGATGTGTGTACATTGCTTGTAGTTGTTGACATGTACTGTGTGATGGGTGTGTGACACACTCATTGAATGTGCTCCTGTTCTGTCTCCCACCCCTAGGTCCCTACAGGCCCTCCGGATTCCATTTCCATGCCACGCATCAGGTGCCTTTCCGCCCAAGGTGGCCGTTGTATTCCGTACAATAAAGACACAGGGCACAAACAGCAGTTAGTGAAAAAGGTGCATTTATTACAAACTGTGACATGTGATTGTGTGTAAGGTGATGACAAAAGTGGTGCGTGCAGTGACAATGAGCTGTCGGTCATGGCTGCGTGATGATCAGGGTGTACCCACTGGTTCTATGTCCATAGTCCAACACACACATGCCATCCAGATGGCTGTGTGGAGTGGGATCGTAGAGCAAGTCAATGCAGTGGCTGGTCAAGGAAGGCTGGCGGAAGGCTGGCTGGCTGCCTCACTTGCGACTGGAGCGTGCGAAGTCCTCCCGGGAGATCTGTTTCCTCTTCGGACGGCCCCTTCCACGTTTGGGAGGGGGGGTGTGGTGGCGACCTGCTGGTGGTGGGTGAGGTGTGCTCACTGGCTGTGGACGCAGGGGAAGTGGACACTGCTGCCCGAGCCTGCGCCCTAGCAGGTGGTGGCGGAGGTGGTGTTGCTGGCCTTGCCTGTGACCCCACCGCCACCACCAGCTGGCCCATGAGGTCCACGAGTTGGTCCATACGGGACACGAATTGGCCCATATGGGCGTCCATGGACCTCAGCACCCCCAGCACCTCCCGCGTGTCAGTAGCAGACCTGGCCCATTGTCCTTGGGCCTCTTCATAGGCCCCAAGGACTCTGTCCATTTGAGGCAGGGCATGGCTCCCAGGGGAGGCTGGCGTTTCCCTGACCCTGCTCCTCCTACCAGTCCTGCTGCCACCGGCCTGCCCACTAGCCACATTGCTCACCACGGTCCTCGCTGTGGCTCCCAGGGTGGATCCAGTCGGCCGGGCCACCACCTGCGCTGGGGCTGGTGCCAGCGAAGACGTGGTGGTGGTGGAGGCGGTGGTGGTCGGTGCGGCGATGGTGGCGGTTGCGGCAATGGTAGTGGCCGCAATGACCGTGGGTGTGGCCGCAACGACAGTGGCAGCAGGGGACTGGGACTGTTCAGCATCCCTGGATGATGGGTTGGTGGGTAGGAGGGGTCCTGGGGAGCGGCTGGGCCCTGCCACGCCAGATGGGCCAGCTTGGTGGTCCGTGTCCGAAGAGGTGGACAGATCCTCCAGATCCGTGTGTCCTCGTTGGGGGCTTGTAGGCTGGCTGTGCTGGCTGCTGTCTCCATCCCCAGCGTCCAGCAGTTCGTCACCTGTGGAGAGAATGAGATTTGTTATTGTGTTGCACCTGGCGAAGTATGTATTAGTCGTCTGACATTGGCAGTTCGTGCAATCTCGTACATGGGTTTCCCGGAGGCGAGTGTGTGGCTGTGGCATCTGTAGGTGTGTGTGCTAGGCAATGGGACTGTGTGCTGTGCACATGTGGCATGGGACGGATTGGCCATGCCGATGGGTGTGTTGCTTTGCCCCTACTCATTGTGACTCTGGTGTATGCGGGCTCCTGGCCCATCCTGGGTCTGGTTTGTACTTTGCTTTTGGGGTTCAAATGGAACGCTTAGGAACGCATATGGCAACATGGGGGCCATGCCCCAGATTCGCATTTGGGAGGGAATATGCTTTTGGGGTTCAAATGGAATGCTTAGGAACGCATATGGCAACATGGGGGCCATGCCCCAGATTCGCATTTGGGAGGGAATATGCTTTTGGGGTTCAAATGGAATGCTTAGGAACGCATATGGCAACATGGGGGCCATGCCCCAGATTCGCATTTGGGAGGGAATATGCTTTTGGGGTACATGCTGTGAGCCATGGGTGCCGAACGTGACATGTGTTGTGGCAGCATGACAGTGCATGGTCTGAGGTGTGTGCATGCCTGACATGCCCTGCATATTTGCTGTCTGTTGTGGTTACTGGACATGGCATTGGACGCATCGTTATGAGTGAGTGATAGTTGTGTGCCAGCCAACGTATTGCAGTTGTCCCATCTCCTTGGTGTGCGTGCTGCCCTGTGCCATGTGCATCACTGCAGTGCTCGGGGGGGTGTGGCCCATGTTGTGTGTTGTTGCTCACAGTGTGTCGTGCGCTTAATTGACTTCTGGCACATGGTTGGTCATGGGCATGTGTCTTAGCGTGACTGCTGTATGTGTGGCAGCTGTGCGGATGACATGCCTTTCATGAGACTGGGGCTGACGGATGGGATGGATGGTATGTTGTATGTGCATGGTGTGTCTGTGTGTTTGATGGGTTCAGTGGTGTTCGTGTGCATTTCTGTTGTTCCGCTCTGTTGCGTCTAGTGTTGTTTGTCTTACATAGGCGTAGTTGTGGGGTGTGTGGTTGACAGGCAGTAGGGGCTACATGGACAGGACTTCAATGGTGTTTCGGTTGTGTGTGATGAGTTGCACAGTGGCTGCCGTGTGGGACTATATTCAGTGTGGCTTGTGCATGCAGACGTGGCTCCTTGGGTGTTGCTATGTCTGTGATGGGTCATGTGGGGTGTGAGTCTGCTGTTCATGTCCGTGTGCACATTGTTCACTTGTTCGTGACGGTGGGCGGTGCTGCGTGTTCGTGTGCTACGTGACATGTCCCATGTGTTGGTGGTGTTATGGTCCTCATGCCTCCAGTAATCCAGCCCTGTCCAGTTTCCCACCTGCAAGTTGTTCGTGCGTGCACTGTACTGGATGCCACATGGCTCTTAGCGGGGGTGCTCCATGTTGCAGGTCTGTGGGGGTGGGGGGTGTAGTGGGTCGTGGGGGTGGCTGTACACCCACTGACACCGATTGCTGTGGACCGTGATGTCTGCCTTTTGGCTGTCGTTGTGCACTGCGGTGGCTGACACGTGGGTGTGGGGTGTGGGGGATGCTCCTCCTTGCTGTGCTGTGGGACTGGGGCCTGGTGTGTGTTGTACTTGGGCTGTCCACCGTCCCACCCACTGCACTTTGTGTTCCTGCCACTTACCTGTTACTTGTCGGTTGGTGCAGCTGTGCCTGACACATGGGTGTGGGGAGTGCTCCACCTTGCTGGTCTGTGGGAGTGGGGGCCTGGTGGGTGTTGTACTTCAGCTGTCCCCCTCCGACCCACTGCACTTTGTGTTCCTGCCACTTACCTGTTACTTGTCAGTTGGTGCAGCTGTGGCGGACACATGGGTGTGGCGGGTGCTCGTTGTGGCGCTTCTGGCATATTTGTGGACCTGTTGGTGGTTACGTGGCTGGCTTAGTGTACACATGTCCCCACCCATCTTACAGTTGTTCGGTTTGGCCTGTGTGTGGTAGTGTCTGTTGCATGTGCGTGTGATGTGTTGTGTATTGTGTGCTGGACATGGGGGTGTTTGTCCCTGGGAGCTGTGGCATGGTGGTTGCGCATGTGTGTACATAGCGGTGTGCTGGTATACATTAGTTTGTACTTACCAGCCTCCACTCCCCCTGCTAATCCGGCGAGGATCTCCGGATGGATTACGACTCGCACCTTCTCCTCCCACGCTTTGAAGGTCTTAAAGAGCGCGGGATTCGCTCCGCCAGTGACGGCAGCCAGCTCTCTGTTTTTGCCCTCCTTCTTCTTGACCAGGCTCTTTACGTCATTCCAACGTTTGTTTATCTCGACTCTGTTCCTGGGCAGGGTCCCGACTGCATTGACCTGGTCTACGATCCGGTTCCACATTCTGTTTCTGGTGGCTAGTGGTGTGTGCTGGACCATGTTCCCATAGATTTGTGGGTACACCTTGATGATCTCGTCGACCATGACCGTCAGCTCCATGGGCGTGAACTTGGGCATCCTTTGTGGTGCCATGGTGTTTGTGGTGCTGGTGCGGTGTGTGTTGTGTAATGTGCAGGGGGTTTGTGGTGCCGGTGTTTGGTGGTGGTGGTGGTGGTGGTGGTTGTGATGTGTGCGTTTCTGTGGTGTGCTGCTGTCCTTGCTGTGTCACTGTGTCCTCTCCTCTCCTCTCTGGTTTGCAATGTAGCAAGGGGTTGTGGACTGTGGGAGTGCTGCTTTTGTACTCACCTATGTGGGTGTGTCCTCATGGTCTGTTGTTTTCAGGTGTGTTGTGTCTGGGGTTCTGGCCTTTGTATTTTTTGTTTGTCCGGGGGGTGTTTTCGGGATGTGTACTGTGCTTGTGTATTTGTGCGTGCCTTGCTGTGTGGACTTGTTGGCCATGTTGTGTGCTATTGGTTTTGTGTGCGGATGGTTTCTGTGCAGGTACGTGGGCGCCATGGCTTCTGCCGTGTCGATTCTCATCGGCGTTGTTTGCGCTGGCGGGCGGTATTTTTGTTGTTTTTCCGCGCTCATGGCGGTGCGATCGTAATTTCACGTGCGGTGTGTCGGCCGTGAGGGCGGGCGGTTTTGTGTTGTCGTGCGTGTTTCCGTCCGTGGCGGGCGGTTTGACTCCGACTCGGACGATGGCGGGCGGTATTTTGTATGATTTTTCCGCCGATGGCGGTTTTCAGTTTGTGTACTCATAATGGCGTGGTCGGTGTTCAGGCGGTGTGTGCGGGCGGATTTTTGCCGCTTCCATGCCTGGCGGATTTTTTTACGCCGGGTATCGTAATGGGCCCCTTTATTCGATTTCCCTATACTTTCTAGTAGGGTAATTACCATCCCGGTTGTGAAGATCTCCACCAACAGGAAAACTCTACTAGTAGTAACCTTACACTTGCAGATTCTGTTGTAGAAGTCTTCACCCTTTTATATGAGGATGCCAAGATATGTAAGTCCACACCGAGATGTAACTCTTCACTTGGGAGCTGTACATAGTAACAAGTGGAAAGTTACACCCAGGTGTAGGAGTAAATTTATTCATGACTAAATATACATATGTATATCTTTCTAAATCAGGCCCACAATCTCAGGCAATTCAAAAAGGGAATTATTAATTGTATCCACAGAGTCTTACAAATGCAGTTTATATGTTAAGCAGGAATCTGATGCATGTAAGCAGGGCCTATGTGTCCTACAAAGACCATGGGGTGTACAATTGGCATCCTCTGTGACTACTACCACTATTTTACTGTCATAGAAGCATTTACAATAAGCCAACCAAAAGCTGTTGGAGAAGGAAGCAGGTAAAATGTTAAATAGGCATCTGATGCATATGGCAGGGACCATTTGTCTTACAAAAGCCCATGGGGTGCACAACTGGCATCCTCTGTGACTACCAACACGATTTTATTGTTGTCATAGAAGCATAAATAGAAGATCCTACAGCTGTGGTGGAGAGAAACAGCCCAGAAGACATTGCAAGCTGTTGGCAAAACCCTATCAGGACTCCCTTTGCCTGGGTCCAGACTTTTCCTAGCACAGATGCTTTTAAAATCATCCAACCTAGAGCCACCAGGGGCCATAACACCTCCGAAGATATTATGAAAGGGGTCACGTCCCATGCCTGACAACAATGTCCATTCAACATATACTTTACATGCTACAAGACATTTTCTGACCAGTGTAAGGCCGGCTCTCAGCCGGATAGCCTTTAGTAATGGTTTATAAGGAAAAATGCAACTTCTCTTCATTTCTGTAGGGCCAGGAAGGATCTTGGGTCAGGACTCCTGCTTTCAGATGCAACACCTACTTTATGTTTCACAAACCATGCAACAAACCCCATCCACAAACTCAACCCAAGCACACAATGACATTATGCTCACATGGCCAGCACCCAAAACCTCATTCCCCTCACCAGCACACATACCGAAAAACATTGCATATAATCCTTCCCATGCGCATCAATACAATATCTACAATTCTTCTTACCCCTGATGTTAGACCTGACATCTTGGTGTGGTATTCACCCAAATATTTTGCCTTCACCCCTCCGGTTTTGCTAAACTCATTCTTGTTGGCTTTAGGGCTCTGTGCACTTCGCCACTGCTAACCAGTGCTACGGTGCTTGTGCTCTCTCCTTCAAACATGGTAACATTGTCCTACAACTAATTAGCACACATTTGATTTACTTGTATGTCCTCATGAAATGGCACTGCCAGTACCCAGGGCCTTTAAAATACATGTTGCTAGTAGTCCAGCAGCACTTGTTGTGCCACACACTAAAGTATCCTTTTAAAAATGTTTCGGGCTGCCACTGCAGCCTGTAGACTGGAACTGCTTACCTTTATCTCAGGCGAACAAAGGTTCAGTTGGCTGACCTCCTAGTTAGGTACATTACAAGCTTCAGAGGCTTCCTTGCAACTGACCAGCTGCCCTGCTGCACCTAGACCTGCCTGAACCTGCAATTGGCCCTGCCTGACCACTGCTGACCTCTGCTGTAGTGAGTCCCTGATTGCCAAGAGTTGCCTCCCCAGGTCCTGGACCCTTGACTGGCATTAGAGTGTACTCCTCTTAGAGAAAAGGTGACAATCCCGAAGTATTGGCTAGTTGCAACTGCGAACGGGCATGTTCACGTCAAGACTCTGCCTCCCACTATGACCACCAACATGAAGCTTTGGTAAGACCTGCTCTTAGCACCGTAAACAACACTCCACCGGTCGGCTAAGTGAGACCTGCACATCGCGCTGCAGCAATGACAGCCTGTGATGACTGCCAACAATTACCTCAGCAACAGCTGTCCGCAAAGCTGGGATTTTTCTTGTGTTGTGTTTTCATATTATTCCTGTTTGTGTACTTTACACATTGCCTCTAAGTTAAGCCTGTCTGTTGTATGCCAAGTTACCAGAGGGTTAAGCACAGGTTAATTTAGTGACTTTTCTGTTTCACCCTGATATGGACTGTGGTTGTTCCACCCCCCAACCAACCACCCAATGTCTTACATCTGACATCGCAGAGATCATCATACATCATACCCTGAATTGTCTCTTCGTTAGAGAAACATAACTCTCCTCCACAAACATCTTTGACCTTTCATCCTCTCTGGCTACTGCATCCATGCCATCGACCACTTACACAAGTCCACGTGGCCCTGTGCCCTTAGCGAACAAGTGACACAACTCTTTTGAGCTCCTCATATACAATCTCAATATCTCAGATGCCAACTTTAAACCTATTCAGCGGACCACCCTAGCCCAACAGGGACTTCATCAAATAAATCTTTGACTTCATCACATCTGCCTTCTCTCGGCACACCCATCCAACATTTTTTCAGAGATTTCAACCTCCCTAGAAATTTAAACAATAAGATAAGGAAGAAAAATCCCACTAGCCACTCATTAGGAACCTGGAAATCAAGTAATACATTACAGAACCTGCACATTTTAAAGACAACACCCATGACATAAGCATTGCTGCCTCTGCTTCAATTGGTGCAGAGCTAGAATATCGACGTATAAATATCGTTATACAGAAATATCGAGGTAAAAATATCGTGGATCAGAAATATAGATGGAAAAAATATCGTGGTCAAGAATATCGATTGTTAGGTAAGTAATATCGATTGCAAAAATATCGAAGTGTTAAATATCGTTTACAAAAATATAGTTGTTAAAATAGCGATTAATTATTAATGTTATGTATTTTAGTATTTTGTATGAGAATTGTTTGTATTTTTATTATGTGTTAAAATTTTATTAGTTAATATTTTGTTTTTTAAATGAATTTTGCGTTTTTAGTTCCGTAGCGGGTTGTGGGTTTATAGGGGAATAGGGTGGGTAGTAATTTAATTATATAGATTTTATTTATTATTTATAGTAGTTAATAACTTTTTTTTAAATTGAATTTTGGGTTTTTAGTTCCGTAGCGGGTTGTGGGTTTATTGGGGAATTGGGTGGGAAGTAATTGTATAATTGTGATGTTATAGAGTTAAATGTGTAAATTCATTTATTAATAATTGTTTGATAATTAGTTGTTAATTAATTTAAATTAATTAATTATTAATTAATTATTGTAATTGTTTAATTAATTTTAGGTGTGTGTTGTGGTGTTTATAGGTGTAAATGGTGGGAAGGGTGGGAAGTAATTTTTTTTTTGATGAATTATTAATTATTTGTTAATTAATTAGCATTAATTAATTAGTAATTATTAATTGTAATTGTGTAATTAATTTTAGGTGTGTGTTGTGGATATTATAGTGTTAAACAATGTGTAATTAATGAATGTTTATTATCTTTTTTAATAATAATATATTTAAATTTCAATATTAATTATGTTAATAATGGAAATAAAATGTAATAACAATTTTTTTTTTTTTTTTTATTGGTGTGGTATCTAGGACTTTCCCTGCTTTTGCACTCACTGGAGTGGGATAGTAATTTTTACCCCTCCGCTATCCAACACTTTCCCTACTGTTGCACTCAATGGAGTGGGAATAGTAATTTTTACACTTCCGCTATCCAGCACTTTCCCTGCTTTTGCACTCACTGGAGTGGGAATAGTAATTTTTACCCCTCCGCTATCCAGCACTTTCCCTGCTTTTGCACTCACTGGAGTGGGAATTGTAATTTTTACCCCTCCGCTATCCAACACTTTCCCTACTTTTGCACTCACTGGAGTGGGAATAGTAATTTTTAACCCTCCGCTATCCAACACTTTCCCTGTTTTTGCACTCACTGGAGTGGGAATAGTAATTTTTACCCCTACGCTATCCAGCACTTTCCCTGCTTTTGCACTCACTGGAGTGGGAATAGTAATTTTACCCCTCCGCTATCCAACATTTTCCCTACTGTTGTATTTATTGTGTTGCGGAATGTATGTTTTATTTTTATTTTAATAGTTTAATGTGTTAATTAATTATAGAATGTTTTATTTTATTTTAAATTATTGATGTATGTATATATTTTATTTTAATATAATTTAAAAAGTTTATAAATTAAATAAAGATAATAGTTAATAAAATGTATTTAAGTAAATATATGTATATGTACACATTTTTGTGTGTTTATATTTTTTTTAATTAAGTTTATTTGTTATATTTAGTTAAAATATATATTAAATGTAATTTATTTTGGGAAAAATATTAATATTATTTAATATATTTTATTTAAGTTATATATATCTTTTAAGTCAATATTTTTTACATCTATATTTTTTACTTCGATATTTTTGTTTCGATATTCTTGTACTTACCTTAGGGAGTCGATATTTTTGTATTCGATATTTTTACATCGATATTTTTGTTATCTATATTTTTTACATCAATATTTCATCAGGGGACCGCTTCAATCCAATGATACTCTAATACTCCTCGACTCACCAGCTCACATTTCTGTATCCGTAAGGCCAACAGATGAGCATGTACAGTGGCAGATCAGGATAATTTCTGATGCTGATTGTACATTCTGTTTTGGCCCATTCTTAGGTGGTGCAGTGTTTGTAGTGGATTGGCTCAAATGTAGTAAAGGCACAGATGATAACACCCCTGATAGGGTAAAACAATAATTGATGTCTCATTTCCATTTATTGTGGAAAATGAGGCAGTGATGGCAATACAGAGCAGGAAGTTAGTAAAATATATATGTGAGTTCCTGCACCTTTTCAAGGTACAGTTTAGATCAAACTTATATTCAGGTTTTCCAACAGAATACTTGATTTACTTTCTCGGCCCCTTTTGGATTGATAAAGGATTTAGAAATTCCTAATAGTTATTTGACAAAATCCTTCTGGAATAAACCTGACTTTTTTTATTTGGATGCCAGTACATGGCTGACACACACAGGATACAGCAAGCTTGTCTTTCCTGCAAACTATTGCCATTTGGCGTAGTGTTTGTAATCAGCTGCTTTGAGAAGAGTGTTGTATCTTGGGTTTTGTAGTTGGGGCATTCTTACACTGCTGTTGCTCGAGCATCTTGCCGTGCCTTGTAAGTGGGCGACATGCATTCTGTGTATCATGTGCATCTTCTGAGCACCTTCCCAGTTATGTTCTCCTGCGGGCTGACATACAGTTGCCAGTTAGGCCAGTCAGTTGCAGGACGACAGCGTCGGAGGGACACTGGAGGATGGGCTCCATTATTGAACCGAACTGTGAATAAACTACATTTGTAGATTACCTTTAGATCTGCGTCCGATGTTATCCACTACATATTTGGTTACAAGATGGTTTTTGCTCTTTTCTGAGCAACGGGAGCCCACCGACAGCAGGTCCTGGTCAACGCTGGACGGTCACCCTTTGACTGGACTAGCACAACTGCCCCCAGAAGGATTCCGGCTGCTATATTCAGCAAAGACGTACCCCGAAAAAGATCCAGAATTTCGTTTATTGATGCCTGAAACGACGTCTGGGTCGGCATGAATCAGGAATTAGCCTTACCCTTACTTGGCCAATCAGCGAGCAACATTCTACAGATAGGTCATTCAGGTGAGTGCAGGACGGCAGAGTTGGAGGGACACTGGAGGATGGGCTCTGTGTTTGAACCTAATTGCAAATAAACTACATTTGCAGATTACCTTTGGATTGGCGTGATTTGTATCCCACGGGATCCACTACAAAGAGGTGTAGAAACTTGAGTGTGTCAGTCTGATGAGTAAGTCATAATTAAGAATAAGAGAGAATGGGTCAGAGGATGAGAATAATGAAAATCCTTCCTTGAATAAGTGCAACCTTTTCTCGGTGTATCTTTACATCCTCTAAAAGGAGCCGGACATTAGCCGTACTCCTGCTGCATACACAGCAATGTAGGCAGAGCCTCTCCCTCACGCTGGTTAGCTGGGGGTGACAGTCAGCAGCTGAGAGGTGTGAATGACAAACACTTTAAGGCCTTTGCCATTCCTCCCACTGCTGCACTTAGATTCGACCTGCCCTTCACACTATAGTTGCTGATATTTACATGTAAGTTCTTGCAAGAGATGTACTATCAACATAGTGATCACTAAAAATTGATCTGCCAAAATATAGAGTATGTCAATATTGTGAAGGTAATACAGGTCTGTACAGCTGTACTTTTCTAAACTCCACAAATATGTATTTAACAAGGTACATAGATGTGGAGTATGGAATAGTAAATCCATACTTAACTGTATGTACATAGATTCACGATGTTGTAGTAGTCGATATTGTGGAAGAACAATGGGGGATATTACCAAGGATTTGCGATAATTATCGCAAAGCGCCTAGTGCTGTTTTTTTTATCGCCGGCTATCGCTGGATTTCATCGCGGAGATAACGCGCTATTATCAACGCTTATCTCCAAGGTGATAAAAAATCCAGCGATAGCGGCGAAACCCAGCAATAGCGCGAGAAATCCAGCGATAAATTCACTGCGCTAATGAAAAGCTTGCTAATAGGCTGGTGAGGACTTAACCTTACAATCCACCTCCCATTGACTAGAATGGTTAAGTCAGGTTTTTAGCAGGTGTTAAATTCCAGCGATAATCGCGGTTAGCGCGAATTTTTTTATTGCTTCGCGGGCATTGGTAATAGGGGGAAGTTGTGTTTGCGACTGTTTGCAGTCGCTTTTAGTTGGGAATGCCTACTTTGTATGTCATTAGCGATGAATATCGCTGACATGCAAAGCGGCACCAAAACGGTCGCTTTCGCCATGAAGCTGTCGCTAACAGCTGTTAGCGACAGCTTGCTAATAGGGCGATAGAAATATCGCCGCTTTAGCGGCAAAGAGTGCCGCTAAAGCGGCGATAACACCCTTGCTAATATGCCCCAATATTTTTGTCCTCAATATTCTGAAACACAACCCTGCAGGGAGTCTTCAGTTTTTGAGGGTTAAAAGAGTAAGAAGAGTAGGAAGATTAGGTCACCAATGCTTCCTGTACAGGCGGTGTACCCTCTTTGCAGTGGGATACAATTAGGTCCAGGAGAGTAGTGTAGCTAATGGTGTACCTGAGGGGAGGCTGGGCTCTGTGAGGTCCAGCAGAAAGAGGGAGGAGTCACAACGAGGTTGGGAGGGTGGATGGGAGCTCTGGGGAGACTTCCTTGAGTACATGAGGTTGCTTGATTTGCTTAAGGGATGGCTGGTACATTGTGCTTAATGTACTATTTTGATGTGCCAATAACTAGGCCGATGATGACAATTATTGTGGTGCCTTCTGTAAAAGTGCCATTTTCTCAGAAACTGTTTCTCTATATAAAATTGTTAAAATACGCAAAAAATAGTAGATAAGTTAACAAATTTTTTCCAATTGACGCATTTCTGCCGTTGCCAATACAGCTGTGGTAGTTATGCAATATCATAATTTGACACGTTGCAGCGACATAAAAATATGCATTGTACCTCTATCAGACCTCGCCTTTCACTTCAGCGACTTCTGACAATTTATTCTGAGAAAAAGTAACTCTCTAACTCGGTTGTCAAGAATATTGAAAGCTACGAGTTAAAAATTATTTCAAGCGTAGGCCACCAATGGATTTTTAAGGAAAAGTTTAAAATAAACTTTTCCTAATTAGCTTATTTTCCTTATTCGGCCCGTGCTTTTTTTAAACAGCTTTACATTTTTTTACCTTTGACCTCATAACCTCTCAGGCAGAATGGTGCTACTTTCTCTAATTAAGATGTACAGTGTGTTTAAGGAGTTATTGACATTGGCTTGTATTTCTAAAATTGTGAATGAATTGCACATGCATTCTACAGCTGATTTCTAACAGTGGATCACCGATAGGGTCATGTAGTATTCTGCCACAGATATTTTTGCAACAGTTTTTGCTCTAGTAGTAATTTTCTTCCAAGTACCTGGACGAAGAAAGATTACGAAAAGCAAGAAGTTAGGCACCAGCACTTTTTTTTTTTTAAATTGAGGGAACGATGTACGAAGACATTTTTAGGTTACAACAAAGGATTTTCAACCTCAGAATGGCTTTTTGACATACATGGAACACATTTCACGAATTTGAAAAGCATTTCCAACTCGTGAAATGGTGTGACCGACCAATACAGAATCACATATAGGAAGGGGCGTCCCATGCTAATTGCAATTTGGTATTGTATGTATTAATGGCTTGAGTTTGCAAACCATTAATCAATTACTGACATCCAAAAAAGAGGGAGACCTTCTCTTTGCGAATGGATGGCAGCCTCGTGGGGATGAGGGAGTAGTTTGAGGACGACTGTCTCATCCCGCTGATGTTTTCATAAACGGGAAACTTTTTTTAAGCAGCAGTGGTCCCCTTAAGGAACATAGGCTGCTTTTTTTTTTTAAGTTCAGTATATTTTATTAAGTTTACAACACGAGATAGACAGTGGTCAAAGAAATAAATATACAGTGGGAAAGGCAGGATACATTAAGGGGGAGAGGGAGAGGCTGTGCATAAGATGATTCAGTAAACAATATGCAGTTGCTATAGATCAGTACTTTGCGTATGACTTAATACATAAGCAGTTAGACATAAATTACACAACGAATTCGTAGAAGAGCTTTACATTTTCGAATAAGTGATACGTCAGCGAAGTTCATACATGTTCATACAAATTTTTTTTGATGCCATTGAATAACATACCTTGACTTCTATAACACAACAATATGCGCAGGTGTGAATAAAATGATTTTATTTCACATGAATGAGGGAAGATGGTGGTGAGGGTGACCTTGGGGCCTGGTGTAATAGTGGCAGGAACGAGTTTTTATCCATCGTGAAAGGAGATTGCTGAAGGGGAAAGTAATTTTCATGGAGGAGAGATCACGGAGGCTTGTAAATAAAGGCACTTGTGTCTAGCGCATTCCAAATTGAACAACGCGAGGATCTCCACTGGGATAATTGGAGAGCAATGTTATCGGCACCTCTGAGAAAAGTTAACCACTCTTGCCCCATAGAAAAAGAGACCGCTTTGAAGTTTTTCCAGTTGTTTAGAATTAGCTTGCAGGCAAGAGTGAGCATTAAGGGGTCGATTCCGATTCGGGCCGTAAAAAGCACCGACCGACTCGGAGCCGGAATTTATTCCGACCGACACGTACCTGTGGCGCCCGACACGCCAAGTACGATGCAAAGCGTGCAAAATCCGACCGACACGTACGGAACCCAAGCCGAACGACCGAGCCGCACGGAAAACAGCAATCCGGCCGGAAAAACACGCGAATCGAACCGACCGACACGCACCCGGAACAAATCCGACCGAAACGTACACGCGAACTCCAAACCGCAAAGTACGATGCAAGGCGCGAAAACCACGACCGAGTCGGACGGAGGACAAGCCGTACGACCGACACGCATACAAAACCCAGCCGAAGTAACACAAAACACTGCGACCGACGCGTACGCAGCATAGAAAACTGCACAAACACAGCGTGAACGAAACGGAGAACACCGTACGAGACAAATGCAGGGTCCGACTCGGTCAGAAGAACGTTTCCAACATGCACAGACAGTACAAAGGAAAATTAACACAATAAAAGGCCAAACAAGCAATTACAAAGCCAATAAATACTGGGGGTGGGGACAGAGAACAAAGACACACCCACAACTCCACCCATATAAAGGACACAAATCCCAACCATGATCCTTTGCAAATGCCATTCCACTGCCAGCACCCAACAGACAGCAACCACACACCCACAGCTCATCCCTCACACAAGCCACACACCATCAGCACACCAACAAATACCTACCTCACATACACCCAGCAAAACACACACCCACACACCCTCACCTGCACACCAACACACACATCACTCACCATCACCACCCATCACCATGCCCCCCAAGAAGAATCACAAGTTCCTAGATTGTGAATTGGAAGTCCTGGTAGACGAGATCCTCAGGGTAGAGCCACAGCTGTTTGGCACACTGGTCCAACAGACCCCCATCTCCCAGAAAACCAAGATGTGGGAGAGGATCATCAACAGGGTGAACGCACAATCACCATGTCTGCGCACAAAGACCGACATCCAGAACAGGTGGTATGACGTGCGCAGGAGGGTCCGGGAGCTGCTCAAGAAAGACTACCTCCTGAGCCAATACACCGGCAGTGGCCCTCCTGCCAAGCCAGTATACCTCAGGCCCTGGGAGGAGAAGGTGCGGGCCATCCTTCCACCAGTGAGCGTATATGGACTAGAGAACATCCCAGAGCCTGGTGAGTACACAACAAATGTACACAATATTCTGCCACAATACACACACACATCACTGTCAAGGGAGAGTCAAACCATGCACTCATAGCAATTACACAGCAACCAGAACAGAATCATCCCAAAATGTGTATGTCAGTCAGATAAACACAACACATGCCATCTCAAAGTTACATTTAACCGTGCCATCACATGTACAAACACAACTACAACTACAGCTAGGCAGTGGCACAAATAGAACTAACAAACACATCCAGACATGTAGCCACCACTACAACACCAACACACAGTGAAGACCACTGAAAGGAAGGAATTCTGTGTATGCTGGCCAAGTCAGTGTAGCCAATAGCATCATGGGAGTCGTAGTCACACATATTGCCCCCCCACAACTGTCCCATCAACACCACCATGAACCATGCGCACATCACAGGGAGTGGAGAAGGACTCACAAGATGGCTGACACTGGCTACTGCTGTGGGGAGCACAAGGCCCTGCTGGCAACTGTGCACCAACAAACAGCAGGACACCACTGACTGACATCCTGAGAGACAACTTCCACTCCCTGCAATGGAAGCACGTTCCATGGTGGGATATCTGGCTGGCTGGGTGGGAAGGAGGACTCGCACCACTGACCATAGTCACAAGCACCTCCCCTCACACACACCCTCAACACATACTCCACATAACCCACCTGGGAGAATGCAATGCCACACATCCTAACTCAAGATCCCACAAAGAACCTCCACCCTGGGTTATGTCGTGTGAAGCACAGGGACACTCTTGGGACTTTCAGCCAAACAACTGCCAGGACAACACTCCCAGCCATCCTGTCAGCACAGGCAGCCCACCCCACAGGGAAGCAGAGTCAAAAGGAAGGAAGGATGGGCATGCTGGGAAGGGGGTGGAGGCAATAGCATGATGGGAGTTGTAGTCACAGCTCTACATCCCCCACCACATGGCCCAGCAAGCTCACACTCACGCATGCACATCCCACAGAGAGTGGAAAGGCCCATCAAAGATGTCTGACACTGTTGCTGTGTCGTGGGGAGCACAAGGGCATGCTGGGAACTGCACACCAACCAACAGCAGGACACCACTGTCAGCCATCTTGCCATTGCTCTCACACCCACACACACTGAACTCCCCACAACAGCAAGTAAGTATGGGAATGCTGGGAAGTGGGGTGGAGGCAATAGCATGATGGGAGTGGTAGTCACAGATATTGGTCACCCCCACAACTGTCCCATCAACACCACCCTGAACCATGCGCACATCACAGGGAGTGGAAAACAACTGAGAAGATGGCTGACACTGGCAACTGCTGTGGGGAGCACAAGGCCCTGCTGGCAACTGTGCAACAACCAACAGCAGGACACCACTGCCAGCCATCTTGCCATTGCTCTCACACTCACACACACTGAAGTCCACCCAAAAGCAAGTAAGTATGGGCATGCTGGGAAGTGGGGTGGAGGCATAGCATGATGGGAGTGGTAGTCACAGATATTGGTCACCCCCACAACTGTCCCATCAACACCACCCTGAACCATGCGCACATCACAGGGAGTGGAGAAGGACTCACAAGATGGCTGACACTGGCTACTGCCGTGGGGAGCACAAGGCCCTGCTGGCAACTGTGCACCAGCAAACAGCAGGACACCACTGACTGACATCCTGAGAGACAACTTCCACTCCCTGCAATGGAAGCACGTTCCATGGTGGGATATCTGGCTGGCTGGGTGGGAAGGAGGACTTGCAGCACTGACCATAGTCACAAGCACCTCCCCTCACACCCCCTCAACACAAACTCCACAGAACCCACCTGGTAGAATGCAATGCCTCCCATCCTAACTCAAGATCCCACAAAGAACCACCACCCTAGGTTATGTTGTGTGAAGCACAGGGACACTCTTGGGACTTTTAGCCAAACAACTGCCAGGACAACACTCCCAGCCATCCTGTCAGCACAGCCAGCCCACCCCACAGGGAAGCAGAGTCAAAAGGAAGGAAGCATGGGCATGCTGGGAAGGGGGTGGAGGCAATAGCATGATGGGAGTAGTAGGCACAGATATTGCTCAGCCTCACAACTGGCCCATCAACACCACCCTGAACCATGCTCACATCACAGGGAGTGGATAAGGACACACAAGATGGCTGACACTGGCTACTGCTGTGGGGAGCACAAGGGCATGCTGGGAACTGCACACCAACCAACAGCAGGACACCACTGTCAGCCATCTTGCCATTGCCCTCACACCCACACACACTGAACTCCCCACAAAAGCAAGTAAGTATGGGAATGCTGGGAAGTGGGGTGGAGGCAATAGCATGATGGGAGTCATAGTCACAGACATAGCTCACCCCCACAACTGTCCCATCAACACCACCCTGAACCATGCTCACATCACAGGGAGTGGAGAAGGACTCACAAGATGGCTGACACTGGCTACTGCTGTGGGGAGCACAAGGCCCTGCTGGCAACTGTGCACCAACAAACAGCAGGACACCACTGACTGACATCCTGAGAGACAACTTCCACTCCCTGCAATGGAAGCACGTTCCATGGTGGGATATCTGGCTGGCTGGGTGGGAAGGAGGACTTGCAGCACTGACCATAGTCACAAGCACCTCCCCTCATGCTCCCCCTCAACACAAACTCCACAGAACCCACCTGGTAGAATGCAATGCCTCCCATCCTAACTCAAGATCCCACAAAGAACCACCACCCTGGGTTATGTTGTGTGAAGCACAGGGACACTCTTGGGACTTTTAGCCAAACAACTGCCAGGACAACACTCCCAGCCATCCTGTCAGCACAGCCAGCCCACCCCACAGGGAAGCAGAATCAAAAGGAAGGAAGCATGGGCATGCTGGGAAGGGGGATGGAGGCAATAGCATGATGGGAGTAGTAGGCACAGATATTGCTCAGCCTCACAACTGGCCCATCAACACCACCCTGAACCATGCTCACATCACAGGGAGTGGATAAGGACACACAAGATGGCTGACACTGGCTACTGCTGTGGGGAGCACAAGGGCATGCTGGGAACTGCACACCAACCAACAGCAGGACACCACTGTCAGCCATCTTGCCATTGCCCTCACACCCACACACACTGAACTCCCCACAAAAGTAAGTAAGTATGGGAATGCTGGGAAGTGGGGTGGAGGCAATAGCATGATGGGAGTCACAGTCACAGACATAGCTCACCCCCACAACTGTCCCATCAACACCACCCTGAACCATGCTCACATCACAGGGAGTGGAGAAGGACTCACAAGATGGCTGACACTGGCTACTGCTGTGGGGAGCACAAGGCCCTGCTGGCAACTGTGCACCAACAAACAGCAGGACACCACTGACTGACATCCTGAGAGACAACTTCCACTCCCTGCAATGCAAGCACAGTCCATGGTGGGATAACTGACTGGCTGGGTGGGAAGGAGGGCCGGCTGTCAACCAAATACAACCAATGCAGACCATGTTCACACCCCAACAAATACATAGAAATGTCCAAATAATGCAGGACAATGTGCCACACCAATATCAACCCCTGACTGTGACGACTTAGGACAATGCAATGTACAGGCCCGCACCCAGAGGCACAGTCACAACTGTCAGGTGTGTCAACCATTGATGCCTGCAGAAACATAACATACATTGTGTGTGTCTCCCAAAAACAGGTGATGATGGGGACACAGCAGCAGACGCTGAGGAGTCCCAGTCACAGGCTCAAGAGGATGCGGAGCTCACTGGTGTCGTACATCCTCTGCCCTCCTCGGACGAAGAAGACCAACCTGGCACATCCGGTGCAAGTCTACATGCAGCACCAGCAGGACCACCAGCTGCAGCACCAGCAGGACCACCAGCTGCACCCCTGCACCCACCCCTCCAACGACTGTCACCACAAATACCATCCCTGCCGACATGGACAGAACAAGGAGCAACACCAGCACAGGGACCCTGGACCAACCTGGGGCCATGGACACCACCACCACCACCAACCCCCAAGGTGGACCAGGGTCATCTGTGCGTGCCACTGCATGCACTGCACATGTCGGCAGGGGTGGTGGGAGGGTTGGGAGACAGAGGTCGCTGCTTGCAGAGGTTGCTGGTGTGCATGATGACCCACAACTGGTACGCATAGCTGATGCGTACCAGTCCAGCACCGGAGATCTCAGCCAGGTAGTGGGGCTCCTCAGAGACATGAAACAGCAGCAGGCTGCCCATCATGCCCGCTTGGACTCTCACATGTCCCGCGTGGAGTCACACTTGTCCTGCGTGGACTCACACATGTCCCGCGTGGAGTCCAAGTGGGATGCACTGCATGAGATGACGGCGGTGCACAGGGACATTTTACAATGCCTCCGCCAGATGAACAGCAACCAGTCCACACCTCCCTGTGTGCCAACAACATCTGGTGCTGAACAAACTGCAACTGCCACAGGGAGGGAGGATGACTCTGGCGGAGAGTCCCCTGCACCGCAGCAGCCTGTACTTGAGGGGCCCCCCCAAAGAAGAGGGGTCGTCCGAGGAGGGGCAAGTGAGAGGCCGATGGCCAAGCGCAACTCCCAGGAAGCCTGAACCTGTTCTGGATGTTCACCTTTGTGCACAGACTGTTCACCCTGTTGACGGCAACACTGCTCCCACACATTGCATGGGGAGTACAAGTTGGACCAATGTCTCAGACAACTGGGGCCCCGATACTGGGGATTTTGTCTACCAGGACTTTCAATTCACCTAGGAACTTCTGATTGCAAGATTTATGTACAGCACTACCCATCCTATGCACTATTCACACAAATGTATCACAATAAACACACTAATACACCATACTTGCCTCTGTTGTGATTCCAACGTGGGTGCTGTTATGGGGATGATGAACTGCAAAATTACACTGTGTATGCGAACTGCAACAGCAAGTACAACACAGGCATGTGAGTAAAGGCAACGTGACACATATGAGGGAGACACACCACCAGGGCTACACAACACATACACACCTAGGCCATCTGACTCATTGCCTACACTGATGTTGCCAGGGAAGACGGTGCAATGCACAGACACCACACCCATTCCCAGTTGTAGTCAAGTAGCCCACAGGTGCAGTAAGCAAATGGCAGTCAAATGTGTGACCACAGACAACGCACATCACAAAGTGAAGCACAGGTTTATTACACAGTTGCAACATGTCGTAACCACTACAGATGCAAGGTAATCCCACCTGGCAGCGGGCACACAGTCAACAACTGTAGACGGAAGGAAGTCCATGGGTGTGGCGCACATCACCTGTAGGGACACAACAGCTACCACCCTGGAAGTGCAATCACGTCGTCGGTGGACACAGTTGACCAAACGAATCTGAAAGTACCCTGTGAAGGACAGAAATGACACACAGTCAAAAGCAATGGAGAACAGGACAGAACATCAAAACTCATGCACAATACATGTTACAAGATACCCACCCAGAACCAAGTTAGCATGTCAACACTGTTGGGGAGTACAGCCCACCTGTAAGCACACATCGCTACACACATCCAGTCAAGTAGCCCATGGACACACTCCAACAGCACCAGAGCACCACCTACACATATCATGCCAACTCACATCATTGACATGACACCTCAGGATACTCACATTCAGCTAAAGAAGTTGGTGATGAGCTGTGTGCGGACATCACCCTCATCATCATCATCATCATCATCACTGGCATCGTGGTCCAGGCCAGGATCCTCCACAGGTGGCGGATGTTGGTCATTGTCATCCTGGATGAGAGGCAACTCCTTCCGCACTGCCAGGTTGTGGAGCATGCAGCAGACGATGATAATCTTGCACACTTTCGCAGGGGCATATGGGAGGGACCCTCCGGTCTTGTCCAGGCAGCGGAAGCGGCTCTTCAGGAGACCAAATGTCCGCTCAATCACTCTCCTGGTCCGACCATGTGCCTCATTGTAGCGCATCTGGGCTGGTGTCACAGGGTTCCTGAGGGGTGTCAGCAACCATGGCATGTTGGGGTATCCCGAGTCACCTACGGACAGACAAGTGCACATTAGCTGACTTGGAAAAGTGGGCGGAATACTACAGATCAGATCACACACAATGGCACAAAGTCAGTACACACCGACAAGCCAGGCACGCTGGTTCTGCATCTGTGCCATCATCCTGGGGATGCGACTACTCCTCATCACAAAGGCATCGTGTGCTGAACCAGGGAAACGGGCACACACGTGTGTGATGGTCATATCTGCAAGACACACCACCAGTGCATTGACCGAGTGGTAGTGCTTGCGGTTACGGTAGGCCTGCTCCTGGGCCTGTGGTGGTACCAAAGCCACATGTGTCCCATCAATGGAGCCAATGACATGCGGCATCCTCCCCAGGGCATAGAAGTCACTCTTCACGTCAGTGAGTCGTCGCAGTCTAGGGAAATAGATGTACCGGTTCAGGAATAGCAACATTGCCACCAAAACATCGCGGAGCACACGGCTCAACATGGTCTGTGACATCCCACCAGCAGTCGCCACAGTATGTTGGAAGGTACCGGTGGCAAAGAAGTGTAGGGCTGCCATCACCTTCACCTTGGGGGTCAGCGCTGTAGGATACGGCCGGCCAGGCTGCAAATGTGGGGCCAACTGCACTGCCAAATCCTCAATCAGCTGCCTGGTGAAGCGGTACCGTCGGATGCTGTCCCGTTCCACCATCGTTGCCAGGTCTGGGAATGGTCGATGGACAGCAGGAGCCCTGCAGTGCAGAGGAGAAGTAAGCAAGATTGTCAGTCAGCCCACATATGCGGCATTGAACACACTCAATATCCCAACATACATCATTATGAGGCACAACTACATGAAGTGTGCAGTTCCGTAAGGACATGTATGGTACATACATGGCCAACATCTGTCATCACGGTCCAACAAGTGGCATCAATAAGTCCCAGGTTGGCCCATTGGATATCATGAGGCCGTGTCACAGTTCCCATCTCCTGCTGCCGTGTCACATATCACCCCCACAGTGACATGTGACGACAGATGTGCCCCAGGCATCACAGCTCAACGACAGGTACATTCCCAGGGACCCTGTATTGCCACATGGACACTGGCATTACATGGAGTATCATGTATACACCACAGCAAAACAACTATGACCCCCAGAGGTAGTGGTCCCACTTGCCACTGCAGGACAGACATGGACGTCTGTGACACACACACGCACAACATCAAAGTCCATGCACACACAACGTGGATGTGGAGACTGTCTCCCATTGTGCACATGAAATCAGAGACATTGTAAACACTACATGCACACAGACTGTGGAGGACCATCACTATTGTGCCACTGGGACACCCTGGCTCAAACATACTGTCCCACATGGGACTCACGGGGTATGTGACATGACATACACATACACCACCGTGAAATGTGACCATGGCACATGCACAGATATGAACAGTTGCACATCACAGTGGTCATGTACACGTAACACCCAGGATCCTGTCCCCATGAACACGTGCACAGCCTGGGGGTGGCTGCCCCCAGGTGACACCCACAGGACAACATGTACACCAACATACACACAATAGGAAATGCAGCCTTACATGCCTTATCATACAGTTTGGACAGGCTGTCATGTTGTAGGTGTGCCCCTCACTCCCTGGGAGCTATCTGTGGCTGGCATATGTCCATCTGAGACAGGCATGGTGACATATGCCAGTCACTTGTACAGGGATGCGTTGAACAGCAATGGACCGATCGGTGCCCCCGGCCGGCCCATTGCATTCAATGTGTGCGGGCACGCGTTGTACCCCTGTACGCGTTGTAACAGCAATGGACCGATCGGTGCCCCGGCCGGACCATTGCATTCAATGTGTGCGGGTACGCGTTGTACCCCTGTACGCGTTGTAATGCAATGGACCGATCGGTGCCCCCGGCCGGCCCATTGCATTCAATGTGTGCGGGTACGCGTTGTACCCCTGTACGCGTTGTAACGCAATGGACCGATCGGTGCCCCCGGCCGGCCCATTGCATTCAATGTGTGCGGGTACGCGTTGTACCCCTGTACGCGTTGTAACGCAATGGACCGATCGGTGCCCCCGGCCGGACCATTGCATTCAATGTGTGCGGGTACGCGTTGTACCCCTGTACGCGTTGTACCGCAATGGACCGATCGGTGCCCCCGGCCGGCCCATTGCATTCAATGTGTGCGGGTACGCGTTGTACCCCTGTACGCGTTGTACCGCAATGGACCGATCGGTGCGCACCCATTGACAATGGCCTTGCCTGGCAAAGGACGCGTTTTCGAAATTCGAACGAGTCGGTTGCTGGAAATTCAGTTGGTCACCCACAACAATGTTGCAAAATCATGTATGTCATGAAGTTGAAGATTGGAAGGATGCCGTGGGCGTGTATTGGTGCTGCTATTCCATGGATTGGCCAGATTCAGAAGATGCAAACGACTTGGACCTATCACTTTGGACACAAGGGACAGTATCTGCCTCTCCAGCACATATATATTGCTGGCTGTTCCCCTGAGAGCTCACTTGCCTGCACTACATGCTCCAGGACGACATCTGCCACTGCACTGCTGCTGTCTCTGCCCCTCTGGACCCTGCAATGGCACGGACTGTGGAGAGAGCCCCAGCCTTCAGCCTTGAGGAGAACCAGGCCCTGCTGGACAGCCTACTTCCACAGTACAGCAAGCTGTATGGGACACCAGGGGAGCAGGTGAGTGTTCTGTGCACTGCCTTTCTGAATGTGCATTTTGTCTGACTAGCAAGGCTGAAAGTCTGCACGCCACTGGCTAGCAGGCTCACTGAGTAGTTGTCACCCCCTATAGTGTGTAGTGACATGCACTGGACAGGTATGGTGCAGTGACAATGCATTTGAACAAGGTTTTACTTCCCATGCAATGATACCATGTAGTGACGTCTGGCAAACTGTCCATGGGCAGCGTTGCACTGCCTGTGTACATCATGTGCCCCTGTGAATGAGACATGTATATACAACTGTGTCATGCACGGATATGTTGCATGTGTAGTAATGGCCTTTTCACTTTGTCATCCTGACAGGTTAATGCCCATCGGAAGCAGGAGATCTGGAAGGACATCGTCCGGGCTGTCCGGTCCGTGGGGGTCTACAAGCGCCGGATCCGCAACTGCCAGAAGAGGTGGCAGGACCTTCGGGGCTGGACCCGGAGGATTGCACGGGTCCAGCTGAAGCTGTCGCCTCCTCGCAGGAGGGGCGGAACACGGACCCTGACCCCCACATGCTCCAGATCCTGGCGGTGGTGTTTTCAGACCTGGATGGGCAGCTGAAGGCCAGACAGCAGCAAGGAGGGGTGAGTCAAAGACTGCACTGTGAACTCTGTATTACATGCTTTGTGCCCTCCTCTGGCCTGGTTCAACTGCCACAGTACAGCAGTCATGTTGTCCAGGAGCCATGTCCCTCTATTGTGCACTGCCCACTCCTCATCTGATACCCAGGTGTGGCCCTTACATTCAGGGAATTGTGTCACTTGGGACTGTGTCCTTGCAGTTTGCTTCACTAAAGGTGGGGGACAGCATCTGTTTCCCTAACTCTGTTGTGGGCATCATGGGTGGGTCCATTGTTCACACAACGCCTGTGTTCGGACATGTAATCTGCGTGTTGCTTTGATATGCGGTCCACTTGCTGAGCTGAGCCACCACATGTGCCTGGGGTATGTGGCACACACCCATGCAGCGGGTGGGAACAATGTTTGGGCCCCAGGAGTATGCAGATTACGTGTGTCACACATACATAGCCAGCTATCCACTGTCCAGGGCTCATCCCTCATTCATGTGGGGCAGGACAGTCATGCCTACTCCAGGCCATGCAATGCACTCTGTACTCCCACTCCCGTGTATCAGCTGACACATTGTGCGCAGTGATTTGACCCCTCAGGTGTCTGCCTCTGTGTCAGTGTGCTGTGGATTTGTTGCCAGGACTGCTGGGGTGTTTCTCGGTAGGGGCTCAGCATGCCACTGGAGATGTGACCATAGGAGACGATACTTGTGTGTCACATAGGTGTTTGATCAGCTGCCCGTGCAGACTGGGGTATGCGAATGTGAAGTTCAGGCAGCTGTTACCCATTGACAGCAGATTGTGAGGGGCTCAAGTTCAGAGGGTAGTGTCACAGGTCTCCCATATGTCCAATCGGTATGACCTGGACAGATGAGGGTTAAGATGATGTGTTGTGTGGGGGATGTACATGTGCACTTGTGCAGCTCCAGGACTTGCATTCCCCATGACCTACTATTGTGACACAGTGCAGAGTGTTGTTGTCTGGCTGCCAAGTCATACATCACTGAGACAGTGATGTATGACTTAGCAGTCATGCCTCCGCCATGGCATGTGTCTACTTATTGGTGATCCTGCAGGGGAGTGACATGTGCTACATGCACACCATTGTGGCGATGGCTATCAGGACATGGGTGCATCATGGTGTCTGTCGCTGGTATGCATCACATGCATATCCTATTTGACTCTGGGCGTCCCTTTCATCCAGAAACCTGTACTGACTCAGTGGCAAGAGTTGTGATGTGTGCATGTCCACATGCTACACCGTGTCCTCTGCACTGTCCAACTACTGTGTAGTTGGTGCATGTGTACACACTGGGGTATTGCTATCCAACAGACACCAGACAGATGGGTGCAAGGCCATGTGGGATGTGAATGCCATGGTTGGCATCAGACTGACAATTGACTTCTCCTGTTCAGTTAGGGCACTTTTAGCAATGTACAACTAATGATGCCAGGGCTTGCTCTGTAATGTGCTGTGCTCACAGTGGTGTGTGCGTTTGGTGCAGGTGAATGATGTCTGTCTGTTTCCCCATTGTTTGCAGATACATCCACGGCCACGGAAGGGGACAGCTCCACGGACCAGGAGGAGCCGGAGAGCCAGACTGGGTCAGCCGCCGAGGAGTGGTCGGAGGGACCCAGTGGCACGGAGGGCGAGGGGAGCCACACCGAGGAGTCCTCAGCACCATCCACCTCAGCTGAGGACCAGAGCAACTCGGAGGATGACTCCCTTATGGAGGCGGGTGTCAGCAGCCACCACACCCCAGCTAGTGTTGCTGTCCCCGCCACCACCAGCAGCACCACCACCGCCCTCCCATCGGCTCCCATTCCCCAGGTCCGTGGAGGCTCCCATGTTCGGGAGCGTGTCTCCTTTGGGCCGGGCACCGCACCCCCTGCCCCTGTGTCCCCTGCTGTCCTGAGTGAGGAGTCTGTGTACCTCCTTCGCCAGCTCCATGTAGGGCAGACAGCCATGCTGAGTGTCCTCCATGCGCACACCGCTCTGTTGACTCAGCTGGTGTCGTTCATGGAGGGCATCTCATCGGGCATGTCTGACCTACAGAGGGGCAATAGGTCCATGGACTCCTCCCTGACGGCAGCAGTGTCCCTCCTCAGACAGTCCCTCACCCCTCCTGCCTCTGCTCCATCCACACTCCCCAGCACCTTACCCGTCCCAAGCACACACACACCGGCACAGGCACACACCAGCACACACACATCCAGCACACAGACACACACGCCACAAACAAAACGCACACGCACGCACTGTCAGGGGACTGAAACCAGACTCACATGGGATGGGGCCCTGGAACACACACACGCATCCACGAGCACTGCGCAGTCCTCAGTTGCCTCTCCCTCCAAAACACCCTCCCTTGCCTCACCTGCAACCCCAAAGACCCAGCGGCTCTTCCTCAGTGACCTCGGCCTCTTCCCCTCCGATCCAGCTTATACAGCATTCAGGGGGAAGAGGAAGCCCACCCACACGGAGCAGAGTGCCCCTCGCCCCCGGACACCCTCCCCCAGGCGCAGACAGACTGAGGCCCCCACCCGCAAGTCCCCCCGGAGTCGTAAGAGCAAGACCCCGCCGCCGCCCTGCAGCTCAGGCACCAGGTCTCCTTTCTCCATCCCTCAGGCCCCCACTCCAGAGGTGCCCCCACCACACCCTGCCCCAGGTTCCCCCACCCACAGATATACCATCCCCAAGAGGATCCGGCCTTCTCCCCTGCCACTTGCTCTCCCGGCACCACACCCCCGCTGCACTTGTCTGTGCCACTGATGTGGTGAGGGTGTCCTCCCCTCTGTCCAGCCCACCTTGCCTGTTCCCCATTCTCCTCCCCTGGTGGTAGGCACTGCAGTGGAGTCCACTACCACCCTGTCTGACTTGGGCACTGCAGTGGCGGACCTGTCCACTCCATCTGCAGGGTCCACTGCAGTCGTGCCGGCACCCACAACATCTGAGTCATGCCCCCAGTTGTGCCGGCACACACCATGTCAGACACCTCCACTGCAGTTGTCAGTGGCTCTCCAGCACCCACCACCCCTTCCCTGCTTCCTCCTGGTGAGCCCTGATCCTGTCCCTGCGGTGCCTGGCCTGCCCCCCGGTTGCCCCTCCTAGTGGATTGTCCCTGGTTTTGTGCAGGCATGCGTAGGGTGACATCTGCCACTGTCACCCAGTTTGGACTTTGACAATGGACTGGCCATTGGCCTTTGTGTTTTTTCTGGACTTTGTTTTCATTACACACATATGCTGAATAAAGCAACTTTCTGTTCTCTAGTGCTTATGCTTCTGATGTACATGTTGTTGATGATGCTAACCATGCCCTTGCTGCAGTGATGGTGATATTTGGTCTCATGATAATGAAGTGTTACTGTGCAGGAACCCATGTGGTCCAGGGGGAATGTGTCCTATCCTGTGGTGTATCCATGTCATCCATAGCAGCATCTGAGGGTGTCATGTGTTCAGTATTTGGCAATGGGATTTCCTACTTAGATTAGCTATTTCACATCTGTGGCTTCCACCCCTGCACATCTGTTGTGCCTGCCATTGTTCAATTCGTCTACTTCCCTGACCGTGTGGCCATCTCCACTGGACATGCAGGTTTGGGCATCAATGGGGAAGGACTCATCTGTGTTGTCAGTGCAACATTGCTATACAAGTGTGTTGGATCTGTGCTGATGATTACGTTGGCACTTCCATGACCAGGCTGATGTGACGGGAGCCCTCATTTGGTGCTAATTCTTGATTGTGTGACCAAGTGCTCAGCTGAAATGATGGGGCCCTACTGAGGCAACATATGGCACAGCTTTCCTCACACAGGAGTGGAGTCCCCTCATGGCAGTGTGTACTCCTGTGACATTGCCTGCGCCCAAGGTGTGTGTTGTATGTGCATGTCTGTGTGTTCACTTCCATTTAGCTGTGCATGCTGTGATCCCTAGTGTTGTACCTGTTTGTGATGCTTGCTGAGTTGACCTATGTTCCCCCAAAGTCTTCTCCCTGGGTTCTCGGTGATGTGGGTGCATGGCACATTACTGGTCATCAGGGTGTCACCCATAGGTGTGTTTGCTGTCAGGGCTGAGTTTGTGTGCAGACGCAGATGGGTCACAGTCAGGTTTCCCCTTGGCACTTGTTGTTTGCCCCTGTCATGTGATTTCCAGTTTGTGTTATCTTTCAGTGATTGTGACACGTTGTGTGTGTGACTGCTGGCACTCCTCAGGGTCCGGGCTGCAATGTTGGTTGTTGTCTATGTGTGTTCTTTGTGGGTGACCTTGGCTTCTTCATTGGTGTGTGACTGTGGCTGGGATCCCATTGGTTGGTGTGGTATTGCCGTCATGTCCATGTACAGCATAGTGTGCAGTGTGTCAGACATTCAGGAGTCTTGTTGAGTGGCCATGTGTGATGTGTTTCTGCACCTTGGTTCCCACCCACCACCCTGGAATAGTCATGGGTGCATGTGCAATGTCACCAGTGCATGTGTGCTTCACTGCTGCACATTGTTGGAGGTCGAGGGGTGTGGTGTTGAGTGTGTGCAGATGAGAGTTGTTGCCCGGCTAGACCCCTGCCTCCATGTTGGCCTTGGCTTACTGGCCATGCTGATTGATTTGTGCTTGTGTAGGTGTGATGGTAGTTTGTTGCTCAGGACACATGACTGTGGTTCACAGTGTGATCGACATTTAGCTTTGTCATCACAGTGGGATTGTAATGCAGTCCAGGGTCACCACATTGTGGGGGCCCTGGGGGTAGTGCTGTGGTGTGTCTGTGTCTTGCTGTGTCAGTTGCTGTTCCTACGTGCCTGTGTGACATGTGTGATTTGTGCTCCCTCTCATCTGACAATGCCTGCTTGCCCACATAGGGGATTTGGATCCATGAGTTACCTTTGTGTGGCACTGTATGCACATCTGTATGATTGGTATTCAGGTCTCCTCATGTGTTGTGTGGTTGCCTGGGGACACTGGCACCCCCCCTCACCTGTTGTGTATGATGTGCAGTGTGGGTCTGCCTGTTTGTGTTTGTGCATCTGCACCACTGCATTGGCATATCTTGGGTGTGCCATTGGCTGTATGTAGTTTGGTGTGTTTCCCCTGCTGTCCCTGGGACTCCTAGGTCATCGGTCAGCACAATGATCATGGTTTGTGTGTCCCATTGCTGCCATGGTGTGGTATCTGTTCACCTCACATCTACAGTCTCCACAGGGTATCTGCATTTGTGTGCCCACTGGTGCAAATATGTGGGTCTGCATTCTGATGGTCCCTTCTGTCATTGTGTCATTGATGAATGTTGACAGTGTCAGCCCCCATGGGTGTTGTTTGTCTGCACATGGCCAAAGGTATGTCTTATTTGCACTGCAGTATTTGGCTCCCCCAATTTATGTTGCAATGGGACACATGCACTACTTTGCCACTGATGTGTTTTTTGTTCTGTGACCAGGAATCATCCATGCAGTTTGGCAGTTGCAGCTCTTTCTTTGTCAACACTTACCTTTTGGTCACTGTGATGATGTTGGTTTGGACCCCATTGCCACAATGTTCAAAATGTGCTTCAGCTATGGACCCCACACTTACCTTTTGGTCACTGTGGTGATGGGGCGTTAGACCCCATTGCCACAATGTTCAAAATGTGCTTCAGCTATGGGCCCCACACTTACATTTTGGTCACTGTGGTGATGGGGCGTTAGACCCCATTGCCACAATGTTCAAAATGTGCTTCAGCTATGGACCCCACACTTACATTTTGGTCACTGTGGTGATGGGGCGTTAGACCCCATTGCCACAATGTTCAAAATGTGCTTCAGCTATGGACCCCACACTTACATTTTGGTCACTGTGGTGATGGGGCGTTAGACCCCATTGCCACAATGTTCAAAATGTGCTTCAGCTATGGACCCCACACTTACCTTTTGGTCACTGTGGTGATGGGGCGTTAGACCCCATTGCCACAATGTTCAAAATGTGCTTCAGCTATGGACCCCACACTTACATTTTGGTCACTGTGATGATGGGGGTTTGGACCCCATTGCCACACTGTTCAAAATGTGCTTCAGCTATGGACCCCACACTTACATTTTGGTCACTGTGATGATGGGGGTTTGGACCCCATTGCCACACTGTTCAAAATGTGCTTCAGCTATGGACCCCACACTTACCTTTTGGTCACTGTGATGATGGGTGTTTGGACCCCATTGCCACAATGGTCATGGCCTGCTTGCATTGTGGGGGCCACACACATATATGTGTGGCACATGTGCTAGGGGGTCACATTGTATGTTCAAAGTCATGTTCAGTGTTGTAGGCATTTGACACAGTCTACACACGCTTGTCATGGTGTTGGGGGGATGTCTTTTTCTTGCATTCCCTAGGTTGTGGTGTGCTGGTTGTGTCATGCATTGTCCATCCTATGAGTGGGGGTGGTGTTGGTGGTAGGCATCCAGCCCCCATGGGTGGAGGTGGTAGTAGTGACAGGCATCCAGCCCCCTGGGTAAGGGTGGTAGTAGTGGTAGGCATCCAGCCCCCCTGGGTAAGGGTGGTAGTAGTGGTAGGCATCCAGCCCCCCCTGGGTGAGGGAGGTAGTAGTGGTAGGCATCCAGCCCCCCCTGGGTGAGGGTGGTAGTAGTGGTAGGCATCCAGCCCCCCCTGGCTAAGGGTGGTAGGCATCTGGCACCCCCATGGCTGAGGGTGGTAGTGGTGGTGGGCATCTGCCACCCCCATGGCTAAGGGTGGTAGTAGTGGTAGGCATCCAGCCCCCCTGGGTAAGGGTGGTAGTGGTGGTGGGCATCTGGCACCCCCCTGGCTAAGGGTGGTAGTAGTGGTAGGCATCCAGCCCCCCCTGGGTGAGGGTGGTAGTAGTGGTAGGCATCCAGCCCCCCCTGGCTAAGGGTGGTAGTAGTGGTAGGCATCTGGCACCCCCATGGCTAAGGGTGGTAGTGGTGGTGGGCATCTGGCACCACCCTGGCTAAGGGTGGTAGCAGTGGTAGGCATCCAGCCCCCCTGGGTGAGGGTGGTAGTAGTGGTAGGCATCCAGCCCCCCTGGGTAAGGGTGGTAGTAGTGGTAGGCATCTGGCACCCCCCTGGCTAAGGGTGGTAGTAGTGGTAGGCATCCAGCCCCCCCTGGGTAAGGGTGGTAGTGGTGGTGGGCATCTGGCACCCCCTGGCTAAGGGTGGTAGTAGTGGTAGGCATCCAGCCCCCCCTGGCTAAGGGTGGTAGTAGTGGTAGGCATCTGGCACCCCCATGGCTAAGGGTGGTAGTGGTGGTGGGCATCCAGCCCCCCCTGGGTGAGGGTGGTAGTAGTGGTAGGCATCCAGCCCCCCCTGGCTAAGGGTGGTAGGCATCTGGCACCCCCATGGCTGAGGGTGGTAGTGGTGGTGGGCATCTGGTACCCCCATGGCTAAGGGTGGTAGTGGTGGTGGTGGGCATATGGCACCCCCTGGGTGAGGGTGGTAGTAGTGGTTGGCATCCAGCCCCCCCTGGCTAAGGGTGGTAGTAGTGGTAGGCATCCAGCCCCCCCTGGGTGAGGGTGGTAGTAGTGGTAGGCATCCAGCCCCCCTGGGTAAGGGTGGTAGTGGTGGTGGGCATCTGGCATCCCCCTGGCTAAGGGTGGTAGTAGTGGTAGGCATCCAGCCCCCCCTGGGTGAGGGTGGTAGTAGTGGTAGGCATCCAGCCCCCCCTGGCTAAGGGTGGTAGTAGTGGTAGGCATCTGGCACCCCCATGGCTAAGGGTGGTAGTGGTGGTGGGCATCTGGCTCCACCCTGGCTAAGGGTGGTAGTAGTGGTAGGCATCCAGTCCCCCCTGGGTGAGGGTGGTAGTAGTGGTAGGCATCCAGCCCCCCTGAGTAAGGGTGGTAGTGGTGGTGGGCATCTGGCACCCCCCTGGCTAAGGGTGGTAGTGGTGGTTGGCATCCGGCCCCCCCTGGGTAGGGGTGGTGGTGCGCATTCAGGCCCCTGTGGCATTTGTGGCATTGGTGATGGGCATCCCGCCCCTATGGTGCTGCTGTTGCTGGTGTAAGTAAATTCTGCATCCCTCAGTGTGTGTGTGATGTGTCGTCTACGTGTTGTATGTGTTTTGTGGTTGGTGTCTGACTTACCTTCTGCGCCGTACGCGTCCGTGCCTGTTCCGGTAGTAAATGTAGAATATTGGTATGTGCGCCTCTCCCGGATGCTTTGACGTGCCGTGCGTAGCGACGGGTTCGGCGCGTACGTGAAGCGCATCGTACTTGGTCGGCCGGACGGAGCTGCATTTTCCCTTCCGTGTGACTCGATTCTGCGTTTCCGGATTCGCCTCGGTCGGAGAACAGGACCTGGATTGGGTGAGTACGACTCGGCCGGATTCTGTGCTGTTGTGCGCATCATACTTACTCGTTCGGTGTGCTGTACGGATCGGTCGGGAAACAGGCATTCGCATGGCTTTTTTCCCGACCGAATGGTATTGGGTGCGCCTCCGACCGAGATCGGAATCGGCCCCTAAGTCTAGTAAAATACGGTTGTTGTCTTTCTTGAGTTGGGGATCCAGAGGACCCAGAATAATGTATGAGAATTCTTTTGTGGGAAGAATATTTATGGTGTGACTAATGCAGTCAAAAACTTTATTCCATAAGTCTTGGAGAAGGGGGTATTCGAATAGCATGTGAGCTATGGAGCCCTCTTGTTTGCAGCAGCACCAGCAGTTGGGATCTTTTGTAAGTCCAACCTTGAAGAGTCTGGCGGGAGTCCAGTAATTCCTATTTATTATCATGTATTTAGTTTGTGATAAGATAGGTGAGATTTTATGTGAGAAAGGGGATTTATTGATGGCGGTCCAGTTAAAAGCAATGTCTTTCTTGTTAGATTCAGCTTCCCATTTTCGTTGGTTACGAGTTAGTGTTTTGTTTTGGTTCGGTAAGAGAATTTTGTATATGCTAGAGACCAGGTGTCCTACTTTGGAAAGGTGGATCAGAAGTTGTGGCAGTAGGGACGGAGAGAAGGTTTTAAAGAATTTGGCATTGAACCCATCGGGTCCTGGGACTTTACCCGTTTTCTATTTATTGATCGCCATTAATACCTCATTTTCTGTGATCGGACCGTTTATTGAGGATTTTTCTTGATCTGTAAGGCTAGGGAGAGTGATACTACTTAGATAATTATGACATTTTGAGTGATTTATGTTAGTATTTTCCTCGTATAAGCCTTTATAGAAGTCCTTGAAAATGTCAGCTATCTTTTGAGGATTAGTGTTGATGTTCCCTTCCTTATCCTTTATGGCGTTAATGGCGTATCTCTGTATTTTTAATTTTAGATAAGATGCAAGGGATTTGCCTGCCCTGCTTGATTCACATAATTTGATGTATTTTTGTTTATTGATCCATATCCCCACCCTTTTACTGATGATTTTAATATATTCATATTTCTTGTTGAGGATTTTGTTAAGAGTATCATTTTCTTTATTAATGATATGCATTTTTTCTAAGTCCGCGATTTCTTTCTCTAATTTAATTAAGTTAGAGTTAGCTACTTTGTTAGTTTTTGATCTAATCCTGATTATTTCCCCTCTTACTGTTGCTTTTAGGGCCTCCCATCTTGTCCGATCGGATGTCACACCAGCCTTGTTTTCATCAAGAAAGTTATGAATTGTTTCTTTAATTGCCTGCAGGTTGCCTTGTTCAGTTAGTATCTCGTCATTGAATCGCCAGCTTGTTTGTTTTTTATGTGGTGCGGGGTCAGAGCTAGACAGTGTGATACAGGAATGGTCTGAGATCACTGTAGGTTCAATTGTTGTTTGATCTACATTACATAGTGTATTGTTGGAGACCAGCATATAATCTATTCGTGAATACGACTTGTGGGGAAAAGAGTAAAATGTATAATCCCTTTCTGTAGGGTTTTGGATTCTCCAGGCGTCTACTAAATTGGATTTCGAGCAAATTTTCCTCAGGGCTTTATGTGACTTATTTGGATGGAATGGGAATCTTGAGTTTTTGTCTAAATGTGGGTCAAGAGGTAAGTTGAAGTCACCCGCTAGAATAATGGTAGCTGTATCAGGAATTTTTTCTAATTGTGAGTATAGATCATCCAAGAAAGACGGATCGTCCTTAGTAGGTGCATAAATGTTAGCTACATAAAACTCAACCTTGCCTTTGGAAAGCTTTGAGATGACCCATCTGCCTTGTGAATCAGATGTTTTCGAGAGTAAGTTGATTCTGGAGTTTTTTGTAATTAGTGTAAGTACCCCATTTTTCTTCCCTACAGCTGCTGAGTAGGCACTATCTGAGAATTGGCAGTTAGCAAAACTCTCAGACAGTGTGCTATCCAGCTTGGTTTCTTGGAGGAGAATTAAATCACCTTTTAGTCTGTTCAGATAATCTACTATCTTTCTCCTCTTTACTGGATGATTCAATCCTTTCACATTTAAGGAGAGTAACTTAATGCATTGGTTCAGACCCGCCATTTGATACATGAGAGAGATTTTCTACAGCCCAGTGTCACCCCTGTATGAGGTGGCGATGTCAGAAGCCACGTCTGGTTGTGAGACTTCCCTTTATGTGTGACAATTTGACATGAGACATGAGGGACGCAAATCAATAAGCAAATCAATAGGCAAGGGAGCCAACAAAAGGTACAGTAATACAAACAGAGAACCCAACCCATATATACCCCCCTCCCTGCCACCCCCTATATTCGCCGACTGGCGTAGCGATAAGAGGAAAGTAGCTCCTCCGGAGGAACAAGTTTTAGGAACTTCATTGTTTAGGAGCGGAGCCCCATAAATACAAAAAGGATCTAGCATTGTGAATAAGATCCACTTTAACAATGCACATAATAATGCATATAACAATGTATGCATGTAGGTGCTTATGTAGGTGTGTATATAGGTGTGTGTGTAAGTGTGTATGTATATTCAGGCCATTTTATTTGTGTGATGTTTAGAGTTCTAAAGAGTGTAGGAGTGTGAATATATGAATATGTGCATCAGGGCTGCGTTTGAGTACTGCCTATCAGAGATCAAGTCGTAGATAAATGTTCATAAGCATATAGTGTGAACTTTGATGTGATCTGAGGAGTTCTGAGGAGTCAGAAATGGTCGGGCCTGAGCCTTGTTTTACCACATTATGTCAGTCGTATACAGGAGCAAGTAGCACAAAAGTAACAGATTTGCAGTTTCACTATACAGGCAGACATATCAGTTTATGACCAAGTCTGCGCAAAGCGATACAGTTGTTGGTAGAGCTCCAGGTGTATGCAAGTATCATACATGTAGGATCAGGTATAGTGTGTGCGGTATGTAAAGAGTTTGCGTACTGGGTATGTATAGCTATGCTATGCTTGAGCTAAGATGAAGTCGGAACTAAGTGCAAGCCTAAGTGACAAGTAACAGATTGTAGGTACTCCTTAAAGCCTATTTGTAGGCAAACATCAATTGTTAGAAGAAGTAGGAGCTGCCCATAACAAGTGTGTGCGGTGCATGTGATATCCGTGTGTGGCCATATGTGTGAGAGTATATATTTCCAGGAAGAATTTGAAGTGTGTGTAATGAGTGCATGAGAGGCTTACAAAAACATATGTGCGAGCATTCATCTTAAAGAGAACACCATCCTCACATATCATACTTGTTGATATAAGACATTCTTGGTAATGGTTGGCACTTGTTAGTAAAAAGAGATATAATGAATTAATTAATAGGTGCCCAACACCTTACCAAGTTGAGGTACTCTTATGATGGGGTAATAGAAGTAAGAGACTTAGTCTTACAGTCTTACATGTTGCCGGGTATCGACCGTTCTGTTAGAAACAGGTTTTGTTAGAAACAAGTTCTGTAAGAAACAGGTTCAAGGTTCAAGAATAACCATCAGAGTCCAGGTTATGATGGGGTAAGAGAAGTAAGAGACTTAGGCTTACAGTCTTACATGTTGCCGGGTATCGACCATTCTGTTAGAAACAGGTTTTGTTAGAAACAGGTTCTGTAAGAAACAGGTTCAAGGTTCAAGAATAACCATCAGAGTCCAGGGCTAGAGCGCTCGTGGGTGGACATAGTGTTCGAATCTTTGGGGACTGACGTATCCTTTTGTGTTTCACCTTTCTCGTCTAAGAACTTGTTAAGCAAGGCTGGCTCAGTGAATACGTGAGGGATGCCTTGTGAGATAATCCTGAATTTTGCAGGAGCAATGAACGAGCCTTGTAATCCAGCTGATTTCATTTTGGGGCGAAGGTTTAAGAAACCTTTGCGTGTGTCAACAGTTAGCTTTGAGTAGTCCTGAGAGATGAACATTTTTGTGCCTTTCCATAGTATGTGGTTGTGCTTTCTCATGTGGTTCAGGATAAGATCTACATTTTGATATCTTAGTGGTTTGCATACTATGGGTCGGGGTGCCTTGTGGTTTGGAGATATCCGTGCTGGGACCCTGTGGGCCCTATCAAATTCCAGATCTCTGTCAAATTTTAAGTTGGTGGCCTGTGTAAACCATTTCTCTAGGAAGGCAATGCAGTAGTGGGCTGAATCTTCTTCTCCTTCTGTCATGCCAAAGATACGTAGGTTGCCTCGCCTGTTTCTGTCTTCTAATTCTGATAATTCTTTGGCAACGGAACGGGAAGCGTTATTGAGATTTTGAATGGACTTTTTCATTATATTTCCGTTGTCTTTCAGTTGGCTGATCCTGCTTTCCGCCTCTGCAATTCTGGAGCTTGTTTATTTATTAATTTCGCCGGGCAGAACGTTTCGCTGGACAGAGCGTTGATTTTTGGTGGGATGCTGGTTCTTCGATTGCTGTGCATTGGCTGATGAGCAGAGTTTGGCATCAAGGGCAGGTACTCAGGTATTTGACCTGGAGTGCAGACAGCAATACCGGAGTAGGAATTCGTTCACTTTTGTGGTCGCTAGTGCGGATCGGTCTACTTTAGAGGCTGTAGGAGTAGCGAAACAGTAGATAGGTGTATTGAGCTGTTTAGCCCAGGACAGTCAGCCTTCCACCATTTTGAGAGCAGATCACTGAGAAGGGCTGATCACCAGAGAGCAGAAATTACCCCATCTATACATTGTTAGTATGTCAAATCAGAACTAATGCGTGCCTCTATATGTCCTGTGCTTCAAATTTGGGGATTTGTTTCCAATAGGCAGCAAATAAGCAGTAAATGATGACCACCTTGATACACACAACTAAGCAATCCCCATTTTAAGGTCAGGTAACTGAAATAGGACTCTCGATAATCAGCATTTGCAAATCAGTTCAAAAGATCCCCGGAAACGAGACTTAATCCGTCCGCTGCTTTTTAAAAAAGAAGTGAAATCGATTCTCATGTCCAAATTCACTTGAACTTTTTCTTATACACTCTTGTAGGTATGTGCTAATCTCTAATAGTTACCAGTACTGTATTCACATAATTCTGTGTATTTATATGTATATGTCATTCACCTATATTTGCCTTGTAAAGCGCTCTGATACCCGCAAGGGTCTTGTTCGCGCTATACAAAACCGTCAAAATAAATAAGATATTCACATATACATTGTGATTTGCCCCTGTTATTGACTGATGTGTCTTTTTAGCACGTCGAGTCGAGATTAGAAGCGATGCGGGTGCGCGTTGCTAAGCGGCCGCCATTTTGGGCTCAGGCATCCGAACCGGCAGGTCTCCGGTAGTCTTCAGTGAGATCAATAATGCTTTCTATGCTTTCTATGTCGCAGGTCATGGTCGGGAGCGCCGCTTGCCAGAAGATTGTGTGAGCGCTTACTTTGGAACGACCGGTTGACATTAGCGCGGGCGCACGTTGCTAGAAGGCCGCCATTTTGGGTACAGGCATCTGCGCTGGTAGGCCTCCAGTAAGCCTCACACCGATCATGACACAGTATTTAAATGTGTGAATTTCTTGCCAGAATCAGGGTTGGGAGTGCCGCCGGAGGTTGTATGTGTGCTTTTTCCTGGAGCGTTGAGTTGAAACGCGGATGTTATGCGGCCGCCATTTTGGGATCAGGCATCTGAGCTGATAGGCCTCCGGTAAGCTTTCCCCCGTTCATTAACGCTTTAAATGCATAAAACAAGGTCGGGAGCGCTGTTTAGTAAGAGATTGTATGTGCGCTTGCTTTTGGTGCAAATTCGATGGGTACACGATACGTTGAGGGGAAGACCGGAGATCACATGGTTTGCTGTGCTCGCAGCCCTACCTCTAGTGTCGATCCGGGGCCGTTCAAAATCTGCCGGAATCCTCTGTATTTTGGCACTATACACGGATCAGGTGGTGCCACTCAGCATTCTTACCGTGACCTCCTTTTCCACGAGGCTACGTCCCTAAACACTGCTGAAATTAGGGATATCGTGTTCCTCCGGAGTGGAGCTGAACACTCACGCCGCCATTTTCCGCCACATCCAAGCCCCGCCCCCGGAACATAGGCTGCTTTAAAAGAAACATTTCCCATTTGCGAATGCAAACTGAGGGATGGTGGTCTGCTGGTCCTTGCATGCCATTATCATATGTCTATGGCTAATCATAGAGCACTGCACATAGTGACCTGACTAATTAACAATCATTAGCAGGGCCACTGGAATTATGCGGCAGGAGAGGGTGAAATAATGCGGCAGAGTTGAGTAAATTATGCAGCTAGAAAAAGCCAAATTATGCGGCACATTTTGTGATAGTATTGCCTCATTATTTAGTCATTTTTAAACTTGTTAACACTGTCTAGACATTAGTTGTACTTCATTAGTACCAGTTTAACACCCAAATAAATCAATAAGCTACAGAAAGATGACCAGTCAAGGTCCTACCACTGTACGGAGACGCATTTCACTGCGTTTTTACTAACTTTTGAACCGTTTGTGCTAGAAACAATATTTGCTTATGTTAAAATCTGCAGATTATGCGGCAGATGACGTATTATGTGACAAATCTACAGTTATGCAAAAATCGTCACGCCCGCACAATCGCATTACTCAGGTTGCCCTGATCATTCGTCAGGTCATTATGTGACCCCTGTCACTGGAAATTTTGTGTTGAGTGAGTTGCATCGCAAAATCATAGACAGGTCGCAAATTGTCGGAGATCAAATTGTGACCACATTTTCTGACCTACCTCTTTGTACATCAGGGCCTAAATAATATATATTTTGATAAGTAGAGGGTTGATTCATTATCAGACAATGCTGTGACTGATGAAATGTTAAGCATTAAAGTTCCAAAAGCATTGTAAGCCATTTTAAGATTTCAGCAATTGTCACAACAAACAATATTTATTGCATTAAATAATGGTGACCTATTTCTTAATTTTTTTAATGTAGCATGCCTAAAGCATTCATAGTCTATCATATTTAGGCCCTCATTACGGGGTAATGTATTATCCTGATTTGGACAGAAACAGCAGTTTCCATTCAAAATGTTGTTACAAGAAATATGGTTAATACCACATCCTAAGGGTTTGCTGCAGTCACATTTTCCAATGAAATTCTGGTGGAATATGTCCACAGGAAAGTGCCCAGGATGTAGAAAAACATGTGGAGATCAGTACATAAATACTTATTTTACTGGGAATTACCATTTCCTCATTATAAAATCCTAATGGTACTGTAACACCAGGGCTACTGGTATTATGGGGCAGGATACAACCACATTATGCAGCAGTGTTTACTAGATTATGAATCAAGAATAGACAAATTATGTGGTATAATGTTATTCATTTTGTGATAGTATTGCTGCATTATTTTGGCATGTTTAAACATGTTAACTCTATCTGGGCAAATGTTTCACCTCATTAGTACCAGTCTAACACCCGAATACATTAAATAAGCAACAGAAAGATGAAAAGTCAACCGTTCGAAGGGCCTTGCACTGCGTAACAATTTATGTTTCTGTGTTTTCAGTAACTTTTGATCCATTTGGGCTGAAAACTTTTTTTTTGTTACAGTCTGTAGGTTATGCAGCAGATGATTGTGTAGCCAATGCAGCAAATCCAAAATTATGAGGTAAATGCTGCAGTCGCAAAATCTCATGATTTCAGTGACCCCGAGGAACACCACTCAACTGAATTGATATGCCTTGTGGTATCTTCAATTCTGGGTGTAGTATTACTGCCTCAGTATTTCCAAGACCCTTGTAGCATGGGTCTTACTTACAGGCTTGCCGTCAAGTCATTTTCTTAGCCTAATGTCCCAAGGTTGTGTGAAGCAGTGTTCCCATATGTTGGGCACTACAAGGGTGACTTGACTGTAGTTGTTTTAGCTGGAGTCTCTCTAGCAGTGCGATAAAGGCTGGAAAACTTTACAGAGAAATATGATCTCATTGCATTGATATTTCTGCATCGTATCTCATTAGCTAGAGCTGATCAATTGAAGTCATATTGATGTGTATCATACTGACGCTAATTACAAATATTACACAGATACATTTTGGAATAAAAGATAATATTTACCTTGAAATGAGTGAGGAGGCAATTCCTGTGTGAGACATTCATAATCTGTAAAGGGAATGTTAGTGGACCATCCTTAGCAGTCATTGATGGATGGTATGATTGGTGATAGTAAGGTTCTCATAGGAGTGATGGTGTGTGCCTTCAACAGAGGAGGAGGAGGCCATAGCACCCTGGAGACTATTAATATTTAACTAGAAACATCCCGTAATGTAAAGTTGAGTCAAGACGCCTAACACACTTGGCAATGATTAGATTGATGCCATAGGCGAAGACTTAAAGCTCATACTAACCGAATCATAACATCCTTAGCCCCAGTAATTAAAAGCTACAAGAGGGGGCAAAAGAAGTTCAGGATTCTTTATGTACTGCTGTCAATAGGACACAGAGAGATGCCTTTCCAAATTGTTATGCATTTTAAGATGGAGAGCTTCCACTGCTCATTGGCTTCCATTCTATATAATCAATTTAAGCTATACACCAATGTCTAATCCACTACTGCTCTTGAAGCATTCGCTGCGGGTAATAGGTGGGATGAAGTACGTCCACACCTTTTTTAGAGTATATTCCACTGCCTTGAAATTATGCTTGGCAATAAAGACCACGTAAATAGGACATTTAAGTTTATGGCAGAGGCAAACATTTGAAGGCATGTTCAGAACTTTTGAGTATAGGAGACGAAAATAAGCATTGACAAACATAATTGTTTTCAGTGAAAGAGTCTTCTCAAACTTTGGTAAAGCATAGAGAACAGGCACCACACAGATGGTAACAAAACAAACGTCATTCACACCCAGAAAAGGTATATCATATGTGGCACTAGTGCAAAGCTTCACCAAAGCACAAATAGACTCTGACAGAGCAGGCACCAGTCTTTGAAGCATCAGTCACAATTCCAGAGCAAGACCAGCAAATGCAGTAAAAGTGCAAGCTTCTCCTATATACATAGTGCAGGTACACACAGGAAGAGTTCCTCCAAGGTGTTTCGAATAAAAAATATGGTGAAACAAAAATATAGGGCCTCATTACGATGTCGGTCGGAAAGGCTATGGATGGCATTCAGTTTTCCAAAACCGACTCGGAAACCCTTCCGACCGACCGATTACGATGGTTGGAAACCGTTCGGACTTTCCGACTCGGTTCCGACTCCATTCCGAATGGCATTCGGAGAAACCGAGTTGGTTGGAGCAGACTCGTACAGGTCTACGGACCGTGTTTCCAACCGACGGATTACGATGTCGGATTCGGACAGCCTTTCCGAATCGGTTGTTGTGACATGGATCGGCTGTCGGAATCCAACTTTGGGAGCCCGTAGCAGGCCCCCATTCACCCGGGGCCCTCCAAATGGGGACTGTGGGGGTACCCAAGGGACCCCTCTCTGCAACCACCCACAGTGTGGCAGGCACCATGGGGTGCCCGCCACAGGAAGCCCGATTTTCCCCACCCACCCCTTTCTTCAATAGGAGCCTGTTCTGTCGGTCGGAACACAGGCTCCCATAGAAGTCAATGGGAGTCTGACCGAATGGTGTTCGGAAACATCATAATCGATCGGTCGAACTCCCCGAATCCGATTTGGTCGGAAACGGTTCCGACACCATGTCGGTCGGAATGCTTTTCGACCGACATCGTAATGAGGCTCTAAGATACAATACTTGTTAGATTCCTGCACTATGCAAGAGCAGCTGTTATGCACGCTTCTGTCACAAACCATATGGAGCAGCAGTAATAAAACATCCTCCATAAGCAGGAGTAGCAGTGGCAACATTACTGATGTCCATCATACGTATAGGACAAAGACACCACTGCATCGCAATAGAAAATATCTAAGAGCAAGGGACTTTGACACTAGCTTTAAGCGTGTTAGACAGTATAGTCTTCTGCTATGAGACCGTTTAAATATCACTTTACAATGCTTCCCAAAAAACCTCTGAAATAATGTTTACTTGTTTTATACTGGCACGTGGGTGTGCCCACTCCTTGACCTCAGCTTTGGTGCAGCTCTTGTTGACATTTTTGAAAGCTGGCAGTGATCATAAATATATCCTATAAACTCATCGTCACCATAATGCTTAAAAGCGATTCAATGAGGCCTTCACTCTTTACCAAGTAGTACATTATGCTAATTTTCATTTTTCCCCATAAGGCCCACGATAGTCTTACATTCACCCATAGTTTAACTCTCTATTTCCATGATTTGTCATCTTGCCACCTTAAATGAATGCTGATTTGTTTTTGTTGCCCAGTGAATTATCAGAAGAGCAAACACATTTGAAAAAAGTAGCTATGTTGACCCTACTAAGTTCCTGCTATCAGAGATTAAAAGTTGATACTACTCTAGACTTCCTTAATCTTCAGTAATTTTAATTACAATCATTAAACTAAGTAGGTGTGGAGAATAATTCTGCATATTACAAAATTATCTTGTTCAAATGACACTGACGAGTTAAAAATGGTGACTATGAAGATTAAAACTAAAACTAAAGGCCCTATATGTTAAAAGGCACTTGGCCATGCATTTCTATCCACATGTATGTTTGCTCAAGACAGAACATGACAAAATACATAAGGAAATGTATATTTATACTTCCTTTCATATAAGGAAGAGTCAATCATTACCTCCAGAGCAAACTTGCACAATGAAAACTCACTCAACAGAGAAGAACTGAAACCATTACAACTCCTTGTTCTAGACCGACAGGAGCAACGGTATAAAAAAGTCCTTTACTTCCAACATTACAGAATAAAACACAGAGGATGAGGTAAACGAAGAAGAAAAAGAAAAGGAAAGACAACACTTGTCTTAATACTGCCCTCACACACTTTGCAGTGTCATGCTTCATCATAGGGTCACGCATCTGACGTCCAGGTGCAGACCAACACCATGGACGGAGCGCAATTATTTTAGATATCTATGTGAAGAAAAAGTGGTGAGGGTACAGAGAAAGTGGCGAAAAAAACACACCAACATAAACCCACAACAAAGGGATATAAAGGAAAAAATATATTCCCTTCAGAAGGGACCAAAGAGTGCAGACACACACAATTAAAACAACCTAAGGGGAAACTGCCATCACTCTTTATTCAAGTGACCCCTTGGTAGGATTAAAAGTCAATGAACGGGATAATCAGGGAGGTAAAGACCCCTATACCCCTGCTGCGTTTACCAACATGTTTCAGCCATTATTTCACGCCCAACAGGGTCGCTCTGGCATTCGTCAGGGTGTAGGTCCCACGTTACCTGGTCTTCACCCCTAATTGGAGTTATTACCTTATTTCAACAGGCCAGACAGTCCTGCAAGATAGTATACTCTGGGAAATTTCCGAGAGGAAACAATTTCCTGTAAAGAAAGGTAGAACATGTAATTATTGTTCTACTACCTTATTCCTAGTTCTTCACATAATGCCAAAGTACCTCATCCTCTACAACACCACACCAAATGGCATATTGTTTCTCCCCCAAAAAATTTTTGGACCAACCTCTAACTTATAATTCTATCATCCTCACCAGGTTCTCACACTAAGGCAACACCACACAGTACGTGAGCACACATTAGGACTCCCTTATGTGCTTCATACATTAATATGTACCCATTTCCAGAATCCCAAGCACGTGACCACTCTTTTCCCCTGATGGTTATTAGACACTTTCACTCAAATGTGTCCGCAAACTTACACGGGTTTATTAGAAATTCTCCAAACCCGTGACCTTTGCGGGACCGTGGTCTTATAGTCACACTCTGAAATTCATAAAATAGGGAGGAAACAAAACAAAACTGCATTACCATTAGATTATGTTTGTAAAACTATCAAGGGTACTCCTCAACTCCACCCTTCTCACTATATCTAAGACGTACTTCTTGAACACGCCAGAGTCCCGATTACATCTCTGCCCATAGGACCCATTGTCTAACAAAGCTCTGTGTAGTGATAAAAACACCAGGGGTAACCTCGCGGTCGACCAACTTTCCCCGAACATATTCTGGGCAAAACTGTCCTCTTCAATGCCAAAGTATCGAGTGATGTCAAAATCCACTCTCCCACTTTACATTAGCCTCCACAGTTAAATCACGCCATCAAATTCGAAACTCAATGAAAAAACAATAATATTGATAACGTGCATAGCCCCATCTGTGGTGCACTTACTACTCCAAAGAACCACACAACTTCAGTTCCTCACACAGGTCCGCCGTCGATATCCTAGCGGCACCATTGCCTCGTTTATAAAGGGGATGTTGATTGACGCTCAAACGCAAGCCGCTCCCCTTCCTAGGGCGTGTCACGGGCTCGTCAATCTGATCCAACGATACCGAGAAAGGACAATATCTTCCTCTAGCAATTGAAAGTTGCTGCCATCTTGGAGAAGCCCACAACATCTCTTAGTTCCATCATACTTATGTGAGAACCCATCAGCCGCTCCAAATTAGCGTAATTTTCCTATATGTCAACTCAATAAAAAGCACACAAAACGACCCCTCGTTCATTTATTTTGCTAAAAATTTTTTTTTATATTTGTGTATTCATTTCAAACAAAGCCGCAAGTTGAATACCAGTATTACCGAGCATCAAAATTACTGGCAAATAAATACCTCTTCCATTTATTGATGTCAAGGGAAACTCCACTGACGTCTCCCCTCAAAGTCTTCCTATCTTTTCATAATATAGTGAATTGTACCGATCAAAATGCTACGCAAACATTATGCACAATGTATCTAAAGGTGTCAAAAACAACCGTGTTTTTCTTTAAATGCTCAGCCTATAGCGAAGGTACCAGGGAACAAAATAAACAAAATCGTTTTCCATTCCTCACTTAGTGCTCAGCCCATAGAGTTGGAACCAGGGTATGGAATCGTTCAAACCCTGAGTGCTGCTTTTTAACCTGTCCACCCACCGTTGTTAACGAACCAATAAAAAACTGGCAATATCCACAGTGTTGGGTGGAATGAAAGGTTTATCTAGTACTGTCCACCTAAGATCTGATTCACTATGTCTTTTCTCATGGAAATGAGCCGTTAGTTTCGTATTTGTTTTGCCACACCTTATTGTACTCATATGTTCCAAGATACGAGTTTTCACCCGACAGGTAGTCATCCCTACATAAAACTTATAGCAAGGACACCTTATAAGGTAAATGACATTCTCTGTATTGCATGTTGTATGTTTCCTCTGCTCCCAGCGGCGGTTAGTCCCTATGTCCACTGTTTTCCCATTCAGTGAAAGAGGACAAGCTCTACAATAACCGCACGCATAGTGTCCCATCACAGGAGATAGAAAATGTTCTTGATTCTGTTCATTAGAGTGGTTTGTCAGCAGCCTCAGACGTGTGTTAACAACCATATCTTTAATGCTGGCACTTTTTTAAAAGAGAAAAGCGGAAGAGGTTGATCTAACCCATTCGAATTGAGAATTCGCCAGTTTTTTTGTATTATCTTTTTGAGATGATTTGATGCCGTGTTAAATGTTGTGACACAAATACTGCTCTCAACTGTTTCTTTTTCATTAGTTTCCAACAAGGCCTCCCTATTGCAATTTCGTGCATCTTTTTTGGGCCTTTTTAATGACATATTCTGGGTAATCTCTATGTCTAAGTTTGTCACTCAAGTTTTCTGCCTCTTTCTTGTAATCCACAATTGAGGAACAGGTCCTACGAAGTCGTAGGAACTGTCCATAGGAAGATTTTCCCTAGCGATGCGGGGATGGAAACTCTGAAAGGATAATAGATTATTCCTATCAGTGGGTTTGTGATAGACACTACTCACTAGCAATCCGTCCTCTGCTCTTATATTCAGATCCAAGAAGGGAAGTGAAGCATTTGTCATAGTGTTCGTAAAAAACAAAAAGGATTTATCTGATTCAGCCAGCCAAGAACATTTTCTGCCGAACTTCTACTTCCTCTCCAGATGATAAAAACGTCATCAATATATCTACACCAAACCCTAATCTGATTGTGATATGGGTTGCCGATGAAAACACACTTTCCTCTTCAAATTTAGAGACATATAGGCAGGCCAGACTTGGAGCACAAGAACTCCCCATGGAAGTTCCATGGGTTTGAAGAAAAACTGATCTTCAAATTTTAAAAATTCCTAGTTAGCGCCAGCTCCAGGAGACTTAAAATAAAGGCACGGGGAGTTTTATGATCCCATTCTTCAGAAAAAAGAATATTCTCAATCACCCTTAGGGTTTCTTGCTGCGGAATGTTCATATAGAGTGACTCTATATCAAGCCCGATCATCAAGTCACTATCGGGATCAAACTCCAAATCTTTAATCAGGTTTAGAACCTCCCTTGTATCTTTTAGATACGCTGGCATCTTCTGAACTAGTGGGCGCAAAAAACATCGCAAAATTTGGACAAGGGCTCTAAGATGGAATTAGTACCCGAAACTATTGGGCGCCCAGGTGGTGGGCGTGTGGGTTTGTGCACTTTAGGCAAAATGTAAAAATACGGGACAGTCGGATGTTGTTTACAGAGAAAAGGGCTTCCTTCTGACTGATCCAATCATTACCAACTGCCTCTTCCACATAGGAACCAATCAAAACTCTCAATTCTTCTGTAGGATCTCCAGGAAGGATTTTATAATTCCTTCTGTCATTCAAAGACGGAGGCATTCGATATTATAAGCCTCTCTGTCCTGAATCACAATAGCACCGCCTTTGTCGGCGGGTTTTCTAATTAACATTGGATCGTCTCTCAGTTCATTCAAAGCCTGCCTTTCAATTCTTGATAAGTTAAAGAACGACTCTCACTCTCTGATGTTTCCATCATTTCTACATCCCTCATCACAGCTCTGCTCAAAAACTCCCACCTCTGGGGGTAACTGGCCACACTGGGAACAAAGGTCGATTTATTCCTCAATCCTGTGTCGTCCTCTCTTCAATCGTCTCCTTGCCTTCAAAGAACACTTTTAAACGAACACTACGAAGAAATCCAGCCAGTTCACACTTCAATTTAAATGAATCTAGCTGATTCGTTGGGACAAAACCAATCCCTTGGACAGAACCCTCTCCTGTGTCTCCGTCAGTGTTCTGACACTTAAATTCATAACTAGGTGTGTTCCCTGCTGGTGCTGGGTTCCCCATCTCGTACCATGCTGCGTGTTATTCTCTGATTCATGTCCTCCCACTGTACTCTCTGTGGTTTCTGTGTCTTCTGCCTCCCTCTGCCTCCCCTGCCTCTCTCTAAAAAGGTGGATATTCATTTGGGAAGAATTGAGGAGGTCCCAAAGGTGGATACATGGGCGGCCATCCAAACCCCATCTGAGGTCCTTGCTGGTACGTGCGTGAGTAACCCCTAGACCAGCCTCTACCTCTGTATCTAGGTCTATAATCCGCATCACTACTGTCACTTCCTGAACTGGAAGTATCTATGTGGGTTCTTATTGGTTTCTTTTGGGTGTTCTGGATTTCCTTCATTTTAACATAATCATCATTAACATAAGGTATACCATTTCCCTCGCAAATTTCTTTAGATCCTTTTGTAGTTTATTCACTTTGGAATTCATTAGGTACTTCTTATATTCATTAACTGTTTTATTTGTCTCCTCAAGTTTCTTTTTAAACACAGAGATTTGTATCTGTGTTCTCAAGTTGTCCTCACTGGTCTGAATTTTTATCAATAGATCATCAGAAATTTTCTTACCAGTGTCTATGATTAAAATGAGCCAATCTCTAGAGCATCTCCAGGCGATCAATGACCAATTCTTTCGAAAGGAGGCATCCTGATGATCTATTGATAAAAATTCAGACCAAAAAGAAACTTGAGGAGACAAATAAAACAGTTAATGAATATAAGGAGTACCTAATGAATTCCAAAGTGAATAAACTACAAAAGTATCTAAAGAAATTTGCGAGGGAAAAGGTGTACCCTTATGGTAATGATGATTATGTTAAAATGAAGGAAATCCAGAACACCCAAAAGAAACCAATAAGAACCCACATAGATACTTCCAGTTCAGGAAGTGACAGTAGTGATGCGGATTATAGACCTAGATACAGAGGTAGAGTCTGGTCTAGGGGTTACTCACGCACGTACCAGCAAGGACCTCAGATGGGGTTTGGATGGCCGCCCATGTATCCACCTTTGGGACCTCCTCAATTCATCCCAAATGAATATCCACCTTTTTTAGAGAGAGGCAGGGGGAGGGGCAGAGGGAGGCAGAAGACACAGAAACCACAGAGAGTACAGTGGGAGGACATGAATCAGAGAATAACACGCAGCATGGTACGAGATGGGGAACCCAGCACCAGCAGGGAACACACCTAGTTATGAATTTAAGTGTCAGAACACTGACGGAGACACAGGAGAGGGTTTTGTCCAAGGGATTGGGTTTTGTCCCAACGAATCAGCTAGATTCATTTAAATTGAAGTGTGAACTGGCTGGATTTTTTCGTAGTGTTCGTTTAAAAGTGTTCTTTGAAGGCAAGGAGACGATTGAGAGAGAGGACGACACAGGATTGAGGAATAAATCGACCTTTGTTCCCAGTGTGGGCCAGTTACCCCCAGAGGTGGGAGTTTTTGAGCAGGCTGTGATGAGGGATGTAGAAATGATGGAAACATCAGAGAGTGAGAGGCCGTTCTTTAACTTATCAAGAATTGAAAGGCAGGCTTTGAATGAACTGAGAGACGATCCAATGTTAATTAGAAAACCCGCCGACAAAGGCGGTGCTATTGTGATTCAGGACAGAGAGGCTTATAATATCGAATGCCTCCGTCTTTTGAATGACAGAAGGAATTATAAAATCCTTCCTGGAGATCCTACAGAAGAATTGAGAGTTTTGATTGGTTCCTATGTGGAAGAGGCAGTTGGTAATGATTGGATCAGTCAGAAGGAAGCCCTTTTTCTCTGTAAACAACATCCGACTGTCCCGTATTTTTACATTTTGCCTAAAGTGCACAAACCCACACGCCCACCATGTGGGCGCCCAATAGTTTCGGGTACTAATTCCATCTTAGAGCCCTTGTCCAAATTTTGCGATGTTTTTTTGCGCCCACTAGTTCAGAAGATGCCAGCGTATCTAAAAGATACAAGGGAGGTTCTAAACCTGATTAAAGATTTGGAGTTTGATCCCGATAGTGACTTGATGATCGGGCTTGATATAGAGTCACTCTATACGAACATTCCGCAGCAAGAAACCCTAAGGGTGATTGAGAATATTCTTTTTTCTGAAGAATGGGATCATAAAACTCCCCGTGCCTTTATTTTAAGTCTCCTGGAGCTGGCGCTAACTAGGAATTTTTTTAAATTTGAAGATCAGTTTTTTCTTCAAACCCATGGAACTTCCATGGGGAGTTCTTGTGCTCCAAGTCTGGCCTGCCTATATGTTTCTAAATTTGAAGAGGAAAGTGTGTTTTCATCGGCCAACCCATATCACAATCAGATTAGGGTTTGGCGTAGATATATTGATGACGTTTTTATCATCTGGAGAGGAAGTAGAAGTTCGGCAGAAAAGTTTCTTGGCTGGCTGAATCAGATAAATCCTTTTTTGTTTTTTACGAACACTATGACAAATGCTTCACTTCCCTTCTTGGATCTGAATATAAGAGCAGAGAACGGATTGCTAGTGAGTAGTGTCTATCACAAACCCACTGATAGGAATAATCTATTATCCTTTCAGAGTTTCCATCCCCGCTCGCTTAGGGAAAATCTTCCCTATGGACAGTTCCTACGACTTCGTAGGAACTGTTCCTCAATTGTGGATTACAAGAAAGAGGCAGAAAACTTGAGTGACAAACTTAGACATAGAGATTACCCAGAATATGTCATTAAAAAGGCCCAAAAAAGAGCACGAAATTGCAATAGGGAGGCCTTGTTGGAAACTAATGAAAAAGAAACAGTTGAGAGCAGTATTTGTGTCACAACATTTAACACGGCATCAAATCATCTCAAAAAGATAATACAAAAAAACTGGCGAATTCTCAATTCGAATGGGTTAGATCAACCTCTTCCACTTTTCTCTTTTAAAAAAAGTGCCAGCATTAAAGATATGGTTGTTAACACACGTCCGAGGCTGCTGACAAACCACTCTAATGAACAGAATCAAGAACATTTTCTATCTCCTGTGATGGGACACTATGCGTGCGGTTATTGTAGAGCTTGTCCTCTTTCACTGAATGGGAAAACAGTGGACATAGGGACTAACCGCCGCTGGGAGCAGAGGAAACATACAACATGCAATACAGAGAATGTCATTTACCTTATAAGGTGTCCTTGCTATAAGTTTTATTTAGGGATGACTACCTGTCGGGTGAAAACTCGTATCTTGGAACATATGAGTACAATAAGGTGTGGCAAAACAAATACGAAACTAACGGCTCATTTCCATGAGAAAAGACATAGGGCCCGATTCTGATGCGGGTTGGAAAAGCTTCCCGACCGAATCGGTTGGGAAATGGTTTCCGACCCACTCGGATCGGGAAAGTCCGACCGGCGAAGTAGGATGCATCCGGATGCTTCCAGATACGATTTGGTTGAACTCCAATTGACTTCAATGGGAACATTTGTTCCTAACCGCATCAGAATTGGGCCCTCGGTCGGGAAGACACGTTCCCGATCCGATTTGGAAGGAGCAAATGCCGTTAGGAGGCCTTCCTAATCGCATCAGAATCAGGCCCTCGGTCGGGAAGCTTTTCCAACCCGCATCAGAATCGGGCCCAAAGTAGAGCAACATGACCCCCCCCCTTTCTTCTGTTTGCCAAATATATTTATTTTGTACTAGCACCAGAATTCCGCTTTTTGTCAACTTTGATTATCTGGAGAGAAGAGGGGAAATAATGCAGAGTCAAAGCGGGTAGAGAGCAAATGGTATACAGGTGATTATGATGGAGGAATATGCTGAAGTGATAATGTGAACACTCTTAGCCGACTTCCAGTTCCAGATATTTTGGTTTCCCATGCAGCTTCATGATACGCCAAACCATCTACTTACACCTCTACAAGTTCCTTCTAAAAGGTAGCTAGTGGCAAAAATTAGCTGAGCCCAGACATGAGAATGTTTCATTTTGTTTTCCTGAGTTTCATCTTTTCGGCTCACTAAATAGAGACACTATTGTATACTCCAAGCCTACTGCGGGAAAGGCAGAAATAACAAGCCGCATACATTAATTACAAAACACACAAGATGATGGACGGAATGCTGCACATTGGCAAACATTCACCCCCAGTCACAGATCTGGGTTTAATCCATCGTTATTTTGCTTCACCACGCCACCCCAGTTCAGACATAGCCATATGCAAATCAGTCTTGACCCTGTGCCTCATGGGAACAGTCCAGACCGAACTGCCAAGCCATGTCTTCCCTGGACCGGAATCAAGCATCCTAGGACCGGTTTCAGGCTATCAGCCAGGATAGCTTGACTCCAGTGGCGTAGTGAGCACGGGACCCACGCTCTGGGCATACCCTTCCCACTTAGGGGCGAAATGCAAAACACACAAGATGATGGACGGAATGCTGCACATTGGCAAACATTCACCCCCAGTCACAGATCTGGGTTTAATCCATCGTTATTTTGCTTCACCACGCCACCCCAGTTCAGACATAGCCATATGCAAATCAGTCTTGACCCTGTGCCTCATGGGAACAGTCCAGACCGAACTGCCAAGCCATGTCTTCCCTGGACCGGAATCAAGCATCCTAGGACCGGTTTCAGGCTATCAGCCTTCATCAGCCAGGATAGCTTGACTCCAGTGGCGTAGTGAGCACGGGACCCACGTCTGGGCATACCCTTCCCACTTAGGGCGAAATGCAAAACACACAAGATGATGGACGGAATGCTGCACATTGGCAAACATTCACCCCCAGTCACAGATCTGGGTTTAATCCATCGTTATTTTGCTTCACCACGCCACCCCAGTTCAGACATAGCCATATGCAAATCAGTCTTGACCCTGTGCCTCATGGGAACAGTCCAGACCGAACTGCCAAGCCATGTCTTCCCTGGACCGGAATCAAGCATCCTAGGACCGGTTTCAGGCTATCAGCCTTCATCAGCCAGGATAGCTTGACTCCAGTGGCGTAGTGAGCACGGGACCCACGTCTGGGCATACCCTTCCCACTTAGGGCGAAATGCAAAACACACAAGATGATGGAAGGAATGCTGCACATTGGCAAACATTCACCCCCAGTCACAGATCTGGGTTTAATCCATCGTTATTTTGCTTCACCACGCCACCCCAGTTCAGACATAGCCATGTCCAGCATTCCGTCCATCAATTGTTTCTTTTGCATTTGTCGCCCTAAGTGGGAAGGGTATGCCCAGACGTGGGTCCCGTGCTCACTACACCACTGGATTCAAGCTAGCCTGGCTGAAGAAGGGTGATGCCCTGAAACCGGTCCCAGGATGCTTGTTTCCGGTCCAGGGAGGACCCGGCTTGGCAGTTCGGGCTGGACTGTTCCGACAAGGAACAGGGTCAAGACTGATTTGCATATGGCTGGGTCCAAACTGGGGTGGTGTGGTGAGCAAAAGAATGATGGATTTAACCCAGATCCTTGTGACTGGGGGTGAATGTCTGCATTGTCCAGCATTCCGTCCATCAATTGTTTCTTTTGCATTTGTCGCCCTAAGTGGGAAGGGTATGCCCAGACGTGGGTCCCGTGCTCACTACACCACTGGATTCAAGCTAGCCTGGCTGAAGAAGGGTGATGCCCTGAAACCGGTCCCAGGATGCTTGTTTCCGGTCCAGGGAGGACCCGGCTTGGCAGTTCGGGCTGGACTGTTCCGACAAGGAACAGGGTCAAGACTGATTTGCATATGGCTGGGTCCAAACTGGGGTGGTGTGGTGAGCAAAAGAATGATGGATTTAACCCAGATCCTTGTGACTGGGGGTGAATGTCTGCATTGTCCAGCATTCCGTCCATCAATTGTTTCTTTTGCATTTGTCGCCCTAAGTGGGAAGGGTATGCCCAGACGTGGGTCCCGTGCTCACTACACCACTGGATTCAAGCTAGCCTGGCTGAAGAAGGGTGATGCCCTGAAACCGGTCCCAGGATGCTTGTTTCCGGTCCAGGGAGGACCCGGCTTGGCAGTTCGGGCTGGACTGTTCCGACAAGGAACAGGGTCAAGACTGATTTGCATATGGCTGGGTCCAAACTGGGGTGGTGTGGTGAGCAAAAGAATGATGGATTTAACCCAGATCCTTGTGACTGGGGGTGAATGTCTGCATTGTCCAGCATTCCGTCCATCAATTGTTTCTTTTGCATTTGTCGCCCTAAGTGGGAAGGGTATGCCCAGACGTGGGTCCCGTGCTCACTACACCACTGGATTCAAGCTAGCCTGGCTGAAGAAGGGTGATGCCCTGAAACCGGTCCCAGGATGCTTGTTTCCGGTCCAGGGAGGACCCGGCTTGGCAGTTCGGGCTGGACTGTTCCGACAAGGAACAGGGTCAAGACTGATTTGCATATGGCTGGGTCCAAACTGGGGTGGTGTGGTGAGCAAAAGAATGATGGATTTAACCCAGATCCTTGTGACTGGGGGTGAATGTCTGCATTGTCCAGCATTCCGTCCATCAATTGTTTCTTTTGCATTTGTCGCCCTAAGTGGGAAGGGTATGCCCAGACGTGGGTCCCGTGCTCACTACACCACTGGATTCAAGCTAGCCTGGCTGAAGAAGGGTGATGCCCTGAAACCGGTCCCAGGATGCTTGTTTCCGGTCCAGGGAGGACCCGGCTTGGCAGTTCGGGCTGGACTGTTCCGACAAGGAACAGGGTCAAGACTGATTTGCATATGGCTGGGTCCAAACTGGGGTGGTGTGGTGAGCAAAAGAATGATGGATTTAACCCAGATCCTTGTGACTGGGGGTGAATGTCTGCATTGTCCAGCATTCCGTCCATCAATTGTTTCTTTTGCATTTGTCGCCCTAAGTGGGAAGGGTATGCCCAGACGTGGGTCCCGTGCTCACTACACCACTGGATTCAAGCTAGCCTGGCTGAAGAAGGGTGATGCCCTGAAACCGGTCCCAGGATGCTTGTTTCCGGTCCAGGGAGGACCCGGCTTGGCAGTTCGGGCTGGACTGTTCCGACAAGGAACAGGGTCAAGACTGATTTGCATATGGCTGGGTCCAAACTGGGGTGGTGTGGTGAGCAAAAGAATGATGGATTTAACCCAGATCCTTGTGACTGGGGGTGAATGTCTGCATTGTCCAGCATTCCGTCCATCAATTGTTTCTTTTGCATTTGTCGCCCTAAGTGGGAAGGGTATGCCCAGACGTGGGTCCCGTGCTCACTACACCACTGGATTCAAGCTAGCCTGGCTGAAGAAGGGTGATGCCCTGAAACCGGTCCCAGGATGCTTGTTTCCGGTCCAGGGAGGACCCGGCTTGGCAGTTCGGGCTGGACTGTTCCGACAAGGAACAGGGTCAAGACTGATTTGCATATGGCTGGGTCCAAACTGGGGTGGTGTGGTGAGCAAAAGAATGATGGATTTAACCCAGATCCTTGTGACTGGGGGTGAATGTCTGCATTGTCCAGCATTCCGTCCATCAATTGTTTCTTTTGCATTTGTCGCCCTAAGTGGGAAGGGTATGCCCAGACGTGGGTCCCGTGCTCACTACACCACTGGATTCAAGCTAGCCTGGCTGAAGAAGGGTGATGCCCTGAAACCGGTCCCAGGATGCTTGTTTCCGGTCCAGGGAGGACCCGGCTTGGCAGTTCGGGCTGGACTGTTCCGACAAGGAACAGGGTCAAGACTGATTTGCATATGGCTGGGTCCAAACTGGGGTGGTGTGGTGAGCAAAAGAATGATGGATTTAACCCAGATCCTTGTGACTGGGGGTGAATGTCTGCATTGTCCAGCATTCCGTCGATCAATTGTTTCTTTTGCATTTGTCGCCCTAAGTGGGAAGGGTATGCCCAGACGTGGGTCCCGTGCTCACTACACCACTGGATTCAAGCTAGCCTGGCTGAAGAAGGGTGATGCCCTGAAACCGGTCCCAGGATGCTTGTTTCCGGTCCAGGGAGGACCCGGCTTGGCAGTTCGGGCTGGACTGTTCCGACAAGGAACAGGGTCAAGACTGATTTGCATATGGCTGGGTCCAAACTGGGGTGGTGTGGTGAGCAAAAGAATGATGGATTTAACCCAGATCCTTGTGACTGGGGGTGAATGTCTGCATTGTCCAGCATTCCGTCCATCAATTGTTTCTTTTGCATTTGTCGCCCTAAGTGGGAAGGGTATGCCCAGACGTGGGTCCCGTGCTCACTACACCACTGGATTCAAGCTAGCCTGGCTGAAGAAGGGTGATGCCCTGAAACCGGTCCCAGGATGCTTGTTTCCGGTCCAGGGAGGACCCGGCTTGGCAGTTCGGGCTGGACTGTTCCGACAAGGAACAGGGTCAAGACTGATTTGCATATGGCTGGGTCCAAACTGGGGTGGTGTGGTGAGCAAAAGAATGATGGATTTAACCCAGATCCTTGTGACTGGGGGTGAATGTCTGCATTGTCCAGCATTCCGTCCATCAATTGTTTCTTTTGCATTTGTCGCCCTAAGTGGGAAGGGTATGCCCAGACGTGGGTCCCGTGCTCACTACACCACTGGATTCAAGCTAGCCTGGCTGAAGAAGGGTGATGCCCTGAAACCGGTCCCAGGATGCTTGTTTCCGGTCCAGGGAGGACCCGGCTTGGCAGTTCGGGCTGGACTGTTCCGACAAGGAACAGGGTCAAGACTGATTTGCATATGGCTGGGTCCAAACTGGGGTGGTGTGGTGAGCAAAGAATGATGGATTTAACCCAGATCCTTGTGACTGGGGGAATGTCTGCATTGTCCAGCATTCCGTCCATCAATTGTTTCTTTTGCATTTGTCGCCCTAAGTGGGAAGGGTATGCCCAGACGTGGGTCCCGTGCTCACTACACCACTGGATTCAAGCTAGCCTGGCTGAAGAAGGGTGATGCCCTGAAACCGGTCCCAGGATGCTTGTTTCCGGTCCAGGGAGGACCCGGCTTGGCAGTTCGGGCTGGACTGTTCCGACAAGGAACAGGGTCAAGACTGATTTGCATATGGCTGGGTCCAAACTGGGGTGGTGTGGTGAGCAAAAGAATGATGGATTTAACCCAGATCCTTGTGACTGGGGGTGAATGTCTGCATTGTCCAGCATTCCGTCCATCAATTGTTTCTTTTGCATTTGTCGCCCTAAGTGGGAAGGGTATGCCCAGACGTGGGTCCCGTGCTCACTACACCACTGGATTCAAGCTAGCCTGGCTGAAGAAGGGTGATGCCCTGAAACCGGTCCCAGGATGCTTGTTTCCGGTCCAGGGAGGACCCGGCTTGGCAGTTCGGGCTGGACTGTTCCGACAAGGAACAGGGTCAAGACTGATTTGCATATGGCTGGGTCCAAACTGGGGTGGTGTGGTGAGCAAAAGAATGATGGATTTAACCCAGATCCTTGTGACTGGGGGTGAATGTCTGCATTGTCCAGCATTCCGTCCATCAATTGTTTCTTTTGCATTTGTCGCCCTAAGTGGGAAGGGTATGCCCAGACGTGGGTCCCGTGCTCACTACACCACTGGATTCAAGCTAGCCTGGCTGAAGAAGGGTGATGCCCTGAAACCGGTCCCAGGATGCTTGTTTCCGGTCCAGGGAGGACCCGGCTTGGCAGTTCGGGCTGGACTGTTCCGACAAGGAACAGGGTCAAGACTGATTTGCATATGGCTGGGTCCAAACTGGGGTGGTGTGGTGAGCAAAAGAATGATGGATTTAACCCAGATCCTTGTGACTGGGGGTGAATGTCTGCATTGTCCAGCATTCCGTCCATCAATTGTTTCTTTTGCATTTGTCGCCCTAAGTGGGAAGGGTATGCCCAGACGTGGGTCCCGTGCTCACTACACCACTGGATTCAAGCTAGCCTGGCTGAAGAAGGGTGATGCCCTGAAACCGGTCCCAGGATGCTTGTTTCCGGTCCAGGGAGGACCCGGCTTGGCAGTTCGGGCTGGACTGTTCCGACAAGGAACAGGGTCAAGACTGATTTGCATATGGCTGGGTCCAAACTGGGGTGGTGTGGTGAGCAAAAGAATGATGGATTTAACCCAGATCCTTGTGACTGGGGGTGAATGTCTGCATTGTCCAGCATTCCGTCCATCAATTGTTTCTTTTGCATTTGTCGCCCTAAGTGGGAAGGGTATGCCCAGACGTGGGTCCCGTGCTCACTACACCACTGGATTCAAGCTAGCCTGGCTGAAGAAGGGTGATGCCCTGAAACCGGTCCCAGGATGCTTGTTTCCGGTCCAGGGAGGACCCGGCTTGGCAGTTCGGGCTGGACTGTTCCGACAAGGAACAGGGTCAAGACTGATTTGCATATGGCTGGGTCCAAACTGGGGTGGTGTGGTGAGCAAAAGAATGATGGATTTAACCCAGATCCTTGTGACTGGGGGTGAATGTCTGCATTGTCCAGCATTCCGTCCATCAATTGTTTCTTTTGCATTTGTCGCCCTAAGTGGGAAGGGTATGCCCAGACGTGGGTCCTGTGCTCACTACACCACTGGATTCAAGCTAGCCTGGCTGAAGAAGGGTGATGCCCTGAAACCGGTCCCAGGATGCTTGTTTCCGGTCCAGGGAGGACCCGGCTTGGCAGTTCGGGCTGGACTGTTCCGACAAGGAACAGGGTCAAGACTGATTTGCATATGGCTGGGTCCAAACTGGGGTGGTGTGGTGAGCAAAAGAATGATGGATTTAACCCAGATCCTTGTGACTGGGGGTGAATGTCTGCATTGTCCAGCATTCCGTCCATCAATTGTTTCTTTTGCATACATTAATTACTGCACAGCTGTGAAATACATGCATAAGTGCTCGTCCAATCCAGCTTGTTTCTTTCCATTTTGGGACTCGGAGTCCTGAATTTATAGTCTCAAACAAAACTACAAGCACCATAATGCAAAAAAAAGCCTGTGCTGGAAAAATGACTTGTGCATGCATCTGGGAAACTCAAGAGCTCCGTTAGTGCTGGGATCCATTCCCCACTGGCTGCTGCAACTCGGCTCAACATCCTATGATTCTTGGCAAATCACTTAATCTCCATGTGCCTACAAAAAAAAATTAATGTGTCTTTGTGCAATGTAACTGAAGCTTGTGGAAAGCGCTCCAATACCTTTGGGTCGATTTTGCGCTATATAAAACTGCCCAAAAAAAAGTTACAGCCCATGCACGTTTTAATTTTGACTGCCATTCTAAGGTTGATTAAATTGGTTCCACTGTGTAGTAGTAAGTAAACCATTATTAATGAGTGCCAAAAATCAATGCCTTTAATAATTATGTGATAGATAAATGGTTGAGTGTATATTTGTTTACATACATACACTGATGGCAACAAATATAGGACACAACTTGGACAAAATAAATTTTGCCTTGTCAATGCTGTGAGGAATTTCTGACTGGGGGCTGTAGAGGGAAAGAGAGCATCCAATCCACCTGCAAGGTTACATCTCCACACAGGAAGCACTTCCTAAATGTAGTTGCCCTGCATGTGTCCGAATATTGGCATTCAGCTCCTGGACACAGCCAGGATGATTTACCCCTGTTGGCCTGAAACTTGGCTTTGGCACAAAAATTATAGCTGGAATCGGAATCCTCACAGTTCCCACTGGAGGACTGTTCACTAAGGATCAAGAGCGAAGCCATAACCACTTTCACTGTATTGTTTTTTAAAACAAAAAATAATTTTAAAAATTCCATCTGCAAACCCCAGTGCTGAAGAGTATGGTTTCTGACTTAACCAATTAAAGTTTTTTATTAAACAACTGTTATATTTTTATTTTGTTACATTTATGATTATAATACCTTCATCGGCTTCATCCCAATTATTTTCAGGGAGAAAAATGGAGGTACTCCCGAGGCAGGGTTTAAATCCCCCCTTACTTCCTCCTACCCGCCAAAAAAAAGAAACATAAAGGGGAGCCGTAGCCAATGGCCAATAGGCCAAGGGAGCCGTGGGTCAGAAAAGTTTGGGAACCACTGAGTTAAGGGGTAGAGATAAAGGAAAGAGCCAAGGTAACAGCTAAATGGTTAAAGATCAAAGGTAACTGGTAAGCAGTAAAGGGTTATTGGTAAGAACATAACGGGTTAAGGTTAAATGTAAGGATTTAAAAGATTAGGAGTAAGGGTAATTGATTAAGGGTAAGCGGTTAAGAGAGTGAGAGTAGCAGTTAAGTATAACATGGTATTGGTATGGTTTATGGGTTAAGGGAAAGGGTATGGGCTTAGGGTAAAAAAATAAGGCTGATGGATAAAAGGACTATGGGAAAGGTCATAAGGGTAAGGGCAAAAAGGTAAGGGGTTTAGTGTGAAGGGAAGCAGGTGAGGAATTATGGATAAGGGGCTACAGGTAATTAATTAAGGATAAGCGATAGGCAGTTCTGGTTACGGGGTAATGGGAAAGGGGTTCATTATTCACAAATGGACAAGATGTGCTTCAGCTCTCCCGAGCTTTGCTCACTCATTGCAAGTAAAGCAGTGATGACTCTCCCGAGTGGATGCAATTTAGCAGTTGGGGCGAGGGACCCTCTGTTACATTTTGTGTTACTCAATTTAAGTAGATTAGACACGCAAACCAAATAGAGCAGTTATAGGTTGTCTATGCCCACACAAGTGTTAATACTCAAATTTTCCTATTCAGCGCCGCACCCAAAAAAGGCATAACTGCTCACAAGCCTTGTACTCTAAAAGAAAATTGCAATAGGGAGCGCTACCAAAATAATCAGTGGGGCATTATATTAATATACATATTTAGAACACAAAGACAGTTCAATCATAACCAAGTCCATCCAGATGGGTCAAGAAATTCTTCCTTTCATCCATAAACACCTGAGAAGACATAGAGGTGAGTCTCAAAAAATGTATTCTTCACAAAATAGAAACATCCAGCCCAGCCAACGTGAATTGCTTGACTCATCTGGATGGACTTTGTTTTGATTGAACTGTCTTTTTGTTCTTAATATGGATGTTAATATAATGCCCCGGTGATTATTTTGGTAGCGCTCCCTCTTGCAATTTTTCTTTTGAAGTAGATTAGAGTCTAGCTGCGTCCATGAATTCAGGCTCTCAACTTAATCCATCTCCTCCATGGGTATTGATGCAAGCTAGTTCTGTCTGTATCGTGGTTTTCTCGAACTATTAAAATTATCTATATCTTTCAGGGATAGTCTACCAGCCTCGGAAGCATGCTATGGTTCTTTTTTATTGAAGAAACCTACACTTGATCCATCTAAACTCAAGAACGTGTGGCTGATTTTACTACTTCCTTTTCTGGTGAAATTTCCTGAAAAACATTCATTCATAACTTTCGGACGATCTCGAGCACCATCATTATCTTCAGGCCTCTCAATCAGGTTTCCGCCCTGGCCATAGTACTGAGTTTGCCCTTCTGATGGTAATAGAGAGCTTAAAGCCACTCTTGATTTGGAAGGGACTGCAACCTTGATTCTTCTGGACCTGAGTATGGCCTTTGACACTGTGTCCCATAGGGTGCTACTGAGGAAGCTAGAAGAGTGTGGGGTTTCAGGCGTAGCTTTGAACTAGTTTTGTTACTGATTTGAGAAGCCACTCATTTCAGGTGTCATCTAAATCCTCCACTTCTTCAGTGAGACTGATGTCCCATAGTGTTCCTCAGGGCTCATCTCTGAGTCCCATGCTTTTCAAAGTATATATGTGTCCACTAGCAGATATAGTGGAAGTTATGTTATGTTATGTTACTGCCATTTATTAAGCGCATGTATACCAATTGGTTTATTGGCACTGAAACAGATGAGGACTGACAAAACCGAACAGCTAAAGCACTAATTATATACATGCCAGAAGAGACAGGCTTTACGAAGTTTTCTGAATTTATTATAACTTGGTGCTATTCATACCTCAAAAGGAGGGAAGCTTTTGGCTTCTCCATAATCTCTAATGCCGACGACAACCAGATTATCATCATACTGACCCCTGATGATGGTAACTAAACTACTGCCTACAGTTGTTGGCCAAGTGGATTGACATTAGCTGTGTATATTAAATGGCAGTAAAATGGAAATTATGTTGATAGGAAATGTTAGAATTTCGGATGTTGGTTGGCTGGCGTGTGAGTCCTGGTCAAGCTGAAACCACAATCCTTGTCAGGGTGAGGCACAAGCCAACCCTAAATTAACCTGTGCTCAACCCTCTGGTAGCTTGGCACAGAGCAGTCAGGTTTAACTTAGGGGTAATATGTATAGTATTTGTTCAACACTTTCAAACATTAACACGACTTACCACCTAGTGCCCACTGGTCCACCACTTCGCAAAGCAGACACTGGCTGTGGTGTCCAGTGTAGCAAATCTGCACTTTCGCAAACTACTGTTGATGATTGCTCTGTCCATTCTGGGCTCGTATATCTTATCTTGAACTATTTACTTCACCATTTTTCCTTACTTTGACGCCATCGCCTTTCTCTACTAGGTTGGGTTGGCGTATGTACCTTTGGCTAAATAGCCCAGGACAGATGCGGCGTATTACCTAACCTCTGTGGGTGAGTCTCGCATCAAACAATCATGTTTCAAGTGAATATAGTGATTACACTACGTCCACTGTTTCGACTGTAGTGACTGTCTGTTGTGCTGTGGTACAACCATGTGACATACGCCTTTCTGTGTTAATCTTAACAGCGCGCAATGTTGTTTTTCTGTTTCACCACAGGTTTCCCCGACGAATATACTGAACTACAGGACCACTGGTTCAGTATAATACACTGTTGTTTTTATTACTTTCCACACTTATAGATAGGTACTGATTGCAGTAGCTACCTGTTGATCCTGATGAAGCCCACGATACTCTGATAAGTCTAAAGGCCGAAACATGTTGATCATACACTAATGCAGTTGTCTCTAATGTCGGCAGTTGCATTACCATTCCTTTTGTTTTTAATCCTGTCACAAGGTAGCTGAATAAAGCTTGCCATATAGCTAACCTTGTAGCCAGTTTTAACCACTTTCACTCTAGCACTGCACCTCAACACACACCACGCTCACATAGGGTTTTAGAATAACCCTCCTTCTGATTACAAAACATCCCTGTGCTCCTTCCTTGCAGCGAGGGGGTCATAGCCCGCGTCTAGACTAGGTTCTTGACGCGAGGAGGCACCCCTATGATGAAGCATGACACCTCTGGTGTGTGAGGGGAACCGTCCTTAAAAGGGATCCCACTCCAGAACATGGTTGACATAATATACTTGCGCCTCAGACCCCTGCCTTGGACCCGTGGGCTCTTTTTGTGATAGACTTTACGAGTGGGGAGTTTGTCCACGCAGGTCCTTAAATCTCCTCCTAGCCCACCTTGTGTGTATTCACAATTCTAGAGACACCAAACATGAACAAGTCACTAGTTCTCATGTAGAAATTATACTTATAAAATGTAATTAGGCAACTCCAATGTTATCCTATGTTATCCTGCGGGAGAGGTAGGCCTCGCAGTAGTGAAAAACAAATGTATGAGTTTTTCATTATCAGGACATGACAAACTAAAAGTACCTGTCCTACTTTTTAAATACATTGCTCCCTGCCCTTTGGGCTGTCCAGGGCCTACCTTAGGGGTGACTTATATGTATTAAAAAGGAAGGGTTGGGCCTGGCAAAAAGGTTTGCTTTGCCAGGTCGCAAAGGCAGTTTAAAACTGTACACACACAGGGTGCGATTTCAGGCCTGAGATATGTTTAAAATGCTACTTAAATGAGTGACATAATCAGTGCTGCAAACTCGCTAGTAGCATTTAAGTTACAGGCCCTAGGCACAGGTAGTGCCACTTTACTAGGGACTTACAAGTAAATTAAATATGCCAGTTGGGTATAAGCCAATCTAACATATTTTAAGCATAGAACACAAGCACTGTAGCACTGGTTAGCAGTGGTAAAGTGAGCAGAGTCCTAAGGCCAGCAAATACCGAAGTCAGCAAAAAATAGGAGGTCTGAAAGCAAAACGTTCGGGAAAACCAAACCAAGGATGCCAGGTCAAACAGGAAATCAGCCCACTTTTTAGCGACCTAAATGGTGGCCTGTGGAACTAGTTCCTGCTCTGACAATGTTGGTAAAAAATCTGGACATATGGTTGGATAACCACCTTAAGTTTGATTGTCAGCTCAATATGCTGGTAGCCTCATGTTTTGGTCTTCTAAGATGTCTGAGGAAGCTTCTTTGGTCTCTTCCTGATAAGGCCCAGAAAACCGTCATCCAGGCTGTAATCATATCGCGATTCGTTATGGAAATGTTTTATATCTGGGAGTATATAACGCTCTTATTGAACTTGTAGAGATCATCTAGAATTCAGAGGCCCGCCTCCTGGGACATTTGCCCAAGCATCCTCATATTTTTACCCCGCTTAGGAATCTCTATTGGCTCACAGCAGGCAACCCTCCCACTCTTCCCAGTACCATCAGGCCCAGGACCTGAGGTATAAGTTGGCGAGAGCTGGTGTATGCACTTTATATACGTGCATATATGTGAGCCTAACTATAAAGTCCCTGTAACCTTTAGTTTTTTTCAGTAAATTTCTAAGGTTTTTCAAATTCTAATTCCTAACTATAATGTCCCTATAACCTTTGGTTTTGTCAGTGAATATATACATAGATATATGTATGTCAAAACCAAAGGTTACAGGGACGTTATAGTTGGGGTTACATTCCACTCGTACAAAACCAGAGAAATTCAGCAGTGATAGTAAGCTGAGCTAACTGTAACTTACGCCCCTGCAATGCACTACTTATCAATTAATCAATCAATCAGGGATTTGTGAAGCACACTACTTACCCGCGAGGGTCTCAAGGTGCTGGGGGTGGGGCGGGTTGCACGCAGCTTCGTCTCATCCGAAGAGCCAGGTCATGAGGCTCTATCTGAAAGCTTGCGGTGTGGGGGTTTGTCTGATGCTGAGTGGGAGTTCGTTCCAGGTATTGGCTGCGATGTAGGAGAAGGATCGCCCCCCGCTCTGCGGGTGCATGGGATTTTGGCTAGGGCGAGATCGGCGGATCGGAGGCTTCTCTTGGGTGTGTAGAAGGAGATTCTTTTGTTGAGGTATTGGGGTTCGAGGTTGAGGAGGGATTTGAAGGCGTGGGTGAGGAGTTTGAAGGTCACTCTTTTTTCGAAGGGGAGCCAGTGGAGTTCTCGTAGGTGTAGGGTGCTGTGGTGTTGTCGTGGGATGCCGAGGACAAGTCTAGCTGCGGCGTTCTGGATTGTCTGGAGTTTGAGGTGTAGAAATTTGTTTATTCCGGCGTAGAGGGCATTCCCATAGTCCAGTCTGCTGGTTATGAGTGCGTGATTAGGTGTCTCAGTGAATGTATGGGTAAGTGACTGGTTGTATGAATGTTTGTATCAGTCTGTCAGTTGGTGTCTAAGTGGCTGTATGGGTGTGTGAGTGGGTATGTGAGTGGCTGTATGGGTGATTGGTTGGTTGTCTGAGTACCTGTATGGGTGGGTGAGGGGGTGTGTTACTACCTGTATGGATGAGTGAGTCAGGGGCTATATGGGTTAGTGAGTGCGTGTGTGAGGGGCTGTATGGGTGAGTGAGTGGTTGTATGGCTTTGTGGGTGAGTGAGTGGATATGTCAGTGGTATATGGGTGATTAAATGGGTATCTGAACGGCATATAGGAGAGTGATGGGGTATATGAGTGACTGTGTGGGTGAGTGAGTGAATGTGAAAGTGGCTGTAAGGGTAACTGTGTGCTTGAGTCAGTGACTGCATGGGTGAGTGAGTATGTGTTAGTATCTGTATGAGCAAGTAAGTGGGTGTGTGCGTGTAACTGTATGGGTGATAAAGTGGCTGTGTGATTGACTGTATGGGTGAGTGACTCAGTGTGTGAGTTGCTATATGGGTATATGACTGGATATGTCAGTGCCTGGATTAGTGAGTGAGTGGGTGTATGAGTGGCTGTATGGATGAGTGAGTGGATGTGTGTGTCGATCTATGAATCAGTGAGTGGGTGTCAGGATTGGTTTGGGTCTGTGAATGGGTTTGTGAATGGCTGTGTGGGAGTGGGTGCATGAAAGGTTCTATGGGGTATGAGTGGGTGCATTAGTGATTTTAAGGATACATTGCGGGAGCATGAGTTATAATTAGCTCAGCTAACTATAACTTCTGAATTTTACTGGTTTTGTACAAGTGAAACTGGAGCCTAACTATAACATCCCTGTGGGGGCGTGGCTTGCCGTGCCGCGGAATGGCCGCTTGCTAAGCGAGCTCCGCCGGGGATTAATCCTGCAATTATCCGCACACAGGGGGAGTATCCACGGTGCAATTCTACACCCGGAGTGCTACCGGGAGCTTGAGGTGCCGACGGACTGGACCGGGGCTCGCGCCGCCCAGCTTGCAGCGCTAGGAGAGCCGGAGTTGAGACGAGCGGGCCGGGGAGGCTCCCTCCCTCTGGAGGGCGGAGCGGCGGTGAGCTGCAATTGAGACCGTGGTCCCAGCTGAGAGGCGGGCCGCGACTGGCTGCTGGGGCGGCGCGGCGAGTCTTTGGGAGGCGCGCATGCCGCGGAGCCCACCGTGGGACGGCGCTGACACAAGGACCGAGGATCAGATCCTTCAACATCTCCCCGGTGCCTAGGCGAACGCACTTGCCGGGCGCGAAGGACACAGCACAATAGCGGTGGCCCCGACGTCTCCCCGCTGCCGGGCCTGGCAGCTGTGGCACCCTCTCTGGCCACTCCTATCGGCACGGGCCTCCTTGGGAGCTGGCCTGCCCTGTTGAACGTTGGTGAGGGGAGAAGGAACCGGTGTGATTGCTGGCAGCATTGGCGATTTGGCGGTAGGTGCGGGCCTTGGTGGATGCTCTGGGCACCATTTTGTGTTCAGCTGCGTGGGTTCTAACTGAGCGGCAGCCGGAGGGGTCTAGTGTCTGCAGCTGGACTCTGTCTGTGGTGCGCAACTGAAGGGATCCTAGTGGCGCTCTGAAGGGACAAGCTGCGGGGTTTTCTGGCTGGCCGCACCTGTCTGTGTTGTTGGCACCCGTGGCAGCGCTGTTGATCCCCGCATCGCCCCCCAAGGACCCTGGGCTGGACTGAGGTACCGTAGTGCCTGGGACTTACCTGGTTGATCCTTGTAGTCCCTTTGACCGGGCCATCTGCTACCTGGCGGGGGAGTCTGCACGGGCGAAGGTCCTGGCTATATCGCAGCACTTGGAGTGGCCAGAGAGTGGAAGTTGGAGCTCCGGTGGTGGAGGGATTTGGCCGGGTGCTGCCTGAGCCGCTGTGCTGTATTGCTGCCGCGGGGGAGCCCGTGCGTGGCTCGAAGTCTTCTGGGGTGCTGAGTGAAGGGGATCCGCTGGCAGACGGGACGCTGGTGTGGTAGGGCTGAGGCCTTCTGTAGTGTGCTGGACGCCCATTCCTGGTGCGTGGCGCCTCCCGAGAAGTTGCTGCTGGACCAGTGCTGATCGTAGGGCACGTGGGCATATTCGCCGCGCAATGGGCAAGCAAGACGCCAAGCAGCCCAAGCTGAATTTTGAAAATAAGAGGTCTACGCGACTTGCTGATTCAGACCCTGAGACCAGCACGGTTAGACTGCCCGAAACACAGAATGAGGACCAAGGGGAAGATCTACGCACCCTCATGTTAGAGATGCGGTCCAGTCTACGGAATATTGATACCAAGTTGGACACCCTCACCTCCCAACTAGACGTGGTCAAGAAGCAAGTTGTGGTACATGAGACACGGTTGGACGTGTTGGAAAATCGCCATTCGGATTTTCATGATTTCCAGGTAGAGACCAAAGAACAGTTGCTCTACATGGACAGAGTTCTGGGTGTCATCCGTGCAAAAAACGAGGACCTGGAAGCAAGGTCTCGCAGAAATAATCTGCGTATCACCGGAATCCCGGAAACCACGGCCATTTCCAAGATGGAGACCTACGTTGCGGATCTGCTCCATGAACTTTTTGATCCTCACTTATCATCTGTCTTCGCGGTGGAAAGGGCCCACCGCTCCTTGGGTCCTAAACCACCGGTTGGAGCAACTCCCAGGCCCATTCTTGCCAAAATCTTGAATTATCAAGACCGTGACCTCATCATCCGTCTAGCCCGGGAAAAAGGATCAATCACACACAAAGGAAACAACATCTCCTTTTATCCCGACTTTACTCTGGCCGTGCAGGCGGCAAGGCGCGAATTCCTGCCAGCCAAGCGTATTTTGCTCCAGGCAAGGTGACGCACGACGGCACATCCCACTTCTTCACGGATGCGAAATCGGCCTTGAAGTTTGCCAAACACGTTGTGGGCAAGAGGAGTAAGCAGTCCGACGGCTCTACAGAGACACAACCTGATCTCCTCAGTGATAACGACTGATTTGGGTATTGTTGATTTTACCACTGTCTGCACCTCTGGCTACTCGACTGGGGGAACTCCGGGCCTCTTCATTCAGTTTTGACTGGCCTACGGTTAATTAAGGTTTGAGACTAGGCAACGGGATGTCCTTCACTGTTGGGTTTGGTTATGGTTAACACTGGGGTGCCCTCCTAAGTACTCTGGGCCACCCTGTTTTACCACAGGGGAGATCGCTGGCACCACCATGCCCTCATGGGAGAGCTCCCTTCAAAGACACTAAGTATTTTGACTCGTTTTTTGTTTTTTTGGGTGGGTATTCTACAACCTGATTGGGGGTTGGAGTGGGTGGTGGGGGTGGGTGGGGTATGTTGTTCTGTTTTTTGCCAGTATGTCTTTCTGTCACTTGTCTGCTTGCAGTCAGCTAATCGCAGTTGTTAGTGGGAGCACTCTCGCCCTTGCCCTGCTCCCCTGTACCTGGTTAGTTCCCACGCAGCCAATCTAAATTTTTTAACATGGAACATCCGGGGTCTAAACGATGGCAGAAAGTCCAGACTTGTCCAGGCATATTTGGTGCGGCACAATATTGATATTTGTATGTTGCAGGAGACACATCTTAATGTTACACCTTCCCCCAGGCTCAGACATAACCGTTGTGGTCAGATATACTCCTCGATATACTCTAACTATTCCCGCGGGGTTGCTGTATTGATTAGAAGGGGCCTGGAATGGAAGGAAGGGGAGCTCCATACTGATCCGGAGGGGCGTTTCATTATTCTCTTGGGAACACTGAGAGGTACCACAGTCGCTATTGTTACATTATACGGCCCCAATGTTGACACTCCCCGGTTTTGTCAGGTCATTTGGACTAGAGCTAAAGCAACGGGTTGTGAAACTATCATATGTTGGGTGATTTTAATGTGGTATTAAATGATGATTTAGACAGAAAGGGATCATCCCGCACTTTACACCCGGCTGCCAGTGCAGCGCTTAACGCCATATTAGCAGACGGCAAGTTGATTGATGTTTGGAGAAGCAGACATTCAGAGGTTCGAGAGGACACTTGCATATCGGAATATCACGGAGCCTGGTCGAGGTTGGACTTCTGGCTTGTGTCGCGCGATGTAGCCACTTGGGTCATGGAGGTGTTGCACTTGCCCAGGTCCCTGTCTGACCATGCCCCCTGCCTTCTGCGTCTGGCGCTCCCTGATTCTCCTCCACGTATGTTTACGTGGCGGTTACAACCGCATGCGCTCCTAGATGACGCATTTAAAGAAGAGATCAGGGCAGATGTTATAGAATTTTTCATTCTCAATTCCGGCTCGGTGGCCTCGGTGGCGACCCTTTGGGAGGCCTTTAAGGTGTGCATTAGAGGTCAATGCATTGCTCGACAGGTGGGGGTGTTGAAAGCGATACGTGGTACACTTGCTTCCCTAGAAAAGGAAATTAGGGATCTTGAAACACTTTATTATGCTTCTGACGCATCTGACGCATTGGCCCTCCTGAAATCCAAACTTCTAGACTCTGAGGAGGAGGCTCAACGTGAGGTCAAGTTTTTGGGCAAATACGCTGAGGCCAGACGTTATGGAGAGGGGGATCAGCCGGGGAGGACACTGGCGGCGATGGTCCGAGCCCCTCGGTCCACGGCCTACATCCTGAGCTGGCCAATGGACCCAATAGGGTTATTAGAGGACAGAAGGCTATTCTCGACGAATTTTCCCTTTTTTACTCCACTCTCTATACTGCCACCCAATCGGAATGCCCTGTAGGTATGCAATCCTTTCTTGATTCCCTCGAGCTTCTATGGTTTAGTCAGCGTCATAGAGACTATTTAGACTTTCCTTTTACGGTGGAAGATGTTGTTCAGGTGATCAGAGCCCTGCCGCTAGATAAAGCCCCCGGGTCTGACGGGCTAACCACTGCTTTCTATAAAGCCTACTCGGAGGAGCTTGCTCCGCAGTTATTGGCGGTGCACGAGGAGGGCCAGACTAACGGCATCCTTCCACCATCCATGCGGGAAGCAATAATTATAACGTTACTGAAACCTGGGAAGCCTGATACTGAGATAGACTCCTATAGGCCGCTATCCTTAAACAATGTGGATGTTAAGATCCTTGCTAAATTGATTGCAAACAGGTTGCAACCCCTCCTTCCTTTGATCGCAAGGCCCGATCAGTCGGGGTTCATTCCTGGGCGGGCAACTTCCCAGAACCTTAGGACGATTTTCTAGGTTTTACACTACTTACATCCAGACGTGCAAGCGGCAGCAGTTTTCCTCGACGCAACTAAAGCATTCGACATGCTTGAATGGCCATACCTTTTTGCCATTCTTGGCTGCATGGGCTTTAGTCCACTATTCATAAATCTCATCCAATTACTTTGCACCCATCCGACGGCTAGGCTCCGGGTGAACGGCCTCCTATCTGAGCCTTTTCCTATCTCGCGTGGCACCCGGCAGGGCTGCCCTTTGTCCCCCCTGCTTTTTGCGGTCGCTATGGAACCGCTCGCGCCGCGCGTCAGACAACATCATACGGCCCGGGGGGATCGGGTTCAGTACCAGGAGTCTCCTCATTTCACTCTATGCGGATGATGTCACCTTGTATCCTGCGGTGAGCCTCGACCCTCTCCTTCGGGAATTCATCAGGTTCGGCGGACTTTCGGGCGTCTCGGTCAATTGGGCCAAGTCAGTTATTTTCCCCTTGACAGACAACACCGCCCCAGTCGTCTCCGAATTCCCTCTTAAGTGGGAAGGGGTCTCCATCAAATATCTGGGCATCTGGCTTAGTAGGAATCTGCAGGAGGTGTGGAACTTAAACTACGGGTGCGCCATCACGTGGTTGGAGGATAAGGTCACACTGTGGGCCAGACTCCCCCTTTCTTTGGCGGCTAAAATAGCCCTCGCTAAGATGATAGTCCTGCCCAAATTTCTTTATTTATTTGCCAATATTCCAATCCCACTCACGCAGGCCTTTTTCCGTACTCTTAAAACACTGTTGATCTCGCTGGTGTGGGCGGGAGGGCAGGCCCGGGCGTCCTGGGATCTTTTAACGCTCCCGCTGAGTCAGGGTGTCCTGGGTGCTCCAGATATGCAATTATATGCCTGGTGTGCACAGGCCCAGTTCCTTCACGATTGGGTTTACCCGACCCCTTTTCAGCCCCATGTGGCCATCGAGACAGATGCAGTAGCACCTGTCCCGCTGCGGGTTGCCCTTTATCAGCCCTACCGCCGCCCTAGGGAAGAAATAGACACTGTGGAGGCTCTGCGCTGGGCATGGAACAAGCTACGGAAAAGAGCAGGTATCCTCGTCTTCTATGCCCCATCCATACCGCTAGCGCACAACCCTTTATTGCCACACCTCGGGGATGGTATTGGCGGGAGTGTGGCTCAAAAGCTGAATCTTTGCACCTTCGCAGACCTTTACCCCAATGGCTATTTTCGTCCTCCACCAGCTGCAGAAGAGGGACGGGCAGCGCCTTTCACGGAACTATTTTTATATCATAAGCTCAGGGCCGCCTGCCGCTCCCTACACGAAAGTTTCCCGTGCTCCCCGACGCCTATGGCAGCCTTGGAAAACTTGTTGAAGTCACCCTCGCCTCGTAAACTTGTTACACGTTTATACACACATATGCAAAACACGGCACCCTTGACGCAGCCGAGGGCACTCCACGCGTGGAACAACGACCTCCAAGAACCGCTTACTGAGGAACAGTGGTCGTACTGTTGCCGCCAACTCTCCGAGCTCTCCCCGAACTACAAACTACATCTAATTCACTTTAAGTTCCTTCACCGTTATTACAGAACCCCTATGATCCTACACCGCATGGGACTTCGGGATGACGAGAGCTGTTGGCGCTGTCTTTTTAGTCCTGCTGACATTTTCCATATGGCCGGGGACTGCCCGAGGCTGTCGACATTCTGGTCCACGATTTTCACATTGATACATCAGATAACTGGCGTACCTGCAACTCCGTCTCCCCAACTAGGTCTGTTGAGTTATGCAAAGGACACTCCTATTAAAGTTCGTAAATTGCATGCTTTACTTCTCCTTTTTGCTAAAAGGCTAGTGGCTGTACACTGGGGTTGAAAGAGGGTGCCTTCCATCAAGGAGTGGCTCAGGGACATTACATATGGGCATTCCCAGCTAACCACCTTTTGGGAACTTATGCCTCCCACATCAAGACCGCGTGACATTTGGGAACCGTTCCTCACATGGGCCCGGGAGAGACAGGCTGCTGAAGAGAACACGCAGGCTGCCTAGGGGATGGGGGGGTTGGATGGTTGGGAGGGTTGAGGTTCTCCTTTTTCTAAAGATTTCATAATAGGACCGATGGCATCAGTTCCTACACTGGACTACACGACTTGGACATCACAAGCCTTGCTCTGAGTTGGTTTCATCACTGGTTGCTAGTGTGATTACTTATGACTCCATTTACATGCTGCTAAAGTACTTGGTGTTTTTTATATCTGGTTGGGGGAGGAGCGAGCTGGGGGCGCAATGTAATTTGTACATGGTAAATGATGCTGATACTGCTTTGATTTTTATAAGATGGGACTACTGGCTGTTTGTAACTGATGTTACTGTTTTTCTTTTGAAAATGCAAATAAAAAAAATAAATTAAAAAAAACTATAACATCCCTGTAACCTTTGTTTTTTCAGTGAATGTATATATATATATATATATATATATATATATATCTCAAGTGGGGGCTGAGACGAAATGGGGTCCGAAACGCATTCTCCCCATGTTAATTCCCATAGCAAGTTTATTTATTTATTTAATGAGTTTTATATAGCGCTGGCTAGACCCGAAGGTATCAGAGCGCTTTACATTAGGATACACATGTTACAGAAAAAGATAACAATTACAAATTACGTAAGAAAAAAATAAGCAACACATTCAAAGAGGGAAGAAAGGAGAGAGAAGTAGGGAGAAGGGGGGAAGGGGAATTGAGAGGGGGAAGATGAGGGAAAAAAGACGGCAGGAGAGACGAAGGTGAAGTCTGACCAAAGACCGACTGGGTAGGTGACGACCGAGGAAGGAGTCCACAGCCCGTCTCCCCTATAGCTAAGCAAGGTAGCTCCATCGGGACGGGTGAGGACAGGGGTCAATAGCTGGGAAGAAGAGAAGAGGAGAGCGGTGGGGGGTAGGATAAAGGGGGAGGGGGAGGAGGAAGATAGGGTCACTGCGAGACGCAGGAGAGTTTGCCCAAGGACCGGCTGGGTAGGTGATGGCCAAGGAGGGAATCCATAGCCCATCTCCCCTTTAGCTCGCAAGGTAGCTCCACCGGGCATCAGTCAAAATGGCTGGGTCTCAGCAGTCGATGGAGAGTTCACAGAGACAATGGCTGAGGCGACCATCTTGAGGTCAGGCAGGGGGGGATGAGTCCTTGATGTAAGAATTCAGAGGATCCCCATTCTTTTCTGTACTCCGAATGAACGGGGGTGCTGACTAGGCAGGGGATCATCATGAAGAGTAGAACCAGGGTCTGCATGTCTTTCGGAGGAGCGCGTGATGTTGAGCGATCTTTGCCCGAGGGAGAAACAGCCGCCATTTGCAGGACAGGCGGGGGGACTCACGAGTAAGGGTGGGCGTAGTTCGCGAAGTAATGCTTCGCGAAGCTACGCAAAGTGCAGTTCGCGCTACGCAAGCTTCGCGTAGCACTCACGCGAACTGCGTAGCGCACTGTTCGCAATGATTGCACAGTGCCGGATGCTTGTCCGCACTGTGCAATCATTGAAAGCGGCAACTTGCACAGTGCGAGCTGTCTTTACTGCCGCTCGAGTAGATTTTTACTCGAGCGGCAGCTTTCTCAACGCGGACTGGTAGTTTCTCATCGCGAGCGGTCGCAAGCATACGCGACCACTCGCAATGAGAAACCTGACCTCCCGCGTTGAGAATCTCGCCGGGAGGTTTATTTTCCACGCTCGCGATCGGCAACTTGATGTTGCTGATCGCGAACGAGGAAAAAGTCTCGCCGGGATGTCATTTTGCTTGCTCGCGGTCGCCAACTTGACGTTGAGGACCGCGAGCAAGCAAAAAATGACCGCGGCACTACGCTACGCTACGCTACGCGTGTTCGCACTGTGCTACGTGCAATTCGCGTTGTGCGAAGTAGCGCAAACTTCGCAAACTACGCGAGCGTAGCGTAGCACTTCGCCCAGGGTTACTCACGAGGCTAACTTGCATTAATAGTGCGAGTCCCTGCATATAGCGTGTAGAGAGAAACCCCCGATAGCGATTCAAAAAGTACTTCCCACTTCCTCGAGTTAACCTCACTGGTTGGTTGTACGCTCGGGGAGAGCACGGCGCTGGGCTTGCTGCTGTTGGAGGTGCAGGTCTCCAATCAAGATCAAGGGGGTGCCCGCTCTCCAATGTGCGCCGAACGCACTAGGGGCAGTCACCGCGGGCCAAGTTCATTCTTCACACCTAGCCTCTGGATTAGGGAAACGTGCCAAGTCGCGCCGCCACAGTTTCGCATTCGGGCATCCATCGCGCGTTGTAGTGCAGCGCTTCCCCGCACGTCACCGAGCCAATCCATGCAGCCCCGGTCTCAGCAGCACTCACGGGATCGATGCCGTAGCCGGAATCAGTGAGATGCGATCCTTCTGGTGGTCATTATGCTCCGGTGCAGAGATCGGCCGCTCCTCCTTCAGCCCCGTCCGCGGTGCGTTAACTATCCACCGGCGCCATGTTGTGAGACGGGGCACGGAGTTTATAGTCTCCGATTTCGGTCCCAACAGTCCACTTCAAACCGCAATTAATGCCCCAGCCACTGCAGCCGATATTCCGATTTCGGAATCGTCACTCTGCATGGGTGTAAGGGACCTTGATGTGCTGTTCTGTGACGTGGTGAGTGCGGTTGGCACGGAGCTGCAGCTCTAAGCGGCCATTGCTGCCAAGATCTTGGTGAAGGCACTTCTTTTCTGTTTTCCTAGATGTGGGCCATGAGAGAATGGTCTGCAGCTAACTGGGACTAATGAATCAAGGTTTTATTTATTCTGAAGATCAGTCTGAGGAAGGAGGTCTGGAGTTTGGAGGGCAAAGTACTTGATTCTAGAAATTGGTGGGGAATATTTCTTTCTGCAGAGACAGCAGATGTGGGAAGTAAGATGTCTTTGAAGATTGTGCCAGAGTGCTTCTTTTTGCTTGAACAAATCAGTGAACTTAGCATCTGAGAGCAGTAAGAAGGAAGTCAGATTGTTATTTGTGTATGATTTGTTATTCGTGTTCTGGGTAGGCTGTTGGATGTCTTCTTGCGGATGTAGTCTTCCAGTTCTTTTGTTTTGGAGACAAGTTTGTGGCGAAGGTAACACAAACGTGTGCTTGGAAGTTTTTGTTTATAGCTCTATTTCACTGAATACAAAACAACACTTTCACTTTTTTTTAGTCCGCACTATGCTAAAGTCCCAATGTGTTTCGGGCTAGTTCATGTATTTTTCTTATCTGTAGAGAAATGAGCAATCGCTGAGAACAGACACTTTTATGATTCTACAAATTTTAGTTTTTTTCTTCTTATCTTATATAATCTACTAATTATCCTCTGGCATTTGAATGTCCCACATAACTGTAATTTTATCATCTTCTGTAATTCGCTGCTGGCTTTGTAAGCATGATAACCGACTATAGCCCTTCACACATTTACTGCACTTGGCTTTTCCCGTGTGTGGTTGCTGATGATTCTTTAATGTTGAAGCTTCACTAAAACTACTTCCACATTCATTGCAATGGTATGGTTTTTCCCCTGTGTGTGTTCGCTAATGTCTTTGGGGACCTGATAACCGGCTAAAGCTCTTCACACATTCATTGCAATGGTATGGTTTTTCTCGTGTGTGTTTGTTTATGTCTTTGGAGGGGTGATAACCTTCTTAAGCTCTTTACACATTCATTGCAATGGTATGGTTTTTTCCCCCGTGTATGTTCGTTGATGTACTTGGGAGTTGAGATAACCAACTAAAGCTCTTCACACATTTATTGCAATGGAATGGCGTTTCCCCTGTGTGCGTTCGCTGATGTCTTTCGAGGAGTGATAACCGACTAAAGTGCTTCAAAAGTTCAGCACAATTGTGTGTTTTTCCCCCTATAAGTGTTTGATAATGTCTTTCAAGGTGTGTTAACTGACTAAAGCTCTTCATACTTTCACTAAATTGGTATGGCTTTTCCCGTATGTGTTCGCTGAGGACTATATAGGTTTGATAATTGACTATAGCTGTTTTTTGCGTGTGTGTGTTCGTCGATGTTTCCATAGAGTTGAAGATTGACTAAAACTACTTCCACATTCACTACCATTATATGGTTTTTCCCCTGTGTGCGTTCGCTGATGTGTTTGTAAGTTTGATAAACATCTGAAGTTATTTCCACATTCACTGCACTTAAATGGCTTTTCCCCTGTGTGTGTTCGCTGATGTCTTTGGAGGTGTGATAACAGACTAAAGCTCTTCACACATTCACTGCAATGGTATGGTTTTTCCCCAGTGTGTGTTCGCTGATGTGTTTGGAAGCTTGATAATAGACTAAAGCTCTTCAAACATTCATTGCACTTGAATGGTTTTTCTCCTGTGTGTGTTCGCTGATGATTCCTTAATGTTGAAGATCGACTAAAACTACTTCCACATTCACTACAATGACAAGGTTTTTCCCCTGTGTGTGTTTGCTGATGTCTTTGGAGGTGTGATAACAGACTAAAGCTCTTCACACATTCACTGCAATGGTATGGTTTTTCCCCGTGTGTTCGATGATGTCTTGGAGGTGTGATAAACATCTAAAGCTCTTTACACATTCATTGCAATGGTATGGCTTTTCCCCTGTGTGTGTTCGCTGATGTCTTTGGAGAACTGATAACCTACTAAAGCTCTTCTCACATTCATTGCAATGGTATGGTTTTTCCCCTGTGTGTGTTTGCTGATGTAGCTGTAGGTGTGATAATCGACTAAAGCTCTTCACACATTCATTGCAATTGTATGGTTTTTCCCCTGTGTGTGTTTGATGATGTCTTTGGAGGTGTGATAAAGAACTAAAGCTCTTCACACATTCATTGCAATGATATGGTTTTTCCCCTGTGTGGGTTTGATGATGTCTTTGGAGATTTGATAAACAACTAAAGCTCTTTACACATTCACTGCAATGGTATGGGTTTTCTCCAGTGTGTGTTCGCTGATGTCTTTGAAGGTGTGATAACAGACTAAAGCTCTTCACACATTCACTGCAATGGTATGGTTTTTCCCCAGTGTGTGTTCGATGATGTCTTTGGAGGTCTGATAATTGACTAAAGCTCTTTACACATTCACTGCATCCTAATGGCTTTTCCCCAGTATGTGTTCGCTGATGCTCTTTTAACAGAGCTAATTGACTAAAGCTTTGCACACATTCAGTGCAATAGAACAGTTTTACTCCTGTGTGTGTTTGCCGATGGTGCTTTAGTAGTGATGACAAACTAAAATTCTCGCTGCATGTGTATGATTCTTCTTTCTTGATTAGTGCTTCTGGGGAGGGGATATATTTGTGCACTTCCCATGACTGTGTTTCCTGAAGGGCCAACATGGTTGATAAAGCACTTGTATTATTCTCACATTTCCTGTATGTATTGGTATTTAGGACATTTGATTTCCAATTTAAAAATAAATTGCAGTGGTCACGAAATACTTGCCACACTCATAATATATGTCAAGCTACTTTGTGAGTGATTGTGCCTTCAGACTGGCTAACAGCTTTTGACGCTTGCTGATAAAGATGATTCTTCCTTATGGCGAGTAGCAATTGGGGCTGTACAATATATTTAAGAAGGCAGAACTCTTTCCTTTATCCTTTAGATGTTTGTCTCCACTTTGTTGTGTTTTTCTCTGGCTGCTGTGGAAGAGTTTACAATACACCTAGACCACTGAATGATGGTCTGTTATCATTTTAGGAATCAGAGCACTGCGTAAAGCACATCATATTGATCCCATGATCAAAGCTGGTATTGGAAACTTGCTTATACAAGAGGTGGTTTGTCAGTGGTGTTGCTTTAATCTTCTAGAGGTCTTTTCTTAGTCTTGTGGCGTGAAGGTGCGCATCTCAGACTCTTACATTCACTGAATTGCCCTTGACTGTTTCTTCCAGGATCCGTCAGTTTGTGTTCAGGTTCCTCTGTCTCTGACTGCACTGACGTTTTCCGGAATACTGTTACACTTCTGACAGTTTGTTTTGCAGATTTAAAGTATTATCTTCATTATTCATAATCATTCTGTGCATTTAAGGCGTGTTTCCTGAGCAGAAACCTGGGCAAACATTTCCAGGCTCTCTCCTCCTCCTGGGGCTGGTGCAGATTTGGTTTCTGTGGAGGTCTGAAGATGAAGATAACTGCAAAGACGGGGTGGAGGGTGAGATCCTTCCCCCTCAGCAGCAGGCTGGACACAAAAGAGAGGCCGAAGTGATGTCAGCATCCGCTGCTGGTAGTTTGAACACGACTACAGCGGTGCAGAGACAGAATATCGAGTACAAAATATCGAGTTGCACAAATATCGAGTCATTAATATCGTGGGTCAGAAATATCGACAGCAAGAATATCGTGGTCAAGAATACCGATTTAAGGGAGGTAATATTGATTTTAAAAATATCAAAGTGTTTAATATCGTTTGCAAAAATATAGTTGTTAAATGTATCGTTTTTTATTATTGTTTTATATGTTAGTAAATATTTTATATGTATGTTTTTTTGTATATGAATTCTTTGTATTTTTAAAATATGTGTTAAATGTTTAGTAGTTATTAATTTTTTTTTATTTGAATTTTGCGCTTTTAGTTCTGTAGCGGGTTGTGGGTTTATAGGGGAATAGGGTGGGAAGTAATTTAATTATATTAAATTTATTGATGAATTTTTATTTATTAAAATTTGTTTATTTGATATGCTATAGTGTTAAATGTGCAAAGTAATGTATTATTAATTAATTAATAATTGGTTATTAATTAATTTTAATTAATTAATTGGTAATTAACTATGGTAATTGTGTAATTAATTTTAAGTGTGTGTTGTGGTGTTTATAGGTGTAAAGGGTGGGAAGTAATTTATTTTTAATTGATGAATTAATAATTGGTTGTTAATTAATTTAAAATAATTAATTGGTAATTAATTATGGTAATTGTGTAATTAATTTTAGGTGTGTGTTGTGGTGTTTATAGTAGTAAAGGGTGGGAAGTAATTTGTGTTTAATTAATTTTATATAGTTGTTAAATATTATTAATTATTTGATATTTATTTTGGGTAATTGTTTGTTTTTTTGTGTGTGGTTTTTACTTTTAAAGGGGTAAAGGGCGGGTATTAAATGAATTGTAACTATTTAATTATTAGTTGTTAATAGTAATAATTTTTCTTTTAAAAATAATATTTCATTGTGTTTTATTATTTTATAGTTTCATTTAGGTGTGTGTTGTGGATATTATAGTGTTAAAGCATGTGTACTCATGAATGTTTATTATTTTTTTATTAATAAGATTTTTTAATTGATTATTAATTATATTAATTATGGAAATAAATGTAATTAAAAATGTTGAAGTGTTTTGTTATTGGTGTGGTATTATAGGGTAGGAAATAAAATAAATACATTTATGTTTTAAATAATTTTTTTGTTTGTTAATATTTGCTACTTTTAAATAATTATTGTTTATAAATGTATTTATTAATTTATTTTATATATTATTACGTATGACGTACATATGACGTAGGGGATTCTGCAGGACCACGGCGAGGAAGAGGAGGGCAGCCCAGAGACGCCGCAATAAAGGGAAGTGTGTTTAATTTACCTTCATTTTTATTTTTATTTTAAAAATATTTATTGAAGGGGGTGGAGGCGGGGAGGGTCCGGGGCTGCACTCCGCTCCGCTGCAGAGTCGGAGTTTTGCATAAATTTCGCGTTCTCAGCGGAACGCGGAGTATGCAAAACTCTGCACGCTCCGCCTGTGGAGCGGATTTCTCTGCCCACGGTTACTGAAAAGTTTCAGCGCTCCGTCCATCATCTCCTTGTGTTTGCTTTGTTCGCCCTAAGTTGGCAGGATATGCCCAGACGTGGGTCCCTTGCTCACTTTGCCACTGGATTCAAGCTAGCCTGGCTGATGAGGGGTGTTACCCGAAACCGGTCCCAGGATGCTTGTTTCCGGTTCAGGGAAGACCTGGCTTGGCAGTTCGGGCTAGACTGTTCCCATGAGGCACAGGGTCAATACTGATTCGCATATAGCTGGGTCTGAACTGAGATGGCAAAGTGAGCTAAAGAACGATGATGGATTCGACCCAGATCTGTGACTGGGGATGAGTGTCTGAAAAGTTTCAGTGCTCCGTCCATCATCTCCTTGTGTTTGCTTTGTTCGCCCTAAGTTGGCAGGGTATGCCCAGACGTGGGACCCTTGCTCACTTTGCCACTGGATTCAAGCTAGCCTGGCTGATGAGGGTGTTACCCGAAATCGGTCCCAGGATGCTTGTTTCCGGTTCAGGGAAGACTTGGCTTGGCAGTTCGGGCTGGACTGTTCCCATGAGGCACAGGGTCAATACTGATTTGCATATAGCTGGATCTGAACTGAGGTGGCAAAGTGAGCTAAAGAACAATGATGGATTCAACCCAGATCAGTCACTGGGGGTGAGTGTCTGAAAAGTTTCAGTGCTCCATTCATCATCTCCTTGTGTTTGCTTTGTTCGCCCTAAGTTGGCAGGGTATGCCTAGACGTGGGAACCTTGCTCACTTTGACACTGGATTCAAGCTAGCCTGGCTGATGAGGGGTGTTACCCCGAAACCGGTCACAGGATGGTTGCTTACGGTTCAAGGAAGACTTGGCATGGCAGTTCAGGCTGGACTGTTCCCATGAGGCACAGGGTCAATACTGATTTGCATATAGCTGGGTCTGAACTGAGGTGGCAAAGTGAGCTATAGAACGATGATGGATTCAACCCAGATCAGTCACTGGGGGTGAGTGTCTGAAAGGTTTCAGTGCTCCGTCCATCATCTCCTTGTGTTTGCTTTGTTCACCCTAAGTTGGCAGGGTATGCCCAGACGTGGGTCCCTTGCTCACTTTGCCACTGGATTCAAGCTAGCCTGGCTGATGAGGGGTGTTACCCCAAAACCGGTCACTGGATACTTTTTTCCGGTTCAGGGAAGACCTGGCTTGGCAGTTCGGGCTGGGTTGTTCCCATGAGACACAGGGTCAATACTGATTTGCATATAGCTGGGTCTGAACTGAGGTGGCAAAGTGAGCTAAAGAACGATGATGGATTCAACCCAGATCTGTGACTGGGGGTGAGCGTCTGAAAGGTTTCAGCGCTCCATCCATCATCTCCTTGTGTTTGCTTTGTTCGCCCTAAGTTGGCAGGGTATGCCCAGACGTGGGTCCCTTGCTCACTTTGCCACTGGATTCAAGCTAGCCTGGCTGATGAGGGGTGTTACCCCGAAACCGGTCCCAGGATGCTTGTTTCCGGTTCAGGGAAGACCTGGCTTGGCAGTTCGGGCTAGACTGTTCCCATGAGGCACAGGGTCAATACTGATTCGCATATAGCTGGGTCTGAACTGAGATGGCAAAGTGAGCTAAAGAACGATGATGGATTCGACCCAGATCTGTGACTGGGGATGAGTGTCTGAAAAGTTTCAGTGCTCCGTCCATCATCTCCTTGTGTTTGCTTTGTTCGCCCTAAGTTGGCAGGGTATGCCCAGACGTGGGACCCTTGCTCACTTTGCCACTGGATTCAAGCTAGCCTGGCTGATGAGGGGTGTTACCCCGAAATCGGTCCCAGGATGCTTGTTTCCGGTTCAGGGAAGACTTGGCTTGGCAGTTCGGGCTGGACTGTTCCCATGAGGCACAGGGTCAATACTGATTTGCATATAGCTGGATCTGAACTGAGGTGGCAAAGTGAGCTAAAGAACAATGATGGATTCAACCCAGATCAGTCACTGGGGGTGAGTGTCTGAAAAGTTTCAGTGCTCTGTCCATCATCTCCTTGTGTTTGCTTTGTTCACCCTAAGTTGGCAGGGTATGCCAAGACGTGGGAACCTTGCTCACTTTGACACTGGATTCAAGCTAGCCAGGCTGATGAGGGGTGTTACCCCAAAACTGGTCCCAGGATGCTTGCTTATGGTTCAGGGAAGACTTGGCTTGGCAGTTCAGGCTGGAGTGTTCCCATGAGGCACAGGGTCAATACTGATTTGCATATACCTGGGTCTGAACTGAGGTGGCAAAGTGAACTAAAGAACGATGATGGATTCAACCCAGATCTGTGACTGGGGGTGAGTGTCTGAAAAGTTTCAGCGCTCCGTCCATCATCTCCTTGTGTTTGCTAAGAGTACCCCACTAGCACCCTTGCTACATGACCTGAGCTTCCAGCCAGTTGCTTCCAAAGCAGAGCTACAGCTCCTCCTCTTTTGGCACACACTTAAGCACACGCCTATACTATCAGACTACTCTTATGCACTAAAGGACATTGTGTCACTAGATAAATCTCGTTCCATTAAATGGGTGGGTTTCATGAAAGACTCCCTGACGGAACTTGGCTTGGGTGAATATTGGAATGATAGTTCTCCACCTCTTTCAAGGGAAGTACTGAAAGGCTATTTTTGGAAATGGATGTGGGAGAAAGAGATCCGAAGGACAAATTGTGGTTCCCTTAAAGATGCTTTTCTACAATTCAAACCACATACCGCCTTTGAGCCTTTCCTTGATTATCTGACCGCCCCAGGAGACAGAAGTTTATCCCTTAAACTTCGATATGGTACATTGCCCCTTTTATCTTTTAATTTAAAATGAATCCGCAACACTACTGACAACTCCACATGCTCATTATATTACCAAGCAGATGAATCTCTGGCTCAGTTTTTATTTCTTTTGCCCAGGCTACATCCACCCGAGGAATAAATTGATAATATCAGCTGAAGACAGCTGGAATGGAGGCATTACTGCCCCACGCTTAGGCTACTCTGCACCGAAACCAGGGAACTCATTGTATTTGCTGTGGCTAAATACAAAACCACATCTTCTATGACAACATTGATAATATCAATGCAACATTTGCAGTGAAATTATTAATGAGATAACTGTACATGGTGTGGGCGCGAGTTATAGTTACTGTTGGAAAACGAGGCAGTATCTGTGAGGCCTGCACAAATAACATGTCACATTTGTCCTTCACTGGGAACCAAACACCCTAATGTAGTGCCTGCCTCTCAGAGGGTAGCGTTGCAGAGCAGTCTAAGGCTTACTCAAGGGAGGTGGTGTAGGCTAGTAATCGCCATTACAAGTACGCAGAAATAACACTCAATAATTGATTGTCCAGTCTGTACTTTGCTTTATAAAAGTAAGAGTACATTTATTAGACACACACACTACTCAATACTATGCACCAATTTACAAATATACATAAGCTGTTGGAATTACTTTGTGACATTGCGTAACATCTCCACCCCACCGCAGGGGGGGTGGGGTCTAGTACCACCACTCCCATGTATGCACACCATCTTGCCCCCTAATGCAGTGGGTTGACACAACCTGGAGCGAGGGCCTTGCCAACTGGCACCATCCCAGTGGTGACCCACCCCATCCTCTCAACAATAGGTACACCTGCCCTGGGGACACATAACCCTGACTGAGCATTGTATACTGACCATACATTATGCACCTCTACATCTTAGTAGCTAACAGTCTGGGTTGTTCCTCCCCTAACGCAGTAGCAAGAATACATGTTTGGGCATCACTTTAAATGAGGTATTTATCATGAATGATAACAGTTGTAATGCATAGCAATTAAAGCCCCTAACAGGCATCACAGTTGAATCACAGGATTAAGCATATACAGCCAGACACCCTAGCAGGAATGTCTAACAACATAACCCCACTTTGCTTATGATTCTACCTTACGCAGGTACTTCACATTACATATGTGCCTTTCAGTCCCTCTAAAAAGAAATATCATGGTTAAATGCATTTGTGGTGCAATTACACCTCTTCACCTCCAGGGGATGCCCTTCTCCAGACATCCCCAACTTAGCCCTTCACACCTTGAGGGAGTCCCTAAGGCACCCCCAGCTGCAGAACAAAAGTTCCAGCCATGGGGATGCTAATGACGCCTGGCTGAGCCCTTGAGGGGTTATTCTTTGTAAGTCCCCAGAGACTTAGTGAGGGACTTTCCACTTTCGTGCTGGGGGAGACTGCGTTGCTCCTGCAGCTCCCCCTGCACCTAGGCACTCATCTTGCAGTGACCCCGTTCTCCTGGGGCCACCACTAGCCAAGAAAAAGCAGCTTTCTCCTGCAGGCCGGTCCGGGCCTGCAAGGCATTATGGGGCGCTTCTCCTTAGCCCCGTGAATATTATAGCAGCGGCTCTCCCGCTGCGTTGGGGAGAGGCACAATGTGGGCCTCCGGCCGCGTCGTTCCTTTGTTGGAGGGTCCGGTCCCACCCAGACACCCAGGTGAGTGTCACAGCTCGGGGAGGCCCTGTTCTGGCTGTTCTTCGGGGGCCCGGTCCCACCCGGGCCCCTCCGCACTCCTCATTGCCCCTTTGCGGGGTCCCGGTCCCACCTGGGAACCCCGCATGGCTCAATCGTTGGAGGGCAGCCTGGGGAGCCCACCCCCGGCTGCTGCCGCCAGCTCCCCGCCCAGCCAGCACCCTCGCGTGCTGCTGCGGGAGCCGGCACCGCAGTTCTGGTCTGAAGACTCCCGCTGGACCTCGGGAGGGGTGCGACGGCACTCCCCCGCCTTCCTTTACTTCGGGGCCCGGGGATGGGGTCCCGGGCCCCTCGCCCTCTTCACGGGGAGCACGCTGGTGCTCCCCAACTTGGAATCGGGGCCCGGGGTTGGGATCCCGGGCCCCAGGGCATCTTCCCGGGGAGCGCGACGGCGCTCCCCGGCTCCCGCTCTTCTTCGGGGGCCAGGGTGGGCTCCTGGCACCCCGTGCTCAGCTTCACGGGAAGCGCGACGGTGCTCCCCGACTTAGCTTCTCCTCATCGGGGCCCGGAGTTGGGGTCCCAGGCCCCACAGGCATCTTCGCGGGGCCGGGTGCCAGGGTGGGCTCCTGGCACCAAGGATGGGCCACTTCACAGGGAGCGCAACGGTGCTCCCCGGCTTTGCTTCGTGTTGGGGGCAGCCCCCGGGACCTGACCCACCCGAGGGCACATTCAAGACCGGTGGCGGAGCCCCACGCGCTTCGTCGCTTCGTCGTCGGTCCGGCCAGAGGTCAAAGGTCGCCTACCTTCTGGGGGGCATATCTCAGCCCCCAGGGTACCGATCTGTGCCATTTTCGCCTCTTCTTCCTCCTGTTGGCGCTTCCCAGCCACTGGGAGCACTTTCCTTCGCCCCCCTGGTCTCACGGAGGGTGGATTCAGGAGGGAGCTGTCTTCACTGGCTCCCTGCGCCAGCCTTTCGCCTGGCTCTCTCCCTGGGCCTCTCCTCTCCTTGCACAGAGGCCCAGGCTCCTGGTCACTTGTCCTGGTCTCCCCTTGTGATGCAAGTCAGGGGCCTGGGCCAGTCTGGAGGTTCTTCCTTCCAGCTGCCCATGGTGCCAGGCTCCAGCACCAGTCGTCCTCAGCAGACCACACCCCAGAGAGAGCTCCTCTTCCTGTGCAGACTCTTTTTAAAGAATGAGGAGGGGGCTGGCAGGAAGTCTCTGTTTGCCCTATCACACAGCGACACATCACCTCTCTGCCCCTGCTCCCTCCTTCCTGCCCAGGCCTCTGGGTTTGTTCAAAATGGCGTCGTCCAGGGGTCTCTGAGAGCCCCTTCCCCCCTCGCTGCCGTCCCTCCAGAGCAGCTTGGTGCCTGGCACCAGGTGTCAGCTGCTGATGGATGAACCTGTAGCTCCACCCATCTTCTCTTCTTGGAGTGGAGGCCTTCGCCCTTGGAATGCCTGTTGTGCAGGGCTGGGCCTCTGAGGCTACAGCTTGGGGAGGAAGGTCATTAATTCAGCCTGGCAGGGTCAGCCCCAGCCAGGCCCTGGTTATGAGCTGACTCAGAGAAATATGACATTTCTGATGACCCAAAAGCAGTACAAATATGACTTTGGACTCTGCAGAATACTTCTTCTCACCTCAATTACAGTGGACTTTAGTGCGTGTCTGGAATGTGTAGGCCCTAGGAAAGTGAAATTGTCATAACTGGTCCCCCACCTCATAGGGGAATACTGATGTGGTCTTTCAGTGAAAACAGTTAAGCACACTGACTTTCCCTTATATGTTTCTTCCCATTGTATAAAGCCTATTCCAGGTCACCACCCAGTTCTGCATAAGTCCTGCCACACCATTCACTTTGTAGCTGCTCCTGGGCTGCGCAGGCCAGGAATCTCCCCTGCGCCGCCCTTACACTTGTGCACACGCATGTACACACGTGTTTGCATGTAACCAGCCCAGTGCCCCTTTACTCTGGCTGCAGCGCAGCAACCTACTCGCGCCAGGGGGACACTGGTAAAATACACATGCAGTCCCTTTCATCATGAGTTCACTGTGGGTGAGTCCCAACTTATGAGGCTCTCCCACAGTAAAAGCTCAACAACTAGGTGTTCAAAAAGCGAGAAATCCGGGCGGCTCAGATGGTCAGAACCACCTTCTAACAGTTACCCAAGGGCGCGAGTTATAGTCACCTTAGTGTGTGTTACAGAGTGGCTGTAGCAGTAAAATAATAAGTGTCAGGGCCCTCCCCTGACCAGGAGGCCACTGCAGCTTTCACCACCCATTGCCCCTGTCATCGCTGACAAAATAACTACTAATCATCTCTCTCGCCTGCAAGTGCAACAGTTCAGATTACTCCAGGTCCCCAAAGCTAAAGGAATGGCTAGATGAGCAGCACCACCATGTGACAGACTGTCCTAAGTGCGGTGTTCACAATTAAGAGCACTGGCAACCAATTAGGTGCGGGTGCTGAGCACCGGAAACCACCAGCTCAAATTAAGGACTGGCAGTAGCCACTCTGTAGTTGTAGTTACGGTGACCAGAGATAGGGATTTTTTTTTTTTTTTATCCCTTTGCACCCGTTTAAAGAATGTCCACAAAACTTTGCAGACCTGGTGCCCCCATTTCAACTATGGGAGTCCGCAAAGTTTTGCGGCATTCCGTTGAAAGGGTGGAAAAAAAGGGGGGTCCCAAAGCAGGCCTAAAATCCAATGCATTTTACATAGACGTTTGTATTTCAGTTAACGCGAAAACAGTCAGTCGGGTTTTTAACGAAATTTAAAGGGATTATATATTATGGTGCGCAGATGATTCTGTGGGGGTACTGCAGGTAAGTAGGGTAAGTATTTCATAAGTTTTAAGTGTTTGCAATTTAGTTATATCTGTGGCCACTGTAGTACCCCGGTACTTCTGAAGTATATAGTGATGATGTCATTAGCTAATTGGCTAATGAGTGCCTTTACAAGAGTTAAAGGCAGCCATCTTGTTTTCACCTCAAGTTTCCCTGTGTTCTGCTTTATGTTATTTAATGTAGGTAAGTGTTAGGTTTGCAATTTTTACTATACCCTTTAGTAAAGTGGTAATAGAGAGGGAAAAATATTTATAGGTATATATATATATATATATATATATATATATATATATATATATATATATATATGTGTGTATATTTTTTTCTTAATTGGGAGTACTGTGGGAGTACCGCAGTACAGAAAATAAATGAATAAGTAAATAATTAGAAATACACTATAAGACACTGTATTTTAATAATGTAATGTGCTAAACTGTTTCTTCAATACTTTACATAATTAAATATGCCCAAAAAAGTATACGGAGTAGCACGAGAATTAGTAATAACTACCACACTACTTTTTTTTAAAAAGCAGTTCAACACACCCTGGCATAAAAATATAGAAAAGTTTATAAACAAAAAGTTAACCTTTGAAAAAATTTAAAGTGGTGAGTATTAGGGCAAAAACAAAAAGCCTAATACTTACCTACATTGGAAGGCATAATACGCAACACTGGGAAAGTGTACCTGAAAACAACATGTCTGCCTTTAACTTTTGTAAAGCCAATGATTACCTAATCAGCTAATAACTTGTGATAACTATGTACTGTAGTACTACAGTGAAATACCGTCGAGTGGAGGGTACCCCCAAACAATTCTTTAGCGGCGTAGGTACTGAGGTTAACCAAACAATATGTACTCAAAGAATCCACTATCCAATTTATTTGCAATGAATCAGTCAGTTTAATCACTACTAACCCAGTATTATTTCAAGAAAAATGCATTTTATTTAATTGATTATCAGATATTCATGCACAATTCATTACAGTATATTAAAAACACTCCATTGCTTCTTACATGTCCAATGTACCTTGAAAGTGCAATATTCCATAGTAACAATTTTCTCAGTCTCTAAATAGAAAAATGAAAACAAAACCACAAACCCTCAACGATTCATCCATTCATACCAAACACTCAATAATACATACTCCACACACTATTCACTATGCCCCGGAATTAGAATCACAGAGAGGAGACTCATTTTCCTTCCTACATCAATGTGTCTTGGCCCAGGAAGTGATACAAAAGGGGATGATGGACGGAACGTTTGAGCCAATCAAACACTCACCCCCAGTCAACTGATCTGGGTTTAATCCATCATCATTCTTTAGCTCACTCCACCACCCCAGTTCAGACATGACCATATGCAAATCAGTCTGACCCTGTGCCTCATGGGAACAGTCCAGCCCGAACTGCCAAGCCATGTCTTCCCTGGACCGGAAACAAGCATCCTAGGACCGGTTTCTGGCATTTCAGCCGTCATCAGCCAGGCTTGCTTGAATCCAGTGGCAAAGTGAGCAAGGGACCCACGTCTGGGCATACCCCCGCCAACTTAGGGCGACCAAAGCGATACAAAAGGGGATGATGGACGGAACGTTTGAGCCAATCAAACACTCACCCCCAGTCAACTGATCTGGGTTTAATCCATCATCATTCTTTAGCTCACTTCACCACCCCAGTTCAGACATGGCCATATGCAAATCAGTCTGACCCTGTGCCTCATGGGAACAGTCCAGCCCGAACTGCCAAGCCATGTCTTCCCTGGACTGGAAACAAGCATCCTAGGACCGGTTTCTGGCATTTCAGCCGTCATCAGCCAGGCTTGCTTGAATCCAGTGGCAAAGTGAGCAAGGGACCCACGTCTGGGCATACCCCCGCCAACTTAGGGCGACCAAAGCGATACAAAAGGGGATGATGGACGGAACGTTTGAGCCAATCAAACACTCACCCCCAGTCAACTGATCTGGGTTTAATCCATCATCATTCTTTAGCTCACTCCACCACCCCAGTTCAGACATGGCCATATGCAAATCAGTCTGACCCTGTGCCTCATGGGAACAGTCCAGCCCGAACTGCCAAGCCATGTCTTCCCTGGACCGGAAACAAGCATCCTAGGACCGGTTTCTGGCATTTCAGCCGTCATCAGCCAGGCTTGCTTGAATCCAGTGGCAAAGTGAGCAAGGGACCCACGTCTGGGCATACCCCCGCCAACTTAGGGCGACCAAAGCGATACAAAGGGGATGATGGACGGAACGTTTGAGCCAATCAAACACTCACCCCCAGTCAACTGATCTGGGTTTAATCCATCATCATTCTTTAGCTCACTCCACCACCCCAGTTCAGACATGGCCATATGCAAATCAGTCTGACCCTGTGCCTCATGGGAACAGTCCAGCCCGAACTGCCAAGCCATGTCTTCCCTGGACCGGAAACAAGCATCCTAGGACCGGTTTCTGGCATTTCAGCCGTCATCAGCCAGGCTTGCTTGAATCCAGTGGCAAAGTGAGCAAGGGACCCACGTCTGGGCATACCCCCGCCAACTTAGGGCGACCAAAGCGATACAAAAGGGGATGATGGACGGAACATTTGAGCCAATCAAACACTCACCCCCAGCCAACTGATCTGGGTTTAATCCATCATCATTCTTTAGCTCACTCCACCACCCCAGTTCAGACATGGCCATATGCAAATCAGTCTGACCCTGTGCCTCATGGGAACAGTCCAGCCCGAACTGCCAAGCCATGTCTTCCCTGGACCGGAAACAAGCATCCTAGGACCGGTTTCTGGCATTTCAGCCGTCATCAGCCAGGCTTGCTTGAATCCAGTGGCAAAGTGAGCAAGGGACCCACGTCTGGGCATACCCCCGCCAACTTAGGGCGACCAAGCGATACAAAAGGGGATGATGGACGGAACGTTTGAGCCAATCAGACACTCACCCCCAGTCAACTGATCTGGGTTTAATCCATCATCATTCTTTAGCTCACTCCACCACCCCAGTTCAGACATGGCCATATGCAAATCAGTCTGACCCTGTGCCTCATGGGAACAGCCCAGCCCGAACTGCCAAGCCATGTCTTCCCTGGACCGGAAACAAGCATCCTAGGACCGGTTTCTGGCATTTCAGCCGTCATCAGCCAGGCTTGCTTGAATCCAGTGGCAAAGTGAGCAAGGGACCACGTCTGGGCATACCCCCGCCAACTTAGGGCGACCAAAGCGATACAAAAGGGGATGATGGATGGAACGTTTGAGCCAATCAAACACTCACCCCCAGTCAACTGATCTGGGTTTAATCCATCATCATTCTTTAGCTCACTTCACCACCCCAGTTCAGACATGGCCATATGCAAATCAGTCTGACCCTGTGCCTCATGGGAACAGTCCAGCCCGAACTGCCAAGCCATGTCTTCCCTGGACTGGAAACAAGCATCCTAGGACCGGTTTCTGGCATTTCAGCCGTCATCAGCCAGGCTTGCTTGAATCCAGTGGCAAAGTGAGCAAGGGACCCACGTCTGGGCATACCCGCGCCAACTTAGGGCGACCAAAGCGATACAAAAGGGGATGATGGACGGAACGTTTGAGCCAATCAAACACTCACCCCCAGTCAACTGATCTGGGTTTAATCCATCATCATTCTTTAGCTCACTCCACCACCCCAGTTCAGACATGGCCATATGCAAATCAGTCTGACCCTGTGCCTCATGGGAACAGTCCAGCCCGAACTGCCAAGCCATGTCTTCCCTGGACCGGAAACAAGCATCCTAGGACCGGTTTCTGGCATTTCAGCCGTCATCAGCCAGGCTTGCTTGAATCCAGTGGCAAAGTGAGCAAGGGACCCACGTCTGGGCATACCCCGCCAACTTAGGGCGACCAAAGCGATACAAAAGGGGATGATGGACGGAGCGTTTGAGCCAATCAAACACTCACCCCCAGTCAACTGATCTGGGTTTAATCCATCATCATTCTTTAGCTCACTCCACCACCCCAGTTCAGACATGGCCATATGCAAATCAGTCTGACCCTGTGCCTCATGGGAACAGTCCAGCCCGAACTGCCAAGCCATGTCTTCCCTGGACCAGAAACAAGCATCCTAGGACCGGTTTCTGGCATTTCCAGCCGTCTTCAGCCAGGCTTGCTTGAATCCAGTGGCAAAGTGAGCAAGGGACCCACGTCTGGGCATGCCCCCGCCAACTTAGGGCGACCAAAGCGATACAAAAGGGATGATGGACGGAACGTTTGAGCCAATCAAACACTCACCCCCAGTCAACTGATCTGGGTTTAATCCATCATCATTCTTTAGCTCACTCCACCACCCCAGTTCAGACATGGCCATATGCAAATCAGTCTGACCCTGTGCCTCATGGGAACAGTCCAGCCCGAACTGCCAAGCCATGTCTTCCCTGGGCCGGAAACAAGCATCCTAGGACCGGTTTCTGGCATTTCAGCCGTCATCAGCCAGGCTTGCTTGAATCCAGTGGCAAAGTGAGCAAGGGACCCACGTCTGGGCATACCCCCGCCAACTTAGGGCGACCAAAGCGATACAAAAGGGGATGATGGACGGAACGTTTGAGCCAATCAAACACTCACCCCCAGTCAACTGATCTGGGTTTAATCCATCATCATTCTTTAGCTCACTCCACCACCCCAGTTCAGACATGGCCATATGCAAATCAGTCTGACCATGTGCCTCATGGGAACAGTCCAGCCCGAACTGCCAAGCCATGTCTTCCCTGGACCGGAAACAAGCATCCTAGGACCGGTTTCTGGCATTTCAGCCGTCATCAGCCAGGCTTGCTTGAATCCAGTGGCAAAGTGAGCAAGGGACCCACGTCTGGGCATACCCCGCCAACTTAGGGCGACCAAAGCGATACAAAAGGGGATGATGGACGGAACGTTTGAGCCAATCAAACACTCACCCCCAGTCAACTGATCTGGGTTTAATCCATCATCATTCTTTAGCTCACTCCACCACCCCAGTTCAGACATGGCCATATGCAAATCAGTCTGACCCTGTGCCTCATGGGAACAGTCCAGCCCGAACTGCCAAGCCATGTCTTCCCTGGACCGGAAACAAGCATCCTAGGACCAGTTTCTGGCATTTCAGCCGTCATCAGCCAGGCTTGCTTGAATCCAGTGGCAAAGTGAGCAAGGGACCCACGTCTGGGCATACCCCCGCCAACTTAGGGCGACCAAAGCGATACAAAAGGGGATGATGGACGGAACGTTTGAGCCAATCAAACACTCACCCCCAGTCAACTGATCTGGGTTTAATCCATCATCATTCTTTAGCTCACTCCACCACCCCAGTTCAGACATGGCCATATGCAAATCAGTCTGACCCTGTGCCTCATGGGAACAGTCCAGCCCGAACTGCCAAGCCATGTCTTCCCTGGACCGGAAACAAGCATCCTAGGACCGGTTTCTGGCATTTCAGCCGTCATCAGCCAGGCTTGCTTGAATCCAGTGGCAAAGTGAGCAAGGGACCCACGTCTGGGCATACCCCCGCCAACTTAGGGCGACCAAAGCGATACAAAGGGGATGATGGACGGAACGTTTGAGCCAATCAAACACTCACCCCCAGTCAACTGATCTGGGTTTAATCCATCATCATTCTTTAGCTCACTCCACCACCCCAGTTCAGACATGGCCATATGCAAATCAGTCTGACCCTGTGCCTCATGGGAACAGTCCAGCCCGAACTGCCAAGCCATGTCTTCCCTGGACCGGAAACAAGCATCCTAGGACCGGTTTCTGGCATTTCAGCCGTCATCAGCCAGGCTTGCTTGAATCCAGTGGCAAAGTGAGCAAGGGACCCACGTCTGGGCATACCCCCGCCAACTTAGGGCGACCAAAGCGATACAAAAGGGGATGATGGACGGAACGTTTGAGCCAATCAAACACTCACCCCCAGTCAACTGATCTGGGTTTAATCCATCATCATTCTTTAGCTCACTCCACCACCCCAGTTCAGACATGGCCATATGCAAATCAGTCTGACCCTGTGCCTCATGGGAACAGTCCAGCCCGAACTGCCAAGCCATGTCTTCCCTGGACCGGAAACAAGCATCCTAGGACCGGTTTCTGGCATTTCAGCCGTCATCAGCCAGGCTTGCTTGAATCCAGTGGCAAAGTGAGCAAGGGTCCCACGTCTGGGCATACCCCCGCCAACTTAGGGCGACCAAAGCGATACAAAAGGGGATGATGGACGGAACGTTTGAGCCAATCAAACACTCACCCCCAGTCAACTGATCTGGGTTTAATCCATCATCATTCTTTAGCTCACTCCACCACCCCAGTTCAGACATGGCCATATGCAAATCAGTCTGACCCTGTGCCTCATGGGAACAGTCCAGCCCGATCTGCCAAGGCATGTCTTCCCTGGACCGGAAACAAGCATCCTAGGACCGGTTTCTGGCATTTCAGCCGTCATCAGCCAGGCTTGCTTGAATCCAGTGGCAAAGTGAGCAAGGGACCCACGTCTGGGCATACCCCCGCCAACTTAGGGCGACCAAAGCGATACAAAAGGGGATGATGGACGGAACGTTTGAGCCAATCAAACACTCACCCCCAGTCAACTGATCTGGGTTTAATCCATCATCATTCTTTAGCTCACTCCACCACCCCAGTTCAGACATGGCCATATGCAAATCAGTCTGACCCTGTGCCTCATGGGAACAGTCCAGCCCGAACTGCCAAGCCATGTCTTCCCTGGACCGGAAACAAGCATCCTAGGACCGGTTTCTGGCATTTCAGCCGTCATCAGCCAGGCTTGCTTGAATCCAGTGGCAAAGGAAGTGAGCACATGGTCAACTCATGTTTCGGTGGTCACAGTAATTCATAGACATCGTCTTCAGGACCTTGTTCAGTGTCCTTCTTTTTTACATAAACACATGGGGTTTTGTAGATGTCATTTGAAAGGATTCCTTCAGTTTTTCATGTGTTCGGAGTAGTTCATCAACTCAACCTCATGTGCGGTGTTTCTAACCCTCTGTCACACTCCAAATAGAAAGCATATACGGATGGCGAATATTACCCCAGCAGTCCTCTACTAGGCATACATGGATGTTTACTGTTATTGTTCTCCAATATGATACAACAAAAATAGATGTGATGTGTCTAAGTGCATATGTCTTCTACCAGATTAACACCTCCATAACGTCATCCTCCTTTTTCTCGATCGACCCACGTCTTGTCTCAAAAACAACTGCAAAATATACCCACATTTTGCAAAAATACTGCAATAACAAATATTACTAACTTTAAATATATTAAAACATATAAAATTATTACATTACTTACCTACACCACACAAAATAAACATGTGTGCACATCCTGCCAAATTTTAACAAAATGCGACTCCCGATTTTCGCCCAACACTAAAATTTAAAAGTGTATGTTAAATATATTTGATTTAAGCATGTTTTGGGACCCCCATTTTTTCTTTCCACCCCCTTCAGCCAACCCCACAAAACTTGTACTCTTTCCTGATTTAAACCAGTGGAAGAGGTCAGCTAAAATGTGCTGACACTCCTCAAATGGGTGCAATTTATTATGGTATAAAATTTACGAAAATCCATAGGTTAATATTGTATACAAATTTCAAAAGAAAAATGTTAACCTAGTACTACTTCATAAAAGTGGTAATAGGTTGTTAACAATAATAAAACTTAATAATGAACTGTATGTAACACCCTAACACAAAAGTCAGTCAAATGCTGACTGTGCAATAATGCAAATTTGTCATAATAACAACATGGCTGATTTCTACCTTTTGTAAACACAGCCATCAACCAATCACAACACCAGTTTTAAGCCCCATGTACTGTGGTAGACCATGAACTTTGCAGGGTATGCCATAGCACAATATGTAACTATGTTTTATGCAATGTATAAGTTTTCAAGTACTTACACTTTTTATATATACAACCGGAAAATGAACATTTAGATAATAAAATTCATATTTTTCAAAAATAACATTCACATGTTTTCACATAATTTTATTGTACCTTTCATTTTAATTGCACACTCCACTTTACACCACTCCAGTGTAGAAGAGTTGACTTTATGCCACTGCATTCTACGCTATTTACAGTATGCCACTCCACTTTACGATACTCCAGTATACACCCTTCCATTCTACACTAATCCACTGTACGTTATTCCACTCTACCTCACTCAACTCCACTGTATGCTGCTCCAGTCTACACCACTATACTCTAATCTATTATACTGTTTGCCACTGTATTGTATCATACTTTTGTGTATGCTAGTTTACTGGTCGACCCTACACCGTACTGCTCGCAACTGTACGCTATTCCACTGTATGCAAATCCACTTTACGCTATTTCACTGTATGCTATTCCACTATGTCACACTACTGGAGTGTACGTTATTCCAGCATATGGTACTCCACTCTATGGCACTCAATTCTACTAAAATGCAGTATACGCCACTTCAGTGTACCACAAGGTACTGTATGCTATTTCACTTCACAAAACAACATTCTGCGCCACTCCCTAAAGGACACTTCAGCTTATGTCACTAGCCTCTACTCTTCTATAATTAACCCTATTGAATTGTATGGCACTCTACTGTATGGTACTCCACTAAATGTCACTCCAATGTATGTCTCAAGACTTAATGCCAGTAAACTCTACGTTATTACAGTAAACACTACTTAATTGCACGCTGCTCCACTGGATGGCACTACACGTTAGGCTACTCCAGGATACACCATTGCACTGTGCCCTATTGCACTGTACACCACTGTAGTATATGCTATTCCACTCTGCACCACTGCAATGTATGGCACTCCAATTTACGCTACTCCACTTTACGCAATTGAACTTTACAACACTACACTCTACAGCACTTGACTTTACATAAACCCACTGTACACCACTCAACTATATGCCACTCCACTGTAAGGCACTCCACTGTACCCCACTCTAGTGTGCGCTTTTCCAGTTTATGCCACTCCACTGTACCACAGTCCAATGTAGGCCACTTGACTCTACGCTATTTAAGTATACGATTTTCCATTATAATCCCCTACTATACAACACTCCACTCCAAAGCACTCCACTGTGCACCACTACAGTCAACGTGAATACGCTTGTAACTCGTAACAGGACGTAACTCCACTTTACCACACTCTACTCTATGCTATTCCACTGTATAGCAGTGCGCTGTATGCCACTACACTCTATGCCACTAAAATATACTCCACTCTACAGTATCCGACTTCAGTGTACCCCATTCCACTGTATGCTACTCTACTCTACACCACTCTGCTGTATGCCATCCCAATGTACACCGCTCCAGTATCCCTAATTCCATATACCAAAATATACTGTACCACAGTACACTTTACAACAGTATCCTCCACTATATTCAACCATACTCCACTTATTAACACTCCACTCCACACCACTAAACTATACCAATAATAAACATTTGTTACTAACATTAGAAAAACAATTGAAATTCACATAAAAAACAAAGGTTAAAGATAAGCTATAGTTAGGAAAACTTTCTTTATGTTTGGTATACAAACCCAACTTAAATAAAAATTCTACTGTTAAAGTTGCACCTTTAATTTCTCATTCAAGCACCACTTTCAAAGTTATATAAGACATACTAATAGCTCCCATTTATATTTCCACACCACGTTAAATTTCAGATAACTCATGCACCTCCGGAGACAGTCTTCTCACCTCACTCATCACACTATATTAACTATCACTCATGCCTTCTCCATGCGCCACCTATACCCTTGCATATTGCAGAAGTTAGACCATGTGAAATTACTGCATTAATGGAGAGCGCACGCGGCGGCGCCTAAGATGGCCGCCTAATCCCGGTGCTCCGTGTCGCGTCGGAAACGCCATTGCAATTATGCGGCTTCCGCAACCTTAAAAGCATTGGAAACAGGCAGATAAACACATCGGAGCATGTCCTGCATTGAGTAACAGCTTTTTAATTCTTTTTTCTGGACTTTTTCACTTATTTTGGGCCCCTGAACTCTGTGCCTGCACTGCTGCCACCATTTTGTCTTCCGGATATTTGAATCTCCTCAGCCCTGGACTGTTTGTGACGCTCTTTTCCTGCTCCTCATCTCTTTCCTCACAATATTGGGCATATCTTGTTTCACCTGCCCTGAGCCTCTTGGTCTGCCATTACTGGTGCATTTGTTTTCTTTTTCGCTCTTTTTTTTTTTTTCTTCATTGTCTTGCAGACTGGTTATCTCCTTGGCATTAGGAGATTGGGGAAGGGAATACATATTTACTGTAGGTTGCGTTCTTTTTACTGACTGCGTTTCACAACGTTACCTATGGGCAGAAGTAAAAGCCTATTACATTCAAACAAAAGCAGCGCTTTTAAGGTGTCTAAGTCTGATTCCTCATTGTCTGTTCTTTCCATGGACTGTTCGCTCTCTGCAGTAGAGATGGCTCAGTCTTCCATCTCTCGGTCAGCACCTCTACCTTTGTCGACTTCCAAGACGCAGGCAATACCCACAGCTAATAAGCGCCTCAAGCAAGACCCACCTTCTCCTCCTAAGCCTCTCACTCCTGTATCTTTAGATACTATTTTGGAGGAGATACGTGCTTTGCGCCCATTCATTGAGGAGACTAATACTCGGTTACAAGTGATGGATAATAAGTGGTCATCTATGGACTCTAGACTTTCCTTGGTGGAACAACGTGTCAGTGATGTTCAGGATGCTGTTGTAAAAATAGCAACGTTGGAGAAAGATATCTCATTGCTTAAAAAATCAGCAGAGGATCTCGAAAACAGGAACAGACGAAAAAGCCTTAGTTTATATGGCCTTCCAGAGGGTCTTGAAGGGAGTGATCTGGTTGCTTTTTTCACTTCCTTTTTCCAAAGCTTCTAGATCTTCCACCCTCGACTAACTTGAACATCCAGCGTGCTCACAGGCTATGTCCTCACCTCTCTTCTACGTCGGCTGCATCAAAACCTCGTGGAGTGATTCTTCTCTTCTTGCAGTTCACAGATCTTCTCCAAGTGTTAAATGCAGTCAAGTCTAAAAAGCGTCTCGTTTGAGACAAAATTCTCTGTCTCTTAATAGGATTAACAAAACCATTCACGTTCCACGATATGACTCTGAATGTAAAAACGATAACAATACATAAAATACCATACGACCATCAGTAATGAGAAGAAGGGAAAGGAATAGAGAAAGGAAGTAGATGAGAAAGGGAAAATATACTGAAACATATACTAGAGGAAGAGAAAGAAGAAAGAAAGAAAGAAAGAAAAGGAGAAGAAAAGAAGGCAGAAAAGACACAGCAAGAAGGGACAGTACATGTCAAACTGACGACTGTAATACGTACCGTTTAAGGGAAAAATGAGGACAACAATGACAGGCAACAACAGATGAAGATGGGACAACCGACAACGGAGGAGGTATCACGTCAGGACGCCAACACGACAAACAGGGAAACAGGCAACAGAATTCCAAATAACCTGCAGAGGAATCGAAGAAGGAAAAAACTTGAAACAAATGAGAAAACAAGCATCAAGAAGCAACCTTTAAGGGAAGCAAACATTCGTAAAACAAAGCACAACAGTTGCGTAAAAGCCAAATGAAAGAAGAAGGACCAGGAAGTTCTATCGATGATGTAGAATGTGAACGAATGAATTTCCTTAGGTCTGCAGGATCATCAAATATAGACGTGTTATTCTGAAATGTCACTTTAAAGAGACATGGATGAAAAAGTCCATACCGTGCACCTAGGACCCATAGTGCAAGTCTTAGTTCGAGGAAGTCTTTCCGCCGTCTAGCTGTTGCTGTAGAAACATCTTCGGAAATAAACAAGTTAGCAGCAGACCAAATTTGGCTTCCTATAACCCTGATTTGGTTCTTTTGCAAGAAACACATCTTACGTAAGCGGAAGCCTCCAAACTTAAACGTAATTGGGTTGGCTTAGTTTTAGTCTCCCTGCGTCTGCCACGAAGAATGGAGTTATTATTCTTTGTCATAAAAAGTTGAATTGTTCAGTTTTATCTAAAGAAATAGATTCCTAGGGAAGGTGGCTGTTGGTGAAATTGCTTATTAATGTTATCTCTCTAACTGTTTTTAATATTTATTGCCCTACTCAACCTGATTATTCATTTTGGCCTAATGTTACAAAAAAGTGCATTCAATATAAGGACACATTTTTTATTTTAGGTGGAGACTGTAACCAGATTGTTGATTCTTTTCTGGATCGGAAATCTAATGTTCGCTTTGTTTCCCATACACCTCACAAACAATTCCTCACTACACTCTCACAAACTCATTTTGTTGATGCCTGGCGTTTGTGTAATCCAGATGCCTTAGAATTTTCTTTTTTTCACCCCCACATGGGTCATTTACACGATTGGATTATATTTTTCTTTCTGGGTCTCTGTCTCATAACCTTATTTCTTCTTCTCTTGAACCTATTATTATCTCTGATCATGCTCCGGTTGTTACTGATTTTGAGTTGCTCCCTCCACATCCCAAGTCCAATAGATGGAGATTCAACAATTCTCTATTGAAAGACCCTACTTTTTTCTTCTTCATTTACTTCCTTCGCTAATGAATTTTTCTTACTGAATCTATCACCTGATACATCTCCCCAGCTATTGTGGGATACTTTTAAATCTGCGGCTCTTGGCTTTATTATTGACTATGTTTCCAGAAAAAAGAAGCACCTTCTTACCCAACATAATTCTCTCCTAGCAAACATTAAACGCCTAGAACATCAATTTCATACCACCTCTTCTGACACGTCCTTGCAGGAACTTATTCGGGCTAAGCTGGAATTTAATAAGTCCTTTACTGAGAAGGCCTCCTCTATAGTATTGCATAGTAGTGCACGCTATTATGGGGGTCGTAATAAAGTGGGGTCCCTTTTGGCCAACTATCTGAAATCACGTAAAGAACGCTATCTCATTAAATCCATTCATTCGTCTGACAGGACACTTCTCTTTAAAGATTGGGATATTTTGGATGAGTTCACAAATTTTTATAAACAATTGTATACCCCAAAGTCCCCTCCTGCCTCCTCTCTCATTGATTCTTACTTCAATGATATTCCCTCTCCCCCTCAAGGTGGTTTGAATTTCTCATCTCTTGATTCTGTTTTATCGTTGGAGGTAATTTCTAAGGCATCATGGGGCATATTAGCAAGAAGAGGCGATAATCATCGCTAACCCTGCTTAGCGTGATTTTTTTTATCGCCGGCTATCGCTGGAATATATCGCCACGCTAACGCTGTATTAGCAACGATTAGCGCTATGGCGATGAATATTCCAGCGATAGCGGGGGAAATGGGCCAACATCGCTGAAAAACCAGCGATGTTGCATGGAGAAGGGAGAACACCTTGCTGATACGACCCTGTGGTCGTATCAGCATAATCCACCCCCATGTTAGGTATGGCTAACACCTGCTAATTGCAGGTGTTAAATAAATGACGATGACCCCGGTTAGCGCGACTTTTCACGTCGCTAACTGGGGCCATGGCCACCTTGCTAATAGGCGATAGGCCTGTTAGCGAGTGTTTCCCAGGTTTGTTCGTCGGGAACGCCCACTTTGCATGTCATTAGCGATAAATATCGCTGACATGCAAAGCGGTAAAAAAACGGGCGCTAATGCCCGAAAACTGTCTCTAACTGCTGTTAGAGACAGTTTGCTGATAGGGCGATATAAATATCGCCGCTTTAGCGGCAAAAAGTGCCGCTAAAGCGGCGATAGTGCCCTTGCTAATATGCCCCTAAGTTTTCTTAAAAAGGGTAAAACCCCAGGGCTGGATGGTTATACAGTGGAATTTTTTTTACACTTTTCAAATTTACTCCTCCCGAAGCTTTTACAACTCTTTCTTTACTTTCAAGAGACGGGTGGAGCAAATGGCACGTTTCAGGAAGCCACGATATGTCTAATTCCCAAAGAGGGTAAAGATCTCGCTTATTGTAAGAACTATTGACCAATTTCTTTGGTAAACGTAGATTATAAAATCTTTGCCAAAACGCTTGCCCTGAGACTTGACCCTATTCTTTCCCACCTCATTGGTAAAGAACAATGTGGATTTGTCAAAGGTAGATTAACTTCGGACAATTCTCGACTGTTCTTCAATTACTTGAATAAGGCTCCTTATCTTCCTTATTCTTTGGCGGCAGTTTCAATTGGTGCAGAAAAAGCTTTTGACAGAGTTGACTGGGCTTTTTTACTTAAAGCTCTTACTTGGCATGGATTTGGTCAACCTTTTATTTCTCTTATTTCTCTTCTTTATACTGTCCCCCGCACTTCGGTATTAGTTAACGGACAGACTTCCCAGTTCTTTACTTTACAGCAGGGTGTCCGCCAGGGTTGTCCCCTGTCATCTCTTCTGTTTATTTTAGCCCTCGAACCTTTTCTAACTCGTATTCGTAATAACAAGTCTATTTCTGGCTTTCAATATGGTGATCGACACCTAAAACTCTCTGCCTATGCCGATGATATTTTGCTTTTTATTTCCAATCCAGATATCTCTATCCCCCCCTTTATTGCAGAAGATTTCTGACTTTTCCTTAGTTTCAGGATACAAAATCAACTCAGATAAAACAGAGATTCTTCCTATTACCAAATTTTGTGTAAAACAATCTTTTGATTCTACTGGATTCCTTTGGAACAGTTCTAAGATTAAATATCTAGGTATTTGGTTTTCTAATTCTATTGCGGACACTATCACAATTAATATGAAGGAGGGACTCAGCAGAGTTGAGACGCTTCTCTCTTCTTGGAACCCATTGTTCCTCTCATGGTGGGGATGTCTTGATTCTATCAAAATGATGATTATCCCCATTTTGTTATATATTTTGTCTATGATTCTCCTTCCTATTCCATCCTTCTATTTTAAAAAGCTGGATTCAATGCTCTCTAAATTTCTCTGGAATAATAAGAAACCTAGAATCTCTCTAACTCGTCTCAGGAGTGCTAAATCTAATGGAGGGGTTCGTTTTCCCAATTTTCATCTTTATTATAAAGCTTTTTGTCTTCGGCACGCCTCTAAATTGTACCTTTCTGACTCCTCTCCCTTTCTACCCTTATGGTGTATTATTAAACACTCTCTATTGGCACCTTTTTCTGTGAAAGAAGTTCTCGCTTTTTCTTTTAAGTCTTCTATTACCTCTTCTCCATTATTTATTCATACTTGCTCTTTGCTGAGACCTCATTATCAGCCCAAGATTCTTTCTAGAAATGATTTTCTCCAGTCCCGCTATGGTATAATCGCATTATTACTCTCAATAATAGACCTCTCTATTGGAAGGCTTGGAAGCTCTGGGGCATAACTTGGGTTCAGGATTTATTTGATGGTATGATCCCCTGCTCTTTTCCTCAATTTCAAGCTATTTTCCGTTGTCCTTGTTCCTTTTGTTAAAAATACTCAATTCTTATGGAGGTAATTCTGACTGTTTTTTATTCGCTTCCGGCTTCTGATGATACCCCTCGGGGGATAGTCTTCTTAAGATTCTTTCTCTTTTCCTGAAAGCTGCTCCGATTTACAATTTTCTAACAGCTCCAAATCCTGATCGCACTAAAACCAAACTGGAACTTACTTGGGAGTCTGACTTGGGATGTTTCTGGAGGATCAATTTATGGGACAAACTGTGGGCTAGAACATTGAAAATCACTAGGTCTGTGTCCACTACTCAAACTATGTTCTTTGTATCTCATAGATTATATCACACACCAGTATCTATTGCTTCATTTTCTCGTTCAAAGGCTTCGGTGTGCTGGTCCGGGGCCGCCCTTTTGCAGATTTATTACACCTTCTTTTTACTTGCCCTCACACTACCACATTCTGGAAAAATGTTTGGTCTCGTATTTTACTCATTTTTAATTTACAATCTCCCCTATCCATTATATTGTTTTTTTCTTGGAAGCCTTTCTGATACTTTGGGATTACCTTCCTGTCAGCATAGTTTATTTGATCTCATGTTAGCTTTAGCCTTTCAACAGGTTACAATAAATTGGAAATCCTCTTCAAAACTTTCAGTTGCAGCCTGGTGGAATAATGTTTGTCATTATCATAGGTTGGATGTGGCATTTGCTTCTCTATGTATACCGCACATAAACAGAGACTTATTTTGGTTACCATGAACCTTTTATTTGAATAAGGTTACAAGGCGACATGTACTTCGTAATTGTTCTGAAAATTTTAAGCCTCCATGAAATATTTCTCTGCCTCTTCTTCTTTTTTTTTTTTTAACTTCCTTTTTAGTACTTCTACCTACTATATTCACCTATTAATTACTTCAATTGTTTAAGCTATTCTATATCATGGTATAATGTTACTCGACCCTCAGTTGTATGATGTATATTTTACTTTATTTCCTCTCCTTCCCTTCCCTCCCCTCCCTTCCCATAGCTTTGTTAAAAATTAGTAAACAGCTTTCCTTTCTGATGTAGTGTTATTAGTCTCCCCATTTGGTATTTTACATGTAACGTTTGTATTTATTCTTTGCAATCTTGTTGCTAATAAAGCTTTTACTAAACATAAAAAGAAATTATTGCAATAATAACAGCACTTATGACATCTCAAATTACATGATTTGCCTGAACACACACTGCATGGTACAGTGGTGAGTTAGAGCTTTAAAAATGCTCCCACCAGCTGGGAGCAGACTTGTGTTCTGTTTCCCTGCACGCACTACTGCAGGCAGGGAAACAGAACAAATATTGCTCCTGCTAGGAGGGAGCATGCAAAAAACAGCAGCTTCTGCCAGGTGGGAGCAATGCCAGCACCTGCACTATGCGGGGAACCGGCTGGGGTCATGGGGGCCCTGTGCCTTCCCCCGTGGCCCCCGACATGGTACTTGGTGGGTTGCCCATGTGGCCCCCTCTTCCCTTCATAATGTCATGCGGCTCCAGGGAATGGGATCCCTCGGGCTAAATAAATCCTTGTGACCACCTCCCCATTTTTATTGATTTTGGCCCTGGGGAATAGGGTTCCAGGGGCCTGATAAGGTTTGGGGAGGGGAGCCACATGGCCCCTCCTCTTTTGTCTGCAATTTGGCCCAAAGGGTTGGGTCCCAAGGGATTGATAAAGCAAGGGGAGGGGGACCATGGAGCCCCCTCCCTTTTTTTGTTGAATTTGGCCCTTTGGAATGGGGGCCCCGGAGCATTATAAGGCTTGGGGAGGGGGCCTGTATGCCCCTCTCCTGCTAATATATATGTTTTGCCCACACGGATGGGACCAAAGGCTGTGTGTGGCGTGGGATTGGGGATTGGGAAACCCCCCTCAGCACTGCCGAAGGGCATGCGCAGTATAGGGATGGCTGCATGCGAGAGGTTGTGGGACAGGAAGTTGTCTTTACGTATGGTAATACAATATTACATTACGCAAAAAAAACTAGAAATTCACTGATAAAAAAACAAAGGTGAAAGTAGCGTTATAATTTGGCAAAATGTTCAGTGAGAAAGTGACTTTTTAAACTCTTAAAAGCACAGAAAGTTACCAGTTATAATTGCCTCAAGTACCTATAACTCATGCCCTAAGGTAACTATAACCCCACCCTCACGATGCACTGCTAATTACCGAACACATTACATCACTCATGACATCTTCTATGACATCATTGATAATATCACTGAAACATTTGCAATGAAATTGTCGATGAGAAAACTGTGCACGGTAGGGGTGCAAGTTATAATTGCCTTAGGGCACTTGGAATAAGGGTATAGTGGGGTGTCAAACCATTGTGTATTAATTTGCATCATAGGACTAAAGCCCCGCCATATTTGAATCTATTGTAATTTCGGGCCTGATTCATAAAACATAGTCAAAAAATGTACTCCTAGAGGGATACATTTACAATTGGAGTACATCTCTGGTTACCATAGAATTTACATCTGAAAAACGACGACAGTTGAGCATTCTCTGGAATAGTTCAGGAATTCTTTGTGAAATCCAGCTTAATCCCCTACAATAGTGCTTTTAGTACATCTGAACACAAATAAATGGCCAAGACATTTGCACTTTCTAAATTTTGGGGTATTATTTCCTTGGAAAATAGTAATCCTCTTGTATAAACTCCTTCTGTTACACTCTATCCACTTTTGGAACTATTCCTTCCCACACACTCCCTATAAAGGGACTTACTCCTGCCTTTTGACTGACTAAATTTCTCAACCTATTCGTTAGGACAACATGCCGGTTAGTGAACACCCGCAAACTCGCAAGTTTATGAGTGGTCAGTTATTAACTTGGTATTGCAGCTTGAGAACACCCACAAACTGCCACTAGAAGTAAATGCATTTATGAGTTCAAATTGACTTTTTGTGATTAACAAATATAGCTTTACATTTGGAAATTAAAGTATTTTGGCACCTAAGTTCAGCTTAGTTCCAGAAATATTTTCATAAATTTGGCCGTTAATGAGGAATTGTGCACTTCTATTTTGGGGTACAGGATTTAACTGTCAGATTAGAGAAGTCAGCAGGCGCGCAACACCCATTGGGCTCAAAGGGCTTCAGCCCCCCCCCCCCCCCCCCCGTCGTGTGTGGCAGCCCGGGCTGAGACAGCTTCCTGGCACACACACAGCCGCACCTGAGTACTTCACAGGTCTTTAAAAGACCATTTGCTTGTTAATGAGGCTTTGTTGTTTTTTCACCCCTTCTTAGAGCCCCTGAGTTGCGCCTCTGGAAGTCAGTTGTAGGCATTAAAACTGAATTGAAATAACATCCTCACCCTCCACATCAGAAGAACATCTCACCCATTTCACATTTATATGAAGTCACTGAACGAAACAATAAAACATAATCGAACAACCTCGACCCCCCTATCAGCGCAGCAGCTTCATACCTCTGCCAACTCCCCAAAGGCAGCAGGTTCCACATTTGCAGTGTTCCCTCATTTCTGAAGACAATCCCGGATTTCACTACTTCGAAAGAAACCTACACTTGTCCAGTACCTATGGATGGCCTTCGAAAAGAAAAACCCTATATCTCCACAGTTATCTTGTACTGCACACATGTCAAAGACTGGCAAAGGAGAGCGCTGCTTCATGTTTTTGTTTGCACTTGCCAAGGTGACACTGATGTCAGATAAGGTGTGGTGCAGCGACCAGGGCGGCTGACTCCAGAACACGGGGGCTCACGGTTCAATCCCTGGCGCCGGCGGCAGGTTAGCCCAGCACCTTCTGACTCTGGGCAATAGCTTGCTTAATCCTCCCGACGGTCCCCAGCGCAGGGACACCTCTCCGGAGGTAGCGGTGCGCTTTACAAATGCTGGTATTATTATTATTATAAGATAGGTAATGATATCAGAATATTATAACAGAAATATTGTGTCTTAACTAGTAGTTGGTAGCATATCACCTCATTGGAATTAACGATAGCAAATCTGCATGCAATGCGTTGATATTTCTGCAAATGATATTTAGTGTTTGCTATTTCTGTCACATAATATATTCTGACGTACAACCGTCAGATAGGGAAGATGGACTATTCCACCTCTTACCAAGAGACCAGGGGTTACAGACTTGCAAACATGGCTCCACCACACACCCTTCCCGGCGACAAGTGGAGTTTGATCTGCCATTATCTCATTTTCAATTAAAAATGCACTCAAAAACCATCTGCAACACACACTTGCAGGTTGTTATGAGATTCTAGTCAAGATATGTCAGAACCCACTGGTGATGAAAAATGAGATATATTTAAACAGTGGGGTTGTGAGACTGACAACTATCTGCAGGCTTTCATGAACTTTCATGAACTGGTAAAGCCAATAGATCTCACCTTTAAAAGGTCCAAGCTATTGGCTTTGACAATGGCATCTGAAGGCATACCTCAAGATGCATGAGCACGCCTGGCTGGCAATCTTAGGAAAAGGAATAGAAGGTAAGGAAATACATGCATTCCAATGAAGCGCTCAATAACAAATAAATAAAGTGTCCTCTCAATTATGGCGGTGGAAGGATACAACTCATCCAGTCAGAACACTCTGTGACCAAAATGCTCCTGGGTGGGACCAACCCAAGAATATGGAAGAACGCTATCAAATCAAAAGCAAACAATTGGGAAAAATAGCAAAGCCTTCCAAATCACGAGGAAGGGCTGACCCATAGCATATGTTATGTATTCGAAATAATAGGTTTGTACTGCCCAAAACCTCAAAAGAAAACGAAGCATCATTCCCAATTGGAGACTATCAATTCACGAGCCTCAGTCCTTTTAAGCCCTATTAGTTCCTCTTTCTGTTGCTGAAATGCACCTAATTGCAAACCCTTTTAAAACTTCCTCTTGGAAGGAAATAACTTTTTTGTTAACCGGCAATCACTTTACAGTCATTGTTAATGGGTTACTCTTGTCTGAAATCGATGTTTTAATATAAAACATGAGGACAGAGTGGTTCTGGTTTAAAGTGTGAACCTGGTCCTGGTCCTGGTCCTTCCTGACTCCGACTCAGTCATTTCATTGCCCTTTTTCACAGTCTCTGCTTCCTGATGCTGAACGTACAGTCTTTCAGTGCCACCTTAAAAATTTAACAAAAAGGTCTTCTCTCATTTGGTTGCGTGATTACCTGCTCTCTGCAGCTCCAGCCCAATGAAGTGCCCCAAAGCTAGAGGTGCTACTGTTCTAAGTTCGTGCCGCAGCATTTATGCAATTGTGGAAATGGACAAACGTACTCCGGGAACACAAATACTAAGGGCGAGGCAGCCAAAAGGGGATGAGTCATGACGGGCAGTGTATTGAGGGGAGTCGCTTTTGCAACAGTAAGCGAAATCATAATTTAAAAAATAAACTCTACCCCAAAAACATTGCCAACAAGGACAAACGGGATAGTGTATAAATTCTTGCTCACTTAGTTGGTCACAAAGCCTGAATTTTAAGAAGGCTTTGCTGGATAAGGCACCTTCGGCAAAGCTCTGTATTACACTGCTAGAATACGTGTGGTTGTTAATGAATTTGCAGAATATAGCTGTGTTCATTCCCTGGACACAGGGTTGAATATTCTCAAAGTAGCTCAAGGGGTTAACACTCTATCTGCAGAGTCCGGAATGTAACGTAACGTGGCAGATTTGTATTTTATGTTAGACAGCTCAGTGGGTCAATGTTTGTGCTGCAAACATCCAGCTCTTACCTGCAAGTGCAACTTGCAATTGTGGTAAACACGTTTCTGAGTTATTCAGCCACCTCTAACACTTCATTTAACCTTCATGGCATAAGTTTGAATCATTGCAGGTTTTAATTTAATCTTTCTTTATTCGAAGGCGGACAAAATTGGGTTTCAAGGGGTAGTAATATTATAATTGATAAACTTAATGTTATTATTAAACTTAATATTAAGTGCCAAAAAGTCAGTTTGTATTGTGTTCGCTATTAAAGATTATTATTGGAGTGCTTTCACACATGGAGAGACATATCCAGAATATCTACAGATCTTGTATTGAGCAACATCTTAAATAGGCCCAGAGCCTGGGAAAGTCAAAAACAATTCAAAACCTGTTGCACACTTAACAGCTTCTGACATGATATGTTATGTTTGTGTTTCCTTTGATGGCCTACTGGGTATGGCAGTCAGTTGTGTAGTGCCAGCAGTGTTCCTGTATAGCTTCTATCTGCTTGCGGCCAGGACACCACGTACACACCATAGAAATGTAAATATCCAAGAAATGAAGCATTATGTAGCAGGCCCATTGGAAAGGGAAATTAGTGTCTATTTCATCTCCTCACACTCACTCCAAAGCACACCAAGGGGCATATTTATGAGAGCTTTGCGTCATGCTGGCACCACACAATGAGGTACATGCGTGACGCAAACCTCTAACGTATATTTATAAAGTCGCACAAAGCCACTTTGGGTGGTTTTGAATGCCTTAAAAAATATGGAGTAATGCAACGCAGTGCAAATCACTGTACTGCATTTCTCTGTCAAGGGAACACCTTCCTCCATGAAAACAATCCTGCTTACAACACAGGCAAGGGTGCCTGTGTTGGCAGGCTGCCAGAATACCACCAGTGCATGGGGAAAAGGTAGGAATTCGTCCGCCTTATTAGATAAATACGATGCATTCCTGCCCTTTTCCTTTGACGCAGGGCAGTGCAGCAAGGTAACCTGCTGCACTGCAACACAAAATCCATAAATATGCCCCAAAATGTGTGCAGGCCTTGCTGCCTTTGTCCGCGTGCCGACACACCACACCAATACACATTGGGGACGATGCGCTGAGACTAGTCCAGAAACTGTTCGGCTCAGTTATAGCTACCAGAACTGAAATTCCAGCACTGCATTTACATTTAAGTAATTTCTTCTTGTTTGCATCGGCTTTAGGTAGGTGCCAGTTTTTGATGCAAAGCTAGGTCTGGCTATCTTAGCAGATTGGGCTTTGCATCAAAACGTATGTTTGGTTCTAATGATCCACCCGGCTAATGCTCCACTAAAGCCTCTTTGACGCAAAGACACAACCCCTGATTATGAGTCAGGCAGAGAAGGATTACCGCAGGAATTGTGCCTTGCCGGATTCTCAGTTGCCTAATTTCCTGGACTCAGTTTCCTGTGTGTTGAAACATCGGACCCAAACTTTCCCAGTGTTAAATTCGCCCAGAAACATCGCCTTGATGCTTTTACTGCAGCAGCCAAGTTTCTTTCCCCTCTTTTCTGACATTGGGGAGCACTGACCTCTCCCCCCTGCCCTAAAAGAGGGCACAAGTACGAAACAACAGGCATCAATTTCCTAGTGGTCCTTTTATCAGGTAGTTTACACATTCTTAAAGCCTGGTTTACTATATATTTTATTTAACATTGTCTGTAGTATGTTTAAGACAATTTAAAAACACTAACATTAAAATATCATTAAAAACATATGTGCTTGGACAGAGCTGTCCAGAGTTACGGATAGAGGGTTGATTTCTGACGTGACGCAGCTGGTGAGGATATTAAAGTAGGCTCAGAAAACAGGCAGCGGTTTGGAAAAATATAAAAAATGTGGGTAGCTTAAATTTGATGCAAAGCAGGGTGCAGAAAATGAGGGTGTGCATTATGATGTCTACCAGTTGTGACTTCCATAAACGAATGTTTGTCTCAGCTCTTGCTGCTAACAAAAGTTTCTTATTATTTTTTTGCTAGTAATCCCGTCCAGGTGGAGTACATCAAACCATGCGAGGGAGGCATTGCCTTCTGCCACATCGAAGAACTAGTTTAATCTTAGAATTAACTTGAAATAGGGGCAGGTCGAAGGAAATATGGTAGAAGGATGGGAAAAGAGTGAATTACAGAAAGACCAGAATCCAAGAAGTGCAGTCATTGGTTGCTGTGATGAAGTCCTTTGACCTTCTTACATCATCGATTGGATAGCTATCCACCAGGAATCTTTCAACCCCAGTGTTGAATTAATTATTTTTGCATTGATTTTCATTTGTAGGTGCAAAATCCTAAACGTCTGAATTTGTGCCATCAACACGTTCCCGAACGTTGTCTTGTTTGTTTCTGTTAGAAATCCCTCAAACAGAGACTAGGGTCCAGATTTACTATGGGTAAGTGCTAGCGCAGCGCCAAGAAGGACATGCTATTTACTATCCAGTACAAAAGGTGTTTTGCACTCGAAAGCTTAACAGTTCACAGTTCTGGCATGGGGAGCAGTGCATGCTTCCCAGCCTGGAAAAAAAGAAGAAACAAGCTTCACTACTTCAGTCAAAGGATCATGCGATTTTTCCCGATGAAATTACTAGACTGTGAACCCAGGTCCGGGATTTAAACAAACGGGAAAACTGGGTGTAAGATATCCGGCCCACTGAGAATCAAGGGAAGCAGAACTACATGTGGTAATACTAGTCTGTCTGTCTCAGAATCAGGGCCTTGATGTCATTTGGCCTTGAAGGGGTGTTAGTGGAGCATTACTGAGACAGATCATGGGAATCACCCATAGGTTTTGATGCAAAGCCCAATCTACTAAAATAACCAGACCAGGTTTGCTTCATAAGCTAATGCTTACTTGAAGCAGCTGCAAACGTGTTTATTTCAGAATGTCCAACGGCATGTCTGCCTGTGTCCAACACATCAACACCTGTCTTTTGTTTACAATAATAGATCACTAATTATAACTTTTTCATTACACTTTAAGAAACGCAGCCGCTACCATATGGATCAGAAAGGTTGTGAGATATGACAATCATGCATTGTATAAGACAATAAGAAGGATTGATGATTTACATACACCAGTGCAAATTATGTCAGTGTGTTAGGTATGTCACTGAATTAACCCTTTCCGTGCTCATGACGAGCTCAGCGATCGGAATGTCCAGCATACGAGCGGAATTCCGATCGCGGTCAAGGGGTTAAAGAAACCAGCAGAGACAACACAAACATCTAGTAACAGTTCAAAATAAACCTTACAATGCGCATAGTTGCATTAATATGGCAGTTTTTGCCATTTGTAATTGCTACAGATGTGATTATTACCAAATCAGACGAGGCTCAATTTATTAACCTTAGACATTTAACTAGAGATGAAAATGGAAGCACTGGGCTCCCATACAGCCGACCAGATCCTTGACCCAATTTTCACACAAAATATTACAGCAGACGACATTCAATTACAATCCCAAAATGGTTGGAACTTCCAATGGCAACTCCCCACAGTACTAACACCTGGATAACTTCTACTTGAGAGACTAAGGGAATGACATTCCTGAGACTGTGGGATTCATGTGCAGCAGTGGTCTTTCAGGGGGTCACAACATGAACCAGAGCAGGGCTGTCAAAGAAAACAAAAGGGAGGGAGCAGTGTGGTAGCCTCCCGGGCAACAACACGTTAACATGTCAAACGCCTTGGCTACACTCCGATTTCCTCTGCTTGCCTTCAGCCACCTCAGCAGCATTCACCCATCCAGATAATCACAGGGAGGATTGAGGATAGATTAGAGCAGGTTTACTTCCGATGACTTTGGGCGTCTGAAGCATCCCAGATGCTTAGGGCCAGATGTACGACCGTGGAATTAGCGCCTCGCAAATTGCGAGTTTTTTGCGACTTGCAATTTGCGAGCCGCTATTTCCAATGTACAACAGTGTTTTTCACACTGTTAGCGATTCCCAATGGGGTCGCAAATAGAGAGGCTCACGAATATTAATGAACCTCTCTCAATTTGCGACCCCATTGGGAATGGCAGGCCCTCCCAGGTATGGTGGCCTGCTGGGCTCAGCAGACCACCATGTCTGGGACTGCTTTTAAATAAAGCAGTTTTAAAAAAAAAAAATGCAGCCCGTTTTCCTTAAAGGAAAATGGGATGCAGTTAAAAAAGAAAAAAATGAAACGTTTCGTTTCGTGAGAGGTACTTGACCTGATGCAATGTTTGGCAGCCTACTCAGAAAACCCCAAATTTGAAGCCTGTAATCTCTACTGATGACGGTTAAAGAACCAGAAACACGTGTCTAGAGATCAGAACTATCTGCGCCAACTCTGGCGAAACACTCGGAAAACTTTAGCAAAGCAAGCAACATGAGACAGCATTTACCAGAATGCCAGGGGCGAACCTTGCTGGGGGTGAAGCGGTGTGCTCCCACCCCTGTTCCTGTTTAAAAGTACTCCCGTGAGTCATTGAGCTGACGAGCTCGTGGAAGAAGCACCCGCGCGCCAGTGAGAGGTACTTGACCTGATGCAATGTTTGGCAGCCTACTCAGCAAATCCCAAATTTGAAGCCTGTAATCTCTACTGATGACGGTTAAAGAACCAGAAACACGTGTCTAGAGATCAGAACTATCTGCGCCAACTCTGGCGAAACACTCGGAAAACTTTAGCAAAGCAAGCAACATGAGACAGCATTTACCAGAATGCCAGGGGCGAACCTTGCTGGGGGGTGAAGCGGTGTGCTCCCACCCCTGTTCCTGTTTAAAAGTACTCCTGTGAGTCATTGAGCTGACGAGCTCGTGGAAGAAGCACCCGCGCGCCAGTGAGAGGTACTTGACCTGATGCAATGTTTGGCAGCCTACTCAGCAAACCCCAAATTTGAAGCCTGTAATCTCTACTGATGACGGTTAATGAACCAGAAACACGTGTCTAGAGATCAGAACTATCTGCGCCAACTCTGGCGAAACACTCGGAAAACTTTAGCAAAGCAAGCAACATGAGACAGCATTTACCAGAATGCCAGGGGCGAACCTTGCTGGGGGGTGAAGCGGTGTGCTCCCACCCCTGTTCCTGTAAAAAAGAAAAAAATGAAACGTTTTCGTTTCATTTTTTAAGGGTTTGTACATTACCCATGCTGTTTTTGCATGCGCAAACTGGTTCGCAAACCCGTTTGCACATGCAAAAATGGTCGTACATCTGGCCCTTAATCTTGCCCATTGCAGACCACTGTGCTTTTGTGGTTCGCACAGTATTGAGGCACTATAACATTCAGGTCCACAGCAATGAATAATCCCACGTTAGGCTAAAGGAAATAATGGTAAGAGGAAAATGGGGAAAGATAGAGAGGACAACAAAGTAAAAACTATAGCTGTGGCAGATTTGTGACTTGTGCCACAGAGCATCCTTAAAATGCATCTTTGTTCCAGAGGCAGAAGAAGCCTGGCAGTGGACCAAAGACACAATACCCCTAGGAACAGCAAATGCCCAGGAACTCAAGGTATAGTTTGAAGCAGCTGCTCTCTGCAGTTGGCACTTGTTATTAGGGCTAGATCAGTGGAAGGAAGAATTAGGAAAGAATGGCATTAAGGGAATCAGACCGGTGTGTGATTTCCTAGGTTAGAGTGTCAGTTTCCCTACCCCTCTCTGCTGTCACAAACCTGTAACATGCCAATAGAACTACATATCGGACCTGTCTCTCTCCACCTCCTCCCCCATGTCCTCTCCTTCTCCCTCCTCAACCTCACTGCTTCTCTGGTTCATCTCCCAGCCTTGAAGCCCATTGTCTTAGCTCTTTGGAATGCCAAGGCTGGATGCAGGACAGTGTGCAGACTCCAGGCTAGAACCCCAGTGGCGGCAGGCATGGCTCCCGGGTGGTAGGATGGGAACGGGAGGGTCACACGGGGGGACACTCGTGGGGGGTGCGCAATATAAAAAAATAAATTAAAAAAACTTACCTTGCCGCCGGGTACTGCGTCTCTGCTCCTGCTCCCCTCGTCAAACTTGAGGAACAGGAAGCACAGCCAGGCCCAACTGACCAATTGCAATGCAGCATTGTGATTGGTAAGCACCCATGCTCCCCTGACCAATCACAATGCTGCAAAGCAGCCTGCATGAAGAACAGGGAAGGAGCGCAAGATGGTTTTGGGCAGCCCGAGAGGGCCGGCCAAATAGTCATGTGCACTTAGGAGTGGGTAAACCACTCCTCCACCTGCCCTGTTCCGAGAGCAGAGCAGCACCACCCAAGCAAAGCAGCACAAGCATAAAATGATAAAAACTCAAAGTCATCATTTTATGTTTCTACTCCCCACTGCTTAGAAGCAGTAGGGCGACGCTTCTCCTCTATATTGGAGGAGCCGCCACTGTAGGCCCCTGAGTGGGCTCCAGTTTCTGTCTTTAGTCTGGACACATCAAGTGAAGAAGCTGATAATTAATTTTTGGCTTGAAACCTGTTGCTCAGTACAAACTCTTTTACATGTCAAATGCCATTGAACTTCCAAACATGCTGGCAACAATGCCTCACACCTATAAGAGCAAAAGCCTTGGGGAGGGCTTAAACAGGCAAAGCCACTTACAGTCTCCTCCGCCCTTGAATTTACTGAGAAATGGCTTGCAACACCTCAAGGACAAAATTAACCTTAGAGACAGTCTGAACCACATGTATCATTGAATGAAGGAAAGCTGTTATGCTTTAATAGGAACAAAACAGAGATCCTACTATTAATCAAGCTAAAAAGGAACGTTTACAGCACTATGACATTCTCTGTATGACTGCATCACTAGAGTATTGAACAGCACATGAAAAAAAGCAGTGATGTACTTTCCAATAGCGGATACATCACAGCGCTCCTCCCCCAGGCCTCTATTCACCAGGCACCCATCTCCAGAGTTTCCATTGAAAACACTGCTTGCACAATCCGTTTACCAGCAAGCCCCCTGGCCCCACCCTCTGACCCAGCTCCCTGGGTATAGGAGCACTGGACATAGCAACAACAGCAAAATGCTCCCATTTGTCAGGTAGAGGGGAAATAATGGATAAACAGGGACTGCATAGGCATCACTTAATTTCTCCGCACCTAAAACCAAAAAAATTAACCTGACCTTGCGTAATGAAACTGGCGCTTTTGTAAAGCGCCTCAATACCTTTGGGTAAGTTCTGAGATTGTGTAATGTAACTAGCACTCATGTAAAGCACTCCAAAACCTTTGGGTGGCTTGAGTTCACATTATATAATAAAAAATGCCTCACAGTCCCTGGGGAGCTGCCATGAGTGTGCTTTGAAATTAGAGCTCTGAGAGGAGGAGGATGACAGGAAGAGGCAGCGGGGCGGACATGCAGCGACATGGGAATAGGTGGGAGGGACAAATGCGGCTCCCATTGATCAGATAGAGGGGAAATATTGAATAAAAAGGGACGGCATAGGCATCACATAATCTCCCCGCACCTAAAAACAAAAAAATGTACCTGATCTTGTGTGATGTAACTGGCACTTTTGTAAAGCGCTTCAATACCTTTGGGTCAGTCAAGTTCGCACTCTTTAAAAATGCCCCCAAAACTTAATCTGACATTGTGTAATGTAACTAGTGCTCATGTAAAGCTCTCCAACACCTTTGGATTGCTCAAGTTCACATTATATAAACAAGCGTCAGAGAAAATGTGACAGGAGTTGCACAAGCCTTTCCCTTAACTGTACTGCAAGGTTGGGCTGCTGAAGGTCTAGTGACCGAGGATCGTTAAAGCAACAAGCAGTGAAGCGGGAGGGGTTTGGGGGAAATCCTCGCACTTTGAAGTCAGAGAAAATTAAAGAGGCGATTTCAAAAACAGAGTCTGAAGTGTCTGAAATTTCATCTTTTCGTCTCCGTATTTGAACGGGACTGGGAGATTAAGTGACAGGCACCGAAGCTGAATCACCAAAGACGGACAAACAGTGACACAAGCAGGAATCAAAGAAAAAAATAGGCCCCCAAATGAACACAAAAGCATAATGTTAACAGTAGTTGGGCGGTGCTCTGTGGGAGGAAATCAAACACAAAAAGGAGGGACAAAGAGGAAGGATCAACCACTAGCAAGCAATCATTTTTGAACGACAATTGAAGGGACGAATAAAAAGGCAATGGGCAGGCTGTATGCCCTCAGAGTCAATACAGCATGTCTCGAAGAGACAGCACATGCACTGCCTAGGCTCCACTTAAAAAGGATCCTATTCACAAGTGACCATCCCCAGAGCCAGCGCAAAATGTGGGTACCTAACCAGTTATTTTAAACATAGAGCCATATTGTGTCCCCAAGATAAATGTTATTCTGAAAGCAGCCAATTTCAACTGTCATTCATCTCTTAGGTTTCACCCCAACTTTAACAAGATCACTAAGTGGGGCAAATCAGAGCCTCCTCCTCACTTATTGAGTTCCGCAAGAAGCTGAAGACCTGGGTCTTCGCATAAGCACCTTAGGACCAACAAACCTACGCACCAGCCCAAGTGCCTGGATCCCCTCTCGGGTGATTAGTGCGCTATGCAAACCAATATAATATAACAAATCAGATCACCTCTCATGGTCATAAGTGCAAGCCTCAATCGCTGATCCCAACACACTCTGGGGTAAATTATCAGGATACATGCAGAAATTGGAAGCACATTATGTTCCACCAAAAAATCCCCATTTGTCCAAGGCATAGACCGAGTACTACCCCTAAAAGACTATAAGGCAAGGGTGCAGATTAATGGCTACACAGTGTCTGAAATACCCCCCCTGTGTGACATAAGATCCCAGCTGAACTAATTACTTTTCAAGAAACTGTTGAAAGCACATATAGGTGAGAACTGAGATTCCTAATGCAGTAGTGACTCTATTTGTGAACAGCAATGCTGGCCACCAGTGCTAATGACCTACCCAGAATACTGATACAATTCCAGTTTACAGCCAGTCCTGTACTTCAACGGCCAATCTACTAACCTTGATGCACCTTCACTTACTGCACAAACACCAGCAAATAAATAAATTCAAACTGCTTATCTAAATTCAATAACCCACTTCAGCCACAATGTTTGAGTCATGACCCCACTTCTCACTGGCCTGTACAGTTTATCTCTTTTTGATCACATACAACGCTTTCTCTATTATGCCTTTCCCAGTTTAAGTCCATTCTTCACTTATCCCAGCTAAGGGGGCGATTCCGATTCAGGCCGGAAATCTCTCCGACCGAGCCGGACCCGGAGAGATTTCCGACCGAATCGGACCCTAGCAGTCCGACCGAACGAGTACGATGCGCACGCATGCCATCGGACTCGATTCGGTCGGACTCCCATTGAAGTCAATGGGAGCCGGTCGTACAACGCGTACGCGGGCTCCCATTGACTCAATGGGTGCGAGGCGAACAAGGGCGCCCCCTACAGCGGGTACGCGTCGAAGCGACTCGCGGCATAAATGCACAGGTAGGGGGGACCCATGGGTCCCCCCTGTGTGCGACTCGCGCGGCTACGCGTACAGGGGGGTCCGACACGGACCCCAAAAGTCCGGCTCCGACTGCTCTTTCGAGCCGGACGGCGCGAGTCGGTCGGACAGCTCGAGGCGCACATCGTACTTGCCCGGCCGGGGAACGTCTCCATTGCGCGGTGCGCGTCGTGTCCGTGCGAGTCGGTCGGAGCGCCTCGGTCCCGCGAACAAGTCGGTCGGCGATTTCACGTGCGCTCGCATCGTACTCGCTCGGCCGGACGCACGTACGAATCGGTCGGGAATGAGGGCTCCGAATCGGATCCGGTAAAGCCGAATCCGATTCGGAGCCCTACCGGCCGAGATCGGAATCGGCCCCTAAGAGTCACCTTTTCAACCCATACCCTCTTAAAATGTATTTGCTCCTATATGATTCTTAACCCCTTCCATGCTCATGACGAGCTGGACTCGTCATGGCACACAGTGCTCGTGTGCTCATGACGAGTCCAGCTCGTCATGGAACCCAGGGCAGGAAATCCCTCTGGTGCGGGCACCAGAGGGATTCCCTTTAATCCCCTAAAGCCTCGGGAGCTGGGGAAGAGCTTCCCCAGCTTCCGAGGCTCCCCTGGTTTCCCTGAAATGACGATCGGCGCGCACGTCGCGCTGATGTCATTTCAGTGAAACTGAAACTGAAATGAGCCAAGAGGCTCATTTCAGTTTCAGCTTCTACGTGCTCAGGGGGCTATCTCAGCCCACTGAGCACGTAGAAACTCAGGAGAGGTATCGTTGGAAAGGGGAGAATCTCCCTTTCCAATGGTACCCTCCCTAGTGGATCCCTGCTTGGGGATTGCCCCAGGAGGGCGATCCCCAAGCAGGGATCCATCCACTAGGCACCAGGGAGGGGAGCGGCCCCTGGGCAAGGGCCTTTGCTCCCCCATAAAATATTTGCCAGGATTAGTCTTTCTGCCCCCTGGGGGTAGATGGGGCAGTAGCCCCCAATCTAGCCCCGGGGTAGAAAGCCCACTAGACACCAGGGATTTTTATTTAAATTATAGTTAGGGTGGGGGCTTCCCAAAATGGGCATGCCGATGCCCCCACCCCCGGCCACAAAATTAGTCTTTCTGCCCCCCTGGGGGCAGATGGGGCAGTAGTCCCCAATCTGCCCCCGGGGGCAGAAAGCCCACTAGATACCAGGGATTTTTTTACAATTATAGTTAGGGGTGGGGCTGCCCAATATGGGCATGCCAATGCCCCCACCCCACCCCGCCGCAAAGGTACAGTCTTTCTGCCCCCCGGGGGGCAGAAAGCCCACTAGATACCAGGGATTTTTTTTAATTATAATTTGGGGTGGGGCTGCCCAATATGGGCATGCCAATGCCCCCACCCCACCCCGCCGCATAGGTATAGTCTTTCTGCCCCTCCTGGGGGCAGATGGGGGCAGTAGCCCCCAATCTGCCCCCCGGGGGCAGAAAGCCCACTAGACACCAGGGTTTTTTCCCTCGATACATTTAGGGGTGGGGTTGCCCAAGATGGGCATGCCAATGCCCCCACCCCTCCCCCACGAAATTCCAGTCTTTCTGCCCCTCGGGGGGCAGATGGTGGCAGTGGCCACCAATCTGCCCCCACCCGGGGGTTCAGAAATACCCTAGATGCCAGGGATTCTTTTTTTTATAGGCCCGGGGTGGGGGCTGCCCAGAATGGGCATGCAAATGCCCCCACCCTACCCCCAAAGAAAAAAAAAACTTTCTGTCCCCCAGGAGGCAGATGGAGGCAATAGCCCTGATCTGCCCCCCGGGAGGGGGCAGAAAGCCCACTAAGCGCCAGGGATTTTTTTTTATATAGGTAGGGGTGGGGGCTGCCCAGAATGGGCATGTCAATGCCCCCACCCCAAAAAAAATGCTACAGTCTTTCTGCCTCCCTGGGAGGCAGATGGGGCAATAGCACCGTATCTGCACCCCGGGGGCAGAAAGCCCACTAGCCACCAGGGATTTTTTTTTTTACAAAGTTCGGGGTGGGGGCTGCCAAGAATGGACATGCCAATGCCCCCACCCACCCCAAAAAGATGTCACTGTCTTTCTGCCCTCCCAGGAGGCAGATGGGGGCAGTAGCCCCTGATCTGCCCCGGGGGCAGAAAGCCCACTATGTGCCAGCGATTATGCTGGCTTTTTATACGGAGGGGTGGGGGCTGACCAGAATAGGCATCCCAATGCCGCCGACCCCCAAAAGAATAGCCACAGTCTTTCTGCCCCCTCGGGGGCATATCGGGGCAATAGCCCCTGATTTCCCCTCCCCAGGGCGGCAGAAAGCCCACTAGGCACTGACTTTTTTTGCAAAGTGCCTAGCTGTAGATTTTGAACCCTAACTCTGCCGGCACCTAGGAAACCTAGCAAACCTATACATTTTTGAAGACTAGATACCCAGGGAATCCAGGATTGGGTGACTTGACTGGCTCTCACCAGGTTCTGTTACCCAGAATCCCTTGCAAACCGAAACATTTGTCAAAAAAACACATTTTCCTCACATTTCTGTGGTGGAAAGTTCTGGAATCTGCGTGGATCCACAAATTTCCACCCATCCCGCGTTCCCCAAAGTCTTCCGAGAAAAATGGCACCTCACATGTGTGGGTAGGCCTAGTGCCCACGACAGGAAACGGCCCAAACGCAACGTGGACACACCACATTTTCACAGTGAAAACGGACCCTTTTTTGCAAAGTGCTTAGCTGTAGATTTTGAACCCTAACACTGCCAGCACCTAGGAAACCTAGCAAACCTATACATTTTTGAAAACTAGACACCCAGGGGAATCCAGGATGGGGTGACTTGACTGGCTCTCACCAGGATCTGTTACCCAGAATCCCTTACAAACCTAAAAATATGTCCAAAAAACACATTTTCCTCACATTTCTGTGGTGGAAAGTTCTGGAATCTGCGTGGATGTACAAAATTCCACCCACCCCGCGTCCCCCAAAGTCTTCCGTGAAAAATGGTACCTCACTTGTGTGGATGGGTCAAGTACCCGCGACAGGCAAGGGCCCAAAACCTATTGAGGCGACATCAAAATTACCTATCACAAACCAACCTGGTTTTGCAAGGGGGTCCCATGAGTTTTTGGCCCCGGGCTCAACGGCCATCTAGGGAAACCTACCCAACCCACACATTTCTGAAAACTAGACACCCGGAGGAGTCCAGCGAGGTATGGCTTGCGTGGGTCCTCCAAAGTTTCTTACCCAGAATACCCTGCAAACCTCAAATTTAGCTGAAAAAATCACGTTTTCTCCAATTTCTGTGTGGGAAAGTTCTGGAATCTACGTGGATCCACAAATTTCCTACCACCCAGCTTTCCCCCAGGTCTCCCGATAAAAATGATACCTCACTCGCGTGGGTGGGTCAAGTACCCGCGACAGGCAAGGGCCCAGAACGTATTGAGGAGACATCAAAATTATCTATCACAAAACAACCTGGTTTTGCAAGGGGGTCACCTGGGTTATTGGCCCCGGCCTCAGCGGCCATCTTGGGAACCTACCAAACCCACACATTTCTGAAAACTAGACACCTGGGGAGTCCAGCGAGGTATGGCTTGCATGGGTCCCCAAACGTTTTCCTACCCAGAATGCCCTGCAAACCTGAAATTTAGCAGAAAAAATTCACTTTTTTCGCACATTTTTGTGTGGTAAAGTTGTGGAATCATGGGATTGACACAAATTTCCTACCACCCAGCGTCTCCCAGGTCTCCCGATAAAAATGGTGCCTCACTCGGGTGGGAGGCCCAAGTACTCGCGACAGGCAGGGCCCACAACGTATTGAGGCGACCTCAAAATGGCCTATCAGAAAACTACCTGGTTTTGCAAGGGGGTCCCATGACGTTTTGGCCCGGGGCTCGACGGCCACCTAGGAAACCTACCAAATCTACACATTTCTGAAAAGTAGACACCGGGGATTCCAGGAGGTATGGCTTGCGTGGATCCACCAACGTTTTCTTACCCAGAATCCCCTGCAAACCTGATATTTTGCTCGAAAAATCACTTTTTCGCACATTTTTGTGTGGTAAAGTTGTGGAATCATGGGGCTGACACAAATTTCCTACCACCTAGCGTTCTCCAGGTCTCCCGATAAAATGGTGCCTCACTCGGGTGGGAGGCCCAAGTACCCGCGACAGGCAAGGGCCCACAACGTATTGAGGCTGACCTCAAAATGGCCTATCACAAAACGACCTGGTTTTGCAAGGGGGTCCCATGACGCTTTGGTCCGGGGCTCGGCGGCCACCTACGGAAACCTACCAAACCTACACATTTCTGAAAAGTAGACACCGGGGCATTCCAGGGAGGTATGACTTGCGTGATCCACCAACGTTTTCTTACCCAGAATCCCCTGCAAACCTGATATTTTGCTGAAAAAAATCACTTTTTCGCACATTTTTGTGTGGTAAAGTTGTGGAATCATGGGATTGACACAAATTTCCTACCACTCAGCGTTCCCCAGGTCTCCCGATAAAAATGGTGCCTCACTCGGGTGGGAGGCCCAAGTACTCGCGACAGGCAAGGGCCCACAACGTATTGAGGCGACCTCAAAATGGCCGATCACAAAACGACCTGGTTTTGCAAGGGGGTCCCATGACGTTTTGGCTCGGGGCTCGGCGGCCACCTATGGAAACCTACCAAACCTACACATTTCTGAAAAGTAGACACCCGGGGCATTCCAGGGAGGTATGACTTGCGTGGATCCACCAACGTTTCTTACCCAGAATCCCTGCAAACCTGATATTTTGCTGAAAAAATCACTTTTCGCACATCTTTGTGTGGTAAAGCTGTGGAATCATGGGATTGACACAAATTTCCTACCACCCAGCGTTCCCCAGGTCCCCGATAAAAATGGTGCCTCACTCGGGTGGGAGGCCCAAGTACTCGCGACAGGCAAGGCCCACAACGTATTGAGGCGACCTCAAAATGGCCTATCACAAAACTACCTGGTTTTGCAAGGGGGTCCCATGACGCTTTGTCCGAGGCTCGGCGGCCACCTAGGGAAACCTACCAAACCTACACATTTCTGAGAAAGTAGACACCTGGGATTCCAGGGAGGTATGGCTTGCGTGGATCCACCAAAGTTTTCTTACCCAGAATCCCCTGCAAACCTGATATTTTGTTCAAAAATCACTTTTTCGCACATTTTGTGTGGTAAAGCTGTGGAATCATGGGGCTGACATCAAATTTCCTACCACCCAGCGTTCCCAGGTCTCCCGATAAAATGGTGCCTCACTCGGTGGGAGGCCCAAGTACCCGCGACAGGCAAGGGCCCACAACGTATTGAGGCGACCTCAAAATGGCCTATCACAAAACGACCTGGTTTTGCAAGGGGGTCCCATGACGCTTTGGCCCGGGACTCAGCGGCCACCTAGGGAAACCTACCAAACCCACACATTTCTGAAAAGTAGACACCCGGGATTCCAGGATGGCTTGCGTGGATCCCCAACGTTTCTTACCAGAATCCCCTGCAAACCTGAAATTTGGCTGAAAAAATCACTTTTTCACACATTTTTGTGTGGTAAGCTGTGGCATCCCGGGGCTGACACAAATTCCCTACCACCCAGCGTTCCCCAGGTCTCCCGATAAAATGGTGCCTCACTCGGGTGGAGGCCCAAGTACCCGCGACAGGCAAGGGCCCAACACATTTTGTGATAGGCAATTTTGATGTCGCCTCAATACGTTGTGGACCCTTGCCTGTCGCGGGTACTTGGGCCTCCCACACAAGTGAGGCACCATTTTTATCGGGAGACCTGGGGGAACGCTGGGTGGTAGGAAATTTGTGTGAGGCCAGTGATGCCACACTTTCCCACACAAAATGTGTGAAAAAGTGATTTTTTCAGCTAAAATTGAGGTTTGCAGGGGATTCTGGGTAAGGAAACGTTGGGGGATCCACGCAAGCCATACCTCCCTGGAAGCCCCCGGGTGTCTACTTTTCAGAAATGTGTGGGTTTGGTAGGTTTCCTAGATGGCCACCGAGCACGGGGCCAAGAACCCAGGTGACCCCCTTGAAAAACCAGGTCGCTTTGTGAAAGGCCATTTTGAGGTCGCCTCACTACGTTGTGGGCCCTTGCCTGTCGCGGTACTTGGGCCTCCCACACAAGTGAGGCACCATTTTATCGGGAGACCTGGGGAACGCTGGGTGGTAGGAAATTTGTGTGAGGCCAGTGATGCCACACTTTCCCACACAAAAATGTGTGAAAAAGTGATTGTTTCAGCTAAAATTGAGGTTTGCAGGGGATTCTGGGTAAGGAAACGTTGGGGATCCACGCAAGCCATACCTCCCTGGAAGCCCCGGGTGTCTACTTTTCAGAAATGTGTGGTTTGGTAGGTTTCCTAGATGGCCACCGAGCACGGGGCCAAAAACCCAGGTGACCCCTTGCAAAACCAGGTCGCTTTTGTGAAAGGCCATTTTGAGGTCGCCTCACTACGTTGTGGGCCCTTGCCTGTCGCTGGTACTTGGGCCTCCCACACAAGTGAGGCACCATTTTTATCGGGAGACCTGGGGGAACGCTGGGTGGTAGGAAATTTGTGTGAGGCCAGTGATGCCACACTTTCCCACACAAAAATGTGTGAAAAAGTGATTTCTTTCAGCTAAAATTGAGGTTTGCAGGGGATTCTGGGTAAGGAAACGTTGGGGATCCACGCAAGCCATACCTCCTGGAAGCTCCCGGGTGTCTACTTTTCAGAAATGTGTGGGTTTGGTAGGTTTCCTAGATGGCCGCCGAGCACGGGCCAAAACCCAGGTGACCCCCTTGCAAAACCAGGTAGTTTTGTGAAAGGCCATTTTGAGGTCGCCTCACTACGTTATGGGCCCTTGCCTGTCGCGGTACTTGGGCCTCCCACACAAGTGAGGCACCATTTTTATCGGGAGACCTGGGGAACGCTAGGTGGTAGGACATTTGTGTGAGGCCAGTGATGCCACACTTTCCCACACACAAATGTGTGAAAAAGTGATTTTTTCAGCTAAAATTGAGGTTTGCAGGGGATTCTGGGTAAGGAACCGTTGGGGGATCCACGCAAGCCATACCTCCCTGGAAGCCCCCGGGTGTCTACTTTTCAGAAATGTGTGAGTTTGGTAGGTTTCCCTAGATGGCCACCGAGCACGGGGCCAAAACCCAGGTGACCCCCTTGCAAAACCAGGTCGTTTTGTGAAAGGCCATTTTGAGGTCGCTCACTACGTTGTGGGACCTTGCCTGTCGCAGGTACTTGGGCCTCCCACACAAGTGAGGCACCATTTTTATCGGGAGACCTGGGGGAACGCTGGGTGGTAGGACATTTGTGTGAGGCCAGTGATGCCACACTTTCCCACACACAAATGTGTGAAAAAAGTGATTTTTTCAGCTAAAATTGAGGTTTGCAGGGGATTCTGGGTAAGGAAACGTTGGGGGATCCACGCAAGCCATACCTCCCTGGAAGCCCCCGGGTGTCTACTTTTCAGAAATGTGTGGGTTTGGTAGGTTTCCTAGATGGCCACCGAGCACGGGGCCAAAACCCAGGTGACCCCTTGCAAAACCAGGTCGTTTTGTGAAAGGCCATTTTGAGGTCGCCTCACTACGTTGTGGGACCTTGCCTGTCGCAGGTACTTGGGCCTCCCACACAAGTGAGGCACCATTTTTATCGGGAGACCTGGGAGAACGCTGGGTGGTAGGAAATTTGTGTGAGGCCAGTGATGCCACACTTTCCCACACAAAAATGTGTGAAAAAAGTGATTTTTTTCAGCTAAAATTGAGGTTTGCAGGGGATTCTGGGTAAGGAAACGTTGGGGGATCCACGCAAGCCATACCTCCCTGGAAGCCCCCGGGTGTCTACTTTTCAGAAATGTGTGGGTTTGGTAGGTTTCCTAGATGGCCACCGAGCACGGGGCCAAAACCCAGGTGACCCCCTTGCAAAACCAGGTAGTTTTGTGAAAGGCCATTTTGAGGTCGCCTCACTACGTTGTGGGCCCTTGCCTGTCGCGGGTACTTGGGCCTCCCACACAAGTGAGGCACCATTTTTATCGGGAGACCTGGGGGAACGTTGGGTGGTAGGACATTTGTGTGAGGCCAGTGATGCCACACTTTCCCACACACAAATGTGTGAAAAAGTGATTTTTTCAGCTAAAATTGAGGTTTGCAGGGGATTCTGGGTAAGGAAACGTTGGGGGATCCACGCAAGCCATACCTCCCTGGAAGCCCCGGGTGTCTACTTTTCAGAAATGTGTGTGTTTGGTAGGTTTCCCTAGGTGCCGGCAGAGCTAGGGTTCACAAACTACAGCTAGGCACTTTGCCAAAAGAGGGTCATTTTTCACTGCGAAATTGAGGTGTGACCACGTTGCGTTTTGCGCCGTTTCCTGTCGCGGGCACTAGGCCGACCCACACAAGTGAGGTACAATTTTTTTCAGAAGACTTTGGGGAACGCGGGGTGGGTGGAAATTTGTGGATCCACGCAGATTCCAGAACTTTCCACCACAGAAATGTGGGGAAAATGTGGTTTTTTTGACAGTTTTTTATGTTTGCAAGGGATTCTGGGTAACAGAACCTGGTGGGAGGCAGTCAAGTCACCCCATCCTGGATTCCCTGGGTGTCTAGTTTTCAAAAATGTATAGGTTTGCTAGGTTTCCTAGGTGCCGGCAGAGGTAGGGTTCAAAAACTACAGCTAGGCACTTTGCAAAAAAAGGGTCATTTTTCACTGCGAAATTGAGGTGTGACCACGTTGCGTTTTGCGCCGTTTCCTGTCGCAGGCACTAGGCCGACCCACACAAGTGAGGTACCATTTTTCTCGGAAGACTTTGGGGAACGCGGGGTGGGTGGAAATTTGTGGATCCACGCAGATTCCAGAACTTTCCACCACAGAAATGTGGGGAAAATGTGTTTTTTTTGACAATTTTTTATGTTTGCAAGGGATTCTGGGTAACAGAACCTGGTGGGAGGCAGTCAAGTCACCCCATCCTGGATTCCCTGGGTGTCTAGTTTTCAAAATGTATAGGTTTGATAGGTTTCCCTAGGTGCCGGCAGAGCTAGGGTTCAAAAACTACAGCTAGGCACTTTGCCAAAAAGGGTCATTTTTCACTGCGAAATTGAGGTGTGACCACGTTGCGTTTTGCGCCGTTTCCTGTCGCAGGCACTAGGCCGACCCACACAAGTGAGGTACCATTTTTCTCGGAAGACTTTGGGGAACGCGGGGTGGGTAGAAATTTGTGGATCCACGCAGATTCCAGAACTTTCCACCACAGAAATGTGGGGAAAATGTGGTTTTTTTTGACAATTTTTTATGTTTGCAAGGGATTCTGGGTAACAGAACCTGGTGGGAGGCAGTCAAGTCACCCCATCCTGGATTCCCCTGGGTGTCTAGTTTTCAAAAATGTATAGGTTTGCTAGGTTTCCCTAGGTGCCGGCAGAGGTAGGGTTCAAAAACTACAGCTAGGCACTTTGCAAAAAAAGGGTCATTTTTCACTGCGAAATTGAGGTGTGACCACGTTGCGTTTTGCGCCGTTTCCTGTCGCAGGCACTAGGCCGACCCACACAAGTGAGGTACCATTTTTCTCGGAAGACTTTGGGAACGCGGGGTGGGTGGAAATTTGTGGATCCACGCAGATTCCAGAACTTTCCACCACAGAAATGTGGGGAAAATGTGTTTTTTTGACAATTTTTTATGTTTGCAAGGGATTCTGGGTAACAGAACCTGGTGGGAGGCAGTCAAGTCACCCCATCCTGGATTCCCCTGGGTGTCTAGTTTTCAAAAATGTATAGGTTTGATAGGTTTCCCTAGGTGCCGGCAGAGCTAGGGTTCAAAAACTACAGCTAGGCACTTTGCCAAAAAAGGGTCATTTTTCACTGCGAAATTGAGGTGTGACCACGTTGCGTTTTGCGCCGTTTCCTGTCGCAGGCACTAGGCCGACCCACACAAGTGAGGTACCATTTTTCTCGGAAGACTTTGGGGAACGCGGGGTGGGTAGAAATTTGTGGATCCACGCAGATTCCAGAACTTTCCACCACAGAAATGTGGGGAAAATGTGGTTTTTTTGACAATTTTTTATGTTTGCAAGGGATTCTGGGTAACAGAACCTGGTGGGAGGCAGTCAAGTCACCCCATCCTGGATTCCCCTGGGTGTCTAGTTTTCAAAAATGTATAGGTTTGCTAGGTTTCCCTAGGTGCCGGCAGAGCTAGGGTTCAAAAACTACAGCTAGGCACTTTGCCAAAAAGGGTCATTTTTCACTGCGAAATTGAGGTGTGACCACGTTGCGTTTTGCGCCGTTTCCTGTCGCAGGCACTAGGCCGACCCACACAAGTGAGGTACCATTTTTCTCGTAAGACTTTGGGGAACGCGGGGTGGGTGGAAATTTGTGGACCCACGCAGATTCCAGAACTTTCCACCACAGAAATGTGGGGAAATGTGGTTTTTTGACAATTTTTTATGTTTGCAAGGGATTCTGGGTAACAGAACCTGGTGGGAGGCAGTCAAGTCACCCCATCCTGGATTCCCCTGGGTATCTAGTTTTCAAAAATGTATAGGTTTGCTAGGTTTCCCTAGGTGCCGGCAGAGCTAGGGTTCAAAAACTACAGCTAGGCACTTTGCCAAAAAAGGGTCATTTTTCACTGCGAAATTGAGGTGTGACCACGTTGCGTTTTGCGCCGTTTCCTGTCGCAGGCACTAGGCCGACCCACACAAGTGAGGTACCATTTTTCTCGGAAGACTTTGGGGAACGCGGGGTGGGTGGAAATTTGTGGATCCACGTAGATTCCAGAACTTTCCACCACAGAAATGTGTGGAAAATGTGTTTTTTGGACAATTTGTTTTGTTTGCAAGGGATTCTGGGTAACAGAACCTGGTGGGAGGCAGTCAAGTCACCCCATCCTGGATTCCCCTGGGTGTCTAGTTTTCAAAAATGTATAGGTTTGCTAGGTTTCCTAGGTGCCGGCAGAGCTAGGGTTCAAAAACTACAGCTAGGCACTTTGCCAAAAAAGGGTCATTTTTCACTGCGAAATTGAGGTGTGACCACGTTGCGTTTTGCGCCGTTTCCTGTCGCAGGCACTAGGCCGACCCACACAAGTGAGGTACCATTTTTCTCGTAAGACTTTGGGAAACGCGGGGTGGGTGGAAATTTGTGGACCCACGCAGATTCCAGAACTTTCCACCACAGAAATGTGGGGAAATGTGGTTTTTTTGACAATTTTTTATGTTTGCAAGGGATTCTGGGTAACAGAACCTGGTGGGAGGAAGTCAAGTCACCCCATCCTGGATTCCCTGGGTGTCTAGTTTTCAAAAATGTATAGGTTTGCTAGGTTTCCCTAGGTTCCGGCAGTGCTAGGGTTCAAAAACTACACCTAGGCACTTTGCAAAAAAGGGTAATTTTTCATTGTGAAAATGTGGTACGTCCACGTTGCATTTTGAGCCATTTCCTGTTGTGGGCACAAGGGCTACCCACACAAGTGAGGTACCATTTTTATCGGGAGACTTTGGGTAACACAGAATTGTAGAGCAACTGTTATTACCTATTGATTTTTGATGCATTTCTGCTTTCCAAATGAAAGACAATGTGTAAAAAATAAGTCATTTTGAAAAATGACCTATAATTCTCATGCTAGTATGGGTACTCCCAATTTCGGAAATGTGCAAATATCTACTGTTTCTAAAATCTACATTTTGTTCCCATTTCAGAAATACATAGGTGTCCTCCATAACAATTTTTCCATGTATACATTTTCCCAAAATAATTGCTATATACCCGGTACATAATAAAAACCATTGCAAGATGCTGCTCAATTATTGGCTCTGGGTTCGTCGGGTTCTTGGTGAACCTACAAGTCCTATATATCCCCACAACCAGAAAGGTCCAGCGGATATAACGGTATATTGCCTTCAAATAGCTGTCATAATTAGAAGAAGTTACAGGTGAAAACGTTGACACAAATGGCTGTTTTGTTCAACTAATTTTCAATTTTTCCTTTATTTAACTGTTAGTTTCTATAAGGAAAACTTTAAGGATCTACACAAATGACCCCTTGCTGAATTCAGAATTTTGTCTACTTTTCAGAAATGTATGGCTTTCCAGGATCCATTATTGGTTTCATACCCATTTCTACCATTAACTGGAAGGAGGTTGAAAGCACAAAAAATAGCAAAAATAGGCTATGTCCCAGAAAAATGCCAAAACTGTGTAAAAAAGTTGGTTTTCTGACAAAAGTCTGCTTGTCCCTGAAAGCTGGGAAGATGTTGATTTCAGCACCACAACCCCTTTTTGATGCCATTTGCAGGGAAAAATCAAGACGCTTTCATCTGTTGCCCTTTTTCGCATTTTTCCCCAAAAACCAAAATGTAGCTGTATTTTGACTAATTTCTGGGTCCCCTCCAGGGGAATCCACAAACCCTGGGTACCTTTACAATCCCCATGATGTTAGAAAAAAGGACGCAAATTTGGCATGGATACCTTATGTGGTCAAAAAGTTACAGGGGCCTAAGCGCGCACTACCCCAAATAGCCAAAAAAGGCTTAGCACAGGAGGGGAAAAGGCCTAGCAGCGAAGGGGTTAATCTTATGTATTTGTTTATCTATACCCCTGTTTGAACAGTGCACTTTCTCCCTTGCTTATCATGCGAGTCCTTAGTGGACCACCATGCTTATACGAGTTTGTAAAATTCTCACACTGTAACCCTCCTTAACCACAATCATTAAAAAGAAAATAATATATAAATTCAACAGCAGCACATAACTGCCGACATTATGCCCAACACATCTATATTCTGCTGGGCTGCATGACACCTATTGTGGCTCTAATGTCATATGCTGGTGCAATATAAAGTAGTGAAATAGAATACAAAAAAGTTATGAGTAAATAAATACATAAGTGTACTATAGGTGATTGCAGATCCACTAAATAGTTTGAGAGTTTCTGTATGTCTTTGACTGCATAGTACCCCCGACTATTGAGGGTTATGGGCTATGGTCACAGTGGTTCCACAGACGAGGATCGGTCATTCAAGTTATAATAAGAGATGTGACATTCGAACCAATAGGAACTATGGGAACACTGAGAATTACACATCAAAGTGCTTGGGTGGCTTAGTTGAGGGACTTGCATTATTAGCATGCTGGGAAAGGGATGCATCTCACATGCACACTCTAGTGCTGCATTACTCAAAAATGAACTGGGGCAAATCATTTCATTGGTGTACTACTGAAGAGCAGAAAGAGTGGTACAGAGGCAATACCAGTAGGTGGGATTGTACTTAAGATGTGAAAGAATTAATATTATTTACTGGTATGACACTAGCCACTTATCATTCTTATGGCAGCATGGCAGCATTGTAGAGCGTGTAGCATCTTCCCCAACCCTGGAACATGCAATATAGATTAGGCCACACACAGAAGCTGCAGTTGAGAATATTATTTTTCTCAGACATTCATTTACACACTGCTCATTATGTAATACTTCCTATACCACACCCTAACATCTCCCCTACATCGTACATAGTTCCTGTCTCAGAGTCAACCTAGAACCAACAGGGTGCTAGTGAGCGTCGCACCGATATGCTACATCGACACCAGATAAATTAAAAGTGGCAGGCATTAATTAAATCATATTTCCTCAATCATTCTGCGAGGAGCTCGCACTTGTCTGCTGCCCGGGTGATCCAGAGCAACTGAGGTCCACCCTCATCGGGCAACGGGGGCAACGGCTAGGTTCGGAAGCTGGAAATTAAGATGTGTTTACTTCCGAGGTAGCTCCACGAGCTGGTGAGTGATGAGGTAGGTGTTTAAAGTGTGGTGTCCAGAGTGATGGATTTCCCTGGACAATGTGCTGTCACTATGTGTCCCTTGAGCACCACTACCTGTAAAGGAGCGGTAGTGAATGGAGTGTCCGCCTTTCATTTTTGTCTCTGGTGTACTAGTACCCAGTCCCTTTTGCCAAAGACTGTATCCTGGGCATGTCAGCGCTGATCAGTATGCACTTTCGTTTTACAAAGTTCAACAGTGTTCACTGACCGATCTGAGATCTATTGTTTTGTTCTGATTGCTCTTCCAAACAGCAATGTAACTGGACTCTCACCTGTTGTGGAGTCAGGAGTTGATCCATAGGCTGGAGGAACTCGCACAGTGCTTGGTTCAAGTCGATCCCTTCCATTGAGTCTCACTGAATTACCCTTTTAAGGGTGTCCATAAATCTTTCAACTACACCATTGACTTGAGGCTAGAGAGGTGTACTTTTTTGGTATTTGATGCAGAGTTGTGCAAGGAATTCTTTAAATTTTTTACTATTGATTGGTGGACCATTGTCTGACTTGAGGATCTCTGGGATGCCCCAGGTTGCATAGATGTCATCAAGCCTTTCTATGACTTTGTCATGAGTCGTTGAAGAAAGTGTCTCTACCAAGAGGAAGTGCTAATGTTCATCTATGACTACCATGAGATGTTGTCCATCTCCTAATGGTCTAAAGAAGTTGAAGGCAACTCTCTCCCAAGCATGGGCAGGAAGATTTGACATTGTCACTGGATGCTGAATCTCCTTGGGGGAAGAGCAATTACAGATATGGCAGGTCTTCAACTCTTTTTCTACTTGCTCATCTAGTCGAGGGAACCACACCTTTTCTCGTAGTGCTCTTTTTGTGGTGACAATGCCACGATGCCCTTCATGGGCCAATTCTATGACCCATTGTCTCAGGCTTCCAGGTATGATGATTCTCGAGCCTGTCCGTATTATTCCTTGTTGAGTGACTTCTAAATCATCCTGTATGTTTTTGAACTTTTGGTATTCAGTATCGTCAGCCAAAGGCCGGGTCCTTCATCTTCCTTAATGTGTCTCAATGAGTTTTTTGACTGTGGTCATGTCTTTGTCCTCATTGGTGGCAGCAATGATTTGGTTCACCGACAGAGCCGCAGGCGTGCTTTAACTTACAATGAAATTGAGATATTGTTTAGCTGTCCTTGATGTCGATCCTAGATGATGTAGTGGTTCTCGTAAAAAGTAATCCGCTGGGTTTTGATCCTTCTCAGGTTTGTGTACAATCTCATAGTCATACTCCTACATCCTCACCCTCCACCTTTCAATGCAAGGAGGCATCATGGCCTTCGGGTTTCCAAATATGGTGTGCAACGCCTGGTGGTCTTTGATGACAGTAAATCGTTTCTCATAGAGGAATAAATGAAAATGGTCACAGGCCCACACCACAGCCAGACTCTCCTTCTCAGAATGAGAGTAGGCATGTACTGTTTCAGATAGGCTTCGACTGGCATAGTCCATAAAATGTCTCTGAGCAATGGGATGGCCACTGTGTTGAGCCAGAATGGCTCCTAGCCCCACCGAGCTCGCATCTACCATGACTTCGGTCTATAGCCTGGGGTTGAAGTAGGCCATTTTAGTCGCATTCTCGATTGCATGTTTTATCTCTTTAAAACTTCAATCACAGTCAGAGGATCTGTGAAAGGGAACATTCCTCTTTGCTAGCTCTCTCAATGGAGCACTCACAGTAGCAAAATTGTGAATGCACCAGGAGCTATAACTGGCCAAACATAGAAAGGACCGCAACATGGCATCATCTTGAGGGGCGCAAATGGATGACAGTGCTTGCACCTTGTCTGGATCTGGGCTCATGCCCCCATCAGAGAATATGTCCCCAAAGAACTTGAGTTTGGTTTTATTGAATTTGCATTTTGCTGCATTCAAGGTGAGGCCGTCATCACCAAGTAACTAGTACACTTGGGTGAGAGCTTTGTTATGTTCTCTTTGTGTGCTTCCAAAAACCAGTATGTCGTCGCTGTAGATGAAAGCATGTGAAACAGGTCGAATTACTCTGTGAATAACATCTTGAAATATCTGAGCTGCCGAAGATACTCCAAAGCTCAGTCTCTTGTACCTGAATAAACCAACATGAGTGGAAAAAGGGGTAATATATCTGCAGTTCTCTTCTAACTCAAGTCGTTGATACCCTTTGTTTAGGTCAAGGCGGGAAAAGACTTTAGCTCTGCACAGTTGCATGATCATGTCCACTATATGAGGACCAGGATGTCTCCCCCTCACTATTGCCTTAATTGACTGGCACATGTCGACATAAATATGCACCTGCTTCACTACTGTCTTTATTTGGTACTACTACTATGGGAGAGATCCAGGGTGTGGGGCATGTGGAGCGTTCAATGATGTTGTGCTTTAGAAGTGTTGCCAGTTCACTTTCCACAGCTTCTTGCAAATGAAAAACTACTCTGCGGTGCCACTGGGCAACAAGACGAATGTCTTTGTTGATGTGAAGCTGTACTCTCATCTTCTTGAGGTTCCCCAAGCCATAAAACAGGGGCGGAAATTGCCTCATGATGTCAGGTTCAGTACAGATGTAGTAGTTGTGGGATATCAACCCCATTCAGATAACTCTAGCGTCCATCTTTTCTTTTTGTCCTGACACTTTTCTGGCTCAACACACAGTTATGAAGTGATTCTCTTTCCTGCAACTTTTACAGATTTGTCCCAGGGTTGGACACTTGCTCTCATGGGGAAATGAAAATCCACATCAGAAGCATAGTTTTGTCTTCTTCGAGGAAGTTGACTTACCTGCGTCCGCTCTGTGCTTATGCCGAATTCTCACAGTCAATGCTGACTCATTGTGTGCTATTCCTGCTTCCATGTCAGAATCTTGTTATTCTTCTCATTCTCCTGCTCTCACAGTTATCAGCATTTTCTCCAGACTGAGTGTCTCTCTCAACATGTGCTATCTGAATGAATCTGAAAGGCAGTCATTTATGATTCTGAGGCTCATGGCTTCTTCATCAGTAAAGTCACAAAATTTGCAATGCTTGATAACTCATCCATTGTTTCGCAAGTCTGTTGCTGTGCTTTGTTGAAAATATTCCTTTCATAATCAACATTCGGGATTGGATTGAATTTGGCTTCTAACACTGAAACTTTCTTTAGCACTTCTTTCACTCCCTACTCTGCCAGATATTTAAATACTTGATGATTTCATTATCATGCTCCTCCCCAAGCACATCTACAAAGTAATCAAATGTTTCAATCCACGCAGCCCACCTGGCACCAAAGTTTTGTTTCTTGGCTATGTCAAATGGCGGGCGTTGGTTTTAAGAATGCCGCTGCATTGTGCTTCGCACTCCCTTCCGGCGCCATAGTGTCAGCATGTGACTCTCAACTTGTTGCACTGCACAGTGTGACTCATCAAGTTCTGGAATCATCAGCCACATGTAGGTTCATGTGGTGCAATACATTCTAATCATTTATGAATGTGAGTATGCTCTTTTTGCTTTCTGTCTCTTGTACTATATTAACGCTATTGTTACTTTCCATACGTTGTCTGAATAGTTGTTCCCTTGGTCTGTGCTGATATTTCTGCAAAGGATTGGTTGTCATGCTTCTCACCCGTGCGTCGCACACTCTTTGATCGATTCCATTTTTCAGGATGCACACATACGTTTCACCATGCAGAGATCAGGCCGCTTCTGTGATTTCAGCATATTCAGAGCCATGCGCTGTCTCAGGCCACTCCCTAGTCACTGTATGGTCAGGGCACAGTGCAGTGTCTTTGCTGACAGCTGTTGGGTTCTTCTTTCCATTCTCTGAACGTCCGGAATCTTCATACGTCAAGAGAATGGAAAAAGATAGGGGGGAATTCGGGGCAGTTGGAAGATCTTCATCTTAGAAGCGGACTGTTTTCTTTCCGTCCTGTTGATACTACAATAAAACTATTTCATCCACCTTACCTGCGTATCATCTTCCTTACACTGGCGACGGGGTGCCAATTAACAGGACCAAGACTTCCACGCGTGCAATGTTTGCTGCCGAAGATTCGTTCATCCACGTTGTTTCCAAGTAGTGCAGTTGCAGTTCTGCGGCACTTCTTCTTGTGAGATCCTTTGATATCCTTCTCCATCGAGGATCTCCTGAGGCAAGATTTTCCGTTTTCCGAAAACCGCGGTATCCAGGTCTGCGGTGACGTCAGTCTTCAAACTGTGAGTTGGCCATTCAGCGTGCGCGCGTTCTCTGCATGCGCTAATTCCTTACGCGCAGAACACTCTAAGCTGCACCATGCGTTTGTCGTTGCTAGGCAACATCTTACGTCATTGCGCAACGTAAGGCGGCTATTTTGAATTGCATCCACGATCATCGTATATCCTTGCAATCAGCTGGTCTCCATGGTAACGCACAACAGCGTATTCCCAACACGGTGATACGCACACCAGCCATTGCCACAGCTATTTTCTCTAACGTCTAATGTGTTTGTCAGACGGTGACATGCACACCTCTTCACAAGGTTTGCCAAAATTCAACGAGATACTTAATCAATTACACAAAATGTCTTCCTTGTGCGGCTCACGGTGACACGCACACCTTGTCATCACGTCATTTGTACATCATCACATACACGTGCAGCGTCCAGCGGCCATCTTTAAATCAGGCATTTTCCATAGCCTGCAACATTATTAACTTCCTAATCAGGCATACTTTTCGCCAGTGCCGTCTTCGGTGATCGGCACACCGTTTTCACTTATGTAAGTACAGGCACATTGTTTGCAATTAATACAACTGTCTGCTTCATATTTCTACGTGCTTGTTAATCTTTGTTTATTTACAGCCACCTTCTCTGTCTGTGGCTGCCTCTCACCCTTTCTCTGTACTTCGTTGTTTGTTTCACTTAATACTTCCTTCCAGCACCTTTTACTCTCCTCGTGTCAGCCTGACCAGCTTTCATGATCTGTGTATTTAGGTTGTTTTGTTGTTTGTGTGAGGGAGTGTGTGTTTGCTCTTGTGTGAGATAGATGGATGGTGCATGACTGTGTTGTCTTTTGTGCCTTCTGTCTTCCCTGTTATTCATTTTCACTACTTTCTCTTTGTCTCTTGGCATCTTCTCATTCTTCCATTTTCATTCTTCCTTTTCAGGTTTCAAAGTAAATTTTTTATGTTACATTTTTACGGTGTTTTCACTAGATTCTTTCCTTGTAATTTTCCTCATGCCTCTTGTAACTTTCTCCCTCTTCATTGGAAAGGAGGGAGATGTTGTAATATGATGCTCAGCCATTATGAATGTATTTTAGAATGTTGGGATTTAGAATGTTAGAAAGAAAGCTGTAGTCAGTTGCTGAAAGGGCTGAGCATTCTTGATCCAAACAATCCTCAACAGGTGATGTTAAGAAAAGATTTCTTCCAGGTCCAAAATATCCAACCGAGTTCCTGGGAAGTATCATACCCAGAAGTGTTTGAGAAAGAGTTGGGTCTTTTCAAAGGTTTTAAGCACATGATTAAATTAACACACAATGCCCAACCCGTGATACACAAGGTTAGAAGAGTGCCACTAGCTTTACAAACAGTTTTAAAAAAGAGTTGGATAGATTGTGTTCGTGTGACGTAATTGAACCTATTGAATCCTCCGATTGGGTGTCTCCTATTGTCCTAGCTAGAAAAGCTAATGGTACTCTACGCATGTGTGTAGACTTACGAGATCTAAACAAAAATATATGGATAGATCAACATCCTTGTTAGAAATGGGATCTCTGGTTGGCTAAGGCTTGTGCCAAGGCCAGGCAGAGACCACCAATCTAGTCAGGGCAAGGGAGTTACACACCCAAGATAACCCCTGCTCACCCCCTTGGTAGCTTGGCACGAGCAGTCAGGCCTATCCCGGAGGCAATGTGTAAAGCGTTTGCGCAACACACTCACACAGCAGCAACACACTAAGCACACCACAAAAGGAACTCCACACAAGGTTATATAAAAAATAGCTTTTGTATTGTCATAAATACCTTAGAAACATAATCACATAATATACAGTGTGCCAACTGGCACTAGGCAATATTCACAGGGGACTATTTACACACGACAGGGCCAATGGGGCCACTGTCATAACCATCACAAATCACCAATTGTAAATGTAGCACAAATAATAAATGTAGCACACAACCAGTACTTACTGGTACAGTTAGGAACTAAGCCTGAGAACCTGCAATGTAAAACATAGGATGCATAAATCACCTTAGGCATAAAACTACATTAGGCCCTAACCTCCTTAGCATAAACACATTACGCAGTACAACCTCTTAGTCATACAAGTACATTAGAGGCATAAACACAGGGTGCGTAAATCAAAGTAAATGCAAATCACATTAGGCCTGGCGCCCTATTAAACTCACAGTCCCCCCTGGTCAACTGGCCATCTCAAAAAGGGCTCAAATGCCCTATGTCCCAAGAGTCAGGGCGCTGCCTAGGCAGCAGGAGTCAAGGGTGCGCAATTGCGCAAGCCTAAACGCGGCAGCTGCCCACTACTTGCTGGGCAGCTGTGAAACTGAGCACGGGCACCAGCGTGCCCCCTGAGCCCCTCTCTGGGACTCACAATTTAAAATGAACATGTCCCCCAGGGTTGCGGCTGCCTGCGCTCTCGCAGGGCAGCTGGCAAAAGGTGCAAATAAAAGTCTGGCACTCCTCGTGCCTCTTGGGCCCCCACTGGGGCTTCTTAACAAAACCTGCCCCCACGTTGCAGCTGCCTGCGCTCTCGCAGGGCAGCTGGGAATGGCACGGGCACCACTGTGCCTTGTGAGCCCCACTGGGATGCCACCACAAAGAATATGCCCACTGTCAGGCGGGGCAGTTGTGGCAAGGAAACTGGCACTAACGTGCCTCTCAGCCCCACTCCGGGACTTCTACAATAATGCCCCCAAAAAGGAAATCAGCACGGGCACCTCAGGGCCCCAGGGAGCATCCACGCGGCTCCAGGCACCGACAATGTGCCTCGGGGGAGCCCCACTCACCGGGACACAAAGAATGCCACTCAGTGCAGCTGCCCGCTACTGCGGCGCAGCTGTGAAGGACAATACCGCACTGGCGGCCCGATGCCCAATGGGAGCCCCACTCACCGGGACTCTCCTTTGCCTGCTCTGGTCTCCTTGGGGCACGAGCATCGGGGCCGTCTCCTCTCCTCGTGCTTGCTTGGGGCTGCACTCACGCAGCACAGCCACTCCCTCCTCCCGGGAACACGAAGGGGCAGGACATGGAGCGGAGTCTCCGTCGGTCCCTGTACTCCTCACGGCCGCAGGCACGCGGGGCTTCCCCTTTCCCACACAGGGAGGTCCCGCCTCACAACCAGGCTTCACTTCTTCACTTCTGCGGGAGGTAGGAAGAGCCGTCACGAGGCTCCGTCCCTCCCGCGTCGTGGTTGGGCACGTCGGAGCTCCTTGGCCCCGCCCACAACCAGGCAAGGCCGCCTGGCTTCCGGGTCGCTCTCGGAGCGGCGGCTTCTCTTCGGGGCAAAAGTGCGGGGTAGGCTCCCACCGTAAAGAAGTATAAATGCGGGGTGGGCTCCCGCTTTTTAAATAAAGACAATTGCAGGATGGGCACCCGCCATAAAAGCAGCAATGCGGGGTGGGCACCCGCTCTTCAAAAATGCATGAGAGCGGGGTGGGCTCCCGCTCAAATCGGCAAACTGCGGGGGAATCCCCATGTCGGGATTCCCTCTAATTAGGTTGCAGCTCCGTGCTGCCAGGCCCCAGCACTCTCCCCGTCCTTGGAGAGATAGATAGCGCTCACGAGGCGCTAGGAGGCTACAAAAGTCCTTAAAAAGGCAGAAATAAAGAATCCTTGGTGCTGGGTAGACCACAGCACAGCGCAGCCAGGCAGGCCAGCACGCAGGGACCCCCAGGAAACAGCAGCTGGGTCCCGCGGCGGTTCCTCCTGGCAGAGTGTCCCCTGCAGGTCAGCCCAACAGAACCTTTTCATGGGGTCACAGCCCCTTCTTTTATACACCTTTTCCTTTGTCTAAAGGTGCAGGGTTTAGGGAAAACCAGATGCAACTGGTTTGGGGGAGCTTTGGAGCACTTTGTTTTGCTCAGCTCCTCTCTCCTTTCCCAGGACAGGCTAGGGACATCAGACACACCACAGGGGGTGGGGCCAGCATTGTGGAGGGAAGGCACAGCCCTATTCAGGTCCCAGGTGCAACTCCTCCCTCCCATCTAGATGCAGATCTCCCTATTCAGCCCTGCGCTGACTCACCCTGCCCCTCCTGGAGCCACACACATCTCCCAGCCCCTGTCACTCACAAGCCAGACATGCAATTCACATCAGGCAGGCAGACACAGAGCACACATAAATGCCAACTTCTAAAAGTGGCATTTCTACACCAGTCATGATAAATCTGCGCACACCATTGCACAGCATTTATTCTCACGAGTTCGCACATACTAAACTCGCCCCTGCACTCCTCTCACACCAGGAATTACCATGGACACACATATCCCCCATGCATTCCTATGGGAGGGCAGGACAATCTCACCACACGCACTCAGAGTGCGCACGCACTTTACACTGGGACATAGTGCTAAAGTGCGCAGAGGACAAAAACTACTAAGATCAGGTCACATTAACAGGCAAAAAGTTCAGGGGTGAACCTGCCAAAAGGGCCAAGTCCAACACAACCCCCTTCCAGCCAAAACGCAGGGCAGACCAATCACCACTGTGATGGGCTTCCCTGCTTGGGGCGATAGAACACGGACGCGGGCCCGCAACTGCAGGGACACCCTCCTGTTCTACGCCACCGTGAACCCACGTGGTTCCCTCTGTAAAAGCTCTCTGGACCAACTGGGCTACCCCACTGGTACTCCCTAACTGTCCGCGGCCAGGACCAGGCCCTAGGCCATCCAGATGCCACTGGTCCTTGCCCATCCACAGAGTGGGGGGTAGTAACCCCTGGCACATAGTAGCCATTCTCCACTCTTCCCCTCATCGGGGCAGTTCTAAACTGCCACTGATCCTCCAGCCCAGGGTCCGCACCCTCAGGCTGACCAAAAGTCACGGGCGAGGCTCTCCTCCCCCTACCTCTTCTTCTATGGGTCCGCACTCTCCTCCTTGGAGAGGCACCCTCATAACACCACTCTCCCACCAGTTCAGGACTTCTCTCCAAGAACTGGTCTCCCAACCTAGGGTTTAACCCCTCAAGTTGCACCGGGGTCAGAGGCGAGGACTCCCTCCCTCTGCACCCCCTTCCAGAGTTCTGCACCCTCCCAACTGTAGCGGTACCCCTGGAAGATGAACCGGTCAGGACACTGGTTACAGACGTCCTTCCCTCCAGGTCAGGCAGATCCTGAACCTGGCCTCCCAACCTTGGGTCTAAACCCTGTGGCTGAGTACTTGCCTGGCACTCCAGGACTTCTGGGGACTCACACAGTAGCCCCCCGAGGGTAACACATGACTCCTGTGTCGTGTGACAGTCTGCCTGGCGCAGATCTCCTGACCCCTGTCCACCTGACAGTGCGCGAAGATCCCCCAGGACAGACGTGGTGTCACCATGGTCACTTCTAGGAGACTCAGCCCTTCTGGCTGGTCCCTGACCCACTGGCTCTTCCACTGGGGAACACAACCCCAGGTCACCCCTCTCTCTGGACTTCTGTACCCTCCCAACTGGAGCGGCACCACCAGACACCAGAACCACTGGAGCTCTATTTACAGACGCTCCAGGTTCTCCAGACACTAGGAGATCCTCCTCAAATGGACTAACAGGACAGCCTAGGCTCCCAACCTGGTGTTCCCTGAAGAAACCATCCAGGTTCTGAGACTGGGTTTCGGGCACCTGGGGACACTCAGTCCCACACTCACTCCTACTACACTGAGACAGGACGTGAGCCCCTACACCCCTCCCACTACACTGGGACCCAGCTGGGCTACTCTGAACCTCTTCCCCGATACAGGACTGGAAGATACCTGAACCATTACTTTTGGAATCACTCCCCAATGCCTCATCAGAGCCTCGGGCCACCACCCAGAGGTCTGCTTCCCGTGCAAGCTCCCTGGGATCAGAGGAATTACACCCAAACAGGTGTGGGCGCAATCCTGGCAAACAACGACGGAGCATCTGCTCTTTGATAACCAAATTGGCCAGCCCTTCATAATCAAAATCCTCTGCTGTGCTAGCCATCACCCAATAGTCCAGTGCATCGCCACATTCCTCCACAAACTCCTCCCAAGACTGGTGAGACAGTTTCCTACTGCCCCTAAACCTCAACCTGTACACCTCTTCGTGGGAACCAGGTACCCCACTGTGGGGACTGGGAAGGGGACTTCCTGCACTGTACTCTACATTGCTGCCACCACTGGATCTCACCCTCACTGGTGAATCCAGACAATTGAAACTACTCTCAGGGGATAACCTACCCTCCAGAGCTAATTTCTCCCTGGTGAAGGCCCTCTCAGCTTCCGCCATTTTCTCCTGCGCTAAGACCCTCTCGGTCTCTAGCTTTTTCTCCTCCACACTCAGCTGCGCTATCTCCCTGGCATGCTCTAACCTGAGCTTCTCCAACGCCAGCTGATGCTCCCTTTCTTCCCTCCTATCCACCCACTCCTCTGGGGACAGGAAAAGGGATGGGGCACTGCCCCCGACACTGGACCCAGCAAGGGACTCCCTATCTATGGGGTCTCCACTATCTCTGGGCGTCCCTGTCCTGTCATTGTCTTCCTCCTCTTCAGACTCCTCAGGGCTCCCCTCAGACCCACCGCCCTCTTGGCGTGCGGCCAGGGCCCTCTTCTCCTCATTGCGCTCACGTTCCCATTCATCCTTTTGCCATTGGATCATGTTGTCCCTACGTTTTGACTGGGTGTCTGACCCACTCACTGCTATGTCTCTCTCCTTACAGAAATCCACCAACTCCCACATGCTGTATCTAAACAGACCACAAAAATTAAAAGCAGACTCTATTTTGGCAGGACGCTCAGGGACACGTGCAACACAGGAGACCTAGGTTTCTGAGCTGAAGCAAGAGTACACAATTTACAAATGACACTTTTAGGAGAAGAATTAAAATAAAACTCAGAACAATAATCCCCAAACACGTGATTATCTAAATGCAGAGCTTTGTAGTGCAGCCAGTTGTCGCTGTGGTACTGTGCAAACGCAAGTCCTATCCTCACCGCTGACAACCAATGTTAGAAATGGGATATCTGGTTGGCTAAGGCTTGCGCCAAGGCCAGGCAGAGACCACCAATCTAGTCAGGGCAAGGGAGTTACACACCCAAGATAACCCCTGCTCACCCCCTTGGTAGCTTGGCACGAGCAGTCAGGCCTATCCCGGAGGCAATGTGTAAAGCGTTTGCGCAACACACTCACACAGCAGCAACACACTAGGCACACCACAAAAGGAACTCCACACAAGGTTATATAAAAAATAGCCTTTGTATTGTCACAAATACCTTAGAAACATAATCACATAATATACAGTGTGCCAACTGGCACTAGGCAATATTCACAGGGGACTATTTACACACGACAGGGCCAATGGGGCCACAGTCATAACCATCACAAATCACCAATTGTAAATGTAGCACAAATAATAAATGTAGCGCACAACCAGTAATTACTGGTACAGTTAGGAACTAAGCCTGAGAACCTGCAATGTAAAACATAGGATGCATAAATCACCTTAGGCATAAAACTACATTAGGCCCTAACCTCCTTAGCATAAACACATTACGCAGTACAACCTCATAGTCATACAAGTACATTAGAGGCATAAACACAGGGTGCGTAAATCAAAGTAAATGCAAATCACATTAGGGCCTGGCGCCCTATTAAACTCACAGTCCCCCTGGTCAACTGGCCATCTCAAAAGGGCTCAAATGCCCTATGTCCCAAGAGTCAGGGCGCTGCCTAGGCAGCAGGAGTCAAGGGTGCGCAATTGCGCAAGCCTAAACGCGGCAGCTGCCCACTACTTGCTGGGCAGCTGTGAAACTGAGCACGGGCACCAGCGTGCCCCCTGAGCCCCTCTCTGGGACTCGCAATTTAAAATGAACCTGTCCCCCAGGGTTGCGGCTGCCTGCGCTCTCGCAGGGCAGCTGGCAAAAGGTGCAAATAAAAGTCTGGCACTCCTCGTGCCTCTTGGGCCCCCACTGGGGCTTCTTAACAAAACCTGCCCCCACGTTGCAGCTGCCTGCGCTCTTGCAGGGCAGCTGGGAATGGCACGGGCACCACTATGCCTTGTGAGCCCCACTGGGACTCCACCACAAAGAATATGCCCACTGTCAGGCGGGGCAGCTGTGGCAAGGAAACTGGCACTAACGTGCCTCTCAGCCCCACTCCGGGACTTCTACAATAATGCCCCCAAAAAGGAAATCAGCACGGGCACCTCAGGGCCCCAGGGAGCATCCACGCGGCTCCAGGCACCGACAATGTGCCTCGGGGGAGCCCCACTCACCGGGACACAAAGAATGCCCACTCAGTGCAGCTGCCCGCTACTGCGGCGCAGCTGTGAAGGACAATACCGCACTGGCGGCCCGATGCCCAATGGGAGCCCCACTCACCGGGACTCTCCTTTGCCTGCTCCAGTCTCCTTGGGGCAAGAGCATCGGGCCGTCTCCTCTCCTCGTGCTTGCTTGGGGCTGCACTCACGCAGCACAGCCACTCCCTCCTCCCGGGAACACGAAGGGGCAGGACACGGAGCGGAGTCTCCGTCGGTCCCTGTACTCCTCACGGCCGCAGGCAGGGGGGGGTTTCCATTTTCCCACACAGGGAGGTCCCGCCTCACAACCAGGCTTCACTTCTTCACTTCTGCGGGAGGCGGGAAGAGCCGTGACGAGGCTCCGTCCCTCCCGCGTCGTGGTTGGGCACGTCGGAGCTCCTTGGCCCCGCCCATAACCAGGCAAGGCCGCCTGGCTTCCGGGTCGCTCTCGGAGCGGCGGCTTCTCTTCGGGGCAAAAGTGCGGGGTAGGCTCCCGCCGTAAAGAAGTATAAATGCAGGGTGGGCTCCCGCTTTTTAAATAAAGACAATTGCAGGGTGGGCACCCGCCATAAAAGCGGCAATGCGGGGTGGGCACCCGCTCTTCAAAAATGCATGAGAGCGGGGTGGGCTCCCGCTCAAATCGGCAAACTGCGGGAGAATCCCCACGTCGGGATTCCCTCTAATTAGGTTGCAGCTCCGTGCTGCCAGGCCCCAGCACTCTCCCCGTCCTTGGAGAGATAGATAGCGTTCACGAGGCGCTAGGAGGCTACAAAAGTCCTTAAAAAGGCAGAAATAAAGAATCCTTGGTGCTGGGTAGACCACAGCACAGCGCAGCCAGGCAGGCCAGCACGCAGGGACCCCCAGGAAACAGCAGCTGGGTCCCGCGGCGGTTCCTCCTGGCAGAGTGTCCCCTGCAGGTCAGCCCAACAGAACCTTTTCATGGGGTCACAGCCCCTTCTTTTATACATCTTTTCCTTTGTCTAAAGGTGCAGGGTTTAGGGAAAACCAGATGCAACTGGTTTGGGGGAGCTTTGGAGCACTTTGTTTTGCTCAGCTCCTCTCTCCTTTCACAGGACAGGCTAGGGACATCAGACGCACCACAGGGGGTGGGGCCAGCATTGTGGAGGGAAGGCACAGCCCTATTCAGGTTCCAGGTGCAACTCCTCCCTCCCATGTAGATGCAGATCTCCCTATTCAGCCCTGCGCTGACTCACCCTGCCCCTCCTGGAGCCACACACATCTCCCAGCCCCTGTCACTCACAAGCCAGACATGCAATTCACATCAGGCAGGCAGACACAGAGCACACATAAATGCCAACTTCTAAAAGTGGCATTTCTACACCAGTCATAATAAATCTGCGCACACCATTGCGCAGCATTTATTCTCACGAGTTCGCACATACTAAACTCGCCCCTGCACTCCTCTCACACCAGGAATTACCATGGACACACATATCCCCCATGCATTCCTATGGGAGGGCAGGACAATCTCACCACACGCACTCAGAGTGCGCACGCACTTTACACTGGGACACAGTGCTAAAGTGCGCAGAGGACAAAAACTACTAAAATCAGGTCACATTAACAGGCAAAAAGTTCAGGGGTGAACCTGCCAAAAGGGCCAAGTCCAACAATCCTCTTCCCAATATCACACAGATGACTTCTTCTCTCAAAGGTGCCAAGTTCTTCAGCTTACTCGATATGTCATCTGCATATCATCAAATTGAATTACATATGGAGTCTAGGCACCTTACTGCCTTTATCACTCCTGAGGGCCTTTTTCAGTTCAAGCGCATGCCATTTGGCCTGGCCTCTGCGTCTGCCGTTTTTCAGAGGGTAGTCGAGAGCATTTTCAAAGGAATGCCTGGAGTCATGGCCTTCCAGGATGATGTTCTGGTGTTTGGTGAGGATCAAAGTCAGCATAATAGCCAACTGTGCCAAGTTTTATCTTTGTTAAGGTCCAAGGGTGTTACCCTCGGCATTGACAAATGTAAACTTAATCGCACTACTGTAGATTATTTAGGGTATATGTTATCTGCTGATGGCGTACAACCCAAACACAGCCTTGTCAAGGCCATTGAGGATTTCGAAATTCCCAGTGACAAAGACCAATTAAGGTCCTTTATGGGTCTTATTGAATTTTATTCTCGCTTCATACCCAATTGTGCTTCAAAAACTTTCAACATTAGGTCCCTTCTCAAGAAGAATGTCCATTTTTCTTGGAATGACACATGTACCAAAGAATTTAATCTAATTAAGCACGAAGTTGCTCACGCCATTCCCCTTAAAGCATTTGATCCCTGTGACAAAACTATAATTATGACCGATGCCAGTCAAAAGGGTTTAGGTGCCGTTCTTTTACAAAACAGAGAGGGCAAGGATGAGGTAATTGCGTTTGCTTCCAGGAGTTTACATGGAGCTGAATCGTCCTACTCTGTTATCGAGTGCGAAGCTCTTGCGTGTTGGTGGGGTATTACTCACTTCAAGCAATACTTGTATGGTTCAAAATGTATTGTATGTGTTGACCATAAGCCCCTTATTGACCTGTTCACAACTAAAGGGGGAGGAAAAGCCACACCCAGAATTGCAAGATGGCAGTTCAGACTTATGGAACATAATTTCAGTATTGAATACGTACCTGGCAAAAGAAATCTACTTGCTGATTGTTTGTCCAGGTTACCCTCAGACAATGACAATTTTGTTGAAATGAGTGATACACATGATGATTTTGAATTGGTGTGTTCTATTCTTGATCAATCCTAGGATGTTATTGTTGAGAAAGAGTGGAGAGAAGCTTCCGAAAGTGATCAAGAGTTTAAGGAAATTTTCAAATTATTATCCCAAGGATGGTCTCATAACATTAACGAACACAATTGTGCATACAAATACAAACATGTTTTTAATGAATTATCCATAGTAAATGGTTTATTGTACAGGTCGTCGTTACTAATTGTTCCAGAAACCATGAGAAACAAAGTCCTTACTCTAGCTCATGAGGGCCATATAGGTACACGTGCAATGAAGAGAAGAATAAGAGAAAACTTTTGGTGGCCAGCCTTAGACAAACAGGTGGAGCATTTTGTCAGGGATTGTATGGAATGTGTCACCAGTGATAAATCACAAGTAACTTGTCCTTCCCCTATTGAAGCCATTGAAGTTCCAGATAAACCATGGTTTAAAATTGCTGTGGATATCATTGGTACTTTGTATTTATCTGGTAATTTACCTGAGTATGGCATTGTTCTTGTGGATTTTTATAGTCGTTGGCCAGAAGTCAAGTGGGTAAAAACCGCTGACTCTACTTCCATCATTACATTGCTCAAATCTCTTTTTGCTTGGGAAGGTGTCCCCGAAGAAATCCTCTCTGATAACCGACCCCAATTCATTTCAACTCAATTTGAGAATTTTCTGCATTCTATTGGTATTAAGCATGTCAAAACCTCTTTGTACCATCCAAGGAGTAATGGCCTTGTGGAACGCTTTAACAGGGTCATTAAACAAAATGTGCAGTTAGCCAAAGCTAGTAGCTTAAACTGCAAGGCAGAAATTGAAAAGCTTCTTTGGGCTGTTCGCACTACTCCCAATGCGGATACTAATGTATCTCCATTTGTACTATTGAGAGGTCGCATTCCTTCCTCTAAGCTTTTGAGAAGATGGATGGGTGACAAGGGATTTGTATTACCCAAGGATAAAATTGATGATGTAGGAAGGAAGCGTGTTGATGCACAACATAAATATGATCAGTCAAAGCTTGTTTCTAAACGTTTGAATGTTTGTGTGGGGGACATGGTGAGGGTTAAGTGTTCTAGGATTTTACCCAAAGGGGAATCCAAATTTTCTGTTCATAAAAAGGTTGTAAAAATTAACAAAGGTGCTGTCAAATTGGATGACGGCAAATGGTGGAATAAGGGCAAGATTGCTCTGTCGAAACCAAACAAAAGTCGTTTTACTGATGTTAATAATGATGCTAATTCCAGTTGCCGTTCTCCATCCTCCAGAGTCATTAAACTGCCCTCTAAGCTTCGTGATTACATTTTGAAATGATTTTACACGTTTAATTTTCCATGCCATTTGTTATTATTTAATCTTGTATATATGTTATGTTTATGCTGGTTTTCCACTGTGTAAAGAGGAGAGATGTGTTGGGTTCTTCTTTCCATTCTCTGAACGTCCGGAATCTTCGTACGTCAAGAGAATGGAAAAAGAATCTAGATAGGGGGGAATTCGGGGCAGTTGGAAGATCTTCATCTTAGAAGCGGACTGTTTTCTTTCCGTCCTGTTGATACTACAATAAAACTATTTCATCCACCTTACCTGCGTATCATCTTCCTTACAACAACCTCACCAGCGGTGTTGGTGGGCGTTTTGAACACGCTCCTCTGCAGAGCCTCTGACTGCTTCCACGGCCGTGTATGGGCTGGAGTGGGGTATTCACTCCAAGTGTGCCAGTCGCAGACTGCTTTGCATCAATTCTGGCATACGCTGCATGCATGAGCAGCTTGCTGTACTGTTGCAAACTCTCACCGAGAGCAGTCTTATTTTTTTCATGAGCACATATCCTCTACACGTCACCAGATGTAGCATTTTCCCCAGCTCTGAAGCATGCAATATGGAATATGCCACACACACAGGTGCTGCAGTTGAGCATATCTTTATTCTCCAACATTCATTCACACACTGCTCATTATATCATACTTCCTAGACATCACCCTAACATCTCCCCCACATCTTACGTAGTTCCTGTCTCACAGTCCACCTAGAACCACCAGGGTCCTATCGATATGCTACAGAGAGCTCATATAAATGTTAAGTTAATGTTGAATGTCTACTGGGAGAGACAGTAGTAGCTCCATCTGCAGATATCAAGTCTGGGTGTTTGCACACCACTTGATAGGCAGAAAACATTGGCTAACCTGCTTCTGGAGGTTTATGCCGATTGGTTCTTCTAATAGTTTCATGTGCTTTGTGGGAAGGAATGGAGAAACATTCACTTTTCTGCAGTTCTTTGTGTTTCTGCAGCCTGTATCTTTGAGAGGAGAGAAGTGAGCCAGGTCTGAAGTTATTTTCAATATATGTTTGATACTTGGAGCATTGGTTACTTTTTCAAGAGAGTTTTCAAGAGGTTGAATGTCAAGGTATCGAGGTCAAGAATATCAACCTGCTCGTATAGACTAGCAGCATAGCGCCAAACTAGGCATACATAGGAGAGTGAAGGTTACTGTTATTAACTCCGCATCTTTGTACTTTGACTTTATGTTTGTAGTTGGCATTATGGAGTCGATATAAGTGCAGGTAGATATTTAAACTTTGATGTTGTGGTAGAGCACCGTGTCATAAGAACGTGCTCTGGATTTCCTTCTACAATGTTTTCTGGTAAGGCTATGATATTATTTTCATATTCAGAAATTATTTTCCGTGCTGTGCTGTGCTGAGCTCTATAGCATTGTGTGATTTGTATCAGTGATTTTCTTTCATGGTCGCTTTCAAATAATCCACCATCAGTCTCTAATTCCATTCCTAACGTTGCTTGGTTGCACAGTTTTTCAACTATAAAACTTCACCTTGGTGTGCAACACCATATAGGTAATTCAGTTCATGAAATCATGTGGTGTATCTACCATTTTGCGGGGACTTTCGTACTGAGGCTAACACTTGTCTACATGACATCGTGAAAACCTTTATTTTCTGTTTTCTTAGCATGTCTGACCATTAGATTTGGATTTTTTCTCAGGAGCGAGGAAGCACCATCCAATAATGTGCGCATCATCACTCTTCTTACAAAGGAAAGAATGTTATTCAAGACCCAGAATCCTTTTGTCCCACTGTGCTAATAACATGTGCGTCCGTGTTCCCCAGATGTGGATCGCCTCAACAATCGGTATGTGTATCCGGCTAATGAATTTTCATTAGCCGGCTACACATAGGCTAATGCCTTTTCATTTTGCAGCAAGTCAAATTCTCAGATTTTATTGGGCTGTACAATAAGACACTCTCCTTCGCGATGCTCAACATTCAGAAACATACGATTTTTTTCTCCAAAAGTGTAGGCTATGTATAATATGCCATTTCAACAAAAAGATCAGGGTAAGTGATATGGTAACAGAAGCATGTGCACAATTCTTCCTGGATTTTTCTGAACTCAACGGGAGTCCGAATCAGCGTGTACTTATTCGGTAGTGCATAAACCAGAATGAAAACATCCCCTAAGAGCAGGAGGTTTATATCCTGAAAAGTAAAGATAACTTAATAAAACAAAAAAAGCAAGTGGACTATAGCGTTTGAATAGAAGGAGCATCCACAAAAAATTAGGTAAAATCTTTGAAGCTTAAATATGCTTAAATGTAGAGATTTTCAATAAAATTGCTTTAGAAAAGGCATACAAATGGCACTAAGCTTGAAAACCGTTAGGCTTACAAAGAAAAAGTGGAATTATAATGCAAGAATAAATGTAACTAATCAAGGGGCATATCAGCAACAACCGGCGATAATTATCGCTAAGCGCACTTAGCGCTAGGATAATTATCGCCGGCTATCGCTGGATGTTATCGCTGAGATAGCGCGCTATCAGCGACGCTTATCTCAAAAGCGATAAAAATACCAGCGATAGCTACAAAATGTGCGATTATCGCTGGAAAACCAGCGATAATCGCACAGCGACAGGCGATACCTTGCTGATAGAGCAGGGTGGACTCAGCCATAGTATCCACCGTCCATTGGATACAATGGCTAAGTCAGATTGAGAGCAGGCATAAGAAAAGTAGCGATAAGCGCGGTTATCGCTACTTTTCTTATCGCAATGCATGTTAGCGGGAAGTTTGTTGATAGGAGAAATGTCACTTAGCGACATTTCTCACGTTATTTTAGTGCGGAACGCCCACTTTGCATATCATTAGAGATGCAAAGCTGGGCGTTGAGGGAAAGGGCGCTAAGGCAAGGATTCACGCGATAGCTTGACCTTGCTGATAATACGATAAAATGATCGCCGCTTTTCGCCCGAAAACGGACGCTAAAGCGGCGATAATTTTATCGCGGGGCCTTGATGATATGCCCCCAAGTGTTCAAAGGACAACTCTCCAGAAATAGTGTTAGTGAAATAATAGAACATAGGGATTGACTAAAAACATAGGGGCATATTAGCAAGACCCACGTTAAAATTATCGCCGTTTTAGCGGCAGGAAACTGCCGCTAAAACGGCGATAATGGGCTTGCTAATATGCGTTATGGAATTCCAATAGAAGCCCAGGTTAGATGTCCTGCACATCTAACCTGGGCTTCTATCGAATTCTATAACGCATATTAGCAAGCCCATTATCGCCGTTTTAGCGGCAGTTTCCTGCCGCTAAAACGGCGATAATTTTAACGTGGGTCTTGCTAATATGCCCCAAAATTGCTACTTAAGAAGAAAAACAGACGAATTACAATTGAGAAACAGGATGGGTGGAAATTCATTAGTCTTTTTTTAAACCCAGATTTTATTAAGTTTTAAATTTTAAATTGTAAACATAGACAGGAGGGCAACATACATTAAAAAAACAAAAGGAAAAAAGGCATAAAGAAACGCGAATACCTGCATTCTCATTCCTGCCCCACCCATATTCAATCAATAAAACACAGAATAAGCCCAAGCATTAGATCAGTTGTCCCGCTCCCTCCCCAACCTCTCCCATCCCGTAAATATCGGAACTGCACCATGAACCATTTGGTACACAGAACGGACAGGTTCCAAATCAATGCCCCGATAATCTGCCCATACCTGCCACACCTTGAGGTGTTTCTGTGGGCAGTTTCTCGCCCTATAAACCGCCAGTCTTTGATAACTTCACAAGCATCACATAATACAGCATTAATGAATTGTTAGTGGAATCTGTAAATTGAAACCATTTTCTGCAAAGAAATTTTCAAAAGTATATTTTATGGCAATTCTTACAGGTAACATTTCACAGTTTGTTGACTTTGCAATATAAATTTCAAACACAACCTAATAAATGCTCTCGGTAGTATGCCAGTAGTATGCCACTCCAACATTTCCTTGTTTTTTCTTTGGAGTTAACTAGGAGAAGTAATCATCTGAAAATAAGACTTGGCTACACCCCAGAAGCAGCATCCTTGCTCAAATTCCTAAGCCTCATAGTATTTGCACAATTACACTACTAATCCAACTCATCGTCATCATCATTTTATTTAGTTTTTGGAAACAATTAAAGTGTACAAAACATGATACAATAAGTACAATTCATCAAAAACAGATATGGAAATCAAATGACAAGTCATAATTTAACTGTTCAACAAAGGGAGAAGGGCAAGCTATAGTCCAATTACACGCGGAGGTCATCACAAAACCTCTTGCGGTCCACCAGGATTACTTCCAATGTGAAGAAGTCCTTCTTGACTTGAAGATCCAGTTTTAAAACATTTTAGAGATACAGTATGAAACAAAAATATCATAAAACCAGAAATAAGAAAAACAATTGATATTCAGGTACCACATAGGGCTGACAACTGTGCAACAATACATGGGAGCTACAGTGCAAATGCATGTGCAATGAAAAGGAAAGTGCAATCATGATGAACTTAAAAGTTACATTAGGAGACGTGTCTGCTTATACCATGCACCCTGCAAGTTCTTCACTACAACAGACTCAGCAAATGGGTCTTGTCCTTTCTTAAAAGCCAACATCGCAGATGTCCGAGCAAGTAGACCCAACATGCGACATGCAGAGGTTATCATTTAGAGGGAATTGCTGAATATGCTGAACAAAAGAAAAGGGCATTTTCCTCAGCTTATTGTGATAGGAACACACACAGCATGACATGGAACTCCTGGCATTAGCTTGAAAATGCCACAAGGGGAAGAATGCTGTAGCCAAATTTTTAAATAAAGAGATCTCGCAGAGGCAGGGTTAATGGTATCTAAAAAATGTTCATACAAAGAGAATGCTTAAAAAGTAAAAAAAAGATAGAGTTAGCACACCTGCAGCTCCAGGGGCCGTAGGTTTAGCATAGTGCCTTCTACAGAACCTCCAGGTCGAGTTCCGTTAAGTTCACATTCATCGATCTTAGCCAAGGAATCTTCCTCAAAGCTCCTGACCTTCCGAGAATGTCAGCAAGTCCCTCCCGGTACCTCTTCTGCGCGTCCGACTTCCGGATATGCACCCAGTAAACTATTGGGCACAATTTGGCCACGAGGACTAAAGGCCTTGGTCAAGGGTTGAATCGTACAGTTGCAAGGGGCAACTCTGGGGCAGTGCTAATGATGAGCACACACATTTGTTTTCCTCGCAACCCAGGTTGGCCAATGACAATCACGTTTGAGTGCATTGCATAGGGAAAGATTGATCTCCTGTGGTACTACACGCAATGGGACTCAGTTTGTACAACTCACCTTAGTGCCTTACTGGAGAAGACAAAAGCTTTGATTCAGTCTTCAATCAATCAATCAATCATGTCACTTATAAAGCGCACTACATACCCGCGAGGGTCTCAAGGCGCTGGGGGAAGAGTGGGGTGGTGCTGCTACTGATCGAAGAGCCAGGTCTTGAGGAGTCTTCTGAAGGCCAGTAGGTCTTGGGTCTGCCGAAGGTTGGTGGGGAGGGTGTTCCAGGTCTTGGCGGCGAGGTGGGAGAAGGATCTGCCGCCGGCGGTCGTTTTCCGGATGCGGGGGACTGTGGCGAGGGTGAGGCTGGTGGAGCGGAGCTGGCGGGTGGGGGTGTAGAAGCTGAGTCGTCTGTTGAGGTAGGCTGGTCCGGAGTTGTGGAGTGCTTTGTGTGCGTGGGTGAGGAGCTTGAAGGTTATCCTCTTGTTGACAGGGAGCCAGTGCAGGTCTCTCAGGTGGGGTGTGATACTGAATATGATTCCATTCCATAGTTTGTTTGCTCTTTTCTGTCATTACATAAAAGAGGATAAGCCACATACAACTCTGTCTTATCCATTGGTATAAAATGTGTTTTGCTTCAATGTACAAGTATCTCTAAAATATTGCTTTTACAGGTAAGGGAATGTATATTTTTCCACACTGACTTCAGAAGGAATAATTATTCAATCACAGCAGTCATGATAGGCAAGTAAAGCTATTTAAAGGCTCACTGTTTGGTTCCAAAACTGGAATTCTGAACACGTTCTAACCCAAACTCTCCTCTGCCTTTAAATTGTTTGCCTTTCCCTCAGTTACCCATCTTCCTCGAGTAAAATCATTTGAGTTATGATTTGCTCCCACTTATATTAGTCTAACCACAATAACTCTGTAGAACAGCTACCCAACTTTCAAATGAAACTCAAAAAGTACATGACCCTTTCTCAACCATTCTGCTAAAGTTTTCATTCAAAATAAATACGTACCTAGGGCCAAAAAGCCTGAATCCTTAGGAAGAACACCTTGGTGTATTGGGTATGGAGGGGGAAGAGTTTTCTTAGAAATTAAGGAAGGTTACCGGTATGTAAGCAAGACTTTTGTTCATCTTAAACATTAAATTCTTTCCACATGGAACAAACCAAAGCATGCACAGGCTTGGATTTGGTGTTCATCAATAGTAAAATCATTACTTCATTCTGGACAGCAAGCATTGTCAACTTGTCAAAATTGAGAGGCAACTTAATTTCTTAACAGCCAAACAGACTCTTCAACCTTCACTGGAGGCACATGACTGCTCAGCCTGCCACAGATAATGCTGCTTCAATACACCCACTCCAGGATGCAGAGTCTTACATGTCAGCGCAAAGACCCTTCCACCTCCATTTTTCTTATCAATATACTGCCATTCCCCTGGTTGGTCACCACTGAATACCTAATGGGAGGAGGACTTGAGCTAGAGAGCAGTACAAGAAAATTATCAACCAAAGCCATTTGCTAATGACTACAGCAGGAGCTCTCTTATGTTGCCCTAAGACTATTACAAACAGACTTACAGAAGACAATATTACTGTGTGGCCTTCTGTAGATACATTAAAACAGTTCCTATAGTGATGTGGTGCAGAGGGCACTAGGACCCTGCACACGACCTGGGGGAGGGCCAGCCACCGGACACCACTTCCGGTCAGGGAAGTGGACGGGACACTTGGTGGCCGACCAGAGACGTGAGGGGACGTGCCTGCGAGCACAAAGTGGGAGCACGAAATAAAGAAGCAGAAAACCCTTACCGGTGTCCTGGCGTCTCCTTGGGATCAGGGGCGCTGCAGGGACACGACAACTGGCGACGAAAAAGGTGGGATTACAAAGCGCCACCAGCCGCCCATGCCCGGGTCGTACATGACTCATTAATGGAACCAGGAGCCCGCCCTGGTCTGCCTGCTGCAGGAGAAGAACCCCCGTGACATTGGGAGCCCACCACAGTCGCAGGAAGGAATGGAGCCAGGAGCCCACCCTGGTCTGAGTGCCAAGAAAAGAAAAACAGAGCGACGGCGGGAGCCCACCCCGGCCACGGTGAAGAAAAAGCAGTAAGAGGCCCCCCCTGGACTGTCTGACAGCAAGCGGTGCACCCGACTGTGCCCCCAGCCGCCCGCCGTATAAAGAAAAAGCCCGAGCCTCGCGCGTATATTTTAAGCCAAATCTCGCGTGAACATTTTAAGGTCAGGCAAAGACAAGAACAAGGAAATCTGGCTCTAGCGAGACTGCTGCGGCCATCTTGAAGTCAGGCACAAGAGCGAATAGGCAGTGAGGAAGACTGCGGCGGCCATTTTAAAGTCAGGCAAATCAAAAGGCACACAAGAAGTCAGAAAAAAAAAAAGGAAAAAGGCAGATAAAAGGAAAATAAAAGGCAAATAAAGAGTGCATTGAGAAAATAGGAAAGGCAGGCAAACAAATAAGAAGAGGCAATCCTGCACTACAACAAGAATGACGGAGGAAAGCAATGACAGTAACTCTGCAAATGCAATTTTTCACAGGCCACTACCATTTAGCATGTCAGATCCACAGACGAAAGGCATTCGCTGGGAGAGATGGATTAGGCAATTCGAATGCTACATGCGTGCGACATGCAAGGAGTATACAGACCAGCAGAGCATAGACCTGTTTTTAAACTTCGTGGGCGATGAGGTCGAGGACCTGTTAGTGACATTTCCCCCAGAACAAACATCAACATACAAAGGACTGATGAAGTGCCTCACTGACAAATTTGACCCTCAAAGAAATGTGGATTTTGAGAGGTACACATGTAACACCACATGCCAACTGGCAGAGGAGTCCCTTGATGATTTCGCAACCAGACTGCGCAAGCTAGTCACATGCTGTGAATTTGAAAAATTGGACAACGAGCAGGCCATAAGGCTGCGCATCATCGAAGGCTGTCAGTCAGTGGAGTTCCGTGCCCGAATACTAAAAGAACCATATACATTGGAGAAGATACTAACAATGGCCAGGGCAGAAGCCAGAGCACCAGCACATGCCCGGCTAATGGAAAACAGAAAAGCAAGAACAGTGGAACAGGCTAATCGCATCGCTGGGAATGCCAGGAAACGAGACAAAACACAGCCACCTCGGAAGCAGAAACAAGAAAGAACATGCTATCGCTGTGGGCTCGAATTCCCACATGCTGGTGCCTAACCAGCGATGGGTCACAAGTGCAGGAAATGCAACAGGTAAAACCATTTTGCGAGTGCCTGCATGAGTGGTCAATTCAAAAGTGAGCGAGGAAGACCCGCAAGACAACGGACAGCGACAAGTAGATACGCATGGCACATGACACACAAAATCGCAGTCCGTCAGCTGAGTCAGATGGAACACATCCGCAAGAGGCAGCAGAACGGCTGTACCTGATGTCGGACGTATCAACAGAAGGTCTCACACCAGAGCACATCCAATTGGTGGACAAACAACAAATAAAGAAGACTGTGACAGTGAACATGGAGGTAGGGAACCATAACACCAGCTTTGTACTAGACAGTGGAGCTAGATGCAACATCATGTGCATGTCAGAATATGAAAAGATGAAAAAGAAACCGCCGCTATCACCGTCCACAGTTGATGTTTTCATATGGGGCTCCAGGAAACCAGTGGTGAACATGGGGAAATTCATAGAGACACTGACATATAAAGAAAGGTCGCTAAAAAAAGAAGTACACGTGCTACGCGGAGAAATACCAGCACCGTGCCTCCTAAGCAATAACACGGCGCAGGTGATGGGTCTCCTAGCAATTACCTATCACAAGTCAGAACGACAAAACATTTTGAGAGAACACTTAGCAATACTACAGGGACTGGGCAAAATGAAAGACAAACAAATAACACTACACATCAACGAAGCAGTCAAGCCAGTGGCTCAGCATCACAGAAGAGCGCCCATACACCTGCAGACACAAGGGGAAGAGGAGATAAAAAGCCTACTTGAGCAAGACATCATAGAGCCAGCAGATGGACAAACACAATGGGTATCGCCGATAGTGGCAGTACCAAAAAAAAGTACATAAAAATTTGCATCTGCGTTGACATGAGGATCTCCAACACGGCAATTTAAAGGGAAAGACACCCGGGACCTCACCTCAATGACATGATCAGCTGTCTCACTGGAGCATGCCAGTTTTCAAAACTAGATCTATGCAAAGGATACCATCAGCTGGAGCTTGATCCACAATCACGATATATCATGACATTCTCTACTCACATGAGTCTCTTTCGCTACAAGCGACTCAGCTTTGGAATATCATCAGCAGCAGAAATATTTCAAGAACCAATAAGACAGGTGATCAGGCCAGTAAAGAACAGTTTAAACTACAGAGATGATATCCTGGTATTCGGACGATCAGACGAGGAGCATGACAACACCCTGCGAGAGGTCTGTGGTCAACTGGAACAAGCAGGCCTGACCTTAACTTAAATGAGGATGAGTGTGAGCTTGGGAAGGGAGAACTGGTTTTCTTTGGACACATATTTAAAAAAAAAGGAATGAGGCCAGATCCCAGCAAAGTGGAGACCCTCCAGCAGACGTAGCGGAGGTGAGGTCATTTCTTGGGTTAGCGAGCTACTGCGCTCGATACATAAAAGACTTTGCCACAGTGAGCACCCCACTTCGAGACCTAACGAAGCAAGGTCAGAAATTTCTCTGGACCGATGAATGTGACAAGGCGTTTGAGGCCATCAGAGACGCAGTCACAGCAGTTGATCATCTTGCATACTTCAACCGCTCGCTATGCACCGAGCTCACTGTCGATGCCAGCCCGGTGGGACTAGGAGCTATCTTAGCGCAACACACGCCCGGAAGAGACTCACCCAGGCAAGTTGTTGCGTATGCAATCAAGAGTCTATCGGACATTGAGAGGCCATACTCGCAACCCGAGAAGGAAAGTTTGGCAGTGGTATGACCACATGTTCATATACGGGAACCACTTCACCATTGTAACTGACCACCAAGCACTAGTAACAATATATGGAAACCCTAACGCAAAAATACCACCACGCATAGAAAGGTGGGGAATACGACTGATGGACTATGACTTCATGATAGTGCATAAACCTGGAAAGGAACACAACCCAGCTGACTACATGTCACAACATCCGTTGCCACGAGTACCCGAGGTCACCTCCATGGCGGAAGAGTACCTAAACTTCGTGTTAAGACAAAACACCCCTGCTCCAATAACACTGGCGGAGCAGGAGCGAGAGACAGCAAGTGATGGCACTCTACAAGCAGTAAAAATAACAACAAGACAGCAACGGTGGAGACATGTGAACAACAGCAGCCCCATGGGGGAAGGAGTAAGAAGGGAGGAAGTGTTAGTATTTAAACAGATACAAGAAGAGCTGTCAGAAACAGAAAAAGGAGTTCTGCTAAGAGGAACAAGAATAATAATACCAAAAACACTACGGCAGCAAACGGTGAATTTGGCGCATGAGTCCCACAAAGGCATAGTAGCAACAAAGAAGATGCTACGGGAAAGAGTATGGTTCCCGGGCTGGATCGACTGGTGGAAGACACAATAATGAACTGTCACCTATGCCAAATAACGGGAAGGCCAGCAAAGCCAGAGCAGCTGAGGATGTCCGACCTTCCCGAGGCAGTGTGGACAACACTGGCCGCTGATTTCTTTGGGCCACTGGACACTGGCAACTACCTGCTAGTAGTAATTGATGAATACTCAAGGTTCCCCATAGTACGACAAGTGTCATCAACATCAGCCACAGCAACGTTGCCAATATTAGATGACATATTCGCAGCATGGGACTCCCCACAAACGATGAAGACAGACAATGGGCCACCCTTCTCAGGGGAGGAGTTTCTCAAACTCATGGCATACCTGGGCATCCACCACAGGACGGTAGCGCCTCTGTGGCCACAAGCAAACGACATGGTAGAAAGATTTATGAGAAACATAAAGAAAGCAGTCCAACGTGCCAAACTGGCACAGATCTCCGTGGGCCAGGCATTCTGTCAAATATTAAGAGACTACCAAAACACCCCTCACAGCTCAACGGGCAGATGCCCAGCAGAACTGGTGTTAGGATGTACAAGCAGGATGAGACTGCCCCAGCTAGAGGCAAAAGCGCCGTCAGAGCACAACAGCATCGCCACAAAAGACCAAGAGGCGAAAATGAAAATATACGCGGACGCACGGAGACATGCCACGTCAGCAACACTGAAGCAAGGGGACTTAGTACTGGTGCGTCAAAGGCAAGCAAGGAAGTCAGACATCATTTTCTCACATGAATCTCTAACGATAACAAATGTCAAGGGACCCATGATAACAGCTGCGTCAGGCCCCTAACGGATCATGAGAAACAGCTCACATTTCAAGGGACTCCGAACATCAGATGAGAACGAAGGAGAGGCAGCTCCCAAGAGCAACGCAAAAGATGTCAAAGAGGAAGTCATGGACAGCATGGAAGGGACATCACACCACGGCGATAGACAAGATCCAGTAGACGAGATGCAGAATGCAGACACAGAAGTGACATATACAAAGAGAGTGAGCCGAAGGCCAAAGAGACTTATCGAGGAAATATAGAATATAGTAGTGGGGCAGCAAATGACAATGATGACAGGGACTTCTGTCCCATGGTCTGCCAGGATATTTTCTCTCTCTCTTTTTCTTTTCCACCAAGGGGGGAGATATAGTGATGTGGTGCAGAGGGCACTAGGACCCTGCACAGGACCTGGGGGAGGGCCAGCCACCGGACACCACTTCTGGTCAGGTAAGTGGACGGGACACTTGGTGGCCAACCAGAGACGTGAGGAGATGTGCCTGCGAGCCTGAAGTGGAGCACGAAATGAAGAAGCAGAAAACCCTTACCGGGGTCCTGGGTTTTCCTTGGGATCAGGGGCGCTGCAGAGACACGACAGTTCCCTCCCTGCATCCCCTTCCTCCTGTTGGCCCAAGACTCCTTTATTGCCCAAATCACTGTCCAGCAGGGATGCAGAGACACCTCCTGGAAGAATCCCACAAGAGACTGGATACAAGTGTAAGAGTATCAGTTTCATTCCAATAGCTAATATGTACACCAAAAGCCTAACTGGTGCTGAGGAGACTAGGATACTATAAAAACCACATATACTGTCCATCCTTACCATCTGGATGATGCAGGTGATGACAAGGATTGGAAAAAGGCCTACAGCAGACACTTGGCTGTTATCAGGAAATGCATCCAAAACCCATGCCCAGGAATTCTGATATCTTTAACCAACTCCTCTGACAATGGCATTTCTTGTGATCACAAGAATGGCATGAACTTGCATTCTGAAGACATTGAACGTGCAGGAAACTCTCTGGCAGAAGAGAGAACACCTTCTGAGCTAATCTGGAAGCTCTGTCTACCCTCGCATGTGAATTGAACGCAAAGGGATGATATTGGCATGTGCCCAAATCTTCCAAAGCCTGCTCGGACTATAGCCAGACAGCTTTTGGAAGATTTCAAGAAAGAAGGGTGTAAGCACAAGGAATGCCAGTTGAGAGATTAAAAGGACAGCAGAAAGGCAGGCCTGTGAAGATCAGATGAAAAAAGGACTTAAGCACATGTAATATGGAAATCTATTTTATAGATTGAATGGAATACACTGTCAATGGAGAATGTAATCAATACTTTGGTAACTGGTAAGAAATGAGCATGACGGAAAGCAACCAGTGAACGCAGATATGTTCTAAAGCATCTTGAAAACAAACACTACATCTGAAACTTGCTTATACCAGCATCCCAGACACCAAGAAGACTTTCAGTCCCAGGTGCGTGCAAAATCAGGTATTATACCAGCATTCTCGACCTTCAGCAGAACACCCTGAACTCTTGAAGGTATAGATAAATGTCCCTGTAGATAGGAAAAAAACATGCTGTGTCTACTTATCTGCAAATATTGCCCACTCATTATGTTATTTGAAGACAGGGACTGAGAATACCAACTGACCAGATCGCAATGCTACTTGTACCTGCTCCCTCTTCTGATTGTTCACTCATGTTTAAGTGACTCTATTTGATTATAGAACGGCTAAATTTGGGAAATTACTGAAGCACATAGAACTTCTCCCTTAGAATTTATAGGGTACCAACCACCAATTTGAAATGAAAAGTGCAAAACAGGAACTTCTTGTTCAAATCTTAGGAAAGAGAGAGACTGTAACCCGAAGAAGGACATCCAGCAGATGTAGATATAACGTTACCCTGGAATGAAAACAAGACATTTCATCATATGACCCTGAGCAAAAAGCAATACTTTTTAAATTGAAAACAGAGAAGCTACACCAAAAACGGAACAGCCCAGACACCAGGAAGAAACCCAACATCTAGTTCAAATAGAATTTGGCAACAATCAACCTGAAATATTGTGATCGTGCAACTTGGTCGTACATGCAACAGCTGATCAGGAGGCTGTACCTCTGAAGATCTTTGCATACAACTACCTTTCCTGCTATAACTCTGCCCTCAGTTGGGGTCGGGCAGAGAAAGAAGAAAAAAATTCAGATTTTTCATGTGAGGTAGACTGAGGCCAACACTTTGAAAAACAGCCACATTCGAGATTTCAACTCAGGAAGGAGGACTAAGAAGATATGTGAATTGTTTATTTATTTATTTTGATTTATTTGGTGTTTTCTATAGCGCGAACATGACCCAAAAATGTGGGTGTCAGAGCGCTTTACATTTCAATCACTTTTAAAATCCATAGAAATATAATTCTATAACGTCAAGAACATGTATACGTATTCCAGTAACATTAGCATGAGCTATATACAAACCACATAAAATGAAGAATAATAGAATCATTAGATTATACAAAAGCATGCCATAACATAGTTAAATTTAAGATAAGACCACTCTTGAGGACTTAGATATCCACATTGGTTGTAGAGTTGCTAGCCTAGTCAAATATCATTGTGGATTGGTCGAGATACCTGACCATAGACAACATTGCTGCTGGTAGCCGAGGGACTAAATGTAACCCCTTAGCGGAAGATAGCCATTGTAGCTCAATTCATGCCAGTGGATTGATTGAGAAGTGAACAGATTCTTTGTTCTGCTATTAGGAGTACAGTAGTTCTGCTCACAATAGCTTACTTGAACAGCTGAGTGAAGATCTCCGGGATGACTGAAGATTTCTCAAAAATTTTAGTAATCCCTGTTGAATGTTATGGGAGAAATTTACCCATCAGAAAGGACTTAGTCTCCTTTATGAATCGTGGAGCATCTGTTATTCTTCTAATATTCGGTGGGAGTGAATTCCAGATCCTTGGTGCAGCTCCCGTGAACGCTCTATTGTATGTTCTTTTCTTATGGAAGAGTGCTGGTTTCAGTAGAAAATCTGCAGATCCCCTCAATGGTCTACTGCTTCCAGACAGCGTAATTTTATGGGCCAGGTAATGTGGAGCTTTGTGGTGTATTGCCTTGTGTGTAACACACGCAATCTTTAGCTCTATTCTTGCTTCGTATGGTAGCCACTTGAGCGCTTTCAGATGTGGAGTGATGTGGTCAAATTTTTTTGATCCTGTTATAAGTCTAGTAGCTGCATTGAGACAAGCTTTAAGGGGAGCTGTTGAGATCTTAGAAAGCCCTGATAGAGTTGCGCATCCATACTCAATTCTTGATATTACCAGCGCCTGGACTGCCATTTTAAGATCATCAGAATCAATGAATGGCTTCAATTTTCTGAGGTAACTCAGATGGAAGCGAGCGCTTTTAGCCAATGAGTTGATGTGGGTTGCAAGTTTAATTCTTTATCCAGCGTGATTCCAAGAGACTTAGTTGAGTCCACTATAATTGGGGTAACGTTTAGCGCAGTAACCATCTTGGTCCATTCCTTAATCCTGGTTGAACTTTTAGGAGGGGAGATCAGAAGGAACTCGGTTTTTTGTGAGTTGAGCTTAAGATGATTGTCAGCTAGCCATTCAACGGTTCTCTGTAGTGCTTGGTTCATTATGTTGATCTCTTCTGGTGATGAAATCTTCATATACAGCTGGGTGTCGTCTGCATACATGTGAAAGGAAATGTTAGCCTGTTGTAATACTTCTGTTAATGGTTCGATGTACAGATTGAATAGTGAAGGAGATAGAGTTGATCCTTGTGGGACCCCAATTTGAATCGGAGATGGCGGGGATAGCTTGTTGTTCACTAGGAATCTTTGCGATCTGTTCTCTAGGAAGGAATGAAACCATTTTAGGACTGTTCCCGAGAAGCCCATCCTATTTTCTAGGCGTTCTAATAGTTTGGGATGGTTTACTGTGTCAAATGCAGACAATAGGTCTAGAAGGCTCAAGAGACAGGTTTAATTACGGTCGAGAGCTAACAGAGCGTCATCTACTATGTGTAAAATTGCTGTTTCCGTACTTTGATCAGATCTGAACCCAGATTGGCAGTCATTTAGTAGCTCAAATTCCGTAATGTGTTGACTTAGTTGTTGTTGAGCACATTTTTCTAGTACTTTGGCTAGTAGTGGGATCGTTGTTACCGGTCGAAAGTTGTTTGGGTCCGATGGGTTTTCAGTAGGTTTCTTTAAGAGAGGGATGACCTGGCCGTTTTTTAGACAGTTCGGAAAGGATCCTTGTGCTAGCGATTCATTGATTATCTTAGTCCAATAGGGGATGACCATGTGGATGAGAGTGGGCCAGCATTTTGCAGGCAGAGGGTCATTGTAATGGTTATTTGGTTTCAAAGATAGTAAGATTTTGGTAATGTCATGTTGATCATATAGCTTGAAGGTTGACCAGTTAGCATTATTTTTGGGCATTACTTGAGACAGTAGGGCAGGATTCTCTACTTGTTTACTCCTTAGATTTAAGGCTTTTTCAGCTATATTTTTGAGTTCTCGCTCCAATGAGCTGACTTTATTGGTAAAGAATGTTGAAAAATCTTCACAGGACAGTTCTGATTTAGAAGTTAATAGGAAGGACTTGGCTAATGTGTTCGATTGATCTTTTAGCAGATCGAAGAGTTTCCTCGGTCTGTTCTTTGCATTTTCAAGTTCATTTCTAAAACATTCTTTCTTTGATTTAAGTATGTTTTTATTGTAGGTTTTTCTGTACATTCTTAATTGTTTTAAGTGGGGGGATGAAGGATTTTGTCTCCATTTTCGTTCAGTTATTCTGAGTTTACGTCTTTCTTCATTAAGTGACCCATTGAACCATGGGTTTTTATCTTTAACTTGTATTCTTTTAAGTTTTAGAGGGGCTATATTGTCGATTATTTTAGATATCGTACGATTGTAATGATCCATAAGCTCGTTGGCGTCTGTCAGTTCAGAAGGGGGTTGAAGTTCATTTTCGTCTTGTACTGTTAGACTCTCCGAGGTCAGATCTTTGGTGTCCCTCACCCAATGTTTGGGTTCAATTGGTTGTGATGCTGTTTTCTTTTTTTTGGCTGGTATTTGGAAGGTGATGATGTGGTGATCAGACCAGTCACAAGGAACGATTGACAAAGATTGGATCACGTTTTCTTTGGAGATGATCCAGTCTAATGTAGCTCCTTTGGAATGGGTTGGCAGGGTACAAGCTTGCACTAGTGAGTTGTCGGCTAGGAATTCTTTAAGAATGTTGACCTGATTATCCTGGATGTCGTTCCAGTGGAGATTGAAGTCCCCTAGGAAAATATCATTAGAGTGAGGTTCTGAGTTAGCTGTAATAATTTCCATTAGATGGTCTATGAAAATAAGGTTCTTGCCTGGGGGGTGATAGAATGTGTGTAATTTGTACACTTGGTTGTCTGTAAATCGTACTGAGAGCCCCAGGTATTCACATGAATCGATAGAGTCTGACATAACTTTAGAGATGGTGATGTTTGATTTGTGTATACAGGCCACACCTCCTCCCATTTTGTTTAGTCTGTCTAACCTTATAATATTATAGTTTGGTGGCACCAGTAGGTCTAGGCATGGGGAGGAAGATTCAGATACCCATGTTTCCGTTAAAATGGCCACGTCAATGTCTTGGTTCATGATCAGGTCGGCAATGTCCGCAACATGTTTCATTGCTGAGCGGCAATTGATGAGTAGGCATGATATCTTATTTGTAGGGTTGTCTAGGTTAGAGTTCGAGTTTTGTCCTTCTGGGATTAGCACTATTTCTGTCCGGTTATTGGAGTTTGGCCTTCTGTAATTAGTATGCATTATTCTGTTGACATTAATTGGGACCACTTGAATCTTCTGATTATTTATTTTATCAGGGAGGTTGGGAGTCGTATCATAGGAAAGTAGTAGTTTTTGGGTTTCAATGTCCGACAGATATCTAAGGAAAATACGTGGGCGGTAAATCCTATTAGATAGAGGCAGTGGGGTAGTGTTGAGCTTATTGTGGAGAGTGTGTACCGATTTTTTACTCTGGATAATTTTGGAGAGATAACATTCTGAGAGAAGTAGAGTATTCTTCATGTTCCTAATAGTGTTTCGCATATCCATAGCTATTCTATCTGTCTGGGCAATGAGAATTTCTAATTCCATTCTTGAGGGTGGAGGGAGTTGATGCTTTTGAGACGTGATTGAAGGCATGTGGAGTGGTGAATTGGATGGTTCAACTTCCGACTGTTTGTGGGTCTCTTTAGTTCCTTCAGTATTTTTTTCTTTGACCTGATGGGCAAGTCTTGTATTGTTATTGGTCTTGTGTTTTATTGCCTCTGGGTACTGGTTGATGGGAGCTGAGTCAGAGAGGTCAGCTATTTGTAGAGTTGTGGGGTTATTAGTCTCTGATGTGTTCAAATTGGAGTTAATAGTCTCTGATGTGTGCCAAATGGAAGGCTTGCTAGGCTTTATATGGTTTGTTCGTAGGGATTCATTGATGATTGCTTTGTGTATGTCTAATCTTGGATTGTTAGCTATAATTTGTGTCTTTGTACTTTGTCTAGTATTAGAGGGTCTAGAGTGTTGACTCTCCTGAACTGTTCTGATATCTCTCATTGCCTTTACCTTCAATGGAGTGTGGGTGATGGTGTCTGAGATGTCGCCTTGTTGGTGAGCTGAGTGAGAGATGTTATAGACCTGATCTTTTAGCATGGTAAAGTATTCATCAAATAGCTCAAGATCTTTGTTGGCTGCTTGGATGAGTACTGTGCCATTTTTGTAGTAAGTTATATTTAATGTGGCCTTTAGATTTTTCAAAGGTTTTATAAGCAGCTTCGTTCCATAAGGGATGTTACGTGTTTCTTTCATGTTTAACAATTTCGACATCGTAGTGCTCCATTTAGCCAGTGATCTAGTGTAGACAATTAAGTCGTTAATAATCACTCCATTTTTAGAGTTGAAGGAGGGATCTGAGATAAGTGTTTCAGGGTTTTTCCTAAGCAGGTTGTGTTTAAAGGTTTTGGTTGCATTTTTAGAGAGATTGGAGGGGTATGCTATCGTGCGGGCATTATTACCTGTAGGAATGAGATTTGTACCTTTCATTTGATATGAAAGTACATTTTCAAAATATACAGAAATGCTAAAAATAAATACCTCCAGGGTGAGAAACAGTGTTATCTACTAGAGATTCTGCATAATAAACCATTTAAATATGACATGCCTGTTCAACCACTTCTGATACTAAACCCAACCAGGGGCACACTTTATGACAAATTACGCCTCCAAACTCTTCTTCACAAAAGCTGAGAGCCTTATGTGTCTGTAAACTTTGAACCACCATCAGCAAAGCCTGACTTTCTTCTGAAAGCAAGTTCTGTGCTGTAACAATACCGAACATCGCTTGGCCTGTGTATTTGAAGATGATTTCACCCACTCTTTTAGGAATCACTATGGTTGCTGGCTTACCTGAGATTCTGGATCTTCCTCCCACATGCACAGCACCGCTGCCTCCTACAGTATTGTCTCAGAAAGCAACACTTTGTAGATTCAGGAGATGACGATGACCTTCCCTTATATACTTCTTGATGAAGCCCAGATAAAGGGTTGAATATGTCATATGGCTTATCTGAACTACAGTAGAGAGTTCATGCTTCCTTCCATAATCATCATACCTTCATCTGGTCAATGAAGACTCACATCTGTGGAGATTAATCTTAAATGCTAACCTCTTTACCCTCTTTTTTACCAGTAAATATATCTGTATTACACAGTAGACATATATGTCCAACAATACAGTTTCCTGAAGCCATGGTCAAAAGTAAATTCAGTTGAAAAGCAAATTAACTGAGGGTAGGTAGTATATGAAGTCCTCTGCAATGCAGAGTCAGACCAGGCAACCCAGAGAGAGTTCTGACAGGCTGACAAGTAGGTTCAACTGAACAGTATCTAAAACATAATTTGGAGAAATAAATTCCAGATTCAAACCTGAGAAAGTAAATTTTGTATTTGTTCCCTCAATTTGCATCAAATAATATCCCTCACTTCTGAAAGCAATGGGATTTCTGCTTTGACTTCTTGGCCTATGTGCACACTCAAACTACTGATGCCATGGAAAGAAAGAGTATGTAGAAAGAAGCAGGATTCCTTTACCTTCTCAAACATTGCCCCGCCTGCTTCATCAAGAGCCATGCTCTTCCTTTCTGGGAGTCATATCAGGGCTTCACCCTCCGATGCAATTTCATCTGGAGTCATCTCCAACATTACCCATCCATCCACCTTAATCCAGAGGAGTATTTGAAAACAAAAACAATGAGCCAATTTATTCCAGTTCCATGTGCCCAGCAGTGTGATGGAACCCCAAAAAGATTTGCAAAGCTCTGTTGTCCTTTTGACATGGAGCAATAATGCTTTGCAGTTTAGCATCCACCAGAGAATAGTCCAGTTATGAACACCTCATCTCCCCATTCATTGGTGACTGGAGCTTTGTGGTAACTCCAGGAGGGATGTACTGATTGTAACACACAAAAAGGAGTAGCGGGTGAAGTTTAGAGAGGTGGCACGTGCTCAGTGAAAAAATACTGCCCTCACTCACAAAATTGTGACATGCTTCATCATTGGCCTTGCTTCAATACACCCCCCCGCAGACCAACGCCTGGGGTGGAACAAAAGGGAGGGGAAGACAATACAAACATGAAAAGAATGATATAGTTATAAATCTGGGATCACCGAAAAAAGAAGTGCAGTGAAGGTTAAAACTAGTTCAGTGGTGTCTTTGTGCAAACATTTTATTCCTAGACCCACCGACTAGGGTTAAAAAATGTGAAGGATGGTGGTGATAGGAAAGTATTAGGAGTTCCTTCACCCCTCCTTAGTGCCAAATCATCAGCATGTTTCTGCTGCGTATCAGGTGCCCACAATGTTGGGTCACACCAGCATTCCTCAGGACCTTTCTGATCCCAGTGATTGTATTCCCTCCGTACCCGGAATTAGGTATCCCTGGAACCAGTAGTTCCCAGAGAGAGGGTCACCCTAAGTAACATACATCTGTTAATCTGTGGGTGAAAATAACACAAAAGTGGGGGAGGGGGTTGGGATTTTTATTTCCGGGCTACTGTTGACTAGATCCTGTCTTAAGGACCTTGATTCTGAAGGTGATTAACGGTTTCTGAGAGACTAAATCTCTCAATATAGGGTTCCTCTTGACCAAATGTCAATGCCTACTCAAACAGTCTCTCACCCTGCTGTGGTAGGCATTGTAGGTGGTGATCATACGTGTCTCATTTCTGTTTTTACTTCTCTTCATATCTCTATATATATATATATATATATCCCCACTTCCAGGCTCATATTAACATACGACAATAGCTCCAATTAGGTCAAGCAGATCCTTAGAAAGAATTGGCCCATTATCAAAAGTGACTCTGTCATTGATAAAGATGTTTTTACCCATCCTAACATCACCTTCTGCAGAAACAAATCTGTGAGGGATACAATGGTACGCAGTATCACCTTAACCAGGGGTATAACAGAACATAACCTTAAGGGTTTTTACCCATGCTGCCTTTGCAGGGCATGCATGAACAGCAAGACCACCAATACATATGCCACTTAAAATGGGTCCACATGTACCGTCAATCAATTTCATACATGCAGTACCAATCATGTGATATATGCACTGGTGTGTCCGTGCAACTTATGATAGATTGGCAGTACCATGTTTGCAGCCAAAAAGATGGTCCAGGCACACCTCAGGGCCATTGACCATAACGACAGAAAGTACCCAGTTGCCAGACATTTCTTTGACTAGCATTGTGGAGACCGCAAACTTTTAGATTTCTTTGTCCATTGAACAAATCCTCACACCACCAAAGGGTGGTGACAGAGTGTTAAGGATGAGGAAAAGGGAATCCAAACTGATTACTGATCTTAACACAGTTTGGCCTGAAGGGCTGAACCAGGATGAGGAATTAGGAATACACTTGTACAATGAATAAGACTTCTGCTCCCCCATTGCTGTTTTCCTTAAAGTTTCCTCGTTGTTTCACTGAATTCTCTGATGTACATAGCTGTGTATATATAGGTACTCTGTGATGAAGAGTTGAAGCATTTTAATTATGTGTTCTTCTTCTCTACTCTTTGTCTAATCACATTTTTTATGGTATTTTTTCACGGAGGATAGGAAGAGGCACTTTAGGACATGATCTATTTGTCACCGACTGTGTTCGCTTACCTTTTCTTCATCTTTAGCCACAGTGTTGGGCTCACATCACACAGATAAGATGTTTTCTGGCACTTTTCCACTTAGTATTTTTACTGTACCAAGCTAATTGGCCAGTCATTTACTGCATATTGTTATTCAGAGTATCTTGTTTGAAATACGAACATAATTTGTGTACCTATTGTTTGTTACCACAACCCTGCAGTAACTTTGTCCCTACAAACGTTACTATACATATATCCGGCTACCCCCACTTGGGATCAGTGCATGTTTTCTTTTCTCTTCTTTTCTTCCCCAGTTGGGGTACACAATCTTCCCCCACAGGGGGTTGATCTAGTAGATCTGGTTATATTTCCCTCCTTTTCCTCCCTTCTATGTTTATCTACTCCGTTTCTTTTTCATTTTTTTTCTCCAGGAGAGATTTACCAGTACCATATGTCTGCTTACTTCTCACATACCCACACAGCGGCTATATCCGCTGCACATGCAGACATATGTTGGTAAGCCCCAACAACATGTGGCTGTCTACGACAGCCGAGACGACGCAACACCACTTTTGGACATTTACTCCCATTTCTGCATCCCCTACTATACCCGCAGACACTGTTTCCTAGATCCACTGTTCAAATCCTACTTCACTGGAATTCTTTATTTCCCCCCACTTTCTTTCGTCTGCCTTTTCGTTATTTGAAAATGCAATTAAGGCACTGTGATTGGTTTCTTAGCAACATGTGATCAAGGCCAACAATGGCCGAAACACCTCTTGCTTTCGAGTAAAGCCAGCTGTAACCGAGTGAGCGTCTTCTCTTCAAGAAAGTACCTGTTTGCATATATACACACATACATGAATATATATTATGTGTATATATATATGTGTGTGTATATATTATGTGTATATATATATGTGTATATATATATATATATATATATATATATATATATATATATATATATATATATATTATCTACTGGCGGTCGCCAGTAGATAGTTATAGTTACAACCTATTATCCATAGGAAATCCACGACATTCTATTTGAAATAACTCTCTTGCCGGTTGACGTATCTTCACAAAATTTTCAAACTTTGTGGGGCGCTCCGGTCCGCTCCTGCCCTGAAAGTCTCGGGGGATTCGTCAAGCGGGGGCCGAGAAAAAGGGGGGTCCCAAAACGTGTTTTCCCCATGCAATTTTCCATAGGAAACTTTAGACACGGCTACAGCCCGAACTGCTGAACGGAATTACACCAAATTTGGCAAAGAGGTAGTTCTTGGTTCAGAAAGAACCCTTTTGTTAAATGGTGTAAATCCGTTCAGTAGTTGCTGAGAAAATCAAAAGTAAAAAGATAGATATATCTATGGCCGCGTCGGATTCGCGCACCCTCCCGATCACGAGCTGCATGCTAATTGGCTGTCAACACTCCAAATCAGGAAGTGTTGGCAGCCATTTTGTCCTCGGTAGAACCGAGGGACAGAAACAAGTGCGCAAAGCGCACAAAGGGGGCAGGGTAGAAACACCCTGACCCCTAGGTCTGCTCAGGGGGTCCCACAAGGACCCCTGGGCAAAAATTTTTTTTTTTAAATCGGCAGGATGCGCTCAGGGTGCGCGAATCCTGCCGGGTGGGCCAAGTCCCGGGGGCATGCTGGGGGGTTAATTTTATGTGTGGGGGCCTCTAAGGGCTCCCAAGCCCCGGGGACCACCACCCCCGGGGCTTTATGTGTAATGGTGCGGGAGGGCTCTGAGCCCTCCCGCAGCCCGGGGACCGCCACCTCCCGGGGCTTCTTTTTTTATTTTTGATTAACCTGTGTGGGGGCTCCAGCCCCCACACGCCCGAGGACCACCACCTCCCGGGGCTTTCAAAATGTAAGGAGGGGGCCGCGCGGCCCCCCTCCTGGAGCCTGTGGTGGCCCTGGGGACCGCCACCCCCCAGGGCCGGCTCCTGCAGTGTCCCGGGGAGCATGTTAGCTGCTCCCCATGTGTAAAAGCAATGCCGGCTCCCGTAGGACACGGGGAGCCGGCGGGACTGTGGGGGGTTTGGGGACCCCCCCACAGTCCCCAACGAGAGGCCAGGCCCCGGGGATGGGGTCCCGGGGCCATAAGTGGCCACGGAGGGGGCCACGCAGCCCCCTCCCCAAAAGTAAAAAAAAAAAAAAAGTGCAAGGCCGGCCCTGGGGGATGGGGTCCCTGGGGCCTTAAATGGCCTGAGGAGGGGGGCCACGCAGCCCCCTCCAAATAAAAAAAGAGGCCATGCCCCGGGGGATGAGGTCCCCGGGGCCAATACAGGCCCAGGAAAGGGGGCCACGCGGCCCCTTCCCGTTTTTTTTTAAATTTTAATTAAAAAAGGGGGTAAGGCCCTGGGGGATGGGGTCCCCAGGGCCTAAAAACTAGGAAAAGGAAGGGGGCCACACAGCCCCCTTCAGGAAAAAAAAAAAACGATCGGGCCCGCAGGCCCCGCCCCTTCCTTCACCACTCTGCAAACGCGCCCCTGGCACGTTTGCAGAGGGGAACGAATTCCCCTTGAATACTGGGGGTCCCTGGGGGCCAACTAGCCCACCAGGAACCTCCAGTATGCGCCAGGGAGCTGCCTTGCAGAGAGGTGTACAGAGGCCACGCCCCTTTTACACCTCTCTGCAACGCAGCTCTGTGGCGCTTTTGGAGGTATATGGTGGGCTAGTTGCACCCCAGGGACCCTCAGGATTCAAGGGAGTTAATCCCCCGACTTAAAACGCGCCACGGGGCGCGTTTGCACAGTGGTGAAGGGAGGGGCGGGGCTTCAGGTGACATGTGTGCAAACAGGCCCCGTGGCGCGTTTTAAGATGGGGAATTAAATCCCCTTCAATCCTGAGGGTCCCTGGGGGCCAACTAGCCCAACAGGTACGTCCAGAAAGCGCCACAGAGCTGCGTTGCAGAGAGGTGTAAAAGGGGTGTGGCCTCTGTACATGTCTCTGCAACGCAGCCCCTGGCGCATACTGGAGGTTCCTGGTGGGCTAGTTGGCCCGTAGGGACCCTCATGATTCAAGGGGACTTAATCCCCCAACTTAAAACGCACCACGGGGCGCGTTTGCACAGATGTCACCTCAGGCCCCGCCCCTCCCTTCACCATTGTGCAAATATTCCTCTAAAATCAGCCGAAATACGAATTCTGATTTACTCACCTGTTATCAGGAGAGACCTCAGTGCTGCATCTTTCAGCCCAGTACTAATCCTGAAAAGTAATTTTAACCGTACTTACCAGTAACTTGAATTTCCTTCCATAGGCTAACATTGACTGGTTTCACTTGGAAATTCTTCTAAGTGTGGAGTTTTGGAACTTTAAAATATTCCTCTAAAATCAGCCGAAATACGAATTCCGATTTACTCACCTGTTATCAGGAGAGACCTCAGTGCTGTATCTTTCAGCCCAGTACTGGTCCTGAAAAGTAATTTTAACCGTACTTACCAGTAACTTGAATTTCCTTCCATAGGCTAACATTGACTGGTTTCACTTGGAAATTCTTCTAAGTGTGGAGTTTTGGAACTTTAAAATATTCCTCTAAAATCAGCCGAAATACGAATTCCGATTTACTCACCTGTTATCAGGAGAGACCTCAGTGCTGCATCTTTCAGCCCAGTACTGATCCTCAAAAGTAATTTTAACCGTACTTACCAGTAACTTGAATTTCCTTCCATAGGATATAATTGCCTGCTTTTTGCTGAAAAAGTTTCTAAGTGTTGATTTTTGAAACATACTAATATTCCTCTAAAATCAGCCGAAATATGAATTCCGATTTACTCACCTGTTATAAGGAGAGACCTCAGTGCTGTATCTTTCAGCCCAGTACTGGTCCTGAAAAGTAATTTTAACCGTACTTACCAGTAACTTGAATTTCCTTCCATAGGCTAACATTGACTGGTTTCACTTGGAAATTCTTCTAAGTGTGGAGTTTTGGAACTTTAAAATATTCCTCTAAAATCAGCCGAAATACGAATTCCGATTTACTCACCTGTTATCAGGAGAGACCTCAGTGCTGCATCTTTCAGCCCAGTACTGATCCTCAAAAGTAATTTTAACCGTACTTACCAGTAACTTGAATTTCCTTCCATAGGATATCATTGCCTGCTTTTTGCTGAAAAAGTTTCTAAGTGTTGATTTTTGAAACATACAAATATTCCTCTAAAATCAGCCGAAATACGAATTTCGCTTTACTCACCTGTTATCAGGAGAGACCTCAGTGCTGCATCTTTCAGCCCAGTACTGGTCCTGAAAAGTAATTTTAACCGTACTTACCAGTAACTTATATTTTCTTCCATAGGAATCCATTGTCTGGTTTTCAGCAGAAAAGTTTCAGTGTAGATTTTCACAAACTACAAATATTCCTTAAAAATCGCCTGTATGACTTAAACGCATTCTTTCAACTGTTTACAGGAGATGCACCAGTGCTGGTTCCAGGATCCACCACTGAGTAAGAAAAAGTAACGATAACACTACTTACCTGCTAAGTGAATTTCCTCCCATAGGATAACATTGGTGATTCTATATGAAAAAGTTTCTAAGTGTCAACTTTTAAAATACAATAATATTCCTTAAAAATCACTACTGTAACCAAAACGCTTTTACTCAACTGTTTACAGGAGATGTCCCAGGACTGAATCTAGGATCCAGTCCTGTGGTTAGAAAAGTAATCCATAAAGTAACTAATTGCATTTAACTAGAAATTCACATTGAGCTCAATGTTGCTTTGTTTTTTAAATTGTGTTGCCCATTGCAACAACTGTAACTACTGTACTTAAAAGTCTATTGCCTATTTGCAAAGTATTTAAACTAAAGTAATTCATTCTGAGAAAGTATATTTTGTAATGTAATGTATAATGTAATTACAATGTAATTTAAAAAATAAAATATCTAAAAATAAATAGTTTAAAAAAATGCTGTAAATCAGTATCAAAAAAATAAATATAACAATTAATACATTTAAAAATTGTCATTTACAAAACCTTTGAAATTCACTGAAAAAACCATAGGTTTCAGACACGTTATAGTTAGGAATTAGCATTTAAAAAACCTTTGAAATTCACTGAAAAAACCATAGGTTTCAGACACGTTATAGTTAGGAATTAGCATTTAAAAAACCTTTGAAATTCACTGAAAAAACCATAGGTTTCAGGCACGTTATAGTTAGAAATTAGCATTTAAAAAACCTTAGAAATTCACTGAAAAAACCATAAGGTTTTAGGGACAGTTATAGGTAGTTGGACATTGCACTCGTACAAAACCCATGAAATTCCCCCGTTATAGTTATATGTCATCAGTGATGTCATCAGTGATGTCACTGACCATGTCATGAGTGATGTAATATGTGACGTCATCAGCAGTGCATTGCGGGGGCGCGAGTTATAGTTACCTGAACTAACTATAACGGGGGAATTTCACGGGTTTTGTACGAGTGCAATGTCCAACTAACTATAATTGTCCCTAAAACCTTATGGTTTTTTCAGTGAATATATATATATATATATATATATATATATATATATATATATATATTCACTGAAAAAACCATAGGTTTCATGGACGTTATAGTTACAAATTAGCATTTAAAAAACCTTTGAAATTCACTGAAAAAACCATAGGTTTTAGGGACAGTTATAGTTAGTTGGACATTGCACTCGTACAAAACCCGTGAAATTCCCCCGTTATAGTTAGTCCAGCTAACTATAACTCGCGCCCCGCAATGCACTGCTGATGACGTCACATATTACATCACTCATGACACGGTCAGTGACATCACTGATGACATCTCAAATGACATCACTGATGACATCATCCAGTGACTGTGTGTTTCTGTAAAGTTTAAATATTTTTAATATATATAGGAAAAGACGTATTGAAGAATGAGTGGGTGTGTAAGTGTCTGTATGGATGATTTAGTAGGTGCGTGACTGACTCTATAAGTGAGTGATTTAACGTATCTTACTGAATGCATGGGTTAGTGACTAAACTGGGTGAATGTCTGTATCCGTCTGTCTGTTGCTGTGTAAGTGGCTGCATGTGTTTGTGAATAGCTACATGAGTGTCTATATGAGTTATTGAATGCTTGTCTGAGTATCTGTATGGGTGCCTGAGTGTTTGTGTGGGAGGGGTGTGTGCAACTCTGTGCATAGATGTGTGAGTGGGTGATTCACTGGGTGGATGGTTTCAAGAGTGCATCTGTGATAGACTGTATGGGTGGGTAAGTGTGTGTAAGAGTGTGCTAGTGAGTGAATGTATGTCCCAGTGGTACATGTGTGAGTAACTACATATGTGAAAGGCAGTATATATGTGTGTTGGAGTATATAAATAGCTATAAGCGAGAGTGAGTGATTGTGATAGTGGCTGTATGGATGAGTGTGTGCTTGTATCAGTGATTGTATAAGAGCGTAAGAATGTGCTAGTATTTGTATGAGTAAGTGAGCTGGTGTGTGTATAACTGTATAGGTGAGTAAATGGTAGTGTGTTTAATTATTTGCATGACTGACTAGGTGTGTGAGTACCTCTATGGATGAGTGGCGGTGTTTGAGTGTCTATATAGGAGTATGAGTGCATATGATAGTCCTGTACTGAGTGACCGTAAGTATGAGTGACTGTACGGGTGAGTGAGTGGATGTGTGCGTAGACCTAAGAATCAGTGAGTGGGTATGTAGTTATTGGTGTTGGAGTGTCTATGGTTTTGCGAATGGCAGTCTGTAATTTAGAGTGGGTGTATCAAAGGTTATATTAGGGTGTGAGGAGGTGCATCAGATTATCACGTGTGGATGATGTCATCAGTGATGTCATTTGAGATGTCATCAGTGATGTCATCAGTGATGTCACTGACCATGTCATGAGTGATGTAATATGTGACATCATCAGCAGTGCATTGTGGGCGCGAGTTATAGTTAGCTGGACTAACTATAACGGGGAATTTCACGGGTTTTGTACGAGTGCAATGTCCAACTAACTATAACTGTCCCTAAAACCTATGGTTTTTTCAGTGAATTTCAAAGGTTTTTTAAATGCTAATTTGTAACTATAACGTCCATGAAACCTATGGTTTTTTCAGTGAATTTCAAAGGTTTTTAAATGCTAATTTGTAACTATAACATGTCTGAAACCTACTGTTTTTTCAGTGAATTTCAAAGGTTTTGTAAATGTCAATTTTTAAATGTATTAATTGTTATATAAATTTTTTTCATACTGATTTACTACATTTTTAGAAACAATTTTTTTTTACATATTTTATTTTTAAATTACATTGTAATTACATTATACATTACATTACAAAAAATACTTTCTCAGAATGAATTACTTTAGTTTAAATACTTTGCACATAGGCAATAGACTTTTAAGTACAGTAGTTACAGTTGTTGCAATGGGCAACACATTTTCAAACACAATGCAACATTCAGCTCAATGTGAATTTCTAGTTAAATGCAATTAGTTACTTTATGGATTACTTTTCTAACCACAGGACTGGATCCTAGATTCATTCCTGGGACATCTCCTGTAAACAGTTGAGTAAAAGCGTTTTGGTTACAGTCGTGATTTTTAAGGAATATTATTGTACTTTAAAAGTTCACACTTAGAAACTTTTTTTCATAGAATCACCAATGTTATCCTATGGAAGGAAATTCACTTAGAAGTTAAAAACTGTTATCGTTACTTTTTCTTACTCAGTGTTGGATCCTGGATCCAGCACTGGTGCATCTCCTGTAAACAGTTGAAAGAATGCGTTTAAGTCATACAGGCGATTTTTTAGGAATATTTGTAGTTTGTGAAAATCGACACTGAAACTTTTCTGCTGAAAACCAGACAATGGATTCCTATGGAAGAAAATATAAGTTACTGGTAAGTACGGTTAAAATTACTTTTCAGGGTCAGTGCTGGGCTAAAAGATGCAGCACTGGGTTCTCTCCTGATAACAGGTGAGTAAATTGGAATTCGTACTTTGGTTGATTTTAGAGGAATATTATAAAGTTCCAAAACTCCACACTTAGAAGAATTTCCAAGTGAAACCAGTCAATGTTAGCCTATGAAGGAAATTCAAGTTACTGGTAAGTACGGTTAAAATTACTTTTCAGGATTACTACTGGGCTGAAAGATGCAGCACTGAGGTCTCTCCTGATAACAGGTGAGTAAATCGGAATTCGTATTTTGGCTGATTTTAGATGAATATTTTAAAGTTCCAAAACTCCACACTTAGAAGAATTTCCAAGTGAAACCAGTCAATGTTAGCCTATGGAAGGAAATTCAAGTTACTGGTAAGTACGGTTAAAATTACTTTTCAGGACCAGTACTGGGCTAAAAGATGCAGCACTGAGGTCTCTCCTTATAACAGGTGAGTAAATCGGAATTCGGATTACGGCTGATTTTAGAGGAATATTTGTATGTTTCAAAAATCAAGACTTAGAAACTTTTTCAGCAAAAAGCAGGCAATGATATCCTATGGAAGGAAATTCAAGTTACTGGTAAGTACGGTTAAAATTACTTTTCAGGATTAGTACTGGGCTGAAAGATGCAGCACTGAGGTCTCTCCTGATAACAGGTGAGTAAATCGGAATTCGTATTTCGGCTGATTTTAGAGGAATATTTAAAAGTTCCAAAACTCCACACTTAGAAGAATTTCCAAGTGAAACCAGTCAATGATATCCTATGGAAGGAAATTCAAGTTACTGGTAAGTACGGTTAAAATTACTTTTCAGGATTAGTACTGGGCTGAAAGATACAGCACTGAGGTCTCTCCTTATAACAGGTGAGTAAATCGGAATTCGTATTTCGGATGATTTTAGAAGAATATTTGCACAATGGTGAAGGGAGGGGCGGGGCCTGAGGTGACATCTGTGCAAACGCGCCCGTGGCGCGTTTTAAGTTGGGGGATTAAGTCCCCTTGAATCATGTGGGTCCCTACGGGCCAACTAGCCCACCAGGAACCTCCAGTATGCGCCAGGGGCTGCGTTGCAGAGACGTGTAGAGAGGCCACACCCCTTTTACACCTCTCTGCAACGCAGCTCTGTGGCGCTTTCTGGATGTACCTGTTGGGCTAGTTGGCCCCCAGAGACCCTCAGGATTGAAGGGGATTTAATTCCCCATCTTAAACGCGCCACGGGGCCTGTTTGCACACATGTCACCTGAAGCCCCGCCCCTCCCTTCACCACTGTGCAAACGCGCCCCGTGGCGCGTTTTAAGTCAGGGGATTAAGTCCCCTTAAATCCTGAGGGTCCCTGGGGTGCAACTAGCCCACCAGCTACCTCCATTAAGTGCCACAGAGCTGCGTTGCAGAGAGGTGTAAAAGGGGCGTGGCCTCTGTACACCTCTATGCAAGGCAGCCCCTAACGCATACTGGAGGTTCCTGGTGGGCTAGTTGGCCCCAGGGACCCCCAGTATTGAACGGGAATTACTTCCCCATCTGCAAACGCGCCAGGGGCGCATTTGCAGAGTGGTGAAGGAAGGGGCGGGGCCTGCGGGCCCGATCGTTTAAAAAAAAAAAAAAAATGTTGTCCCCTGAAGGGGGCTCTGTAGCCCCCTTCCTTTTTCCAGTTTTTATGCCCTGGGGACCCCATCCCCCAGGGCCTTACCCCTTTTTTTTATTAAATATTTTAAAAAAAACGGGAAGGGGCCGCGTGGCCCCCTTCCCTGGGCCTGTATTGGCCCCGGGGACCCCATCCCCGGGGCATGGCCTCGTTTTTTTTTTTCTTTGGAGGGGGCTGCGTGGCCCCCTCTTCCAGGCCATTTATGGCCCCGGGGACCCCATCCCCGGGGCCGGCCTTTCTGTTTTTTTGTTTTTTGGGGGAGGGGGCCGCGTGGCTCCCTCTTGGGCCACTACTTGCCCCGGGGACCCCATCCCCGGGGCTGGCCCTCTCCGTTGGGGACTGTGGGGGTCCCCAATCCCCCACAGTCCCGCCGGCTCCCGCGTCCCTTGGGAGCCGGCATTGCTTTTCCACATGGGGAGCTGCTAACATGCAGCTCCCCGTGTGGAAAGCAATCTGCTTGGATATTGGAAGAGAGCAGGTTTCCTGCTCTCTCTTCCAATATCCAAAGCAGTTTGCAATGACAGGACGGGAGCCGCGAGGCTCCCGTCCTGTCATTGCAAACAGCAGTGTCCCGAGGGTAGGCACCCCGGGACACTGCAGGAGCCGGCCCTGGGGGTGGCGGTCCCCAGGGCCACCACAGGCTCCAGGAGGGGGGCCACGCGGCCCCCCTCCCTACATCAGCACAGCCCCGGGGAGGTGGTGGTCCCTGGGTCTTCGGGGGTCCAAAACGGACCCCCATTTTAATTTGTTAGTGCCCCGGGAGGTGGCGGTCCCTGGGGCGTGTGGGGGCTGGAGCCCCCACACAGGTTTTTAAATGGCAAAAAAGAAGCCCCGGGGAGGTGGTGGTCCTCGGGGCTGCGGGAGGGCTCAGAGCCCTCCCGCACCATTTTCAAAAGAAAGCCCCGGGGGTGGCGGTCCCCGGGGCTTGGGGGCCCTTTGAGGCCCCCATACATAAATTTAACCCCCCTCACCATGCCCCCGGGACTTGGGCAAAATGCAATCGAAGCGCGGGAGACCGCGCTTTGATTTTTTTTTTTTCGGCAGGATTCGCGCACCCTGAGCGCATCCTGCCGATTTTTAAAAAATGTTTTGTTTTGTTTTTGCCCAGGGGGTCCTTGTGGGACCCCTGAGCAAACCTAGGGGTCAGGGTGTTTCTACCCTGCTCCCTTTGTGCGCTTTGCGCACTTGTTTCTGTCCCTCGGTTCTACCGAGGGACAAAATGGCTGCCAACATTTCCTGAATCGGAATGTTGACAGCCAGCTGACAGCCAATTAACATGCAGCTCGTGATCGGGACGGTGCGCGCAGGGTGCGCTGAGGGTACGCGGACCCTACTCGGCCATAGATATCACTATCTTTTTACTTTTGATTTTCTCAGCAACTACTGAACGGATTTACACCATTTAACAAAAGGGTTCTTTCTGAACCAAGAACTACCTCTTTGCCAAATTTGGTGTAATTCCGTTCAGCAGTTCGGGCTGTAGCCGTGTCTAAAGTTTCCTATGGAAAATTGCATGGGGAAAACGTGTTTTGGGACCCCCTTTTTTCTCGGCTCCCGCTTGACGAATCCCCCCGAGACTTTCAGGGTAGGAGCGGACCGGAGCGGGCCATAAAGTTTGAAAATTTTGCGAAGATACGTCAACCGGCAAGAGAGTTATTTCAAATAGAATGTCGCGGATTTCCTATGGATAATAGGTTGTAACTATAACTATCTACTGGCGACCGCCAGTAGATAATATATATAATACACATATATGTATATCACCTTAGTAACCCACAACCCCTAAACCCATACCAACCATACACACAAAAAAATACCCTTACCACCTAAAAATCAATACCCACCTTAGACCCTAAAAACACCTTTTCTACCCAAAAACCCACATCCACCCTAACGTAACCTTGCCACCCAAAAAACCATACCCACCCTAAACCCTAAAAATACCCTTGCCACCCAAAAACCCATACCCACCCTAAACCCTAAAATGAGCCTGGCCACCCAAAAACCCACCCCAACCCTAAAAATCTAAAAATACCCTTCCCACTCAAAAACCCATACCCACCCTAAACTCTAAAAATACCCTTACCACCCAAAAATCCATGCCCACCTTAAACCCTAAAAATACCTTTGCCCACCAAAATCTCACACCAACCCTAAACCCTAAAAATACCCTTTCCATTCAAAATTCCACACCCAACCTAAACCCTAAAATTACCCTTCCCATCCAAAACCCCACACCCACCCTAAGAACTAAAAATGCCCTTGCCACCCAAAAAACCCACACCCAAGCTAAACTCTAACATTACCCACACCCACCCTAAAACCTAAAAATACCCTTGCCACCCAAAGACCCATACCAACCCCAGGACCTAAAATTACTCTTGCCACCCAAAACTCATACCCACCAAAAATAAACCTTGCCACCCAAAAACCAATAGGCACCCTAAAACCTGAAAATACCTATGCCACCCAAAAACCCATACCAACCTAAATCCTAAAAATACCCTTGCCAACACAAAACCCTTACCCATCCTAAACCCTAAAATGCCCCTTGCCCCCCAAAAACCCATACCCACCCTAAACCCTACAAATTACCCTTGCCACTCAAAAACCCAAACCAACCCTAAAACAGTCAAAATACCCTTCCCATTTAAAAACCAATACCCACCCTAAACCTTAAAAATACCCTTCCTTCAGCAGGAAAAGTCGCTGAAGCCTCATCTCAGGAAAACCGCTGTTTACAAAATTGAAAGCAGCAGCATGCATTTTTAAATCTTCATTCCTAATGCATTTCAGCTCTATGGCAAGCTTTGATCACAGGTGAAGTAAGTTACCTAATCAGATAACGACGTGGCTTAAATGCAGGCTGTGTAATGTCATTGTAGTCTAAAGGAGATACATCACCCAGCATGCACCAGAATGAAATATTCATGTTCTGAACGTCTTTCTGATGTTATTAATTCCAGGTTGAATGCCATCAATACATCACTGATACTGTAATGTTCAGAGTTTTAAACATGCCAGGAAAATGAAGTGACTATGTGCATTTTCCATAATTAAAATCCATTTCATAATGCTGTTTGCCACCATAAAAAGTTGTCCTTTTACAACAGGGAAATCTATACGCACATACATATAAATATACATATATTACCGACTGGCAACCGCCAGTAGGTAGTTATAGTTAGGACCATGTTTCCATAGGAAAAGCGCTTTTTGACTTGCCTATATCTTTAGCGCAGTTTGACGAATCTTCATGAAATCCCCTGGAAAAGTGTGCCAGTGAATCTATGCTGTGCTTGGAAAGTTTCGGGGTGCTCCATTAAGCGGGGGTCGAGAAAAAGAGGGGGTCAAAAAAAGTGCGTTTCCCATGTTGATTTCAATTGAGTCATTAAACACGCCTACAGCCCGAACCGCTTGATGGAATTACATCAAATTCAGCAAAAAGCTAGCTTTGGGTCCACAGATTATGCTTTCCGTATTTGGGGTAAACCCGTTCAGTAGTTGTGGAGAACTTAAAGGAAATTCAAATTTGTATATCTACGACCGTGAAGCCTTTGCGAATAATAGCACGCTTGTGAATAGATCTACAGAGCACTGAATGCCTGCCAACATTTCAATCAGGAGGTGTTGGCAGCCATCTTGAGACTCAGCTCCAGCCAAGTCCCCAAAAATCCACAAAATAAAAAGAAAAGGGGGCACGGTGCATAAATCCTAACCTAGTAGCCATGGTCTTGGGCAGGGCAAAAAGTTATTGTTTTTAACTTCATGGTGAAATTCGTGAATATCACAGCGAATTAAAAAAAAACCACCCTTGCCACCCAAAAACCCTTACCCACCCTAAACCCTAAAATGACCCTTGCAACCCAAAAACCCATACCAACCCTAAAACCTAAAATAATCCTTGCCACCCAAAAACCCATACCCATCCTAGACCCTAAACACTACCCTTGCCACCCAAAAACCCATACCAACCCGAAAGTCTAAAAATAGCCTTCTCCCTCAAAAACCCATACCCACCCTAAACCCTAAAAATACCCTTTCCATCCAAAATTCCACACCCAGCCTAAACCCTAAAATTACCCTTCCCATCCAAAACCCCACACCCACCCTATACCCAAGAAAACATTTCCCACTCAAAAAAAGCTATACCCACCCTAAAACCAAAAAATACCTATGCCACCCAAAAACCCTTACACACCCTAAAATGACCCTTGCCACCCAAAAACCCATACCAACCCTAAAAGTCTAAAAATATCCTTCCCACTCAAAAACCCATACCCACCCTAATCTCTAAAAATACACTTACCACCCAAAATACATACCCACCTTAAACCCTAAAAATATCTTTGCCACCCAAAAACCCACACCCACCCTAAACCCTAAAAATATCCTTTCCATTCAAAATTCCACACCCAACCAAAACCCTAAAATTACCCTTCCCATCCAAAACCCCACACCCACCCTAAACCGTAAAAATACCCTTGCCACCCAAAAACCCATACCCAAGCTAAACCCTAACATAACCCACACCCACCCTAAAACCCAAAAATTCCCTTGCCACCCAAAAAATGATACCAACCCCAAACCCTAAAATTACAATTGCCACCCAAAACTCATACCCACCTTAAATTAGCCTTGCCACCCATACACTTAGGCACCCTAAAACCTGAAAATACCTATGCCACCCCAAAAACCCATATCAACCCTCAGCCCTAACAAAATACCCTTGCCAACCCAGAACCCTTACCCACCCTAAACCCTAAAATGACCCTTGCCACCCAAAAACCCATACCCACCCTAAACTGTACAAATTACCCTTGCCACCCAAAAACCGGTACCAACCCAAAAATCCTAAAAATACCCTTCCCACTCAAAAACCAACACCCACCCTAAACCTTAAAAATACCCTTGCTGTATATATATTCAGCAAGAAAAGTCACCGAAGCCTCATCTCAGGAAAACCACCGTTTCCAAAATTGAAAGTGGCAGTATGAATTTTTAAATCTTCAATACTAACGGCAAGACTTGATCACAGGTAAGGTAAGTTACCTAATCAGATAACCACGTGGCTTAAATGCAGGCTGTGTAGTGTCATTGTAGTCTAAAAGAAATACATCACCCAGCATGCATCACAATGAAATATTCATGTTCTGAAAGTATTTCTGATGTTATTAATTCCAAGTTGAATGCCATCAATACATCACAGATACTGTAATGTTCAGAGTTTTAAACATGCCAGGAAAATAAAGAGGCTACGTGTATTTTCCATAATTAAAATCTATTTCATAACACTGTATGCCACCATAAAAAGTTGTCCTTTTACAACAGGGAAATTTATACACACATACAAATAAATATACATATGTTACCTACCAGTGGTCGCCAGTAGGTAGTTTTAGTTAGGATCATGTTTCCATAGGAAAAGCGTTTTTTGACTTGCCTATATCTTTGGCGCAGTTTGATGAATCTTCATGAAAACCCCTGAAAAAGTGTGCCAGTGAATCTATGTTGTGCTTGGAAAGTTTCAAGGCGATCCATTAAGCGGGGGCCGAGAAAAAGAGGGGGTCAAAAAAAGTGTGTTTCCCATGTTAATTTTCATTGAGTCTTTAGACACGCTTACAGCCCGAACCGCTGAATGGAATGACATCAGATTTAGAAGAAAGCTAGCTTTGGGTCGACAGATTATGCTTTTCGTATTTGGTGCAAATCCGTTTAGTAGTTGTGTAGAACTTAAAGGAAATCCAAATTTATATATTCAACCAGGAAGTGTTGGCAACTATCTTGGGACTCTGCTACAGCGTAAACCCTCACCCTGTAGCCATGGTCCATGGTCCTGGGCAGGGCAAAAAAGCTATTGTTTTTAACTTCACAGCAAAATTTGTGAATATCGCAGTGAATTGAGAAAAAAAAACACGAGTGGTCACGCACTTTTTTAAAATTGAGCCCCCGGGTAGGCCGGGTCCCAGGGACATCGTTTTATAATAAACAAATATGGAGGAGGGTTCACAGGACCCCCCCCTCCAAAGGCTTATTATTGCCCTGGGGTCCACCACCTAAATTTAAAATTAAAAATTTTTTGGGGAGCCGTGCAGACAACCCCAAACTCCGGGGACTACCACTTCCCCAGGGCTATCATAAAAAAAATAGCAGGGGCCACGCAAACCCCCCTGGCCCCAAAACCACTACCTCACCGGGGCCAATTTGTTTTTAAAAAGGGGGGCTGTGTGGCCCCCCTCCCTGGCCATGTGTGCCAGTGCACAACAAAGGTGAGGGCAGTGCGGCCCACCTCCAGGAGCCAATTATGGCCCTGAAGACTGCCACCTCCCAGGGCTGGCTCCTGCTATGTCCTGGGGTGCCCACCCCCGGGACATAGCTGTATGCTTTTGCTTGGCGGGAGCAGTGACAGCCCCCACCAACACTCCGCTTCCAGCAAGTGGGAGCTGTCAAGCTGCTCCCTCTTGCTAAAAGCGGGGGTTTCATCTCTTTCCCTGCCCACAGATATGTGGCACGGAAAGAGATCAAACTATTGTGCTCGCATGCAGGGAGCTGCATTTTTAAAAATTATTTAAAAGTACTTTGCCGCTATTTGAGAACTCCGAAAATATGTCCTCATTTTAGTTGTTTGGAGCACTAACCATAATTTCTATGAGAATAAGACCCTCTCGTGCAGACACAACAAATTGACCATGCTGGGCAGGCGGGAGGAGCAGTGGCAGCACAACAGACCATGGAGGGCAAGGGAAAGGGGGGTAGGGGCAAGAAGAAAACCATGCAGGACAGGCAAGCGAGGCTGTGGCAATATAAAAGACCATTGAGGGCAGAACGAGGTAGTGGCATTACAACCATATGCCTAAACTGACCAGATTTAGGCAGGAGACTCCCAATGTTTTTAAGTCCAAAAGTGCTTTATTTTATCTGTCTCCTGCCTAAAATGTCCTTTTTTTCCAATGTGTCAATGGGGAAAATTAATTCCATTGTTTTTTTTCTTCAAAATTTCCCTCTTATCTAGTGCAAAATGTCGACAAGCAAGGTGATTTGGATCACGGAGGGCAGGAGGAATGGGGTAGGGACATGGACTCGGATAACGGAGGGTTGGAGGAAGATGGGCAGGGGCACCAAACTGACCTTACACAGCAAACAGCACAGCAGTGCAGCACCACGGACCATGTAAAACAATACGGAGGGGACAGGGCCATGCCCATGGACAATAGAGAGCAGGGGAAAAAAAGCAAGAGCAGCAAGTTGAGCATACCGGACAGACAGGAGGGACAGTTGCAGCATAACAGACCATGAAGTGCATGAGGGAGGGGGCTCAGTCAGTACAACGGACCAGACAAGGCAGGAGGGAGGGGTTAGGGGTCTGCACATGTAAAATCGAGTGCAGGGGTCAAGGGGGCAGGGCAGGAGCAGCAAGCTGACCATGGAGGGCAGGCAGGATGGGCACTGAAAGCACAACACATCATAAAGGGCAACAGTGAGACTGTAATGGCATGCACACAGCCAACAGAGGGAAGGTGGGAGGGGGTCAGGGGCAGCAGGGTGACCACACAGGGCAGGTGGGAAGGGCTATGGCAGCACAGAAGACCATGCATGACAAGCAGGAGGGTCAGTGGCAGCACAACTGCCATGTTGGGCAAGATGGAGGGGGTAGGGGCATGTACAAAGGTCCATGGATGACAGAAGGGAGGGGTAGGGACTGGAGAAAAGAGAGCAGGAGAAGTGGCTTCACAGCAGCCCACGCAGGGCAGGCAGGAGGAGCAGTTGAAGCACAACAGAGCATGGAGGGCAGAAGGGTGTGGCAGCAAAATGGGCCATGGAGGGAGGGCTTAGGGGCATAGAACTTGGACAGGCAGGGTGAAGGTGGGAAGGGCAGTGGCAGCTCAACAGAACGCTTAAGCGTAGATAGGAGGGGCAGTGGCAGGTCCATGGAACATGGTGGGCAAAAAGGAGGGAGGAGGGGCATGCACACAGATGTTGAGGGGCACGGAAAGGAGAGTAGGGGCAAAAAGCTAAGCACAGAGGGTAAGCAGGAGGGCAATGACGGGGCATAGAATTGGGCAATGGCGGCAGGAGGCGTGGGCAGGGACATCAAGCTAAATGGAGGGCAGTGGCAGCACATCGGACCATGCAGAGCAGGAGGGAGGTGGCTGGGTCATGGACTCAGACAACAGAGGGTAGGGAAAAGGTGGATGGGGCAGTAAGCTCACTATTTAGGGCAGGTGGGAAGGGCAGTGGCAGAACAACAGTCACACACTGCTGTAATAAGAGAGCAGGGTCATGGACTTGAACAATAGATGGCAAGGAGGAGAGGGTAAGGAGCAGCCAGCTTGGGTGGGAGCAGCACAATGCCAGGCCAGGCCCTGTGTTCAACCCCTCTCACCATGCATTGCGATGGGCATCTTACCGGACGTTAAAAAATCCTTAGAAATTGACAATAACAAAAAAATGTTACAGGGACGTTATAGTTAGACTCAGATTTCAATTATACAAAACCAGTGAAATTCAGCAGTTATAGTTACCTGAGCTAACTATAACTTATGACCCAGAAATGCACTACTTATGACCTCACATATTGCATCACTCATGACATGGTCAGTGACATCACTGATGACATCTCAAATGACATCACTGATTACCTCACTTGAGGACATCATCCACAGAACCACTAATGCACCCACTCACACCCCCACAGAACCTCTCATACATTCACTCCTACTCCAAAACAACCACTCACAAACCCTTTCACAGACCCATACAAGTACTCACACAACCACTCACTCATCCACAGAGCCACTCACACATCCAGTCATACAGACACTTACACACTCACTCAAACACCCATACAGCCATTTACACACTGAGTCAGTCACCTATAGAGCTACTCACACACCTACTCAGTCACCCATACAATCCTTCACACAAAATTAATGCAATCACAGATACCACTAAGATTAAATGCCTTATAACTTTAAAAAATACTTCTCCTACTTACTTCTACTACCCATAAGGATCATTTGCACACCATTATGTACAATCCTGCCAAATTTCATGGAAATCCATTTGGCCATTTGGCCGCTGCGCATGAGTACAAATTCTATGGAAAATACATTGGTGCGAAAAAGCAATTTTGGCCACCCATTTTTTATTTGCACCCCCTTGACGAATCTCCATAAAACGTTGCATTGTCTGCCAAGCGGGGGCCAAGGAAAAAGAGGGGGGGTTCAAAAATGGCAAAATCCCCATGCATTTTTTATATACTTTTTTAAGATGGGCTACAGCAAAAACCGCTGAATGGAACTACACCAAATTCGACAGGAAGGTAGATCTTGGTCTGCAGCTTGTGCTTTCTGTGAATTGGTGTAAATCCGTTCAGTAGATTTTGAGAAAGTTAAGGTAAAAAATAATTGTACATCCAGGCAGTTGGGTCCGTGAGTGTCTTGAGAGACTCTCGTGGGAGCGCCAGTTTAAAAATAGAGCGTTATGATTGGTCCAGGGACCTTTATTTCCCTTGAGCAATCTTGCTCCTGCAGCAGTCTTCCACATGCTCCCCTCCCCCTGATAATAATGCCAGGACCCAGGGGATGGGTTGCCGGGGTCGAAATCGGCCTGAGAGGGGGGGCTGCATGCCTCCCTCCCACTAAAAACCACACCAGGCCTCAGGAGATGGGGTCCCTGGGCTGAAATTGGCCCTGGGACAGGGGGCACATGCCCCCTTCACTTGGTCACCATGCTGGGCCACAAGTGATGGGGTTCCTGGGGACTTAATCAGCCTGGTGACAGGGCATGGCCTGGCCTTGGACCAAGATGGCCACTCTCCCATGAAGCTCCAGTGCCAGTTGCCACTAACTGGCAGCCTGACCCCATCTCCCTGCTGTTGCCTCAGCTCCTGCGACACTGGTGAATGTGTCCCGGTCTGATCAGCACCACTCTGGCAGTCCTTGACGTGGTGCGGCGGCCTGCGCCACAGCGGCCTGACGAGGCCCTTGAAAGCCCCGTGACGACAGGGGTCGCTGGTGAGCCTGAGGGCAGGGCCACAGCCGCGCTCAGCGGCAGCTCTGAAATCAATGTTGAGGATCCTTTGGCGGCCTCGCCACGTGAGATGCAGCTTTGGGACTCTACGGCTGGCCCGGAGAAACCCATTCCTACTGATGCAGATATTTGTTACCGGGCCGCAGCGGTGAGTCAATATTTATCTATTTCGCACCGAGGTGGCTGCTAGCGCCCATTTCTCTGCGGGGACTGCTTTGGACGATGCTGGACTTTGGCCTCAGATCAGCCTTTAATTAGTGGGGCCTACTGGGCATGCACGCCTCCTGACTGTATCTACTACTGTGCCCTTGGATGCGGCGCCTGCCTGCGGGGCATCCTGTTTGGACCCACTTCCCCATCAAGTGCCTATTGTCGCTGCCTATCTCCTCTGGGCACCTGATCTGCCCTCAACCTCTGGGCATGCATCAACTCCACTGTTGTTGTGATATCTGCTTCAGAGCCTTTCCCTCCCCAACGGACCCCTGTTTGTTCCCCGTGGCGTCATACCTCATCCAGTGCCTGAAGTGTAATCGCCCTATGGCATCTGCCAACTGGCACTCACTGCCACTAGTGCCACTGGCCTATTGGGCATTGTTGGACTCTGCCCTTTTTGCCTTCCTCCTAGTCCTTTTTCTGACCTGGTGTTGGTGGTTTTAGGACTCTGGACACTTTAGCACTGCTATCCAGTGTAAAGTGCGTGTGCTCTCTGTGGTAAACATGGTAAGATTGGTGTACACCTGTTTGACGTATTTAATTTACCTATCAGTCCCCAGTAATGTGGTATCTAATATACCCGGGCCAGTAAATTAAATGCTACTATTGGGCTTGCAGCGCTGCTTGCGCCACCCACCAAAGTAGCCTTTCAAACCTGTCTCAGGCTTCTGCCATTGCAGGGCCTGTGAGCGCAGTGTTACTGCCGCTGTGACGTGGAACCTAAAGTGTGTGCCACGTCTGTGACCCCCCTTTTTACTGCATGTCAGTCACCCCTAAGGTAGGCCCTAGCTACCCCTATGCATTGTAGGTGAAAGGTAGGACATGTACCTTAAGTGTGTGACATGTCCTGGTAGTGACAAACAGCCATTTTGGTTTCTCACTGCTGTGAGGCTACCCTCTTATAGGAATGCATTGGGATTCCCTGATAAGTGTTTCAGTGGTAATTCCTGATATGAGAGGAGCAGCGTGGTCAAGTTTGGTATGTTTGGAATAGTAATAGTAAATGCTGCGCAATGGTGTGCGCAGATTTAGTATCACTATTTTAGAAATGCCACTTTTAGAAGTTGGCATTTCTGTGTGCTATGTGTCTTCCTGAATGATGTGTATTGCATGTCTGGCTCTGGAGTGACAGGGGCTGGTGAGGTGCGTGGCTCCAGGGAGGGCAGGGTGAGTCAGCGCTAGGCTGAATAGGAGATCTGCATTTGGAGTAGTGGGAGGAGTAGTCCCCTGACCCTGAATAGGTCTGTGCCTGCCTGGGTGAATGCTGGCTCCGCCCCCCTGTGGTGTGTCTGATGACCGAGCCCCCACCTGACAAAGGGGAGTAGAAGCACTGTACACAAAGTGCTCCACTACCCCCCAGAACCAGTTGAGACTGGTTCCCCAAGCCCTGTGCCAGGGCAGAACAAAGGAAAATGTAGTATATATACTGGGGCTGTGACCCCATGAAAAGTGTACTGCTTTGGGGTGCTTGCTACTTGCTGGGCCCCAGGAGGAACTGTCACGAGGGACTGCCCCTCTGCTGGAGGGCCCTGTGAGCTGGCCTGCCTGGGCCCAGCTGTGCCCCTCTAAACTCTTGGGACTGAGCGCCTCGTGAGCGCTATATCTTTCTCCCAGGACGGGAGGAGCGTTTGTGCCCTGCAGCGCTGTACAGCGCAGTATTCAGAGGGAATCCCGGCGTGGGGATTCCCCCATGCTGCCTGGAGGAATCAGCAGCCTCCCCCACATTCCGTGCCACTGAGAGCAGGAGCCTACCCCTCATTCTGGTGCAGGAAAGGAGGTGGAGCGGGAGCCCACCCCGCGTTGGTAAATTCTGCCAGGAGCCGCCACACCACGGATGACGATTGGCCAGTCAGGCATCCTGCCTGGTTGTGGGCGTGGCTGGAGGCGAAGCAGCGTGACCCGGAAGTCAGGCAGATCATGCCTGGAGGAAGGCGGGGCCCCTGTGTGCTGGTGGGAGCCCCGTGTGTCTGGCCCAGGAGAGAAAACCCAGGCGGGAGCCTACCCCGCCTTCGTGAGTGCCAAAGAGGGAACCCAAGAAACGGAGACCGCGCTCCCCGTGCCGATTGGCCCCGGCCGGAAGTCAGGCAAGTCTGCCTGATCAGGGGCGGAGCTTCCCCGAACGGAGACGGAGCCTTGAGTGGCTCGCACCCGCTGCGCACTGCCGGAGAGTGGTGGTAGGAAGAAGAGCTCAACCGGAGTCTCCCCAGGTGGCCGGCAGAGAGGAGGAGCCGCCCTTCAGCTTTCTGGCCTGCCAAGCTCTCTGTCGGTGACGGGAACCTGCCTACAAGGAGCCCCGGTGAGTGGGGGCTAAGCGTGGAGCAGTGTTGGTGCTCCCAAAGCACGGTGGGTGCCAGTGGTCATTGCTCTGCCACAGCTGCACCGCGAGAGCGCGGGCAGCAGCACCAAAGGGGGCAGTTGTATTTAGAAGTCCCGGAGTGGGGCTTCCAAGGCACAGTTGGTGCCAGTGCTTGGTTGGCTTCACAGCTGCACTGCAGAAGCACGGGCAGCTGCAACGTTGGGGGTATCATTTCTGGTCTCTGGAGAGACCCGGTTGGATCACACCCTCTCCCTGATTTCTGGTGCTGGCCTGTTGGGCCTGCTGGGCCTGTACACTGCTGCTGTGGCAGCTAAGAGCCCTGACTTTTGGGACAGAGGGCATTTGGGCCCCCAGGAAGGACAGTTGACCTGGGGTCAGCTTTGTGTGTACTGGTAGGGCGCAAGGCCCTAAAAGAATGCATAATGTGTTTAGGCTGAAGGTGATGTATGCACCTGAGGAGTGTTACTACGGTGCACTCCTAAATGTGATTTATGCATAATGTGTTTATGCCTAATGTGATGCAGACATAATGCGTTTATGTTGCTTGGGATAATGCTGAGTTCATTATTTTACCAGTAGTTGCTAGTTGTTTTATATTTGCTACTTGTGCTTTCTAATGGTTCTGACAGCGGTCCGATTGGCCCTGTCATGTATATAATCCCCTGTGAATTTCTACCTGGTGCCAGTTGGCACAGTGTACATTGTGTGATTATGATTCTAATGTGTTTACGATAATACAAAGGCTATTTTTCATATAACCTTGTGTGGAGTTTCTTTTGTAGTGTGCCTAGTGTGTTGCTGCTGTTGTGTGTGTGTTGCGCAAACGCTTTACACATTGCCTCTGGGATAAGCCTGACTGCTCATGCCAAACTACCAAGGGGGTGAGCAGGGGTTATCTTCAGCGTGTAACTCCCTTGCCCTGACTAGAGTGGTGGTTTCTGCCTGGCTTAGGCGCTTGCCCTATCCAACCAGAAATCCCATTTCTAACAGGCATCCTTAAGCCACCTGATACCTACCTCTCTACCACTCTTTCCTAAACAGCGCCCGCTCTCCTTTGACACAACTAAGACCCCCCCGTCGCGGAGAAGATGAGGGTGCCCTGGGAGACTCCCCATGGGCCCTCAGGGCTAATGCCGCACCATTGGAGGGCGCTGCATCTATTATGGCTGAGTTGAAGGCTGGTTTTGGGTCCATCGATGCACGCTTGGATTCCCTTGTGGAACGACTAGATGGCATGCATGAACAGTTTGGGCAGCATGAGACGCGGATCACTGATGTGGAGCAACGAATATCTAACCTTGAATATGCGGGCCCGGCGACTTCTAGGCAGCTGAGAGACTTTTGAAAACAGTGGCCGCTAAAGCCGCGGATTTGGAGGCGCGATCGCGCCGAAATATTATTTGCATAGCCGGTATAGCTGAATCCACCACCACTAGCCGCATGAACCTCTACGTGGAGCGTCTACTTGGAGCGCTGTTTGGCAGGGAGGCATTCTCGTCAACATTTGCGGTTGTACTGGCATACAGATCCCTGGCTCTGCGCCTGGTCCCTGGCATGCCACCATGTGTAGTCCTCGCCAAGCTGCTCAATTATCATGATTGGGACACTGTTCTTTGCCTAGCCCATGGCAAGGGGCCTATCCAGCACCAAAGCATGACTTTGTCATTTTTTCCAGATTTCACGGCAATTGTACAAGAAGCACTCCACAGGTTTACTGACATTATACGCGATTGTTCCAGAAATCTAATGTGTGCTATGCCATGCTGTATCTGGCGCAGCTGTGTAATCAGGTCAACGGCAAGTTCCACATTTTCGACTCGCCTACTGAAGCAATAAACTTCTGGAGGCAACATCGTGCTCGATCTGGTTCTCGTAGCGGCAATGGCACAGCTGCTTTCCCTGCTTTAGACCCAGAAGTCCCGTTAAAACTGTTTCTTGAACCCCTTTCTATCTTGCTGCGGATGCTCTGCATCATTTCACCACATTACCGCTGTGCTAACGCTGCATTACTTTATTGTATTGCACTTGGTCCTTCTCCACCGCCACCGGTCGGGCCCTTGGTCTCATTTCTTTTTCTTCTCACTTTATTTGACTGCTTTTGTTTTTCACCAAGATTATGGACTATTGGCGGTCTCTTCTGAGTGCTGCCTCCCCCAAGGAGTACTCCAAGTGTTTACTATTTCTTTTTTGTTAACGGGGATATGATGGAACTCACTGACTACTGGTTCCTTGTTATTCGATGTGGGTGGAAGGGCTGGGGTTTTGGTTTGCTTCTTCCATTGCTGTTTGTTATCATCTTTTTGTACAGGGTATTGATTATGCAACCTGCTGTCTATCTTGCGTGGTTCAGACCTTCACACTGGCATTCATGGTTTTTTTCTCTGCTCAACTGACACCACCACTTATGGGATCAGGGATGTTAACATTGCGATGTATGACCTGGAATGTTAGGGGCTTGACTGATCCTCATAAGGGGCCCCAGGTACTGTCCTACTTGTCCGGACACTCTATACAGGTAGCCTTTCTGCAGGGAACCCACTGTGCTCCACAATCTCCCAACCGGTTTGCATCACACTGGGGGGACAATTGTTTTTTTGCAAACTGCAGCACTTTTTCCAGGGGGGTATGTATTCTAATTCATAAGGCGGTTCCACTCAAAGTGTATGAGACTGTCATTGACCCCGAGGGCTACTATTTGCTTGCTGCCAGAGATGTTGCTGACATGTCTCTTTTACTGCTCGATATATATGCCCCCAACTTGGACTCGCCGGAGTTCTTCTCTGGCATTTCCGCACATATCACAAGGCTCAATGTAGACACTATACTAATGGGGGGCAATTTTAACCTTACGCTTTGCCCAACATTAGACTCAACAGGCATTGGTTAGGTTACCAAGCTATGCTCCGTACAGGCACTCTCATCCCTCCTGCAGACCTTTCTCCTTGCTGATGCCTGGCACTATCTCCACTCATCCGCTAGAGGCTACACTTTCTACTCAGCTTCTCACAGGTTGTGGTCACGTATTGACCATTGGTACCTTACCCCTGGTCTACAACTCTCGGCTATTGAGATTGCATACCTTCGTTGAACCTTGTCGGACCTCTCCGCGGTGCTCCTAACCCTCCGGTTCCCCAATGTGTGCACGCGTCCTGGTGCTTCCCCGTTAACGTGCTATTCAATGAGGTCTTCCGAGCAGAAGTTAGAGATGCCATTGTTGAATACTTTCAACCTAACGCCGGTACTGTGTCACGTCATTCTACGCTCTGGGAAGCCTTTAAAGCCTTTATACGAGGGGTCTGTATTGCAAAGCACTCAGGAGTTCTCAGCTCTATGCCCCAGGAAGTAGTGACTTTTGAAACTGCACTGAAGGATCTCGATGCAGGGGCCCAGACGGATGACCCCCCTTATTGCTACACCACTGTGCTAAGCTACTTCAGGACTTCCAAGACCTTGCAAAGCGTGAGGTGAATTATCTGAGCAAATATGCATAGGCGTAAGTGTACGGTGAGGGTGAGAGGCCTGGCCGCACATTGGCTCGCCTACTACGCTCTACATATCAAGCTTCTTATATCACGCATCTCCAGCTCGACGATGGCTCTGCCGTCGATAGCTGCAAGGACGTGTTCACTGCATTTCTTGCCTACTATACTCGCCTGTACTCATCCCTCTGCCCTGCAGCGGATGACGCACTTGCTGAGTATCTGGAGGAGGTAGCCATAGTCTGGCTCAGTGGGGGACAGCAGCAGATTCTCATCCCGCCTATCTCAAGTGACAAGATCTCACAGGCGATTGATGTCTTGAATGGCTCCCACGGCCCCGGTCTAGATGAGTTCACCAGTATATTTCATAAAACTTATAAACCATTGCTCATCCTCGACTTGCTTGAAGTCTATGAGGAATCCCTAGCAGACGGTATCCTCCCCCCCACAATCCATGAAGCAGTGATTACCCTTCTACTCAAACCTGGCAAGTCCCCGCAGAATTGCTCTTCCTACAGGCCTCTGTCCTTGTTAAATCATGATTATAAAATATTATCCAAAATCCTGGCCACTCGGCTTTCCCTACTTATGGACTGCATAATTTCCCCTCTACAATCTGGGTTTGTTCCGCACCGCTCCACGTCAGATAACCTTCGAACCATCTTTGTCATTCTTAATCAAATAAACCCTGACCTTCTCAATGCAGCCATTTTGTTAGACACTGAGAAAGCATTTGATTCCCTCAAATGGCCTTTTTTACACTATACACTGTGGAAATTGGGGGTTCCAAATGGATTTCGCGATCTTGTTTGGCTTTTATATACTGCCCCAATGGCCCGACTTCGGGTAAATGGCATTCTCACAGATCAGTTTGCGCTTTCCTGAGGTACCAGGCAGGGGTGCCCCCTGTCACCCCTACAATTTATCATCGCTATGGACCCCCTTGTGCGCCATTTTCAAGAGCGACATCTGGAGCATGGCTTGCGGTTTCACCGTGACCCCCTTCTGGCTTCTCTATACGCAGATGACGTGGTGCTGTTTGTGCACGACCCCAAATCCAACCTCCCTCTTCCTCTTCGTGAGGTGGTCTGTTTTGGGGATTTTTCATGGCTCACTATCAACTGGACTAAATCCGAAGTATTTGCTCTGACCGAGGTCACCGTGCCCTGTCCTCTTGTGTTCCCCTTACGCTGGTGCACTGAGCCTCCTAGGTATCTGGGTGTCTTCCTCCACCATAGCAGTGAAGAGGTGATTCGCCTTAACTACGGCCCTGTGGTTGAGAAATTATCCTTGCAAATTGGATTAAGCTCCCCTTATCTATCGCCGGCAGAATTGCCATCATTAAAATGGAGGTCCTCCCCCAGTTCTTATACTTATTCATAAACATCCCTTATAGCATTGACTACCAGTTTTTTTGATACACTTTGCAGTATGCTCATTAGGTTGACATGGGCTGGCAGACACCCAAGAGTCGGGTGGCAGACACTCACTATGCCATACTCATGGGGAGGGTTTGGGGTTCCTGATTTCTATTTTTTATAGATGTAGTTGAACAGGCACACTTTGCATATTATTGGTACCATCCTGATACTCGCCTGCAATACTTGAAGCCTGAGTGGACTCAGAGCCGCCCCTATCCCCCATCCACTATTATGCCGCGAGGTCTGCCTAGGACTCCCTCTGAAATACAGATGCTCCAGGCCACTTTCTGGGCTTGGAGCAAATTACAGCACTACCTTGGCTTTGATCTACTACACTGTCCACACATTCCACTCCACGACAATCCCTGGCTTCCAATTACAACAGATGCACTGGCCAAGTGGACTTTGGACGCTTGTCATCTCCGCAAACTGAGCGACCTTTTCGTGGACGCCAAGTTGCAATCTGTAACCTCTCTGTTGGGAGAGTATAGTGTGTTGTATATGGACAGATTTCTATTGCATAGACATCATAACATTGTCCGCTCCGCACTCCCTCCCTCCTCAGCAGGGCCACCGAAGTTCCCACAGCTTACCATGTCCCTTACAACCCTAAGTAGTGCCCACTTGATTTCTCGACTTTATCATTCATCCCTATTGCTATGGCCAGCGATGGGAGCGAAGGCCCGGGTAGCATGGGAGAGGGATTTAGGCAGTCCACTACCGGATACTACCTGGCTCTACTGCTGTGAACAGACACATTGTGTATTTAACAATCATCAGCATAAATTATTACATTTTAAATATCTGCACAGGGCATACGCCACCCCTCACCTCATAGCCAAGATTGACTCCACCAAGCCCCATAGTTGCTCTAGATGCACAGCTGAGCATGCTGACTTCTCACATTTAGCTTGGAATTGTGCACCAATACTAACATATTGGGAGGACATTTTTGTTACTGTTATCACGGTTGATTGAATTCAAACTCGTCCCTACCCCATTATTAGCATTGCTGGGTTATGTTAAGCCGATACCTGTGGTAGTTCGACAATTTTACGCTATCGCTCTGTTGTAGACCAAGCGGCAGGTGTCTTTGCATTGGGGCGGCACCTCTGTCCCGACCACAAACGTTTGGATCCACGACTTAATGTATTGTGATACCACGAGTGATATCTGTGCTACACTACAGCCACCAACCTCCAGACCCAAAACTTTATGGCAACCCCTACGATATTATTACCTGTTGCTTCATCCTGAGGGGGGAGTAGAGGCCCACTACTGTGTAGGGTACTATGTCATTGTAAGTGTATAAACATTGATTTCTCTGACCCCCTGCCAATGCCTTAGTCGATCTCCAGTAGCCATGCCTCTCAAACTGGGGGCAGCTTACTTGCTGCATACATTACACTACAACTGTATGTTGTTCTTCCCTCCACCCTTACTCGACGCAATGTACTTTCTAGCTGGTGTTACATGTGATATTATAGTCCCCCCTTTTTTTTCTCTCATGTATTCATTGATTTGTTCTTTATTGTACACTCTGACTCTGTTCTTGATATACTTGCTGGTGACTATGTTGTATAGTTATTAACCCTGTATTGGTTATACTCTGTTTTTCTTCTTTTGTTTTGTTTCTATGCACTGTTTTTGATCTTGTAAACTTCTACAAATAAAGTTTTTGAAAACATCAACAAGAACAAATCAGCCTGGTGACGGGGCCTTGCACACCCCTCCCCCTGATAATAATGTCAGGGATGGGGTCCCTGCAGCTGAAATCAGCCTGGGGAGGGGGGAAGGTGTGCCCCCCTCCCCAGAGAGAAGAGTAACCAAGTTCCTCCAGCTACTCAAGCCCTGTTATATAACTAATCCCCTGATATGGACACTCTTAACCTGAATCAAGCCGCTGGCAGTTATTGAACCTGCATTGAGAAGTGAAGTAGGCATGAGTAGAAATGTGGATACTGTTAACAGTGTTTACTATATGGAGAGTTACCCAGGTCCACAATGTATGCAGACAGTGAAACTCTCCTGAGAAATACACCACAGAGTATTAAAAATTATCTAATAAACACAGTGTACACTGTGTGCAAAGCTTGCCCAAAGAGTGACTATTCACATAAAATACCCAAGGTCGGAAGGTACTAAAGACCATACTACCTGCAGCTTCCATACTGTGGTGAAAACTTACAAATAGCCCATCTTCTGAAGTAAAGCCAGCACATGTACATAGGTTAGTACCTGCTATACACAGTCTTCTATGTTAAGTAGAAATTGTCATGCTGAGACGATTCTGTCTAATAATTCAAGGATCCTTACAATGCTTAGTATGTAGTATGTAGAATGTTTGCCCTGCTGGAAACTTTTTCTGCAGTACCAAAAAACGTTTGTGGAACATAATGAACACAAGTTAACCGTTACCTTCACACAGAGTTCCTCTTCAAAACAAAGATTTATAACGTGTTCAATACCTCTACACACCTAGTGTGCATTAGGAGTACATGTGTTTTGCAAACACTTATACTGTTTAGCTGGACACAGGCTGTACAAAGTTAGGTACAAAAGTAATATGGTAGCTACCTGCCTTTATGTAAACTATAAAACAAACTAACACACTCATTGGATGATGTCATCAGTGATGTCATCAATGATGTCATTTGAGATATAATCAGTGATGTGAGAAATGATGTCGTAGAACATGCCATGAATGATGTCATATGTGAGGTCATAAGCAGTGCATGATGGGGGTAAAAGTTATAGTTAACACTGCTAAGTATAACTGGTAATTAACATTAATTTTGTCACTGACAAATTCACCTAGCTGTAACATTACTTTAACCTTTGATTTTTTCAGGGAAAAACATAAAAATAAATATATATATATATATATATAGATATATATATATATATATGCACACACACGCATATATATATATATGTGTGTGTGTGTGTAAATATATGCAAAAAAGAAAGCAAGGAACTCTGGGTAGTTCCCAAGTTTAGGTGAAGGGAAGCTCCTATACAGAGCACCTGACAAAACCAGCGACTCTCTGAATCTGCTCACCTCAAATGTAACCCTGGGCGTAGTTCGCGAAGTAACGCTTCGCAAAGCTACGCAAAGTGCAGTTCGCACTACGCGAGCTACGCGTAGCACTACGCGAACTGCGTAGTGCTTGTTCGCAATGATTGCACAGTGCCGGATGCTTGTCCGCACTGTGCAATCATTGAAAACGGCATCTTGCACAGTGCGAGCTGTCTTTTACTGCCGCTCGAGTAGATTTTTACTCGAGCGGCAGCTTTCTCAACGCGGACTGGTAGTTTCTCATCGCGAGCGGTCGCGAGCATACACGACCACTCGCAATGAGAAACCTGACCTCCCCGCGTTGAGAATCTCGCCGGGTGGTTTATTTTCCACGCTCGCGATCGGCAACTTGATGTTGCTGATCGCGAACGAGGAAAAAGTCTCGCCGGGATGTCATTTTGCTTGCTCGCGGTCGCCAACTTGACGTTGAGGACCGCGAGCAAGCAAAAAATGACCGCTGCACTACGCTACGCTACGCTACGCGTGTTTGCACTGTGCTACGTGCAATTCGCGTAGTGCGAAGTAGCGCAAACTTCGCAAACTACGCGAGCGTAGCATAGTTTTCCGCCCAGGCCTACTCAAATGTCTGTTTTTCTAGCAAAGTTTTTAGCCATAAGATTAGCACAGTGCCATCCACACCGAGTTACAAATTGACAAAGTATTTTGGCATTTTTACAGCAAAGTCTTTAAGCATAATATCAGGTAGCTCCATCCATGCCGGAAGGAAAAATGGCAAAACCTTTTACCACTCTAGGCACAGTATTACAGCTTTTGATTGGGGAAATACCAGCCAAGCCATTTCTCCATGCACTGGTTATACCCTTGCATATTACATGACTTATGCCATGTAAAATCATAACAGTAATGACATCATTTCTCATAGCACAGTGCATGGTAGTGGGGTGTGTTATAGTTAATGTAGTGTGGCAATTGATGCGAGAAGAATGTTTATGGAGGAGCACGACAAATAGTAAATTGAAGGTGGTGCGTAAATTATAAATGTAAGTTCTACCTAGTAGTGATAAATTAGAAATTTAAGTTATACCTATAACTTTTTATTTTGCCTGTTTGTATAGTTTAAGTTGGGTTTGAATATAAAGAATAAATACAATTTTCCAAACTATAACTTAGTTTTAACCTTTGTTTTTTCCATTCAATTTAAATGACTTTTATTTTTTATTAAAAATATGTTTCAAATCAATGTGTTGAGTATCACTTAATTGAGTGTTGTTAAGTGCACTGTCGTAGAGTATGGTAAAGGACAGTGTTGAATAATGCACTGTCATAGAGTCTAATGTTGTGGAGTGGAATACAGTGGAGTGGCATTGGGTATAGTAGAGTAAAGGGCTATATAGTGGAGTGGTGTGGTGTGTCTTATAGTGTAATGGAGTATTCTAGAGTGTAGTGGCGTATTGTACAGTGGAATGGTGCGTTGTACAGCACAGTTGAGTGTCGTACAGTGTAGTATTGCTGAATATAGTCTCGTGGAGTCGAGTGTAGTGGAGTGCAATGTCATCAAATGGCATAGAGATGAGTAGACTATCATAAAATGGCATAGAGTGGAGTAGAACATTGTACAGTGCAGTCTAGGGACATAAAGTGTAGGACGGTGTTGTAGACTGGCATGGAGTATCATAGAGTGTTGTAGAGTCAGTTGTAGAGTGGAATGGGTTACATTGAAGAGTCATACAGTGGTGTACAGAGGGCTAAATTGTCATATAGTGTAGTTGAGTGGAGTGGCGTAGTGTAGCATAGAGTGGACTACAGTGTCATATAGTGCAGTGGCGTCTTATAGAGTAGAGTGCTGTGAAGTGTAGTACACTGTAGTGATGTAGCAGGCAGTGGCTTAAAGTGTTGTGAAGTGACGTCTCGTACAGTGAAGTGGTATGCCATGTTGTAGAGTGTGTGGAACTGTCATTGAGTGGAGTATAGAGTAGCGGCATAGAGTGGAGTACAGTGTTGTATAGTGCAGTGAGGTAGAATAGACTGGAGTGTGGTACAGTGTGCTACAGTAGAGTGGCATATAGTGTTGTCAAGTGTAATGACATAGAGTGCCGTTGAGTGGAGTGGCATACAGTGGAGTGGCATAGAGTGAAATAGAGTAGAGTGGAGTGTCATAGAGTGGAGTGGCGCCCAATGGAATAGCAATAAGTGGAGTGGTGTACACTGGAGTGCCATAGAGTGTAGTAGTGTACAGTGGAGTTGCATATAGCGGAGTGTCATTGACTGTATTGGCGTACTTTGGAGTGAGGTAGAGTGGAATAGTATACAGTGGAGTGGGGTACAGTGCAGTAGCGTACACTGGAGTTCCATAAAGTGTAATAGTAGATAGTGGAGTGGCGTAGACTGGAGTGGCATACAGTGGAATAGCATAGCTTTGAGAGGCGTACAGTGAACTGCTGTAGAGTAGAGTAGCAGTCATTGAAGTATCATATAATCAAGTTGCGTACACTGTAGTGGTATACATTGGAGTGGCGTACAGTAGAGTAGGGTAGAATGAAATAGCATAGAGTGCAGTGGCATAGAGTGGAGCTGCAGACAGTGGAATAGAATAGCATAGATTGGCGTAGAGTGCTGTAGTGTACAGTGAAGTCTCGTAGACTGGAGTGTCGTATAGTGGGTTAGCATACAGTGGAGCGGCGTAGAGTGGAGTGGTGCACAGTGTAATAGTTTTGCATGGCATAAGAGGGAGTGGCGTACAGTGGAGCAGAGTACACTAGAATAGCGTACACTGGCATTGCATTCAGGGGAGTTGCGAAGAGTGGGGTGGCATATACTGGAACAGGGTACAGTACACTACCATACACTGAATTAGCATACAGTGTAGTAGCGTACAGTGGAGTTGCATACAGTGGGTTGGCGCACACTGGAGTGTTGTAAACTAGAGTGGCATAGATTGGAGTCACGTACAGTAGACCGGCATACAGTGCGCTGTCATGAAGTTTAGTTGCGTGTGGTACCGTGGAGTAGCTTACAGTGGAATAGCTTACAGTGGCGTGACATACAATGAAGTGGGATAGAGTTGAGTGGCATACAGTTGAATAGCGTAGAGTTCTTTGGCATAGAGTGTAGTTGCTTACACTGGAATAGTTTGCCATTTTTAACATATTTAAATCTTCAGTATAAAGTCAATGAAGTACTGCGGTAATACCTAAAAATTACTGTGCTTTCTTAAAAAATTTAAGAAACAGATGTGCAGCTCTCCTTAAACTCTTGTAATAGTTGTAGATACATTTCTTTACCTATTAACACTTTAATAAAAGTGGTATAGGTAGGGAACATCAATAAAACCCAATACTTACCTAAATCTAAGACCCTAACCCACAATGCAGACAAAATGTGCTGAAAACACCCTGGCTGCCTTTTACCTTTGGTAAACCCAGCCATTAACCAATCACATAGTGCCTTATCATGGTTTATGTACCGTGGTATACCGCAAACACACCACGGTATACCGCGGCACAATATATAACTATATATTTTAAAAGTTATAACTTTAGCAATACTTGCACTATTTACACATACTACCAAAAATTACCATTTACGCCCAAAATTCTATTTTCTGGCCACTTTATATCTAAATCCTTTAACACATTTTCACACTATGTCATTTCAATTACCACACTCCACTGGACGCCACTCCACTGTACGCCACTCCACTCTATGCTATTGCATTCTATGTCACTCCACTCTACATTGCTCTAATATACACCACTTTACTCTACTCTAATCCACTCTACACCACTCCATTCTACCCCACCCCACTCTACATTGCTACAATGTACACTATCACACTCTATGCCACGCCATTTTATAATACTCCAATGTATACAATACACTGTACATCCCTCTTCTCTATACTTCTCCACTGTACTCTATTCCATTGTATGCAACTCCATACTATGACACTACTCTCTACGCTATTCCACTCTATGCCACTTCACTGTACACCACTTCAGTGTACACCACTGCACTGTACGCTATTCTGCTGTGCGCCACTGCACTCCACGCCACTCCACTGTAAGCCACTCCACTAAATGCCACTCCACTCTATGACAATCCACTTTATGCTATTACACTGCACATCACTCTATGGCACTGCACTCTAGACAAATCTACTCTACACAACACCAATCCACTCTACTGCACTACACTCTACGCTATTCCCTTGACCTTGCCAGGTAGGTCGCTCCCCCGCCAAACAGCTCCGCCTGTGTTGTCCTGCCCGCTGATGCTGCTGGTAAGCTCGCCCCTCTGCTGTTGCCTTGGTGCCCGTTTTGCCTCTGTCCCCCTCGTGCCCCCATTTTGTGTGCCCGTTTTGCTTCTGTTTCCCCTCGTGCCCCCATTGCTTGTGTCCTTTTGCCTTCTGTCTCCCCTCGTGCCCCCATTGCTTGTGTCCTTTTGCCTTCTGTCTCCCCTCGTGCCCCCATTGCTTGTGTCCATTTTTGCTTTCTGTTTCCCCTCGTGCCCCCATTGATTGTGTCCTCTTTGCCTTCTGTTTCCCCTCGTGCCCCCATTGACTGTGTCCATTTTTGCTTTCTGTTTCCCCTCGTGCCCCCATTGACTGTGTCCATTTTTGCTTTCTGTTTCCCCTCGTGCCCCCATTCTGCTGTGCCCAACTTTGCCTTCTGTACCCCCGCCGCTGCGTCCCCTGTGGCCCCGCCCCCCTGACTGCCCATTCGCTGCCCCTGCCTCCCGCCTCCCAGCTGCTCCTCCCTCCCAGCTCCCCATATATGGCAGCCCGTCTGCGCCCGTCCGTGCCTGGACCGCGCCCAGCGCCAGAACCCCTGGGCCGCGCACCCCCCGCTCCAGCCTCGAGGACCGACGCTGTTACGATGCCACCACATTCCACGCTCTCAACCCCGGACGGAGACACAACTGCTTCAAGGCCGCCCCGAAACGCACACATGGCCCCTTCACCTGCCGGAACTGCAGCTACACCAGACTCAGAGCCACCAAAGCGCCCGCCAAGAAGGACCTCAACCACCTCCGATGCATCCTACTGAACACCCGCTCCGCACGCAAACACGCCGTCGAGCTCTGGGACCTGCTCGACTCATCATCACCAGACGTCGCCTTCCTGACAGAGACCTGGATGAACGACTCCTCCGCACCCGACATCGCCATAGCCATCCCAGATGGCTATAAGATCACCCGCAGAGACCGCGTCAACGGAGTAGGAGGAGGAATCGCCATCGTCCACAAGAACTCCATCAGCGTCTCGACCAGCACCGACGACGTTCTCTGCACCGCCGAACACATGCACTTCCAGATCCACACGGACCCCAACACCACCCTCAGAGGCACCCTTGTCTACAGACCCCCTGGGCCCCGACCCCAGTTCAGCGACTCCATCGCCGACTTCATCAGCACGCACGCCCTGACTTCTACCGACTACATCCTCCTCGGAGACCTGAACTTTCACCTGGAGAACAACAACGACAGCAACTCCACCACCCTGATCGACAACCTCGCCAACCTCGGACTGAGACAGCTCGTCACAACACTGACACATTCCGCCGGCCACACGCTCGACCCCGTCTTCTCCTCAAGCTCCCACGTCTCCTTCACCCACACCACGGAACTCCTCTGGACCGACCACCGCTGCATCCAATTCACCTTCCAGAAACCCACCACACACCACCGCACCCAACAGATCCCACGCCGCTGCTGGAACAAAGTCACCGAAGACCAACTACGGGCAAACCTCGCTCTCAGCCCTGCCTCCGACCCATCCAACACCGACGACGCTGCCTGCAACCTCAGACGATGGATAGACGACTGTGCCAACACCCTCGCCCCGCTGAAAAAACTCACCTACAGCGACACCACCAAAAGAGCCAGCTGGTTCACCCCGGAACTCCTAGCTTCCAAGCGTACCTGCCGGAAACTTGAGAAGAAATGGCACAGTGATAAGACACCGGACAGCCACCCAGCCCATAAAGACGCCATCCGTAACCACCACCACCTCATCAGGTCCGCCAAGAGAATCTCCTTCAAAGACCGCCTCGACAACAACGCACACAACAGCAAGGAGCTCTTCAACATCGTGAAGGAACTCTCCAACCCCAGCTCCAACACCAACGACATCCCGCCGTCGCAAGCCCTGTGCGATTCCCTCGCCACCTTCTTCCACCGCAAGATCGCCGACATCCACGACAGCTTCAACACCCAGACAGCCCCCACCAAGATAGATACACCAGACCCGCCGCACACCATCGACCATGACCCCTTTCTAGCCTGGGCCAGCGTGAACATCGATGACACCATCAAGACCATGGGCACAATACACTCCGGCTCCCCGTCAGACCCTTTCCCGCACCACATCTTCAACAAAGCCAGCAGCTCCATCGCACCCCACCTGTGCAACGTTATCAATCTCTCCTTCGAGACCGCGACCTTCCCAGAGAGCTGGAAACACGCAGAGATCAACGCCCTCCTCAAAAAACCCAAGGCGGACCCAAGAGACCGCAAGAACTTCCGGCCCATCTCCCTGCTTCCGTTCCCAGCCAAGGTCATCGAGAAGATCGTCAACTAACAGCTAACCCGATACCTCGAAGAAAACAGCATCCTGGACCCATCCCAATCGGGGTTCCGCAGCAACCACAGCACTGAGACTGCCCTCATCGCCGCCACCGACGACATCAGGACCCTGCTGGACAACGGTGAGACCGCAGCCCTCATCCTGCTGGACCTCTCCGCCGCCTTCGACACTGTCTGCCACCGCACTCTACGCGCACGCCTCCACGACGCAGGGATCCGAGACAAGGCCCTGGAATGGACCACCTCCTTCCTCGACGGCAGAACCCAGAGAGTCCGCCTCCCACCTTTCCGATCCGAAGCCTCCGAGATCATCTGCGGCGTACCCCAGGGATCTTCCCTCAGCCCAACACTGTTCAACATCTACATGGCCCCGCTCGCACGCATCGCCAGACAGCACGACCTCAACATTATCTCCTACGCCGACGACACTCAACTGATCCTCTCCCTCACCAAGGACCCCCTCGCCGCCAAATCCAATCTCCATGAAGGAATGAAGGCTGTCGCCGATTGGATGAAGATCAGCCGACTAAAGCTGAACACGGCCAAGACAGAGGTCCTCATCCTCAGCTCCAACCCCTCAGCCTGGGACGACTCCTGGTGGCCAACGACGCTGGGAGCAGCCCCGACACCCACCGACCACGCACGCAACCTGGGAGTCATCCTCGACTCAACGCTCTCCATGGCCAAGCAAGTCAACGCAGTCTCCTCCTCCTGCTTCAACACCCTCCGCATGCTTCGCAAGATCTACAGGTGGATCCCGACAGACACAAGAAGAACAGTCACCCAGGCCCTCGTCAGTAGCAGACTTGACTATGGGAACGCCTCTACGCGGGAGCCCCGGCCAAGCTCATCAAGCGACTGCAACGCATACAAAACGCCTCCGCACGCCTGATCCTCGACATACCACGCCACAGCCACATCACCCCCCACCTGAGGAACCTGCACTGGCTCCCCGTCGACAGGAGGATCACCTTCAAACTCCTCATCCACGCACACAAGGCACTCCACAAGACTGGCCCAGCCTACCTCAACAGACGACTCTTCTTCTACGTCGCCAACCGCCAGCTCCGCTCCGCCGACCTCTCCCTCGCCACCGTCCCTCGCATTCGAAGAACAACCACCGCCAGCAGATTCTTCTCACACCTCGCCGCCAAGACCTGGAACACCCTTCCACTAAGCCTACGACAGACCCAAGACCTGCTGACCTTCAGGAGGCTACTCAAGACCTGGCTGTTCGACCAGTAGCAGCACCCCCCCCTTCCCTCTCCCCAGCGCCTTGAGACCCTCGCGGGTAAGTAGTGCGCTCTACAAATTCTGTGATTGATTGATTGATTGATTCCACTGTATAACACTAGTCTCTAAACCACTCTACTCTGTACTATTCCACTATATGCCACTCCTCTCTATGTAACTACAATGTACGCCAGTAACATTCAATGTTATTCCAGTCTACAGCACTCAATTGTACACTACTCCACTGTATGAAACTACTCTACACTCTACGCTATTCCACTGCATGCCACGCCACTCTATAACACTCTTTAGTATGCTATTACACTGAATGCCACTACAGTCAACCGCATAACACTCTAACCCTCTCCACTCTACAATACTATACTCGATTGTATTCCACTCTACAACACTCCGCTCTACGGCACTACACTGTATGACCACTCCAATCTATGCCACTTTACTCTACGCTACTCCACTCTTTGCTACTCCACACTGCGCTATTACACTATACATCTCCAGTCTATGATACTCCACTCCACCCCACTCCATTGTATGGTATTCCATTATATGCCACTCCAGTATATACCACTACACTCTACGCCACTCCACACTACGCTATTCCTTTGTATGCCACTATACTGTACTTCACTCCACTCAATGTCAGTCCACTCTACAACACGACACTGTATGCCACTCCACTGTATGTCACTCCACTGTACTAACTCTTCTCTACACTATTCTACTGTACGCCACTCCACTCGAACACGCACTAGTGTAGGCCACTGCACTGTACACAACTCCACTATATGCTATTCCATTGTATGATGCTGCACTGTTCAACACTGCAGTCTACGACACTCCACTGTATGGTACTACACTATACTCCAATACACTCTACACTATTCCACTGTATGCAACTCAACTATATGACACTCCAATCTATACTATTCTACTCTATACTACTCCACTGTATACAACTCCACTGTACGCCACTCTAATGTACGCCATTCCACAGTACGTCACTGCACTGCATGCCTCTCCACTCCACTCTACGCCACTCCACTCTATGCCACTCCAATCTATACCACTCCAGTCTACACCACTGCACTGTATGCCACTCCAATATATGACAATCCACTGTATGCTATTACACTGCACATCACTCCATTCTATGCCACTCCACTGTACGCCACTCCAGTATACGCCAATCCACTCTCCCTACTACACTCTACTCTATTCCATTGAACAAAATTGCATTCTACACCACTCTCTTGTATGCTATTCCATTATCTGCCGCTCTACTATACATCACTACACTGTATGCCAGAAACACTCAACCTTATTCCACTATACACCAGTCATTGGTACACTACTCTACTCTATACCACTCCACTCTATACCATTACACGCTAATCTATTCCACTGTGCTCCACTTCACTCTAGAACACCCCACCATACACCACTCTACTCTTCAACACTCCACTCTATCGTATTCCACTGTGTGCAACTACACTGTACCTCACTCCACTCTACAGCACTCCACTCTATTGTACTCCACTCCACTCTACGCTATTATACTCTATGCCTCTCCACTCTATGCCACTCCTCTCTACCCCACTTCAGTGTATGGTATGTCACTCCAATATATGTCACTTCCACTCTAAGCCACTCCACTTTACGCCATTTAAATGTATGCCACTACTGTATACCCAAATTTTGTAGCAGAGTTGAATAAATTATGCGGCAAGAAAAGGCAAATTATGCTGCATTATGCAGTACATTTTGTTATAGTATTGCTTCATTATTTTGTTCATTTTAAACTTGTTAAAACTGTCTGGGCATAAGTTGCACCTCTTTAGTACCAGTTTAACACCCAAATATAGCAATAAGCAACAGAAAGGTGACTAGTACAACTTTGCAAAGGGCCTTCCATTGCGTGGCAACATGAGTTGCTGCATTTTTAGTAACTTTTGAACAGTTTGAGCTAGAAACAAAAGTTTTTTTGTTAAAATCTGCAGATTGTGCATCAGATGATGAATTATATGGCAAATGTGGCAAATCTATAATTATGTGAAAATCACCGCAACCACACAATCACATAATTCCAGTGGCCCTGAGTATAACTTACTCCACTCTATGCCAATCCACCCTGCAATACTCCACTGTACGCCACTTCACTCTATGCTATTCCACTGCACACCACTCTATTTTACTCTACTCCACTGTATATCGCTCCCCTCTAACACACTCCAGTGCACACCACTTCACTGTACACCACTCCACTGTACGCTATTCCAATCTATTCTGTCAACTGTACGCCACTCCAGTCTACACCACTCCACTGTGAGCTACTGCCTTATATGCCAATACCACTCCCCTCTAACACACTCCACTGTACGCCACTTCACTGTATGCTATTCCACTCTATGCTGCTCAACTGTTCGACACTCCAGTCTACACCACTCCACTGTACGCTACTGCCCTATATGCCAATTCACTCTACAACATTCCACTGTACACAGCTTCACTGTACAACACCCTACTCTATGCTATTCCACTGTATGGCACTCCACTCTTTGCCACTCTTATCTATGCCACTCCACTTCATGCCACACCATTCCACACCTCTTCGCTCTATGCCACTCCAGTCTATGCTACTGCTCTGTACACCACTCCAATATAAGCCACTCCACTCTACGACAATCAACTGAAAGCTTTTTTCACTGTGCATCACTCCATCTGTGCCACTCCACTCTATGCCACTCCACTCTGCGCCAATCTACTCTACCCAGCTACCCTACACCCTACTCCATTCTACGCCACACTAGTGTATGCTGCTCCGCTATATGCCACTCCACACTACGTGACAACACCGTACCAGTAGCACTCAACATTATTCCACTCTACACCACTCCACTGTACACTACTCCACTGTATGCCACTCTCCTCTACACTATTGCACTCTATGCTATTCCACTGTACGCCACTCAACTCTACAACACGCCACTCTATGCGACTCTACAGTGCGCTTTTACACTGTACGCCACTACAGTCTACCCCACTACACTCTAACCCAGACCACTCTACAATACTATATTCTTTGGTATTCCCCTCTACAACACTCCCCTCTACGATGCTACACTGTATATCACTTCACTCTACGTCACTCCATCCTACGCCATTCCAGTCTATGCAATTCCACTATACGCCACTAGATTGTCCCTCACTCCACTCCACTCTACGCCACTCTACTCTATGCTACTCCATTCTATGCCACGCCATACTACGCCTCTCCACTCCATGCCACTTCACTCTAACCCACTCCAGTATATGCCATTCAACTCTATGCCACACCACTCTACGCTATTCCTATTTACGTCACCAAACTGTATCTCACTCCGCTCTATGTCAGTCCACTCTACAACAATCCACTGTACGTCACTCCACTCTATGCTGTTCCACTATACTCCACTCTACTCTATGCTATTCCACTGTATGCCACTCCACTGTGCCAGACTCCAGTGTTCGCCACTGCACTGTACATCACTCCATTGTATGCAGCTGAACAGTATGACACTCCAGCCCATGAATGACATGAAATGAAAACTTTTAAAGCGCAAATAATGCCCGAAGGCATCTTGGCGCTCCTAAGAATTGAAGGCCAGAAGTCATTACTTATTTAGCAAAAAGCCAGGTTTTCAATAATTTCCTAAAAGAGGGAAGATTGGGGCCTAGTTTCAGCTCGAGGGGGAGAGAGTTCCATAGTTTGGAGGTGCCAACCATGAAACTTCTGCCACCCCAGAAGGCTCTTCTGAACTTAGGAGCCATAATATATCTGGCTGAAGAGGAACAAAGCCTTCTGGAAGGAATATACCAGATACATTTCTTCCTGAGATAGTCATGGCCAGAGTTGTGTAAAGCATTATAGGCAATGTAGAGATCTTCCTTTTTATGGACAGCCAATGTAGCTTAACCAGCGCCAATGAGGTATTCTGCATGGTCTGTAGTTTGTGGAGATGTTCAGAAAAAGAGCGTTACAGTAATCCAGTCTGGATGGAGAGAGGGAGGACACTATCATTTTCCGATGATCCATAGGAATAAAAAGACAGATTTTTCTGGTGATCTTCAAGGTAAGGAAGCCTGAGGAGGACACCGCATTGATCTGATCTCCAAATGACAATTTCTTGTTAACAAGGATCCCAAGATTCCTAACCTTCATCAATGGAGTGGGGAGCAGCCCTAGCTCTTGAGGCCACCAGCTAGCCGTCCAAAAGGTAGTGTCATTGCCTAAGGGAAGAACCTCCGTTTAACCGGAGTTTAACTTTAGACAATTGGTTTTCATCCAGTTATCAACTTGCCTCTTACAATTGTTAAATCTGATGGCTGTGTCTTCCGAATTGCTAGATACTGAGACCACAATTTGTGTGTTGTCAGCATAAGAAACCTCTGAGAATCCAGGGGATTTAATGAGTTTAGCCAGTGGGTGACATAAAGATTAAAAAGGGTAGGGCTCAGCTAAGGACCTGGGACCCCACCCATGGCAAGTTGAAAGGTTCAGAGGCAAATTTGCTCATAGTGACAAATTGTTTCCTACCGGACAAGAAGGACTTCAGGAAGGAAAGGGCAAAGCCCCTAATACCTAAATTAAAAAGAAAGTCAATCAACAGGTCATGATTGACCTATCGTAAGCCGCAGAAAAATCCACCAATATAAGTGCAGCTTTACCACCGTTATTTAATGTAGCCCTTACGTCTTCTGAGGCAGCAATAAGTGCTGACTCAGTGCTGTGTCCACCTCTAAAACCATATTATGTGGGGTCTAATTATTTGTTGGATTCAATAAAAGACGCCCATTCACACATCAGCACCTTTTCAAGGGCCTTGGCTAGGGAATGGAAGATGAGAAATAGGGCTGTAACTGCTCAGATCTTTGGGATCCAGACTCATTTTTTTAAGAAGTGCAAGGATGGCCACTCTTTTCCATCCTTTAGGAAAATAGCCAGAGTTGATCATCTCATTAAAAATTCCAGTGAGATGGACACTGATGATCTCCTGGACTAAATGAATGATCTTTGGTGACTTGGGTGCAATCCTGATTTTATGGACTTCGTCAGGCTTAGTACCTGCTTAGTACTTTATGGGGAGAAGGAGCTTAGGATTTCTGTGTTACTGAGCGAGCAGTTATTATCCTGAACAATGGTAACAGCATGTGTATTGGTTGTAAAGGTATTAAAAACATCTTCCACTTTCGCCTGAAAAACCCCAGACAGGGAATTACAAAAGGCTTGACCGTAATGACCAAGATTTTTCTCGGGCAAATTAGACAATGTTTTTACTGTCCTGAAAAGGTCTTTTGATTAATTTTTTGAGATCTTTATGGTATTAATAATGTAATCTGATTTCTCATCCAAATCTATTACTTAATTGTCCACAATGTTTTGTTTATGTCTCTCTTTCCGAAGTATCAGTTTTTCCTCCATTTACACTCCTGTCTCCTACAGCGCTGTTTCAGAGCTCTCAGTTTCTCTGAGAACCAGGGCTTTGAAAGTATGTTTTTTCTCTTGGTTCAAGTTTTATTGGGGGTAGGCAGGTCTATTGCTGACTCAATCCAAGAAGTATAGTTCGAAATGGCTAAATCCAAATCACTAATAGCAAGGAACTGACCATGACTCATGTTGATGGATTCATTTTGTGCCAGGCTCGGCCCTTGATGGATGTGTGGGCAATAGAGCTCCTTGACTGAGGGTGAGGTTAACCAATTTATAAAAAGACTGCTCTATGATCAGACCAAGTTAATGGTAGAGAAGTCATCTACACCACTCCACTGTACGGTACTACACTATACGCCACTACACTCTACACTATTTCACTGTATGGAGCCTAACTGTACGACATTCCACTCTATGCAATTCCACTCTATGCAACTCCACTCTACGCCACTCCACTTTACACCACTCCACTCTACGCCACTCCAGTCTACGCCACTGCACTGTGCGCCGCCACTCCACTATGTGTCACTCAATTCTACAACAATCCACTGTGCGCTATTACACTGTGCATCACTCCATTCTATGACACTCCACTGTATGCTACTCCACTCTGCGCCAATCCACTCTACCCTACCACACTCTACCCTATTTCACTGTACAACACTCCATTCCATGCCACTCTAATGTAGGCTATTCAACTATATGACACTCCACTCCACTCTACGTTGCTACAATGTGCACCAGTAACACTCACTGGTATGCCACTATACATCACTTCACTGTATGCCACTCAGCTCTACACCACTTCACTTTATGCCACTACACTCCACACTATTTCACTGTACGCCACTTCACTCTAAAACTCTCCACTCTGTGGCATTCCACAGTACGCTATTACACTGTACGTCACTACAGTCTACCCTACAACACTTTACCACGCTCCAGTCTACAACACTTCAATCTACACCCCTACACTGTACGCCATGCCACTCTATGCTACTCCACTGTGTGCCACATTACTCTACGCTACTACACTCTACGCATCTCCACTTTACACCACTCCACTCTTCCCAAGTCCAGTTTATGGTATTCCACTGTACGCCACTACAGTGTATGCCACTCCACACTATGCCACTCCACTCTACGCTATTCTAATGTTCGCCACTACACTGCACCTTACTGCAATCTACCCCAGTTCACTGTACAACACTCCACTCTATGCCACTACACTGCACGCCAATGTACTCTAGGAGATTCCACTGTACTTCAATCTACTCTAACACACTCCAGTGTACGCCACTGCACTGTACACCACTTCACTGTACACTATTTCACTGTATGGTGCTGAACTTTATGGCACTCCAGTCTACACCACTCATCTGTACCTTGCTACACTATACGCCAATACACTCTACACTATTCCACTGTACACAACTCAACTGTACAACTCTCCACTCTATTCTATTCCACTCTATGCCACTCCACTCTACGCCACTCCATGCTATACCACTCTAAAATATGCTATTCCACTGTATGTCACTCCACAGTACACCACTCCACTCTACGCCACTCTACTCTACCCCCCTCCATGCCACTCCACGATATGCCACTCCACTCTATAACAATTCACTGTACGCTATTGCACTGTATATCACTCCATTCTATGCCACTCCACTGTATTCCAATCCACTCTACATCAATCCACTCTACCCCACTACACTGTACCCTATTCCACTGAACAACACTCCATTCTATGGCACTCTAGTGCACGCTATTCCACTATATGCTACTCTTCTCTATGTCACTACACTGTTGGCCAGTAACACTCAATGTTATTCCACTAAACGCCACTCTACGGTACACTACCCCACTGTATGCTACTCTACTCTACACCACCCCACTCTTTGCCACTAATCTATTGCACTATATGCCATTTCCCTCTAGGACACTCCACTCTACGTCCCTCCACAGTCTACCTCATTATGCTGTAACTCTCCCCACTCTACAACACTCCACTCTATAGCATTCCACTCTACAACACTCCACTCTACGCCACTACACCGTAGGCCACGCCACTCTAAGTCACTCAAGTCTACGCTATTCCACTTCACGCCACTACACTATACCTTACTCCACTCTATGCTACTCCACTGTACGCCACTTCACTTTACACTATTGCACTCTATGCCTCTCTTCTCTACGCTACTCCACTCTTCTCCACTTCAGTGTACATTATTTCACTGTATGCCACTCCAGTATATGCTACCCACTCTACTCTATTCCACTCTATGCTATTTAAATGTATGCCACTACAGTAGACCTCACTCCACTGTACGTCACTCCACTTTATGCCACTCCACTGTACACCAATCTACTTTACGCTTTTACACTGTACATCACTCCCCTCTAACACACTCCAGTGTACGCCACTACACTGTACAACACTCCAGTGTACACTATTCCTCTATATACTGTTCAACTGTACGACCGTCCAGCCTACACCACTCCACTGTGAGCCACTGCACACAACTCCGCTCCATGCCACTCTACTCTACCCCTCTACACATTATGCCACTCCACTCTATGGTACTCAACTCTACGCCACTGCACTCTATGCCACTCCAGTCCACACCACTGCACTGTACACCACTCCACTATATGCCACTCCACTCTACGACAATCCACTGTACGCTATTACACAGTACATCATTCCATTCCACACCACCCAACTGTATGCCACTCCACTCTGCGCCAATCCACTCTACCCTACTGCCCTGTACCTTATTCTACTGTATGACACTCCATTCTACACAACTCTAGTGTACTCTACTCCACTATATGCCACTCCACTCTACGTGACTACACTGTACACCAGTAGCAATAAACGTTATTCCACTCTACTCCACTCCACTGTAAGCTACTTCATTGTATGGCACTCCACCCTACACCACTCTAATATATGCCACTACACTCTACGATATTCCACTGAAGCTTTTCCACTCAACAACACTCAACTCCATGACACTTCACAGTACGCTTTTACACTTTACTCCACTACACTCTACCCCACTGCACTCTACCCTGCTCCACTCTACAACAGTCCATTGTATGGCATTTGACTCTACAACACTGCACGCCACGCCACGCCTTTACACTATAAGCAACTCCACTCCAGTCTGCGCCATTCCACTGTACAGCACTATGTTGTATACCTCACTCCACTCTATGCTACTCTACTGTACGCTGCTCTACTGTATGCCACTTCACTTTACGTAATTCTACTCTACGCCACTGCACTATACCCCACTCCAGTATACACTATTCCACTGTATGCCACTCCAGTGTATGCAACTCCACTCTATGCCACTCCACTCTGCACTACTGCGCTGTCTGCCACTACACTGTATCTCACTACACTCCATGCCAGTAAACTCTAGAACCCTCCACTGTATGCCACTCCACTGTATGCCACTCCACTCTATGCTATTTCACTGTACGCCACTCTACTCTAACACATTCCACTATACCCCATGGCACTGCACACCACTACACTGTATGCCAATTCACTCTATACTATTCCACTGTACGCAACTCCACTGTGCAGCACTTCACTCAATGCTATTCCATTCTATGTTACTCCTCTGTACGCCACTCGACTGTACACCACTTTAATATATGGTATACAACTGTACGCCACTCCATTGTGTGCCACTACACTCTACGCCACTCTACTCTACCCCACTCTACTCTACTCTACGCCACTCCACTCAATGCCAATCCAATCTACGCCACTGCACTCTATGCCACTCCAGTTTAAGCCACTCCACTCTACACCAGTCCTCCATGATACTCCACTCTACGCTAATCCACTGTACAGCGCTCCACTCTACCCACTACATTATACATTTTTCCACTCTATACCACTCCACCATACTCAGTGTATTCAACTCAGTAGCCATACTATATTAACTATAACTTTTCACTGTACCATGCACTCTATTCTCACAAAAGATTTGATTTGCAATGTCATAACTGTTTTTGTAAATACTATTATTTTACATGGTATAATTGAGATAATATAAAACAGTCCATGGAGAAGGTGTGAGTTATAGTGAACTGAAGACTTTCTGATGTTTGTGTATTTTAAGTTTGGTTTGTATAGAAAGATTTAACGTTGGCTTTTTCATTGAAGGTGGTGGTCGCCGTAGCTTCAACTGAGTCCCAAGATGGGTGCCAACACTTCCTGGTAGAAGTGTTGGCAGCCAATCAGAGCTCTGCATTTCCCTGCACGAGCTCCTTATTTTTTGCAAAGTTGTCCTGGCCACAGATATCACTAACTGCATTTTCTTACATTTTTCAGCAACTACTGAACGGATTTACACTAAATAACAAAAAGCACATTCTGCGTAACCAAATCTACCTTTCTGCCAAAATAATATGGAAAACGCACTTTTGACACCCCTTTTTCTCAACCCTTGCTTGACAGATCACCCCAAAACTTTCCATGCTCAACAATACCTAATAAGACACTTTTAAAAATAAAATAGAGGATTCGTCACCCGGCACCAAAGTTATAGACAAGACAAAAAATTATTTTCCTATGGAAACATGGTCCTAACTATAGCGACCGCCAGTTGATAATAAATAAATACATATATACATATATATATGTCCACAATGTGATCCCTTTGATCAGTGCGCTCGTGCAGCGGGTGCTCAGCGTGGGGGCCGGATCCTGGCCCCAAATTCAATTTTACACACAAGGATGCGGCACTCAGGAGTGAAGATAGTTCAATTGAGTTTATTGCACACTCACCAACGCGTTTCAGCCCTCTCACCGTGAGCAAAGCCGTGAGAGGGCTGAAACGCGTTGGTTGAGTTGTGCAATAAACTCAATTGAACTATCTTCACTCCTGAGTGCCGCGTCCTTTGTGTGAAAAAAAAAAATAAATAAAATAAAATACATATATATATATATATATATATATATATATATATATATTTTTTTTTTTATTTTTTTAATAAACAGCACTGTATTGCAATGAAAGGTACTTGGATTAGTGTGCGTGACAAAGTCGAGTATCTGTGTTTTTAGGAGTTGCCTCCTGGTACTTTAACCAGCTGTGGTGATGTTGCACTAGGTGGGACCAGGGCAAATAGATCTGGAGCAAGGGTCCCATCCTTTCTAGAGCAGCCACTGTATTTGACATAATATCCTTTACTTTGGTTTTACATAGCGCTTGATAGTACCACAAGAGAAGTCATAGGAAACCCTCAAAATTTAAATCTGGACTGAGCTGGGGACGGTTGAAGCGTCCTGATAGTTTGATACATGTTGCTCAAAATGATGTCCGCCATGCTAAGATTGATAAATAAAGTATGTTTCAGTCATCACACATGCAAAATCGTATTCAACTTTGAGACACTAGCCATGAGAGAAACATTACTAATCTAAGCACACTTAAAGTGTGGAACCAGAGAAACGGCCACCATATCCTTAGTTTATCTTATAATAGGCATTTCATTGGAATACGAGAGGGTGGTTTCGCAGAACTGTGTTAGCTATAAAAATGAAATATTGAGTGAATTTAAAATGTCAAGTGATGAGATAAAGGTAATCAGTCCCTGCTGTTAGCTGAAAGGTGTGACCGGCTTTTTATTTAGGGAGGAAGACAGGCATTTTGTGAAGATTTCTTCTTCTTGCAGCCCAAAATCCTTATTTTTTCATTGTGGAATACTAATTACTTAGTATCTTTGGAGGCTTGTCTGATGTGGAATTTATGGTATATTTAATAGGACTAGTAACATCCAACAGGAAATCTCCTTACAGCCTTTTACTAGCTCCAGCAGATGTTGTGCTTGATCCCACACGAGGGACATATATTTTTTCTATAAAAGCAAAGGTTATTTTGCATTTATTTTCTCCAGAATCTCGTATTTATGACTAAGTTGCTTTTTAAAATGAAAGAATCATAGACGACTAACAGGAGTAAATGAAAGTTAGGCTCCTAAAAAGAATGCCGGATTTCACACATTAGACTATACTAATAAAAGCATACGCCGAGAAAGCCTTTAGGTCAGGATTTGATTTTGTTGGGCTTTTTCCACATTGGGAATGTGTGAAGTGGGTAGAATGAAGCATTTTCTGTTATTTTATGCTTAATTTTATGAACACATCAAATATTTGTATTTGGGAATACAAAATCATAAATGATAACAGATGGGATTAAATTTTTGAAAATTTGTTTTGTATTTAACTGTGCAAAGGTTTGAGCTAGATTTAGTGGGAGATGTAAGTTAGTGTAAACATAGGTTATCTCAGCAGCAACAGTTCAGTATGCATCTTCTGGGGAGCTTCATTTTTAGGTCGAGCATTAGCGATGACCTGTTGTATCTCTCTGTGTGGCTTTGGCAAATCCACCCATTGCTATTGGCTGCTGGCTGCAGCATTCAGAAATGCTGGTTTCTTATTGGTGCTTCTCTGTTAAAGTTCCTCCTTTGCGTGTTTAGCTCTCTTTCCGGTGATTTCCCTCAGAGAGCATTTTGGTCGGCCATCACACAATATAGCGTGTGATAGCCTCTCTTCCCTCCTCCCATCTGGCTATTGCAGGTCAGACATTTTTTTTTGTTGTAGCTTTATATAGCGCGAACCAGACCCGTAGGTCACCAGTTAAGGAGCACACATTCATTATTTAATAGGCAAGGGGAGATTAAGTGATTGCCCAGAATCATGGTGCTTGGTCTGACCGCTGCTCGCACCCACGCCTGGTTTATTGACTGAGATGGTCCGGTTTCTTGATTGGGACTGCTTTAGTTTTTTACCTGGGTCGTTGTCTGGTTTTCCTGCCTAGTAGTTGTTGTTGGTGCTTCTCTTGTGTTTTCGGGGCGGGTTGGACTGTGTTCAAGTCACAGGGCAGTAGCTGCTCTTCGGTCCCTGTCTGAGGCCAGGAAGTGGAGCACCCCCGAGCAGTAGACAGTCCAGGGTCGGTGCGGACCAGCAAACACTCCTTCCTTCCTTCCTTCCCTTGAAAACATGCCTTTTCCACGCCCAGCCTCCGCCTGAACCCTGATATGGTGCCTGTGCCTCTCTCGGAGAGGGGAGGGGTTTGTTGTCATGCCCAGACCAGACAAGTGTTGGGAAGTGCGTGTTTTTCATACCCCCTGCATTCCAACGAGGCATTCCAACGAGTGTGTACAGGGACATAGACATACAATCACTTTTTTTGTTGAACGGCAAGGTGCTTCCCGGTAACAGTGGCAGGTGGCAGCCGAGAGGGGTGTTTATAGGGTGCGTGTTTTCTGCGATAATTGGGGGGAGGGTCTTACCAGGTTGCTGGTTGGGGTGACTGGGGCAGAGTGTGTGTGTGGAGGGGGGAATATGTGTGTCTGCGACTGCAGGGGCCGCCGCTGTGTCCTTGCTGTTCTGCGTCCCCCATGCACACAGGGCTGAGGCTGGCAAAGTTGGCGCAATCAATAAAATGTGGGGAGACCTTTAAGCGCTGTACCCGTCCTGGATGGGGCTGCTGGCCCATCACAGAGTACCTCCCCGGCCAAACAATTAAGTGCACTCAAGTGGATGGCTTTCAGCTTTATTTTTACTTTAAACAAACATTCTGCTGCGACCCCAGCACTGAGTTCAGAGCACTTGACTGGGCGTTTCCCAGCCTCCGTGGACTCTTGGTACTTACGGGAGTTTCTAGAGGGTATCGTAACACACACCCAAACCGAGGTTTTTGTCCCTTTAGGTATTTCGTACTTTGAGTGAATTTCACGTGACTCATGGTGCCTGTCCAAGAGCACACCTGTGCAGATGGTGCGCCATGTATTAGAAGAGCCTGCTTCTTTTTACTTCATCTGACTGCAGAGAACAACAAACTCCCCCTGAGCACAGCACTACAGATAGTGAATTACAGGTAGACAGAATGTATTTAATTGGCTTCACAGGTGTAAAATGTGTTGCCAAAGTAAACACTTTAAGTACATGCTGTGGTACAGTCTCTCCTGTGGTGGTCACATTTGTTCTCGGCTTATTTAGAAGCATGTTTTATGCAATGTCTCTAGTTAGTGATGTACTTTGTTGCCCCCCCAACCCCCACCCTGTGCATGGTAAGCCTCCTAGAATGAGGCTCAGTTTTTACTTCACTTCAGTGCTTGAAATGGAAAAACAGAAGTGTAGGTACTCTGTATCAGACTCAGAGTACCTGCTTGTTTCTGAGCATTGCAGGTACTCTACAATTAAAAGTATTAAGTCTTTCTTGAGAAGTGCAGGTACCCTCCCTCTCAAAATAAAAAGTGCTGGTACTCAGTACCGGCCCATTTAAAGCACTGCCTCACTTGTACGAGTGAGGACTGTGCTTACTTGCAGAGTGTCCAGGGTAGGTGCTCTGTAGGTCTGTGCAGGTGGCACTGTGTGGAGGACAGTCTCCCGTGTTCGTGGTTGGCAGATTCCATCTCGGTTTGTGCTCGGATCTTTGTTGGCTAGCTTCTGTTTCACCAAAGTGGGGGATTGTGCACAATTAAGGTGTCCTTCCAATGAGATGTACCGTTTTTGAGTGTTGTGCGGTCACAGGTGTGTCTCTCAGTACATTGTGCGGTGTTTCCATTGGGCCTGGCCTGGGTCCGGTTGTACCTGTGGTGGAAGTTGTTTCTGCGCGCTGCCCCTAAAGGATTCGCGAAAGTGTGTGTGTGGGGCTCTCCAACAGAGGGGTGAATGTAGTGAAGTCAGAGGGCCACTGCCCTATTCTCTGTTGCTTTAAACCGGGGCCTATCACAAACAAGCATTTGCAATGCAATAGGTCTCACATTTACACGAGTTTTAAGCTAGTTTTATATATGTTTCAAAAACCAAAACATAAATAAAAGGTTTTGTCATTTACAATGCAAATTGCTCAAACTCGCGTAAACGCGAGACCTGTTGCATTGCAAATGCTTGTTTAACTTTGTAGGCAGGCAGCTTTATCTGTCTATTGGAGCTCAGATGTTCACAAAGAAGTAAACAAAAGAAGACAAAGAGAGAACATTTGGGTCTGCCCTTTCATTGATGAGCCTCTTTACCTCTGCTCAGCATTTGATTGGATAGCATTTGTGCTACTCCACATAAGTAGTGCTTCTTTTGCAGTGCATGGGCAGTGCCGTGTCCATGTGCTATAACAGAAGTGCATGCTTGTTATATATCCATTGGCACTAATACATAAGAAACTATCCCTATTGCTGCAGAAACTGTCATTCTCCGTGTTGTCACACAGCAAGCTCTTTGTGTGCCAGCACTGGCGCTAGTTTGCTTCTTAAAGAGCAACAATGCATGTTTTTGAAATATTTTTAAAAGTCCACTCTGTTTACTGCATTTCCTGAGTAGTTAAGCTGCAGGCCTGGGCGTAGTTCGTGGAGTTTTGCTACGCGGAACTCCGCGAAGTGTCAAAAAAACTCTGCGAAGTTCCACAAGGTGCAGAGTGCAGTGCGAACTGCCGTTCACGCTGGTCTTCCTGCTGCTCGGGTAGAAATTCTACCCGAGCGGCAGCTCGCGCTCGCGAACGGGGAAAAACTCTGCTGCACTACGCGAAGCGGAGTTTTCTGCACTCCGCGAGCTCCGCGGAGTGCAGAAAACTCCACAACCTCCGTGAACGGAGCTGAGTTCACCGCCCAGGCCTATTAAGCTGTGGAGTGTTCTAACTGAACTTTTCAAAGCTCTGGGGTCCTCTTTCTGCTGACGTCATCAGAGCCAGTGGCAGCACCAAGTCTGCAGCCTCCTCTCATTGGGAAGTGTGCTCGGAAGGAAGGAAAAGTCTGTCAGGCAAGGGGCTTCCTCTTCCTCATCCTAATCCGAAAACATCTTACTGTTATGTGATTAAGATGGTAATCAGAGTCTCTGCAGTAAATTCATACTCAACAGAGTAGGGGCTGCTGGATACCAGCTGACGGGTGGGGGTGACTAGTAAGTGTAGGTCACACATGTGCTTAAAGGGTCCTTTTAGGATGGGGCATGGACTGATAGTACCTCACTATAGCACACAGAATCTCGCTGGGATGGAGTTGTGTGCCGCCTTCAACAGATGCATTTTTATTGCATAAACGCTTCCTGCACATATCAATTATATTGTATTTGAAGAGGTATTTTTATATAGTTTTTCATTTTCTTCAAAATGTTACTTTTCGACATCCACTATAATATTTAGCAATGCAAGCATATAAAGAATAGATTCGGAAATCTCTCTGCTGTCAATTCCAGATTTCCTCGATTGGAGTTTCCCTAGTGTGTAGACACTGCGGGCCCGATTCACAAAGCGCCTCTGCACTCATGGCAGGAGGCCTGCACTTGTGGCAGGGGCCTTGCACTCTGCTCATGGTGGGACCTACGCAATGAGTAAATGCAGTGCTGAGGTCCTGCCACGACTGCGGGCCCCCCGCCACGAAGACTGTGGGCCACGACTGCGGCCCCCCCGCGCCACGAGTGCAGAGGCCCTTTGTAAATCGAATTGGGCGCTCTCTCTCTCAAGTTACCGGTTGACATTTCACTAATGATGGTCCCAATCATTTGTACACATTTGCTATAGCCCTGTAGCCCCCTTGCAGAGGGTTTATGGCAATTAAAGAAAAAAAACTAAAGGGCTTATTTACAAGCCCCTTGCACCGCCGGTGCGTCACGTTTCCCCATGTTAAAAGTGACGCACTGGAGGCGCAAGGGGCTTGTAAATAAACCTGTAATTATTTAAGATAATTGTTTTTCTGAGGTGCAGTGAGGCAACTGACTAGCGACCCCATTTCTGGAGTGGCACATTCAGACGGTCCTAGCTTTTTAACATGATGGGATTTCGAGCTCTTACTTGTGATGTTAAAAACAAGATTACAACTCTCAGAATGCACCAAGATAACATATTCTGGCAAAATAGTTGCAGAACAGCTGCCCACCAAGCTCTCAGCTCTCTTGATTCACTTAGGAAAAGCAAAGCTGCAGCGGATACAAAGATGATGCCTCTGCCATCGGAATCTCATGACTAATTCGTCAACCATTAGACTGCTGGCTCACAGTGGCAGTTGCCACACCCCATTTAGGGCAGGGCAGCCACCACTGGATATCTCTGCTTGGGGCTGCGATGCTTCCCATGGTGGTCCTAGGCAGGGAAAAAAAACAAAGGCTTTTACTGAACTCCCACTTTGGTCATTTGTTAGAATCAGCTCAGGAGTCACGGGGCAAGAAGGGACACCTGGCGGTAGACTCTCAGAACTCACAGTCAAATAACAGTCACTATAAGAACTGTCCAACACAGAACTTATCTCTGTAAACAGAGAAGTACTTTAATAACACACCAAAACTTAATACTACACATAGGAAATGTTAATCAGCTACACAATTTTAAGACGGGGGCTATGGGGTTTTAACCAACAGAAACATTCAGGCTTAAATCTAGCACATGTGTGGGCTCACTGTAATATTGTGCAACCAGCTGCTATCATTCTGTGACCCAAAGGCCAGCCTGTATATGTCTCAATACTAAGGTTCTTTAGGACAATTCAGTCCCACTGGGTTACATAAGCTACTGGATACCAGAGGGACACACAGTCAATGTTCAAGGCCATTCAGCTTGAGTTACCAGTGGATCAGGCACTTGGAACAGTGCAGTGACTGGTAAAGGGAGAAAGGGTGGGCAGTCCAGCTTGCAGCTTTCAATAATGTGGCTGGAAGCCCAGCTTTTTCTGAATCTCAGTATTGATGCTTAATTACCAAAGCAGCGTAGGTCTGGCAGCATCCCAATGTCCCTCACTGACAGAAATTCTTACACAAAGGTGGTCTTTGGTCTTCAATTACAAGACTCAAAGTCGCAGCAGAGCAGAGTTCTCTGGCCTCTGACAGACTCCAGGTACTTTGCTGCCATGCACTAGGGACACAGAATTACTCAGCTCACTTGTCTTGCTGTAGATACTTGTAGGGAGGCCAGGAGACTCTCTCCAGACACGGTTCAGCACCAGTTACACTCCCCAGTCAGTCCACTTCTTCAGGGCTACCCCACACTCCTGGCACAGCAGATGGGCTTCCCTCCTTGAACAGTGTCTTCCTATAGTTCTAAGTGTTCCTTCCCCTCTCTTAGCAGGCCAGGTCACAGACAGACCTACAGCTCTCTAGCAAGATGGGCAGGTACCAGCTATTGTCCTCCTACCTCTGGGGGATACCAGGCCTGGCCTTCTACAGCCCTTGAAGTACTCAGAAGGGCACCCCCTCCCTTGGCCAGTGAAGTACTTGGAACTGGAACCAAGGCAATAGTTTTATAGATATTTTCCAGGCATTGGCTATTGATCCCACTTCAATGTTCAAGAACCAGTTTAGAGAGGCTCCTTTTCATAGTTCATTTTTCCATCTGCCGAACAGACTTATTCTTTGTCAAAGGTGATGGCTCTCACTGCAGGAACTGATGATGTGGGCTCCAACTGAAGCACCCAAACGTGAGGACAAGGAATACTCTGGATCTGACTGTCATCAGCCTTCTGGAGTAGGGTTCAAGGCAGAGACAAAGGTGACAGGCCTTTCCTGAAGATTCCCTCTCCTTAGCAGCATATTCTTGTGGATAACCCCCTCTTCCCTTCTATCAACTCAAATAGCAGTGCTCAGGAAGAGATCATCATCAGACCCTTTCTAACAATTGAATAAGTAAGTCAGCCTTGTCTCCATCCTCACACACTTCATTGTCTGAGGAGGGACCCTTTGGTCATAATGCAAGCAATACAATTTTATTTTCTGGGGAAGCTTTACCTCAAGAGCCATCTCATGCAATGTTTTTCCAGAGGTAATCCAAATGGACCCTACTGGTCCTCCCACTCACAGACTCACAGACAATATGAAGTCCTGCTAACAGTCACCAATTACACAACACACACTTGACATATACACTTAGTTGTCAGTACAGGTTCTAGGCATTACATTCAAGCAGAACTTCACACATGTGGGGCTTATAGGCACCACAAGTATCCCTGACAAGAAAAAACTTTGGTTAATATCATCAATCAAAAACATGGTATAATGTCATCACTGCCCAATGCCTATGACCCAGGACATGGGCAGTAGTCCCATGCCGGCTAGAAAGCACGCTTGGTGCCCCCTTCCAGACTACAGAGCTGGGCTCTGGGTCTCAGAACAATGATGAAAATCTGCCCCATGACATTTGTGTGTACTGAATGAAAAGAATATCAGGATTCCAGATAGCCTACAGCTGGGATCACTCAGGGCAGGGTGCAAGTCTATAATGCAGTGTAGCGTACATTCTAGTCCCAACAACATTTGTTTCAATAAACAAAATTAGTGCTGAGTGACAAAAACATGACACCCATTTGGCATTCATTTGTTCCAATCTATTCTGTATGTAGTAGAGAGCAATGGAATTGGTTTAATTTAAATTTGCTCTCACTAAACTAACTTTAAGATCTATTACAATACCAATAAATATGACCCAAGACCAATGAGTTTTTAATCAGATATCAAAAAACAAAAAGAATTCCCAAAATATCATTTTCAAGGTACACTCACTCCTATGTGTAAGGCTCCTTTGTTTTAAATCAGTTATTAAAATCACTCATAGCAATGGTTAGTATCCTAATCTTTGCCTAATACATCATTGTTCGCTAGCAACTAATTGAATTGGTGTAAAACCTTTAGTTTTCTCACCTCCATTTTTAGGTCTACTGTAAATACAACTCTGTCTGTATACCAGGGCTCGTGTAATAAAGAGAAACAGAGAGATGAAAATTGGGTCATGCTTCTCCAGACATTGCTTATTTAAATTTTGGATCAAACTTCAAGGCAGACTTTTGTTGCTTGAATTGTTAATCACCATGATATACAGCATTTTGCCTTTTTACTTACTTGCCTGAGCCCACACAGTGACTGGTGAGCTTTGAAATGCAAAGGAGTCCGCTTCAGGAGATGGTTTTCAGCTGCGCGTAATGGTGTGCCATGCTGCAGTGGTGAAACATGAGTGGGAGAAGTGCATGTCAATGAAGTTGGACAGACTGGATGGCTACGTCTACCGCTCCTGGAGCCCATGGATCCACTTTATTGTTGCTCTGTTTGGAAAGGTAAATGCCATCTCTTCTCTCTCTCTACACCACCCCCCCTTCCTTCACTCGATCTTCATCTATTGCCCCCTCACTTTTTTCATTTCCACGTTGTTGGTAAGAAAATGTTGATGGAGCAAGGTCTCGTAAGAAAGAGACTTGCTCGGAGGCAATCCACTCGTCTAACTCATTAATAAGTAATTAATTATGTTTGGTGAATAACTAATACGCACCACATGAACACGCGGGTTAGTGAAGCTTGCTTATGTGTGTATTAATGCGGATAACAATGAAAACGGACTAATACCGATTTAAACGGGGAAACTGTTGTGCGCATGCGTCGACTGCATCTACGCAGTATGACGAGGTAACGCTTGGAGGGAAATTCTAGCGCATGAGCAGAAGACACTAAAATGGAGTCTTGAAGACTTGTGTGCATGGCATCTGCTTAGCTGAAACGAAAACAAGCTATTTTACTAATGCTAATGCGGGAAAAGTATTAATAAATGAACTGGGACAGAGTAGAGGTGGGAGGTATACAGTGTGACCATTTATTTGTGAAATTAATATTTGTCTTTCTGACTTTATTATTAGTGCGCATTTGGGCCTCTCACGCATAGCTGAATTGAGCTGAGTAATTCAAAGACTGTGCATGTCCACTGAAAGTTAACTCAGAAGGATGACTTGGATGTTGAACAAGAGCCAAGGTCGCAAATGACATACCCTGAGAACGGATGGTGAAAAGTTCAACGATGAAGACTCTTATTCATAAAGTTATAATAATGTTGCAAGTAAAATGTGAAACCGTATGGGAACCCAATACATGAATAAAAATTAAGGGGATGGGTTTGCGAACAATAGTTGAATTAATTTTAATGACATGTAAGCATGGTGTGATGGAGCTTCCCCCCTTGCCTGACCAATCATATTTCGTATTTTTACGATATTGAAACTTTAGTGGGTGGAACATGAAGAAACGAAGGTATAACTAAGGTAGCTTTAGTTAGTTAGAAGGAGGAAGGAGACGCAGATGCTGTGAGTTGGAGATGCTGTTGCTGTGAGAGATGCTGTGAGATGCTGATGAAGAATCGAATGCAGACTCTGAAGAAGAACTTTCTATCCTAACTTAATTGGGTTAGATCAGAAGATCGCGGAAGAATCTCGAGGAGGAAGAGAGTGTCGGAGAGGGGTGCGACGCAATCGTCGGTATTCTAGAGAGGTCAACTATCCTGTCTTGAAGTCTTTGTCTCCTGACCTATCCTGGGGGACCCTTACCAGCCCTTTGGCCAAGGGGTTGGTCTTTCACACCATCCTTGGTAACTATAATTTCACGTTATTTGCAAATGTTCTTTTCTCTCTGTCCTCTCCCTTTCTGAGCATTAATTATTGTATGAGTCCGAAATATATGCTTGATGTCTAATCAATTGAATTTTCTCTCCTAAGAATGATGGTGACTTCACTGTATTTTTTAAATGGTTCACATGCATTTAATTTAGATAAAGATTTTAAACCTTCCTGAGTCTGTGATCATTTACTTCAAACAAAAGAATAGTTAAGAGTTATGTTAATGATCACCATCAACTAGTTCAACTAATGGTCCATCGACCAGAGGAAAGAACCTTTTGATCAGTGAAAGGTTAGTTAGGAAAATTAAATAACTAATCCTGAATATTATGAAAATATATATATAAAACTTTGACACTCCAGCGGTTTACTCAATTTGTGTGTTCTATGGGCCCAGGTGAGTATATGGTAGTGGAGTATCTGTTGTTGGTATACCACTGGATCAGTTTTCTGGTAGCAAAGTTATGGTTATTATTGACTAGTTTGGTGATAAATATTGATTATTGATTATTGATTCATGTTTAACAAAAGAGTTAGTGTCTTGTTTTATGTTGTCTAGAAATCCCGGGAAAATGAATAGCGGGTGGTGACAGAAGCCACACTGCAGTGAGGTTACTCGTCTGTTGGAATAATACTGAGAAGCTACGGAGGGCTGGCAGTATTAAACTAGGGACTATTTCGTAAAAAAGTAGAGTGCGGATGATAGCAAAAGGGGTTCGCTGGTGAAACTTTGGTCTCTTTTCCCAATACGGGTGACACTGAAGAAGTAACAGGTTCTCTTGAGGTTGAATGAAGAGTAAACAGGGTTTTACTCGCAGTAGAAGAAGAGTAATTCTGAAACTCAAGAATAAGTTGAAATCTATCTGTTAAAAGTTAGTAATGACAGACAGCGGAGGAGCTTTCCAGTCTGCTTTAATGATCATCCAACTCTCCGGAAACAATGACATCTGTGAACATTCTAAGTCAAACTCCAGTGGGCTAAACCAGGTAAGGGGAAAGGAAAGGGGTGGGTGGAGTGTACCATTTAACAGTAAGATTACAACACATCTCCCTTATTTACCAACAGAAAATACGCTACATTTTGTAACTTTGTCACAGCTCCAATATTGTCCATTTTCGAGCAGAACTACATTCTTGAATGTCTTGGCTATGCGACAAGGAGGGTAAAATTTGCTCACATTGCGTGCCCCTTTACATTCCTCCTCACCTGCACCATATCTCCTACTGTCCACCCCGGGGCTTTGACTCCATTCTTTTTGTCATACCAGCCCTTGTATTTTTCCTGGTGCAGTTTGACCTTCTCGCTAGCTTCTACCAGATTAGGGTTGGCCGCCTTCCCACCCTCCAACCAACTGGGGTTGAGTTTAGTGCAGGGTTCTCTCCTCCTGAGGGACACAAAAGGGGAAATACCTGTTATTAGATTGGGGGAGGTGTGGTACGCCCACAGGCAGTCCCGCAGGGATGATTCTATTTCCCACCCATTGGTGGAGGCTAGCTGAATGTGATCTTTGATGAGTCTGTTTGCCCTCTCTACCAGGCCATTGGCCTTGGGGCAATACAAAGCCGTCTTCTCATGTTTGATGTTCATTTTGGCGAGGAAGTCTATCATGAGCTGCGAGGTAAACTGTACTCCATTGTCCGTGATCAACGAAGATGGTATGCCTTCCTTTGCAAACACATCTTTCAGAAATTCAAGGACATCACTTGTGTTGATATGATGGACGAACTTGTATGAGACCCAATGAGAAGTGTAGTCCACTAGCACTAGCAAGAACCTCCTCTGGACACCCAGATTGTCCATGGGCCCAATGATGTCCATGGCCAGTTTACTCCATGGCTTAATGGGTACTTCCACTGGGGATAGAGGTGTTTTCCTTATTACTTTGCTTTTGTCGCTCCTAGCACAGCTAATGCAATCCTTTACTAACTGCTCCACCATGGAGTCCATTCTGGGGAACCAGAACTTCTCCCTCACTCTTTGTTTGGTAAGGCTGCGTCCTAAGTGCCCTTCGTGTGCTAGTTCCACAATTCTTTTCCTGAGGTTGGTTGGTGGAACTATCCTGTTTTGGCGGTAGACTTTGTTCTCTATAATGCTTAGTTCGTAACGCACTTCCCAAAAGTCTCTGAGATTTTCCTCAAGTTCGCTGCATTTCATGGGCCATCCTTCGACCATGAACTCTTTAAGTTTCTGCATATCTTTGTCTTCCTCTTCTTCTTTCTCCCATTCTTCCTCCGTCAGTGCTGGCTCGTCCACTGCCATGATGGGGCTATCTAACATTTCTTCCTCTTGTTCATTTTCTAAAGGGGCTCTCGACAGGTAATCTGCAATTTTATTCTCCTCCCCAGGAACATACTCCACTCTGAAGTTGAAATTCTCCAACCCTAAGATCCATTTCCCTATCCTGGGAGTGCAGTTTGTTGAACCTCTCACTGTGAAGATGAAGGTCAGGGGCTTATGGTCTGTACGGATGGTAAAGTTTATGCCCCACAGGAAGAATTTGAAATGTTTAACTGCCCAGTATACTGCAAGTGCCTCCTTTTCTATTACTGAATAGTTGCTCTCCGCCTTGGAGAGGCACCTGGAAGCGAAAGCAATTATCTTCTCTCCCTTACCATCTCTTTGAGACAAGGTAGCCCCTAACCCCTTTTTTGACGCATCAGTGGTAAGGACGGTTTTTTTCATGGTGTCAAACGTGCCCAAGGCTGGTGACTGCAATATTTCCTCTTTCAATGTATCTACGATGTGCTTGTGCTGGTCAAGCCATTCAAAGTCCTTGTCTTTTTTTTATCAGTTCCCGTAAGGGATTGCACTTAGATGCAAAATCCTTGACAAACTTGGCCATGTACTCCATCAGACCTAAGATTGACTTGAGTTCGTCCTTATTCTGGGGGTATGGAGCATCCTTAACAGCCTGCAGTAGGTTGTTTTTTGGTCTAAACCCTTGAGCAGAAATGGAGTGTCCAAGGTAGTCGACGGAGGTTACTCTTATTTGGCACTTGGACTTCTGCACTGTCAAACCCGCATCCATCAATTTCCTGAATACGAGTCTAAGGGTACGGTCGTGCTCTTCCACGGAACGCCCATATACTAGAATGTCATCTTGGAAGCACATTGTTTGGTCTGCTTCTTTTAGGATCTGGTGCATAATCTTTTGGAATATTGCCGCGGCGGATGCTAGACCAAATGGCATCCTCTTAAACATGAAGGCTCCTTGGGAGGTAATGAAAGCGGTGAGAGGCCTAGAGTCGGGGTGTAAGTCCACTTGATGGTATGCCATCGACAGATCAATGACGCTGAAGAATTTGGCCTGCCCCATGGTGCTGAGCATCTCATTTATGTTGGGTAGTGGGTACCTCTCGACCCAGATGTTCTCGTTTAGACTTCTTAAGTCCACACATAAACGAATGCCATCTCCGCTAGCCTTGGCTGCGATTACCACGGGCGCCAACCATTCTGAACTGTCTATTGGTTGTATGACCCCCATCGTGCACAATCTCGTTAGCTCTTTTCTAAAGGCTCTCTCATCTGGTGTGGTACAGGGCGCATCTTGTGTACCACTGGCTTAGCACTTGCCTTGAGTTTTATTTTATGCTGGTAGTCGCAAAGGAGTCCCAACTTGTCCTCAAACAGTTTAGGAAATTCGTCACATATGCTTGTGCTGGGCTGAAACTTGATCGGTTAGTAGTACTTGTTCTTCTTTGTTTGGGTTAAGGATGATTCCCATCTCCTTTTGGTGTTGCCACCCTAGCAGGTTCGATCCTGTTTCAACAATGTAAACTTTCCCTACCGTGACTCTGCCTTTGAATTCAATTTTCATCTCTTCCATGCCTAAGAGGGGTATGGGCTCCTTGTTGTAGCCTGTGGGGGTGATGTCCGGGTTCTGCAGAGTTTTTTTTTCTTGTTGGTCAAAGCCTTCGTAGTCCTTGCAGTTCAGCAAAGTAAAGGGAGAGCATGAGTCAGCAAACATGGTGACAATTCTGCCATTAAGTTTCACCTCACATTTGGGGTAAATTACGTTTACAGTACCAGAAACTTCTTTGAGTTGGAATATGAACTTCCTCTCACTGGGCAAAATACACTTAATTTCTTTGCTCATTGTTCCCTCTGAACTCCCTCCTTCTCCATGATGAGGTTTGCCTTCTCTACATACTCTTGCGAAGTGTCCTCTCCTGTTACACTTCTTGCAGGTGACACTCCTGGCTGGACAATGAATGTTGTTGGCAAAGTGGTTACTGCTGCCACACCTGTAGCACCTGTAATTCCTTTCATTTCCAGGGGTTTTGTGTACTGTACTCTTATTCTGCGTTTTATTTACTTCACATACTTCCGCTTCTTCTTGGATACTAGCTACCACTTCCGTCGTAGTCTTCATTTCTTTTATACATTTAGCAGTGTGTTCCACTGATTTGGCAATACTGACTGCTTCACGAAGACAGGGATTCTTTGCTAATAGCTTTTCTTGAATGCGCACATTGTTTGTGCACCGTACTAATTGGTCTCTAATTAAAGAGTCAGCCAAGTTCCCAAATTCGCAAAGTTGGGTGAGACCACGCAATGCTGCAATGTAGTTGGTGACTGATTCCTGTTTCCCTTGGAACCTGCTAAAAATTTGTGCCGTTCCAAAACCACATTTATTTTGTCCCCAAAATGTGTTTCTAACTTTGCCATAGTGGTTACAAATTCATCCATGCTTCCCACTTCTTCGCCATCTTGGGTTTCTGGTTCAGGTAATGTTTCATAGATTTTGCGCCCTTGTACGCCTAGATTGTGAAGTAAGATATGCTGTTTGCGCACAGCAGTGAACCGCTCCCCACCTATGGCAATTATGTATGACTCAAAAGTTTGACCCACTCCTTCCAGCAAATCTCAGGTTCTCCTATTTCATTTAAAAATGGAGGTGGTTGAGTCATGCTAGCTGCTGCCATCATGGTATAGTAGTAACACACAGTGTGGTGACAGGAATGTAAGGAAATTGAAGGAAAATGAGTAGCGGGAAACGTATGCTGGGGATCACAGGAACTGAAAGCAGGACCCCACGCAGCTAGTCCACGTTAGCTCCCATCAAACCACAAGGAGAATGCGGAGGATTCATAAACGTGCAGGTTCCTACACAAGTTCACGTTTTTTTTTTCGTTTTTTTTTTGTTTTTTTCTTCACAGAGCTCAATGCAGATGTCTCTGTATCATGTAAAGTCAATAGACCTTGAGTAGAGTTGCCGCCCTGTATGTTGCACAAAAGGAATTGACCCCTTAAAGTCTGTGGATGGAGGATAATTTTGTGTGTTACACTCTACATGTGTGCGTTTACTCCTTCATTGCGCCAAAGAGAGTGTGCACTTTATTGTTCAGGCTGTAGAAGAACAGTGTCTAAATGTCACTTATATTCTGATGTGACACAACCCCACACGACGCTGCCTCTGGGGAGCTTAGTCAGGAGCTGCGCATGAAGGTGAGAAGGAAATCTCCTCGGCGCCTACTTCCCCACGCTGATTGCAGTCTAATCCGTCCAGCTGACAGGAGCGTTCGTCGATATGCGGACGTCAATTACTCTCCTCACTGCGCTTGCTCCCAACGCTGAATACTGCCTCACTCTTTCCCTTTGACAGGGGCGCTCTAGAGGATTAGTGCATTAAGTCGTGTCCTCACTGCGCCTGCTCCCACTCGCTAACGCTGCCTCATAATGCAACTGACATGGCGTCCGTCACGACTGAACCGGCATCTGTCACAACACCATCTCCCATCACAGGCTGGCTGCTGTTCGATCCGCTCCCCAGACAAGAGGTTATCCTCACGCGCTAACGCTGCTGAATAAACTCAGGACTCCCGCTGCCGAACTGCCATGCCACACAGCAAAGCGCTCTCACCGCCTGGATGACAACGAGCTTCCCGTCGCACTGCTTTTCACTCTTGAGGCTCGCAGGCTGTCCTCCGTTCACTTCGCTGCAATGGATGATGTGGACAATTTCTTTTACTTGTTCCTCACAGACGAATGGAGAGAGTACATAAAGGGAGATGATCACAGCTGCCCCCTGCGCAGCAACTCGTCGCCAGTGTTAAAAGTTAGTAATGACAGACAGCGGAGGAGCTTTCCAGTCTGCTTTAATGATCATCCAACTCTCCGGAAACAATGACATCTGTGAACATTCTAAGTCAAACTCCAGTGGGCTAAACCAGGTAAGGGGAAAGGAAAGGGGTGGGTGGAGTGTACCATTTCACAGTAAGATTACAACACTATCCTTTTGTTTAGTGGAACAGACAGAGTAGCGAATGTTTTTATGTTGTTATTAACGAAGAATTTAATGAAAGGTATTAAGAAATAAGTTATCGTATTACCTTGTGAAGGGAGGGTAAGTTGCCGGAGTTATACTGACGCCACAGAGAGCCGCGCTGGGATTGATTGAAACAGCGGGCGTGAGACAGAAGCAGATTGTAAAGGAGGGGTCAGCAGTGAGGAGTAATACTGACGTCACAAAAGGCCGCGCTGGCATTGGTCAGAACACGAGCGTGAGCCTGAGTCTGATTGGTTGATAGATAAAAGCCACGCTAGGATTGGTCGGGAAAGAATTGTATGTTGAGTCCTGATTTGACTGCGGGCGTGAGTCATGCTGACATAGGACGCAACGTAGGTAATAGAGCTAGAAGATATACGGAAGACTCTTTCCTATATCGACCGTCTGAAATGTTCAGAAGACCCAAAAAAATGACGTTAATGAAGAAAATTAAACATTTCTTTAAGAAAGACAAGCCTGTAATGACTAGAGAGGGAATTTCTATTCCGCCACCTAAAACACCTGCTTCATTTATGATGATGGAGAAAGGATATCACACTTGTGTATGGTTGGAGAATTGGGTGGAGTATACTAAAGGTGATGGTGTTTTGGCTTTTCCGGAGCATGGTACTTTTAATTTAAAAATACTTCAGAATTTGAGAGATAGAATGAATATGTTAGAACCAAATCCTAGAATAACACAGTATGAAGCTTTGGAAGAATGGGAAACTGAGGCATTTGATCGTGAAAAATACAGAAGTGGTCGGAGATTTAGAGGATTATTGCCTAGATATCCGTATGAGTCAAGTGGAGATCAAATGAAGTGTTGGAGAAGAGCTGTGGTGACCGGAGGTTTATATCCAGTATTAATGGCTGAAGAACAGTTAGGAGGAAAGTGTAAAGAAAACACGAAACACATGAATCCGACAGGTTATGGTGAATCAGATGATGAGCTATTAGAGGATATTTTGATTAAAAACCCTCCACCGTACCAAGAAGCACCTAGTAAGGTTACCCCAAGTGCACCAGTGATAGGAATGCCTTTAACCCCACAAATCTTACATGATGTGTCACTTAATAGGGTGTTGCAGGATAATGAGAGAGAAGCTTTAAATAAAACTAGAGAAGAATTAGTTCAGAAAGTAAGCCAATTGAATTTAAATGCTGAAGCTTTCACAGTACCAGTGACTATTGGTCCTGTAATCCCATTATATGGAGATAAAAAAGACTTGCCAGAAACCTCAAACTGTGACAATTCCGTTAACAAGTCCCAGAAGAGAAGTAATAATTACGGATGATCAGGCCAGTGAAAGTGAATCAGTTAATTAATTAATGGATCTTCCGAAAGTAGAACCTTTAACTGAAACTCCGAAGAGAATTATACCTGCAAATTTGAGAGAAAAGAGATCTTTGGTTCCTGTAGGAACTGGAGGTTCAACAGTAGTTACCCCTGAAGATATAGAGAGATGGGCACAGGAAATAGAAAATCGAACCCCACAACCAAAGATTCTAGATATCAGTAGATTGAAAGTAGATTTGGAAGAAATGATAACTGGTAATGTGAGCATAGAAAGATTGAATGTTTATAATGATGAGGAGTTATTATTCTTATGTAAGAGTATAACCAGAAGAGCAAGAGTGTTTCATGAGAAATTAACAGAAGTTGCCTCAGAGATTGGAATAGATATAGGGAAATCGAAACTGTTGCATAAACCATATCGAGTGGATTTTACTGATAAAGATTTAGAAAGTGTAAATGCTTCTGGTAAGAAACTACTGATAAAAGAGTTGATGAATATTTTGCGAAAATGGGGAGACATTGACAAATGGAGAATCAGGTGGATAAGAAAGAAAGAGGAAGTACAAGCGAGAGAAGCATCATCTGCATTTTCAGTGAGAGAATCAGATAAGGTTGAGAAAATGTGTCCAATGAGAGAAGTTCCTGGTGGTGGATATGTTCATGTCCCTTGGAGTACACATGATAGTTTGTCATTTACGAATGATTTCCCCAGATTGAGAGAAAAACCAGTTGAATGGTATAAACAGGTGGAAAGATTTGTGAAGGTTTCAAAGGTTTTGTTGAAGGATCTGCATGGTTTATTTGATATTGTAGTACCTGTTGATTTATGGACAGAGTGTAAGATCACAATTGATTGGCCAAGTGAGGAGTATGCTAGAGACTCGAAGACAGGAGCATCCTCAGAGGAGGTGATGAAGAAATATCACCAAGTAATTACTTTCCTGAAAGGGAAAATCCCTCCTAAAGAAATAGATTGGGTAAAAATAGATAGATCAACTCAAGAGCCAAATGAGTCCGTACATGCATTTTATGAGCGGTTACTGCAAGTGTTTAAGCAGTATAGTGGTTTTGAGAACATTGGTGATAAGGATATGAGACATTTTGTGTATCGGTCTGTGTATTGTCTGAAACCAGAGATTAGTCAGATGATTCAGCAGCACATGTTGTGCTGGCAGAGTAAGACGATCAACGACATTTTTAAATATGCTAAGTATTGTGGAGATGACATTGAGGCAAGGCGTAAAAAGCTAAAGGAGAAAATGATGTGGGCACAAGTAAAATTGGCAGAACAGCAGGAGAATAAAATAAATACCCAGACTGGTAATCAGGAGAAAGAGCAGAGTCAGAATGATCAAGCGGCGAATGTTGGTAAAGTAAGAGGACGAATGAATAGAGAGGAAGCGAAGAAGAAGTTTCCTTGTCATGCGTGCGGAAAGCTTGGACATTGGAAGAACGAGTGTAAGAATATTCAGAATAATAATGGGCCAAACCAAAATTTAATTCCACAGATGCAGAATGAAGTACTTATGAATCAGCCGCAGCAGGTAGTTACTCCACAGTATCAGGTGCCACCAGCTCCTATGCCAAACTTTGTGAACTCTCAAAAGTACATTGCGAACACCGGATTTCACGGAGAAAGTGGTAAGAATAACAGAGTGGTTACACAGTATTTTTTGCAGAATGATGAAGAAAATTCGGACTACGTGCAATGACGGTGCCTGAGGGGGGAGGAAGAGGAGTGCGTGCTTGGCGCATCCTTGCCGGTAGATCAGACAGGTCCATTTATTGATGGGAAAGTGGAAGGTAATTATATCACTTTTCTATTGGATATTGGTGCTACCCGGTCTACTATGAGAATAGCAGACATCCCAAACCTACCCCTCTCGGGAGAATCTATCCAAGTTGTAGGAGTGTCAAATCAACAGATTAGAACCCCAATCACAAAATCAATGGAGGTACATATCAGAAATTTTAAAGATATGCATCGGTTTGTAGTTTGTGATTCCAGTCCAGTAAATCTGTTGGGAAGAGATCTATTGTGCAAAATGAACTGCACGATCTATTGTACACCAGATGGTGTCGCTTTCCAAACTCCTGATGAAGATGTTATATATAAAATGATGCTAGCTAAGCAAGGTACAGAAGTAGACGAGATGTTTTCATTGATAACTGAAAGTAAATTGCCAGAAGAGTTGAGAACCACAGTGAATCCAGAAGTGTGGGATTTTACGGGAAAGGATATTGGGCTAATGTCAAATGTAGATCCAGTTAAAGTGACGGTGAAAGAAGGTGCAGTTTATCCAAACACACAACAGTACAAAATGAGTCCAGAAGTGAAAGCAGGAATTGCTCCAGAAATTGACCGAATGATTAAACAGGGCATTTTAAATTATTAATGGGTAGTCCTTGTAATTCGCCAATAATAGGACTTAAAAAGCCTAGCGGAAAATACAGGATAGTGCAGGATTTGAGAAAGATCAACAAAATTGTAGTGCCTTGTTGCCCAGTAGTGCCAAATCCAGCAGTGATCCTTTATCAGATACCCTGGAATGCAGGCTGGTTTACAGTAATTGATTTGTGCCAAGCGTTTTTTTCTATTTCTTTGCACCCAGACAGCCAGTATCTCTTCGCCTTCCGGTTTGAGGATCGTATTTTGGCCTGGTGCCGAGTTCCTCAAGGGTACACAGAGAGTCCCTCAATTTTCAATCAGATACTGAAAAAGTGTCTGGAGTCATTAGTTATGCCCGGGAAATCAGTTTTGGTTCAGTACATTGATGACCTATTGGTGGCATCAAAAACACGAGAAGATTGTGTCACAGACACAATTGCATTACTGAACCATTTGGCCCAAGGAGGACTCAAGATGTCTCCAGAAAAATTGCAGTTCTGTCAACAAGAAGTTAGATATTTAGGGCATAAAATAGAAAGAGGAGTTAGAAAAGTGACACCGGAAAGAATAAAAATAATCAAAGAAATGCAGCTACCTCAGACACAGAAGGAGATGAGGATGTTTCTGGGATTGGTTGGGTACTGTAGGCAGTGGATAAATAGCTTTTCCATGCTAGCAAAGCCATTGATACAATTAACTCGGAAAAGAGCGAAAGATCCAATTGATTGGAATGATGAATGTTTGGAAGCCTTTGTGAAACTACGAAACTGTTTATGTCAGGCCCCTGCTTTGGGCATGCCTGATTATTCAAAAGAATTTGCGCTGTTTTGTTGTGAGAGAGAAAATTGTGCACTTTCAGTTTTAACACAGAGACATGGACTGAGCTGACGTCCAGTGGCGTATTTCTCCGCCACCTTGGATCCAGTGGCCTCAGCCTTACCTGGCTGCTTAAAAGCAGTAGTTGCTACCTGTATGAGTCTGGAGCAAAGTGAGTCAATAGTGATGGGACATTCCGTAAAAGTCTATGCTCCACACTCAGTAGAGATTCTTTTGACAAGAACGCGAACACAACATCTCACTCCTAGTCAGCTGACTAAGTATGAAAGAGTGATTTTGGGAGCAGAAAATGTGACAGTGATAAGATGTACAATAATGAATCCTGCCACATTATTGCCAGATCCATGTTGTGAAGAAGTGAAAGATGAGATTGATCATGATTGTCTGGATGTGACTGAATTGTGTACTAAGCCCCGCCCAGACATAAAGGAAACACCATTGAAGGAATCTGATCATGAATTGTTCGTGGATGGGTCATGTCTAAGAACAGAAGGAGGAGGGTTAAGTGCTGCATATGCTGTATGTAAAATAACAGGGGTAGTTGAAGCATCCTGTTTACCGGGAGTCAAGTCTGCACAAGTAGCTGAATTGGTGGCCTTAACAAAAGCATGCAAAAAGGGGAAAAATTGGAGAATAACCATATTTACGGATAGTCAATATGGTTTCGGGGTTGTGCATGATTTTGGCCAACTCTGGATGCAGAGGGGATTTCTGACTTCCTCAGGATCTCCTATCAGAAATAGTAAAAATGTAAAGGATTTGTTGGAAGCATTACAATTGCCAAAAGAAGTAGCAGTTGTCAAATGCGCTGCACATGAGTCAGGAAATGACTATGTGGCGGCCGGTAATAGATATGCAGACCAAATTGCTCGATACTGTGCAAGAAATACAATGTCAATTAACAGAAAAATTGAAGCGGGTGAAACCAGCTGCCAACTTATGTTTTTCTCAGTTCCAGAAACATGGGATGAGGTCAGACAGTTACAGGAAGAAGTTGAGGAAAAAGAAAAAGAGATCTGGATAAAATCAAGTTGTACAAAAAGAACAGAAGATGAAGTGTGGGTGTACTTATATGGCAGACCAGTCATGCCAGATTGTCTACTCTCACAAATGGCAAGAGTATACCATGGGACAACACACATTGGCAGGGATTCGATGATCAGATTATTCAGACAGAGTTGGTACAATCCAAAGTTTAGAGTAGTCGCAGAGAGCCTTTGCCAAAGATGCTTAATCTGTCAGCAGCAAAATCCAGGCAGGAAGACAGTGGTCAGTTGGGGAAAGATTGGAAAGGCAGAAGGACCCTTCACCAGACTGCAGTTAGATTTCATTGAGTTGCCTCCTTGCAATGAATTGAAATATGTACTTGTCATAGTGTGCCTGCTCTCAAGATGGGTAGAGGCATACCCCACTAGAAGAAATGACAGTCTCACAGTTGCTAAACTACTATTGAGGGAGTTGATACCTCGTTTCCGTTTTCCAGTCACTTTGGAATCAGATAGAGGACCTCATTTTAATAATGAGATAATTCGATTAATCTGTGCTGCATTTGACATTGAACAAAAACTGCACTGTGCTTATCGTCCAGAGGCTTCTGGAATAGTTGAACAGCTTAATGGCACAATCAAATCAAGATTAGGGAAGGTGTGTGCATCCACTATGCTGAAATGGCCAGATGCATTGCCTCTTGTACTGATGGGTCTCAGAAGTATTCCTGACAGAAAAACAGGATTGAGTCCACATGAAGTACTCATGGGAAGGGCAATGAGACAAGCATTTATTCCTGGAAATAAATTAATGAATATAACTGATGATCTGGTATTGGACTACTGCAAAGGATTGGCTCAAATGGTGCGTTCTGTCTCTCATCAGGTTGGAGAAGACGCGGTTGAAAGACAGCCAGACCAAGCGCATGATTTGAATCCTGGAGACTGGGTGTTAGTGAAGTAACACGCAAAGAAGTCGTGTCTAGCACCCAGGTGGGATAAACCACGTCAAGTCATACTAGTCACTACCACATCAGTGAAGTGTGCAGGTTTACCCAATTGGATTCATGCTAGTCATACCAGAAGAGTTCCGAGCCCATCTGAACAACAAGAACAGCCACTAACTGAACAAGCTGTGACATCAGAAGTTGAAAGTTGTGAAGCAGAAGAATCTAGAGTAATAGATTCTGAAAGACAACTATATGATGAACAGCCAAGTACAAGTCAGGAAGAGTGTATACCAGTGATTGAAATACCTGATGCTGTTGTCGAAACAAGAAGAACAACTGAATTAAAGAGACAGGAAGGTAGAGAGGAAAAGACAGGGAAAGGAGAACACACTCAGGTAGAAATAAACAAAGCTATTCAGAAACCTGAGCAGGGAAAGATAGATCTAGAAAAACAAGTTCAGGCAGAAGAAGAACAAGTTGAGATAAGACCTGAACAGGATCAGATAGATCTAGAAGAACAAGTTCAGGCTGAAGAAGAACAAACTATAATAAGACCTGAACAGGTGCAAGTAGAGAAAGATCCAAATACAGAGCAAAGACAATCAGAAAAAGAAGAACAAGAACAGATTGTGCCCAGATTAAGTGAAAATAAAAGAACTTTAGAAGGAGACGAAGAAGGTGAAAGTTCAGTCCAGGTCAAAAGAGTTAGAAAAGGAGACAATTGGCCTGCAGTAGTGAAGAGACTAAGATATTATCCAAGAAAACCAGAAAAGAAACCAGAGCAAGTAAATGAGGTTACGAGTCAGACACAATCTAAACAAACCTTAGTAAAACTTACACGAAGAAGCCCAAGATTGAGAATTCTGAACAGAAAATACAAGGCCCCTGAGTGGACCTATGTTATACTAGAAGAATTGGAAATCTTAGTTTTATGTGAAGAATCAGAAAGAGTTCATGTGGCACAGATTGATGAAAGCAAATTAAGACCTCCTTAAAATAAAAGACTGGATTTTAAGAAAATTTAGACAAAGAAAGAGAAAGAGAAAAGAAATTTTCTTTGAATAAAAATGGCAGAAATTGAAGACACTGAAAGACCAAAACGAATTTTAAAAGAAAATGTTTAAGATTTTGCTTATGTAGTATGATATTAGTAGTATCAGTATGGTTGTTCCTAACAATAGGAGTACCTTTGTTAATGGAAACAAGTAACAAGAAAAGTACAATTACTAATGAGAAAGTAGATAGAATAAAGGGAACTAAAATAGAAATAGGGGTAGAGGATGAGATAAACTATCATAATGAATCAGAAAATGATTCGTCTTTAAATGTGTTTACTAAATTGTTATTTCAGTATGTTAATACGATGGAGATTAGTAATTGTTATGTTTGTATGAAGTTACCCTCATCAGTGTCAGAAGGGGTGACTTATCACCATATACCTTTAACATATGGTGTATCATGTAGTGTTTTATCAAGTTTATTTTACGTAACAGGGAAACTTCAGTATTTTTATTCAAACTTAGATTTAGTGTTTTCAGAATTGCCTATTAGAAAGAATATGAATCCAGTATTTAGTAATAAAAATGCACAGTTCATGGGTGAATTCTTCTTAACAATGAGTCCAATAGATATAGCACAGGCACACAAGGATAACCTAACATGCATATTACGTGAAGAAGAAAAGGAGTTTTTGAATTTAGTAGAAGAAAGGAGACAGGATTTAACAAAGAAGGCTGCTGAACAGAAATCCCATGTACCTCCATGGGCTGAGAAAGAGGGAATTTATGCAAAGGGCGAAGCTCATGCTGCAATGTCCCTAGACTTTGTGAAAAGGGGAAAATTCTGCCTCCATAGGTTAAAGACAAATTATAATAACAATTTCATTGGTTCCAGTGAATGTGAACACAACTTACTAATTTTAGGAGGGTGGGGACTAAAAGGGGGAACTGATCCTGTGTTTCCAGGAGTTTATTATGTAGGTGGGAATAATGCCTATTATAGGTTACCTGCAAGATGGTATGGGAGCTGTTATTTTGGAATAGTTTTTCCAAAGATCTACCATGTTGACAGAATGAATGGAATCAATGAAAAATTTAATGGACTAACACGAAGAAGAAGAGCTAGTTTTTCTGAAATAGTAGGTGATATATTTAGTGCATTGATACCCTCAGTTGGAGTCATTCTAAATTCACGTCAAATCTGCAAATTGTCAACAATAATTGATCGTCTTTCTACAGATACTGCCGGAGGATTCTTAATGATTAATACAGAGATGGTTGCAATAAGGTCTACGGTTTTACAAAATCGTCTTGCTCTTGATATTTTATTGGCAAAAGAGGGCGGAGTCTGTGGTATGTTGAAAATTCAACATTGCTGCACTTATATTCCGGACAAAAGTAAGGAAATTAAAGGGTATATTAGAAATATTACAAGAATGCATAATGACTTGACCCAACTGGAGGTTGACAGTGTATGGGGAAGATTAACAAAAGTATAACATCAATAGGGAATTGGTTTACTAATTTTGGAAAGAGTTTTCTAAGTCAAATAATCTTACCAGTAGTTGTGATAATAACGATAGTAATGACAGTAATGATCACATGTAAATGTTGCAGAAGCAAGGGAAAGAGAAGAATACATTTAGAAGAGAAGGGAGAGGAAAGAAACGCAAGAGGGAATATGAAGAAATTCAGTTAGAAGAAGTGAAAGGAAAGCTATACAAAAAGATGAAAGATTTTGAAAGGAAAGAAGTAACTTATGAAATGATGAGAGAAAAAGGAGAAAACTGAGATGTGCTAAAGTTGGCATCTGGGAAGGGATGGGTAATTTTGTGATGGCACAAAATGCCATCAGAGAGGGGATTGATGGAGCAAGGTCTCGTAAGAAAGAGACTTGCTCGGAGGCAATCCACTTGTCTAACTCATTAACAAGTAATTAATTATGTTTGGTGAATAACTAATATGCCCCACATGAACACGCGGGTTAGTGAAGCTTGCTTATGTGTGTATTAATGCAGATAACAATGAAAACGGACTAATACCGCTTTAAACGGGGAAACTGTTGAGGGCATGCGTCGGCTGCATCTACGCAGTATGACGAGGTAACGCTTGGAGGGAAATTCTAGCGCATGAGCAGAAGACACTAAAATGGAGTCTTGAAGACTCGCGTGCATGGCATCTGCTTAGCTGAAACGAAAGCAAGCTATTTTACTAATGCTAATGCGGGAAAAGTATTAATAAATGAACTGGGACAGAGTAGAGGTGGGAGGTATACAGTGTGACCATTTATTTGTGAAATTAATATTTGTCTTTCTGACTTTATTATTAGTGCGCATTTGGGCCTCTCACGCATAGCTGAATTGAGCTGAGTAATTCAAAGACTGCGCATGTCCACTGAAAGTTAACTCAGAAGGATGACTTGGATGTTGAACAAGAGCCAAGGTCGCAAATGACATACCCTGAGAACGGATGGTGAAAAGTTCAACGATGAAGACTCTTATTCATAAAGTTATAATAATGTTGCAAGTAAAATGTGAAATCGTATGGGAACCCAATACATGAATAAAAATTAAGGGGATGGGTTTGCGAACAATAGTTGAATTAATTTTAATGACATGTAAGCATGGTGTGATGGAGCTTCCCCCTTGCCTGACCAATCATATTTCGTATTTTTACGATATTGAAACTTTAGTGGGTGGAACATGAAGAAACGAAGGTATAACTAAGGTAGCTTTAGTTAGTTAGAAGGAGGAAGGAGACGCAGATGCTGTGAGTTGGAGATGCTGTTGCTGGGAGAGATGCTGATGAAGAATCGAATGCAGACTCTGAAGAAGAACTTTCTATCCTAACTTAATTGGGTTAGATCAGAAGATCGCGGAAGAATCTCGAGGAGGAAGAGAGTGTCAGAGAGGGGTGCAACGCAATCGTCGGTATTCTAGAGAGGTCAACTATCCTGTCTTGAAGTCTTTGTCTCCTGACCTATCCTGGGGGACCCTTACCAGCCCTTTGGCCAAGGGGTTGGTCTTTCACACCATTCTTGGTAACTATAATTTCACGTTATTTGCAAATGTTCTTTTCTCTCTGTCCTCTCCCTTTCTGAGCATTAATTATTGTATGAGTCCGAAATATATGCTTGATGTCTAATCAATTGAATTTTCTCTCCTAAGAATGATGGTGACTGCACTGTATTTTTTAAATGGTTCACATGCATTTAATTTAGATAAAGATTTTAAACCTTCCTGAGTCCGTGATCATTTACTTCAAACAAAAGAATAGTTAAGAGTTATGTTAATTATCACCATCAACTAGTTCAACTAATGGTCCATCGACCAGAGGAAAGATTTTTTTGATCAGTGAAAGGTTAGTTAGGAAATTTAAATAACTAATCCTGAATATTATGAAAATATATATATAAAACTTTGACACTCCAGCGGTTTACTCAATTTGTGTGTTTTATGGGCCCAGGTGAGTATATGGTAGTGGAGTATCTGTTGTTGGTATACCGCTGGATCAATGTCATTACATTTCTATCCTAATATCATTACTCATGAATGACATAACTTTCATCATGCTTAATTAGCCTACAAGGACCTTCAGTTTGTTATTCTTTTGTGTCCATGCAGCAGACACACTGCTGTCCCTTGGTGTGGCATCAGTTAGGTAGTTTTTGGGGGGAAATTAAAGAAATGCTGTACTCCGATGCATGAGGACAATGATATGGAATAAATGGTAGCTTTAATGGTTAGTTAAGAAATTGAAGCCTAAGGGCCTCATTACGATGTGGGGTGGAAACGTTCTGCACGACACGGTCTCGGATTCAGGATCCGACCACTCGTGGTCGGTGGTTCCTCCCGACCGATTACGATGATTCCCAACACCATTCGGAAGGACTCCCATTGACTTCTATGCTAGCCTGTGTTTCGACTGACAACACAGGCTCCTATGGGGAAAAGGGGTGTCTGCGGACAACCTTGCAACCTGTGGCGGGCACCCCAAGTGCCTGGTCTTACAGGGGGGCACCTTGGGTACCCCCAAGGCCCCCAACCGGAGGCCTCAGGATGAAGGGGGGGCTGCTAGGGGCCCCCAAAGTCAGTTTCTGACAGCATTTTGTGTCGGACAGACCGAGTCAGAAAGGCTGTCTGAATCCGACATCATAATCGGTTGGTCGGAAACGCTGTCCGTAGAGCTGTATGAATCGCCTCCGACTGACTCAGATTCTCCGATTGCCGCTCAGAACCAATTCAGAATGATCGAACGGTTCCCCTTCCGACTGCGAACATCGTAATCGGTCGGGTGGATTGGATTCCGACCGACTCAGGCGGATGGGTTCCGACGCGGTCTAGGAGAACCCAACTGTCGGTCGGAGGTCCTGAGTATGAGTATGGCTTAGTATACCCGAAGTAAATGTGTTATGATTAATAGCCATACATCACACTTTATTATGTATCTATCCTGGATGGGCACAAACATACCAATCTGTTTCTGGGCCAGAATGCACTTGTGATACGGCAGAGTGCCAAGTTTGTGATGGAGTATCCCGTCCATCAAACTCTACATATGACCCTTACATTTTTGGAAATCAACATTCTCCAGCAGGACAAGACTGGAAGTTGAGCTGGACAGGGCTCTACAAGACCTGATGCCTTGCCGACAAAGCCCCACTGAACCTCTTTTCAGCATCACAAAAATCTCAGAGTGAGACAAATCTGTTTTTCTTGCTCGCCCAGGATATGACCGTCTTGGGAAAGCCTCAATATCTTGTTCTGGTCCTCCAGAGTTGAAAAATATAACTAAGCCCCACTTTACTCCAACTGCAGGGAAAGTCCCTCTGGTTGGTCCTGCAGTCTAGCTCCTCAGGGAAGGTGTCTAGGCACTAGGTCTCTCTCCTTTCAGGTCTCCTTCAGGTTTAGTCATCTGTATTAACTTGGGCCCTTCTGCTTTTTGTTTTCCTGAAGCAGGCAAGCAGGAGGCCAACCACTTGATCCTTGGAGATCAGTTTCAGTCCCTGGGTGCCAGCAGGACTCACACCTCTGGTTCCAAGAGGGCCTTCTTCAGGTGGCATCTTACCAGATGGTGGTTGAGGTGCCAGAGAAATTCTGCCACCAAATTCTAACTATTTTTTCATGGCCCCCACTCCTCTTTTTCTTACTGTAAAATGACATACAGACTCTGTTTTCATATGGCAGAATGACTTTGCCACCAGACAGATCTTTATCCGGCTCCTTAGCTGCTTCCCTCTTTAGATTAATTATCCTCCCAGCTCTCAGGGCCCAAACTGGCTCTCTCTCCGACTGAGACTTGAAACTGGTTGTCTAGGATTGTTATTGGAATGAGTAATAAAAGTCCTTTCCGGCATTTCCACGTCAAAAGAGGTAGTGGTAAGTATGTCCCTTATTCTTTCATCTGATCCTGTACACTTCCAGACAGCAAATCCTTGCTAAATTGTCAGCAGCTATCTTTTGTGTACTCAGAGGCAGGCAATTGTTCCAGAGCCAGAGTCATTGAGCCATCCAGCCAAGCATGTGTATTCTAGCTCCGGAAGTGTGGTGAATAACAGCCAGTTCAGCTAGAGTGCATTTTTATGAAGTTACTTGTAAACTTAAATTATGAAATTACTTTGAAGGATTTTGCTATAATTTTCCCAAGAGACATAAAATGAAATACTTTAGGCCTGATTCCTACACTGTACTTTGCCGTATGTTTTGTAGTGCTACAATAGAACTACAAAACATACTACAAAGTCTTGTTCGCAAACTGCACTTTTGTAGTAACTTACATTTTTGTAGTTTTCGGTATTCACAAACTGCACTTTTGTAAGTTACACTTTTGTAGCAATTTACACTTTTATAGTAAGTCCCTTCCTCCATTATTATCTGTGGCAGGGTTTTGCAGTACCAATGGTTGGCCATGGGTCGTGCTGTACTTCCTACAAAAGTGTAAGTTACTGCAAAAGAATAGTTTGTGGATATTGAAAAGTTGTAAACTTACTCAAAAGTGTGACAGGCCCTTTAATTCTACCTGGTCCTGATCTATTGAAAATGTAACTGAACATACAAAGTGAAATTGCTTTGTGGCTTTCAGTCACTGTGATTCTACACTATATAGTGTGCCACCTTTTATATATTTACACCCTGCCTTATGGGTTTACAACGGTTTACAAGGTACACTTTAGGGGTGACTTCTTAATATATAAAAATAAGATTTTCTCCATGGTGATGGCACTTTTCCATACCATGTGCTTCTGCAGTGCCATTAAACTGCAGTCCAGCCAAGGCACAGTGGTGCTCCAAGGCAGCCATATATTTATATAATATGTGGGGATGGTATAAATACACAAAGCAGCCATCATATGCAATTCAGCTCTCATGCTACTTGGTGCATTATCTGCACCATCTACTATGGGTTTAGAGGAAAGTAAATAGATCAATTGGGTGAAACCAATATAACTGACATTGTAGGGACAAAGCACATGCAATGTGGCACTGAACAGCAGTGCCATAGTGCACAGAGTCCTCATGCCAGCACAAATAGGGGCCAGAAAGGGCCAAAAATCTAGGGTGACCATGAGTAAAAGGCGAATTTGCTACATTTAAAATGTAATTAAATATAATTCAATTTTAAATATGCACTATTTTTATATATTTTTTAAACATTAATTCATATTTAGTTAAATTTGTAACTATTTATTTAAATAATTGAATTTAAGATTTTAACATTATTTTTATATAGGATTTTATTTTAATTCCCTACTTCCATTATTTTCTGTGGGAGGGTGTTGCAATACCAGTGGTTGGCCATGTGTAGTGCTGGACGTTCTACAAAAGTGTAAGCTACTTCAAATGTTTGAGTAATTACAAAAGTGTAGTTTGTGAATGCAGTAAAGTATTAAACTTACTGAAAAGTGTAAACCAACTCAAAAGTGCAGTTTGTGAATCAGGACAAGTGTAAGTAAATCTACACATGTATGTTTACTATTCGACTTTTGAGTAACTGAACTACTTTTGGCTAATCACTATTTTAGAGTGTAAAGGTACTCAAAATTATAGACTCAAGTGTTCTCACACCTGGGGCCCGATTCACGAAGGTACTTACGTGTAGTAAAGTTATGAGTAAAGTTATGAGTGCGCAGTCTCTGCACTCGCGGCGGAGTCTCCACACTCATGTCAGAGTCTCTACATTCAGGCAAAATCTCCACATGGTGCACTCTCTGCAGTGCGCCAAGGGGAGATTCTACTCCGAGTGCAGAGATTCCACCCGAGTGCGGAGACCCCGCCAGGAGAACTTTACTCGTAATTTTACTACGCGTAAGTTACCTTTGGGAATCGGTCACCCTGTGTTCAGGGGGCGGAGTCTAGTTTGCAAGTATAAAGTTATTACTTGTAACTTTTCACATTAAGGTGGAGGTCTCTGCCACCAGGGCTGAGATCTTCCTATGGTAAAGTTGAGGGAACATTTTAAAAGTTTATCAAGCTTAAAAATAAATTAATAAAATATTGTAGACTTGAGGTCTAGAATTAGACTTCAGATCTAAAGTTAGACTTCATGTCTAAACTTAGACTTCAGATCTAAGTTTACCTTTGTGAATCAGGCCATTGGTATATTTGCAGCATGCAAAGAGTGCTGCTTCAAGGACTTCCTGTATAAACATGTGTCATAGACAGTGCTCCCTAAAAGAGCTAAGTACAAAAGCAGTGCTCTGACAGTGCTCCTAAAAGGATACTGTACAAAAGCAGGGTTCAGTGCAACAAAGGACTCTATGTATCAAAGCAAGACACAATGTTGCCAAGAGGACACTGTGGGTCTGATTCATGAAGGTAAACTTATACTTTTGTGTAAGTTTACTCTTTTTCGGTATTCACAAATTACAATTTAACAGTAAACTTACAACTGTGAAGAATCTGCAGTCAGGGCAGAGAACTCATCACATAAAAAGATAAGACAGGCCTATCTTTTTATATGTGGAATTCTCTGCCCTCATTGCCGAATCTCTGCAGTCGTAAGGTTACTATTAAATCGTTGTCTGTGAATACTGAAAAACAGTAAACTTACACAAAAGTGTAAGTTTACCTTTGTGAATCAGGCAATTATTGTAAAAGCAAGGCTTCAGTGTTGGGCAGATGTAGCCTTGTTCTAGATTAGTCATCAAAGCCACGATCTTCGTGTTTTCAAAGAACAACTCTCACACACCCATGCCTCCTTAACAGTTGCATAATGGTAGCTAACCTTTATATATCCATGGCCATTCTTGGCACAATGGTGTCAAATCCTGGTCTAAAGCTTGCACTGCCATAACATTGATATTTCTTGGCATTTTTATAAAATTGATATTATCACGACCTGAGACTTCAGCATGTAAGATTTGTGTAAGCTGTTTGTAGCCATACATGCACCCACAGAACTATTCATCTAATATTACATATTATATTATGCAAACATAGTTAGGACCATAGGAAATGGATGTATTGGTTTGCTAATAACTTGGGCCTCATTCGACTAATCTTGACAAAACATTCCAAATACAGGTTCATCCACCTCAGCTCCTTCCTGGAATGTTTTTGAGAGATCCATCAAGCGGGGACGAGAAATAGTGGAGGTCCCAAATTGCATTTGCCCCATGTAAAGGAATTTTAGACACAGCTACAGCCAAAACGGCTGAACGGAATTTCACTAAATTTGGAAGAAATCTAGACCTTGATCCAGAAAGTGTGCATTTTGTGGTTTGGTGTAAATCTGTTCAGTTGTTTTTGAGAAATGAAGGTTCAAATGTATAGATATGTCCTGCCTTGGTACCTTTGCAGTCATTCTGCAGAGTACCATGGTATTGCGATATAGGAAAGTCATCCTTTTGGCCCTGATCACTCCCATTTTGTGACTGATAAAGATGGTTACTGTTTCTGAAAGTGCCCTTTGCTCTGCTAATCAGACCCAGGGAGAGTGCATTGTCCTCTAAAGGCATATGGTAATTGGTATAATTCTAATTTGCAAAGACAACCTACCTGTGAGTCCCTAGTATATGATAGGGATATGTAGATTTAGAGAACCCAGTGGACTTAATGCACCTAAGTTTGTACTACTGTGGTGCCTGGTGTTATTTTAAGGCCAGGCCCCCCTTGCTGGCTGGTTTTAACATAAAAGTATCTCCAAATTCGACTTTAGAATTAAAAGTACTTCCAAAGTCAAAAACTACTTTTTTATTACTTATTAGTCACCCCTAATGTCTTCCCTAGGTGCCCCAAGGATAAGGTGCAAAGTTATAAAAGCAGGGACAATATAAAAGATGTTGATATGCCCTGGTAAAGAAATAAAGGCAAAGTCATTTTACCCTATTGTAGTGCTGCTAGCCCCATAGGCTAACATGGGGAAGGCTTTGTTAAACTTAATAAAGTCTATCTTTGCATTGGAGCTAGCTAGTGATCCAGCGATCTGGGACTAAAAAATTTCTACAGACTAGGCCCAATTTCATTACCCAACAAGACAAGTCCCTTCACGCTGGGTTAGTAAATTGCTAAACAATTTACCAAACTTACCAAATTCCAATTTGTATCTTCATTTCTATTATACCAATTATGGCGATGCAATCTTTATATAGTTGACAGGGTTTGGCAAACTAATACCTGTTTCTAGAATACTCATAAACTAAAAAAACACCTCCAATAAAGACAGACTCATTTATATATTTATAATGTTTATTTAAATAATGTGAAATAAATGCTCATCAATACCAAAATACAGTGCAAATCATAGATCATCACAGAGCAACAATGTCAGAGAAATAATGATAAAAATACATCTCATTTGACAGCGCATAAAGGAGTGGAAAGGCGAAGAGACAATAGGTTCAAAGACAAATTACATTTGGAAATGATTATGCAAATTTAGTTTTCTGTCTACTAACCCAATTGAAATAGGAAAGCTACTCTCTGGCCATGAGAGCAGTAAGGCCCCTCAAGAAGATTTGAAGAGGCAAAGATTAAGTCAGGAATCAGCAGACAGGAACAGCCAGCTCAAGAATAGGAGACAGCAAAGAAGGCCTCTCCTCACGCAGGTAGGAAAGCAAGCCACCAACTAACCTAACCCCTCCCACCAGGAACCTCAATTATGCCCTAAAACCCAAATGTCCAACCCACATTTGTGTCAGAACAGAGGATTTCTCTACACATGATTAGTTAAGGAAGGGGGTGTACTGTCACTTCACTCTCGTCATGTCCATCTCTCTCAATGTCTTATTGTTTATTTATTCTGTATATCTACTTCCACCCCAGGAAATACAAATTCGAGCCACGGTCATAGCATTTGTTTCCTCCATCCCAGTCATGTAGCAAATTCTGTGTCACATTTTTCCGCTTGTGCCGCATAAAGAGGAAATGTTCTTTCACTCGGAGAAAAAATTGTTTCTTTCAGCTGACTCTTGGCAGGCACACAGGATTTGTGAAGGACACTTGTTTTCCTCTTTCCCTATCTTGGTCAATATTATTTTCAGAATTCATTTCATTTCATTAAACCAGTGTTTACCCAGTGTTTTCCTGCAGAGCAGAAAACCATGCTTCTATGAAAAACAAACACAGGCATTATTAATCACTTATACTGCTTTTTCATTACGCATCCACCCAGTGCTGCATCTATCCATGCGCAACCCGTGTTAATATTATTTTTCTAGTAAACGTTAATAATGTGCACAAAAGCAGCATTAGTCCTTTTATTTTCATTTGTCAAGAAGCATTTGTGGCCTACTCTAGTGCTTTAGTACGCGCTTGCGCAGTAGCATTTTCCTTCATGTTAGCCTCTTTTCCACATTAGTTTTTCACCGCACAGTGTTAGTAAATGTTACTGAGGGTTCAATTCGAGCAGGTTTTATTTCGCGAAAACCCTGCTCCATCAATCCCCCCTTTGATGGCATTTTGAGCCATCACCAAAACACCCACCAATACAAATTATCACTTTCAGAAAGCAGTTGTTCTCTCTCGCTTTACCATTATTCCATCTAAATCCTTCATTATTTCATAATAATTCCCTTTCTTGTCCTCTAATTCTATCTCTTCTCTCTTTCTATTTCTTGCTCTTCGTTTCAGATCTGATGTCTCCTTTTTGCATTTACAACATTTATAAATCAGAAAAATCATTAGTATCACTGTAGCTACTGCTATGATAGGTGTTAGTATTCTTCCTAATACGCTATTTCCAAAAGTAGCAAACCAATCACTCATGGAGGAAAAACTCTTACTAAGTTTCTCCCAAGCACCGTCAACCTTCAGTTCAGCCAAATCTTTTCGAAGATTTGTAATGTTCTTAATATACCCCTCCAGACTCTTACTCTTATCAGGGATATAAGTACAACATTGTCGAATTTTCAACATATTACAGACTCCACCTTCCTTGGCCAATAATACATCAAGGGCAAGTCGATTTTGTAAAACCATAGACCTAATCGCAACCATTTCAGTATCAATCACTAAAAAACCACCAGCCTTATCTTTTGATAAACGATCAACCACTGTGGACAATTTCCTAATTTTATGCAAATTTAATATGACTCCAACTGAAGGTATCAATGCTCCAAAAATATCTCCCACTACCTCTCTTATTACATATTAATCCATTCTTTACTTCATTGATTCTATCATTTTTATCCAAATGGTATACCTTAGGAAATACTATCCCGATATAGCAACATCCATACCAATGTGCAGGCAACCTATAGTAGGTATTCTTACCACACACATAATAGATTCCCGGAAAGACAGGATCGGTTCCTCCTTTTATTCCCCATCCTCCCGTCATTAGGAAAGTATGAACACACACTCACTAGAACCTATGAAATAATTATTATAATCAGTTTTTAATCTAAGCAAGAAAACCTTCCCTCTATGTTGCCAGTCCAGGGTCATGACAGCGTAAGTTTCACCCTTTTCATAATCTCCTTCTCTGAAAGCCCATGGAGATACATGAAACTTTTGTTCAGCAGCTTTTCTCTTGAAATCCTGCCTTATATCCTCTACCATGTTAATGAAGTCTATTTCTTCAAACCACAGTCTACATGTTAAGTTATGTCTAGGTGCGTATACTTTATCTATTGTTTTTGTTGGATGAAAAATTCTCCCATATAGTCTGCATTTTCAGCACTACTTACTCTATTCATGTTCTTTCTAATAGGAATTTCTGAGAATAATAATTTTGTAAGCTACCTTTCTCGTAGAAGAGACTAGTTAAAACACTGCAAGACTCTCCATATGTTAAAGGTAGGTGATGAAAAGTCACCTCCTCTGAGACAGACGATGGTAACTGCATGCACACATAACAATCTCTCGCATCCATCGTATCAACATACTCATACAACAACTTAGTAAAAACAATTAACGAAAAGTCATTAATTGATTTATCTTGATGGTAAATGCTGTCACCTTCCATCTTTTTTATATTAGTATGTGAGATTTATTCAAGACTTTTAAAATCTACTTTTTCACTCATCACACCATTAGTATTATTTTTATGATTAGTTACCATTAAGACAGGCACAATAACAATTAGTGTTAACCACACCAACATTAGTAATAAAATACTAAATAAGCAAGCATTAATACATCTACGTTTAAACCTATGATTTTGCTATCCAGTCTCTGCTATTTTTGCCATTTTAGTGAAAATTTTTGTATCAATTCAAAAACAAAAAGAAAAAACTATAGAAACTATAAAAACTATAAAACTATCTAAGTAGTGTATCCAAACACTTCAAGCCTTCTTCTTCTTCCTTCACCCCCTCTTTTTATTTTTTATTTTTTCACAGCCTTTGATTCAATTTCTTCTTTAGTTCTCTTTTCTTTTCTGAACGAATTCTTTAATTTTCTGCACTTTTAATTTACACAGTTCTTTTAAGGTGGTTCAAAACTATTTGCTTCACTCTGTTTTGTACCAGTGTCTTCTTTGCTCTGATCTGTAAGCTCAATTTCTTCCAATACCACATATGACCATTCTAGAGCTGTGTATTTCTTGTTCGGAACTCTTACTCTCTTCGTTTTCCAAACTAATATTTCTTCTGACTCACTTTGTTCTGTTTTGTTTGGTACTTCAACTATCGTGTCTGAGTGTATTTCAGTCTTTTCACTCCCTTTGGCCACACATCACCTTTTCTTACTTTCTTAACTTGCACAGTTCCTTCTGCTTCAGTGTCAAGTTCGCAAGTTCTTTTATTCAGTTCTTTTCTTCGTTGCACTTGGTCTTGATCCTCATTTAACACTTCTCCATCATCACTTTCAACAACAGTCTTATGAGACCCAGTAGCTGGTGCCCACTTTATTCAACTTTGTTCCCGTTCAATCACATGTTCAACACCTTCAGAATCTGTAGCTTCAGACTCTGTTTTCACATTCTACAGCTTCTGGCTCTTCTCGGCTCTCTGCCAGTTGCTTTTCTTCTTCTTGTCTTTCAAGCGGACTTGGGACTATCCTGGTATGACTTGCGTGTATCCAATTCGGCAAGCCTCCACACTTCACTACTGGCGTTGTCACCAGTATTACCTGGTATGGTCCATGCCATCTAGGTTCCAGACACGATTTTCTCACATGCTTCTTCACCAGGATCCACTCTCCCGGACTTAAATCATGTGCTTGCTCTTGCTGTGTTGTGGTTGCAATTTCTCCAACCTGATGAGACACAGAACGCACCACATCAGCCAATCCTTTGCAATAATCAAGCACCAAATCATCAGTTATATTCATCAGTTGATTTGCTGGTACAATCGGCTGTCTCATTGCTATCCCCATTATAACTTCATAAGGGGATAATCCAGTCTTTTTATCAGGAATGCTCCTCCTACTCATTAATACCAAGGGTAAAGCATCTGGCCATTTCAGTGCTGTGGATGCACACACATTTGACAGTCTTGATTTAATAGTGCCATTATTTTGCTCGACCACACCTGAGGCTTCTGGTCGATAGGCACAATGCAGCTTTTGCTCAATTTGTAATGCTGCGCAAATCATCCAAATTATTTCATTATTAAAGTGTGTACCTCTATCCGTTTCCAAAGAGACTGGAAATCCAAATCTAGGAATGATTTCTCTCAAAAGCAATTTAGCAACTGTTAAACTATCATTTCTTCTTGTTGGATATGCTTCTACCCAACGAAAAAACAGACAAACAACAACCAACACATATTTCAGCCCATTACAAGGAGGTAGCTCAATAAAATCAGCTTGTAACCTAGTAAAAGGTCCTGCTGCTTTTCCAATCCGCACCCAACTAACAGCTGTTTTCCTTCCTGGATTCTGCTGCTGGCACACTACACATCTCTGGCAAAGACTCTCTGCAATAACCCTGAACTTTGGATTGTACCATGACTGTTTGAAGAGTCTAATCATAGCATCTCTTCCCTCATGTGTTACTCCATGGTACATACTTGCCATTTGAGAAAGTAAACAGACTGGCATTACTGGTCTATCATCCACAAACACTCATATCTCATCTTCAGGTCACCTTGTAGAACCTGATTTACCCAAATTTCTTTCTCTTCTTCACTAGCTTCTTCTTGCAATTGTCTAACTTCATCCCATGTTTCTACAGAAGAGAACATCAAGTGACAATTTGTATTCTTTTTCTCTGCTCCCTTGTTAATTGAAACCGAATTCTGTGCACAGAAACGAGCCACTTGGTCTGCGTATCTGTTGCCACTAGTCACATAATCATTTCCTGATTTATGTGCCTGGCATTTGCTCACTGCAATCTCTTTAGGCAATTGTAATGCATTCAGCAAATCTTTTACATCTTTGCTATTTCTGATCGGGGATCCTGAAGATGTCAGAAATCCACGTTGCATCCACAATTGACCAAAATCATGCACCACCCCAAAACCATATTGACTGTCCGTAAATATGGTTATCCTCAAATTTTTGCCAATTATACAAGCCCTGCTCAAAGCGACCAATTCAGAAATTTGAGCTGAATTTATCCCTCTTAGACAAGATGCTTCAAGAACCATAGCCACTGTACATACTGCATATGAAGCACGCAATACACCCTTTTCATCTCTCAGACATGAATCATCTACAAACATCACACAATCTGATTCTGGCAATGGTGTATCTTTTATGTCAGGCCTTGGTTTCATACACAACTCATGATCTGCTTCATCTTTTACTTCTTCACAACTTGAACTCAGCAACAAAGTTGCTGGGTTCAGTGTCGTGCATCTTGTTACTGTCACATTCTCAGCACCCACGATCACTCTCTCATATCTAGTCAAACAACTACTTGTCATGTGCTGTGTTCTCCTCCTTGTCAGCAAAATCTCAACAGAATGTGGCACATACACTCTCAATGGATGTCCCATCACAATTGATTCACTCTGCTCCAGACTCACACATGTAACAGCCACTGCTTTCAAACAACCTGGCAACGCTGCAGCCACTGAGTCCAAAGTAGCAGATAAATATGCCACTGGTCGACGCGCCGTTCCATGTGTCTGCGTCAAAACTGAAAGTGCACATCCATCCTTTTCACAACAGAATAATGCAAAGTCTTTACAATAATCTGGCATTCCCAAGGCAGGTGCTCGACAAAGACTATCTCGCAACTCAACAAAAGCCTTCATGCTTTCTTCATCCAGTTCAATTGGATCGACTACATCTTTGTGAGTCAATCTCTGTAATGGCTTGGCTATCAGTGAAAAACCACTGATCTACTGTCTGCAGTATCCAACCATGCCCAGAAACATTCAAACTTCTTTCTGTGTTCTGGGAGGACCCATTTGCAAGATCACAGCAATTCGATCTTGTGATACTTTCCTGACTCCTTTCTCAATTTTGTGTCCCAAATATTGAACCTCTTTTTGACAAAACTGCAATTTTTCTGGTGACACTTTATGCCCACCTACTGCCAAATGGTTCAGTAGAGCAATTGTATCTGTCACACATGCTTCTTGTGTCTTTGATGCCACCAATAGGTCATCGATGTATTGCACCAATACTGAGTCTTCTGGCATAACCAATGACTCCAGACACCTTTTCAAATTTTGATTGAAAATTGAAGGACTCTCTGTATACCCTTGAGGAACTCAGCACCATGCCAAAACACGGTCTCTGAACCGGAAGGCAAAAAGATATTGGCTATCCTGATGCAAGGGTATCGAGAAAAATGCTTGGCACAAATCAATCACTGTAAACCATTCCACATCACAGGGAATTTGGTAAAGAATTACTGCTGGGTTTGGCACTATCGGACAACAAGGTACTACAATCTTATTAATTTTCCTCAAATCGTGCACAATTCTATACTTGCTGCTTGGTTTTTTAATTCCCATAATAGGTGAATTACAAGGACTCCCTGGTATCTCTCTCAGAATACCTTGTTTAATCATTTGCTCAATTACAGGAGTAACTCCTGCAATGGTCTCAGGACTCATTTTATACTGTGGTGTTTTTGGAAATTCTGCACCTTGTTTGAACAAAATTTGAATTGGATCAACACCCTTCATCAATCCGATGTCTTTACCTGTAAAATCCCACACATCAGTCGTCACAGTATCTCTCAATTCAACAGGCAAATCCTTCACTGTAAATAAAGGATAAAAATCATTCACTTCTGTCCCTTGCCTTGCTAACATCACTTTAAAAGCAAGATCCTCATCTGGTGTTTGAAAAGCAATACCATCTGGTGTACAGTAGATGGTGCAATTCACCTTACACAATAAGTCCCTACCTAAAAGGTTCACCGGACTTGTATCGCACACCACAAACCGATGCAAATCTCTAAATTCTCCAATATGAACCTCCATTGGTTTGGTCACTGGAGTTCTGATATACTTATTTGAAACTCCTACAACTTGGATTGTTTCTCCCGAGAGGGGTAGGTTTGGAATTTCTGCTGCTCTTACAGTAGAACGGGTAACACCAGTGTCCACAAGGAATGTAATATCATTACCTTGCACTTTCCCATCCACAAAAGGACCTGATTGATCTACCTCTAGAGATGCGGCAAGCACGCACTCTTCCTCCCCCTTCAGGCACCGTCATTGAGATGAATCTGAATCACTCTCAGGACATTGCAACCAATATTGCGAAACCATCTGTACATTTTGTTTCTTACCAATTTGTTTACCTTCGTGAAATCCAGCATTCGCATTGTATCTCTGTACCTGAGCATTCACATTATTTGGCATAGGAGCTTGAGGCACTTGTACCTTTTGTACCTGTGGTGTAACTACCTGTTGCTGTTGCAGTTGTTGTTGATTCACAACCACCTCATTCTGCATCTGTGGATTCAAATTTTGAACTGTTCCATTATTTTCTAACAAGAACTTGCACTCGTTCTTCCAATGTCCTAACCTTCCGCACACATGACAAGGAAATTTCCTTTTCATCTCTTCCTTATTATTTCTACCTCTACCCTTTCCAGGTAATTGCACTTGAACACCACCATTCGATACAACATTCATACCAGGTTCCTGACCTTTTTGAAAATTATGATTCTGCCCTTTCATTTGGAAACCTGTTTGAGAAAAATCAACAAAATTCCCATTTTTCTGCTGTGCCGCTTTCACCTGCGCCCACATCATTTTCTCTTTCAATTTCTTATGCCTAGATTCAATATCATCACTACAATACTTTGCATACCTCAATATTTCATCCACTGTCTTGTTTTGCCAATAAATCAAATGCTGCTGAATCATATTACTAATTTCGAGTTTCAATCCAAACACAAACTTATACACAAAATGTCCCATATCTTTGTCAGTTATGCTTTCAAAACCCCTATGCTGCTTAAACACCTGTAAAAGTCTCTCATAGTAGGCATGTACTGTTTCTTTTGACTCCTCTGTCGTCCTGTCAATCTTAACCCAATCTGTTTCCTTTGGGGAAATCTTACTCTTCAAATAAGTAATCACTTGATTATACTTCTTCATCACCTCTTCTGAAGGCGCTCCAGTTTTAACATCTCTAGGATATTCCTCTTTTGGCCAATGGACTGCAATTTTACACTTAGTCCATAAATCAGCTGTAACTACAATATCAAACAAACCATCCAATTCTCTCAACAAGACCTCTGAGACCTTTACAAACCTCTCTACCTGTTCATATCACTTGACAGGCTTTTCTCTCAACTTTGGGAAGTCAATTGTAAAAGACAATATGTCCTGTCTTGACCAAGGAATATGAACATATCCACCACTCGGAACTTCTCTCATTGGATATATCATTTCAGCAGGTTCTATCTCTCTTAATGGAAGCAAAGGAGATGCAGTCACACCTTTACTTGCAAGTGTTTCTTCTTTCTTTCTCGCCCATCTACCTTTCCATCGTTCCAATCCACCCCATCTTTTCAGAGTATTAATCAACTCTTTTATTTGCAATCGTTTGCCAGATGCATTCAAACTCTCTATATCCTTATCACTAAAATCCAAACTATATGTCTTTTGTAAAGCTTTTGATTTCTCAATATCCACTCCATATTCCTGTGCTGCTTCTGCCATCTTCTCATGCAAATTTCTCACTTTCAATGTAATATTCTTACACAAGAATAACAACTCATCATCCTGATTTTTACTCAATCTCTCCGGACTTATTGTACCAATAATCATTTCTTTCAAATCTATTCTTAACCTACCTATATCTATACTCGATTTGGACTTATTAGGTGCTATTCATCCAATCATCCAACTCTTCTGGCGAAGGTCCCACTGAGCCCCCTGATACTGAAGTTGTTTCTCTCACATTCTGCATTAATTTTCTAGGATCGATCTGTACACTCCTTTTTGGCGTTTCAGTCACATTTCCATTTACTGGAATATCAATCAGTGACGTACCCATCTCATTTGATTCTGGTCCACTAACATCCCTAACACTAGTCACTGGAACTGTCAATGCATGCACTCTCGAAATGTTTTGACCCTCACTATACAATGGAACTGTAGGGCCAATTGTCACCGGAACTGATAATGCTTCTGCATTTAAACTCATCTGATTAATTTTCTGAGTCAATTCTTCCTTTGCTCTAGTGAGCATTTCAATATTTCTCTCCTGTGAGACTCGAGTAGCTGATGAAGACTGTAAATCTAATGGAACTTGTGAAGCTTGTGGTACCTGTGGAACTTGTGGAACTTCTATTTCAATTAATGGTGCACTGGGAGTAATCCCATCCGGACTCTCCTGATATGGTGGAGGTCTCTTCAATAGCATATCATCTAATACCTCATCATCAATATCATTCGGATCCATATCTAGTTCTGAGGTCTCTACATTATTCTTTTTCTCCTTGCACTTTCCACCAGCTTGTCCCTCAGCAATCATTACTGGGTATTATCCATCTGTGATTACATCTCTCCTCCACCTTTTTATCTGTGCATCCCATTTAGCTTCTGAATACCATGTCATTGTATTCCTATATTTCATCCCATTCCTATCTCTCTCCCTTCTGTACGCCTCATGTTCCCATTCCTCAAGTGCCTCATACTGCATAGGTCTAGGATTTGGTTTTAACAAATTCATTCGTCTTTTCAAATTTTCCAAAACTTTTACATTGAAAGTACCATGCTCTGGGAAAGCTAAAACTCCATCATCCTCCCTATAACTCACCCAATTCTCTAGCCATGTACACGTATGATATCCACGCTCTAACATCATAAAAGAAGCAGGCGATCTTGGAGGAGGTACAGAAATTCTCTCTCTAGTAACTATTGGCTTGTCTTTTTTAAGCAAATCTTGTATCATTTTCATCAAATTCATTTTCAACTCTCTCTTTTCGCAAAATATTTTGGAAATCAAGGAAATCCTTCCGTAATTCCGCTCACTCTATTCGCTCGCACTCGTCCAATACCAACGTGACTCACACCAACCAACCAATCACAGTACAATACACGCCCGCTATCTGACCAATGCCAGCGCGGCTTTTTGTGACGTCAGTATAACTCCTGCGACTGACCGTACCTTTCCAAAATAATACGGCAATGTACTACAAAGTCTTTCTAAATAAATTCTTATTAGAAACGACACAAAACGCTGCTACTTTGTCTGCTCCACTAAATGGAAAGATAGTTCAATCATTCAAGAGAACCTTGTACAACCAGTAGCGTCACTCTACTCTCAATCAAGTGAAAGGAGGTCTTGGTACTCCTTTAGGTGTGTTTCCTAAAGTTTCGGAAGAGGACTTTCACAATTACAATCAAGCGAAGTTAAGTCTTGGCACTCCTTTAGGTGTACTTTCTAAAGTTTCGGAAGAGGACTTCACTATTACATCAAGCTTACTTACATACTTTAGAATAGGTCCCTTAGAATAATATCAACAGCCTTTCACTGTTCGATATTACAACAACAGACAAAGTACTTCCGCAGTGTGATACTTTTCCACACTCTTCCTCTGCCCCAGAGGCTAAATCACATCCCGGGATCTTAGGCAACTCCGTACCCGTACTTCCAGACTACATAAATCAAAGACGCTAACTTTTCATATTAGTAACCAAAATCAATAATTCAACCATTAATTTGCCAAAATAATCAATATAAACCATCAGGCTGCTACCAATACTGTTCCAGCGATCTGAGACTAATAATTTTCTACAGACTAGGCCCAATTTCATTACCCAACAAGTCCCATCATGCTGGGTTAGTGAATTACTAAACAATTTACCAAACTTGTGAAAATAGTGGAGCGGTGCACTACCAAAGAGTTTTCTTCAATAAATCCAAATGTTCATTTTGTATAGTAGTTTATCAATCCTTTATTTTCAATATCAAAATGTGCAAATTCCAGCCAACGCGTTTCGTTCATACATAAAATGAACTTCTTCAGGGCAAATGGTGATGTGAAGAAGACGCAGGAACACAGAGGCAATGAAGAGCCCTTGATCTGAGATATTTCAAATTCCTGCTGTCGACGCACAAGTATTTAAATTTTTAAAGGCTACCATGATAAGTGCCTGATGGTTGTATCTCTGGGGACACAGTCCTGTTATTATCGTCCGGTCGGCAGTCAGTGTTTACCAAACTTACCAAATTCCAATTTGCATCTTCATTTCTATTATACCAATTATGGCGATGCAATCTTTATATAGTTGACAGGGTTTGGCAAACTAATACTTGTTTCTAGAATTCTCATAAACTAGAAAAACAACTCCAATAAAGACAGACTCATTTATATATTTATAATGTTTATCTAAATAATGTGAAATAAATGCTCATCAATACCAAAATACAGTACAAATCATTGATCATCACAGAGCAACAATATCAGAGAAATAATGATAAAAATACATTTCATTTGACAGCGCATAAAGGAGTGGAAAGGCGAAGAGACAATAGGTTCAAAGACAAATTACATTTGCAAATGATTATGCAAATTCAGTTTTCTGTCTATACTAACTAGGAAAGCTACTCCCTGGCCATGAGAGCAGTAAGGCCCCTCAAGAAGATTTGAAGAGGCAAAGATTAAGACAGGAATCCGCAGACAGGAACAGCCAGCTCAAGAATAGGAGCCAGCAAAGAAGGCCTCTCCTCACGCAGGTAGGAAAGCAAGCCACCAACTAACCTACCCCCTCCCACCAGGAACCTCAATTATACCCTAAAACCCAAATGTCCAACCCACATTTGTGTCAGAACAGAGGATTTCTCAACACATGATTGGTTAAGGAAGGGGGTGTACTGTCACACCACTCTCGTCATGTCCATCTCTCTCAATGTCTTATTGTTTATTTATTCTGTATATCTACTTCCACCCCAGAAAATACAAATTCGAGCCACTGTCATAGCATTCGTTTCCTCCATCCCAGTCATGTAGCAAATTCTGTGTCACATTTATCCTCTTGTGCCGCATAAAGAGGAAATGTTCTTTCACTCGGAGAAGAAATTGTTTCTTTCAGCTGACTCTTGGCAGGCACACAGGATTTGTGAAAGACACTTGTCTTCCACTTTCCCCATCTTGTTCAATATTATTTTCAGAATTAATTTCATTTCATTAACCCAGTGTTTTCCTGCAGAGCAGAAAACCATGCTTGTATGAAAAACAAACACAGGCATTATTAATCACATAATGCTTTTTCATTACGCATCCACCCAGTGCTGCATCTATCCATGCGCAACCCGTGTTAATATTATTTTTCTAGCAAACGTTAATAATGTGCACAAAAGCAGCATTAGTCCTTTTATTTTCATTTGTCAAGAAGCATTTGCGACCTACTCTAGTGCTTTAGTACGCGCTTGCGCAGTAGCAATTTCCCTCATGTTAGGCTCTTTTCCACATTAGTTTTTCACCTCACACTGTTAGTAAATGTTACTGAGGGTTCAATTCCATCACTAGCAATAGCATTCAAAGGATCAAAATAATGGTTACGATAAATTCAACAACTTGCCATGGTCGGATGTATTATAACTATTACAGGAAAGTAGTTTTAGAACTTACTATCCTGATGTTATCTAAGGCAGCCCTGTAGCAGACTCTTCGATTAGCCAGCCTTTGACAGCCTGAGCCGAGATGCTCCCTGAGTAGGTGTGAAGAGGCCTGGGGTTGAAACAATACAGCCAAATGGTGGGAGGAAATTTGCTTCCTGGAGAAGCCAGGAAGAGGAAGGGGGCTGTGGTGATAAACTGGACTTCAAAGGCAGGAGAACAGATGTCATAGGACCTAGGCCAGCCCCCACTTCTTTGATCCCCATCAGATGGGCGCCCCCAAATTAGATTAGTAGAGGGACTGGACGGGCAGTGTAGTCAGATGTTAGCCACACCTTTGACTTGGGTTACACAGACACACACACCAAGAAGTGATTGTCTCCATTTTGATTTTTGGGAAACTGTGCACTGTGCCAAAAATATGCCACACTTCACAGGAAGTGGTCATAGCAGAGGGAGGTAAGTTTGCCCCTCTTGGTTGGGTCCCCCCTCTTGCCAGCCCAGAATGAAGGATAAATATGGGAGAGCTGCAGGAGCTCCTCAGAACACTGCCTGGAATATCTGAAGAAGACAGACTGCCTTGCTGGACCCTTGGATTGCACCACAGAAGGCATGCACACAAACAGGTCGCACCTGCTGCACTCATAAGGCTCCAAAAAGAAAGGACTGTGCCTGACTTAAAGGAATGGACTACCTGATCAGCAACAGGTACAACAGAGCTGGAAGAAGTCACCTGCAAAGCCAAAGAGAGGATCACCCCAGCTGACCAGTTGCAACTGGATTATTCCTGGATTGTGCAGGTGCATTGTGGGAAATGTAGTCTTAGCCACCAAGAGGCTATCCAGAGTCTCTGAACCCTTGGCTGGAGCTACTGGACCCTTATTTTCCCCAAAGGAATCAACAAAGGAGCAAGATCCCCCCTCATGTGTGTTGGAGGTGGATTACCAATGTTTCAATAAAATCTGTTTGGAAAAAAAACAAAAAAGAAGAAGAAGCAAGATCTCAAAGTTTGGAAATTTCCTGCAAAGTTTTGCAGAAAACCTCCAAAAGGAGACCGGCTTGACGACAAGAGTCAAACTGCCGTCATCAACTCCCGAATCGGCCTGACCATGCTGGGTTGTCCCGCTGAGAGCTCCAGAGCTCCTCGCCATTGACGTCAAGGACAAAGACTTCCAGAGGCTCACCAAGGCATCGCACTGCAGCAGGCCACTGTCTTTGAATTGAACTTTGGATCTAAGAAGTCAGAGGACCCGCCTATGAACCCGTCAATGAGAGAAAAGCTCCAAGAAAAAGATTAAAGGGCTTATTTATGAGAGGCTTGCGCCACTGGAGCGTCAATTTTTTTGACACTCCTGTGGCGCAAGCCTCTCAATCATATCTATGAGGCAACACAAAGCTACCCTGCATGGCTTTGCATGGCCTCATAGATAAGGAGTAAGACAAATCAGTGCAAGTCGCTGCATTGCGTTACTCTACAGCAAGAAGGCGTTCCATGGGAGTTGCAGTGGGTTTTCCCGCGCAACACCCATGGATTTTGACGCTGCCCCAGATTTAATTAATAACTTAGACCTGGGGCAGCGCCAAAACCTTACGCCATCCCAGAGCAGGCGTAACAAGGAGAAATATTTGTATTTTTCCTCGTCTTTTCCTCTTTCCATATGTGCTGCATTTTGCAGCACACATGCAAAGGGGAAAACACCTCTCTGCATCGTTTTTATGCACGAAGGTGCTCCTTCCTGCACAAAAACAATCCCACCTGCAATGGAGGCACCCTTGCACCATAAATGTTGATATCAAAGCTGTGTGCATCAGCGTAAGAGTTCTGCATGCAGAGCACAAGTCCCTCGAAGAAGATATTTTTCATTTTCAACAGCGTCCTTCAGAAGGCTCCTTGAAGAGGACTCTGTACTTGTGACAAAGAATGAAGTGCACAGCAACATTCCGTAGATCCTGATAAGAAGTGTTGTCAAGGGAAGCTCAAGGTTCCCAGGCTGCCATTGATGTGTGCACACATAATCCAGGAAGGCACGTAATCCAAGAAGGCACAGAAGGAACTCCGTGCCTCACACACAGCTGACCCAGCTGCATTCCAACTACGTCACTACAAACTCTTGTAGTTCTGGTTGTTTGAGCAAAGAACACAGAGAGAGAAGAGCGCATGCATGCGCCAGAAATGTACATGGAAACAAACTTTGCGTTGCGATGTAAACGAGTGACTCAGGTGAGGCTCAGGTAATTTCAAATATCGCATTTGAAGCATAAAGGTCAAAGGCTTGAACTAAAAAAACACACAGTGCCTTCAATTTCAAAGTTAGTTTTAAAATGCTGTTTTTAAATTTAAACATACAGTATAAAGAGCAAAAACTACCTACAAACTGTCACCAAGGCTCACCAGTAGCTTATTAACTAGCATCATAAATTTCTTGCATGTCACTCGTCGTGCTGCTAGAACTAACAAATGAAAGGAGCCAGAACACGTAAAGATCAACAAAGTGCTGCCGTCTGCTTATACACCTCCACACTCATAGGTACTCAACACGAGGCTCAATAATGCTTGTGGGTCTGATCCAGCGCAATATTAGCCAACAACATTCATACACCATATACTCACTTGGGCCCATACATTCACACTACACTAATACTTACGCTGGGTTTCAGATGTACTCTTTTATCAAAGTCCCTGCTACCAATTACCTTCTGATTGAAGAGTAATAACTTACCAATGGATCCTTTGCTAATTGGGAAGTATAAATGAGTGACATTCACTATAGTACATAATCCTGAAATAACCACTGAGTCAGGAAGTTTTAAAATGTTTATCTAAAGTTTTAGCAGAGTAAAATACAGAAAAACACGGTACTTGATCAGAATACCCAAGAGAAAGCATAGGAACGAATTCTCTAATAAATGACAGTGTTTAAGGAAATAAGAGAGGATAGAGACAGCAGCGCAACTAAAGGTTGCAGTATAGTTACCTAAATACGAGAACCAAGCCCCTTAGCCAAGGAGTTGGAAAAGATAGGACCCTGGAAGGATGAAGAGCAAAGACCTCCTTCAGGATCAGGACAGGACTGGTGACCTCTCTATAACGACGCCTGCGCCGTTCCCTCTCTGGCACTCGACTTCTCCTCGATTCTCCCGTCTAATGGACTCCGCCGCCCCCTCCTCAGGACCTCTTCCGGATAAGGATTGAGTCAGCAACCGATCAGCATGGCAGCCTGGAGCTCTTCTGTATGTTCTCTCTTCTGTGGAATCTAGCTCTGTCTTCGGTATCTTCTGCTCTGACTAATTACTAATGCTATATTCTATTATACCCTTCTACGCCCATGTACCTCCCTTAATGTTGCTAAAATATGGGACCACTACTTCTGATTGGGCAGGGACAGGGGTGGATTCTCGTACCATGTCAATTTTGGCCTAAATTGTGAAGCCTATTGTATTTAACTTCCGCCCCTTCAAATTAATACATTCACTTTATTTCCCACCCGTCTCACGACAAATGTTATACATTTTACAGGAGAAAAGTAACAATTTTGTCCGCCGGAAACTTTGGGTACATCATCTTCGGCCAATAGGTCGTGGCCTTGGGAGACGTCCAAGTTGACTTCACTTGGCAGGCAGACAGGACACATGTGCAGAACCATCTGTTTCTCGAGTATCAAGACACCAACCCAGGCCCAAGTTTACGAATTACTAAAAGTGCAAGAAGAAAATATTAAAATCACAAATAAAAGTTTCACTGTACACCCACTTTCCCTACTCTATTCCCATTTAATTTTAATACTATCCTGCATTAGTAGCGTTAAGAAAACGACAATTTAATAATGACATGAGAGCAAGCTTAAGCATGTGAAAACATTTAGCGGCCATTTTAGTGCACACTGCGCAGAAGCAGAAGTTTCCCACCAAGCAAAGAAAGACGTCACACCGTGTGATCAAGTTGCGACATGCGCAGAGAGGTTCCCGCGCTTTAGCGGCCATCTTGAGTTATGGACAAGCGTTATTCATTAATAAAACACATAGGCAAGCGTCTATCCCTTTTGTGTTCGTGAATGCAATATTAGTATTGACAGTTCAAGTTTAATAAATTAATAATATGAGGAGGATTGCATACAAGCAAGTTTCATTTTTGAAACCTTGCTCCATCAATCCCCTCTCTGATGGCGTTCTGAGCCATCAAAATACTACCCTCAATCAGATGCCAACTTCTAACAAATCGTTTCATTCTCATTTTTACTTTTTCTATTCTTACAGTCTCCTTTTAATTTCTTGTATAAATCACTTCTCCATTCTTCTAGTTCGATCTCGTCCAGTTTTCTCTTCTTTCCTTTTCCTGTCACTTTATATGTTCCATTCTTTCTACAACATTTGCACCATATTGTTATTGTCAAAATTATTATTGCTATCCCTGCTAAGGGTACTAATATTTGACCTATAAGTCCTTTTCCTACATTAGCAAACCAGGTTCCAATTGACGATATACTATTTGTCAATCTTTCCCACACACTATCAACTTCCAGTGGTTTAAGTTCCTTCTCAAGTTTAGTTATATTCTGAATATACGTTCCAATTTCTGCACTCTTATCAGGAATATAAGTGCAACAATGTTTCGTCCTCAATAATTTACAGACTCCTCCCTCTTTTGCCAATAGAATGTCAAGAGCAAGTCGATTTTGCATCACCATAGATCTAATCGCAACCATTTCCGTATTAATCATTAGAAAACCTCCAGCAGTATCCGTTGATAAACGATCAACCACTGTAGACAATTTACATATTTTCCTTGAGTTCAGAATTATTCCCACTGAAGGTATCAATGCACCAAATATATCACCTACAATTTCTGAAAAACTAGCTCTTTTACTACGTATTAATTCATTATTGTTTTCATTGCTTCCAGTGTTTCTTTTTACGTGGTATATCTTTGGAAAAACTATTCCAAAATAACAACTTCCATACCACCGTGCAGGAAGCCTAAAGTAAGCCTTATTCCCGCATACATAATAAATTCCAGGAAAAACTGAATCAGTTCCTCCTTTGAGTCCCCAACCTCCAAGAATTAAAAAATTGTGTTCACATTCACTGGTACCGATGAAAACATTGTTATAATCAGTCTTTAACCTATGAAGACAAATTTTCCCTGTCTTTACGAAATCCAGAGCCATTGCAGCTTGAGCTCTGCCAGGTGTATAACTCCCTTCTTTCTCCGCCCAAGGTGGCAACTGAGCCTTATGCTCTGAAGCTTTCTTTTGAAAATCATGTCTCCTATCTTCTACTAAATTCAAAAATATCTTTTCTTCTTCTAGTAAAGAACATGTTAGATTGTGTCTATGTGCATGTGTTATGTCTATCGATTTCATTGTTAAGAAAAACTCTCCCATAAACTGTGCATCTTGACTACTAAGCACTGGGTTCATATTCTTGCGAATTGGAACTTCAGAAAATATCACATCTAAGTTTGAATAATAATACTGCGGTCTACCTGTTCTATAAAATAAACTTGTTAATACACTACATGAGATGCCATATGTCAGTGGTAAATGATGGTATGTTAATCCTTCCGCTACTGATTCAGGTAATTTCATACAGACATAACAATTACTAACTTCCATTGTGTCTACATACTGAAACAATAACTTTGTGAAAACATTTAAACTAGTGTCGTTGTCAGTTACTTCATGATGAATTTCTGCCTCATCTTCTGCCATTAGTTCTACTCTATTACCCTTCATGTTTGCTGTCCTCCCTTTAGTTTAGTTATTAATCTTCTTATCTATTATCATAAGGTAAGGAACTGCTACAATCAGTACTAGCCATACTATAAGCACTAATACTAGACTACATATGCAAATTGCACAGCATCTCCTACAACAATTTCGTTTTGGTCTCCCAGTAACTCTATCATCAGGCATTTTTCGACAAGGAAGATTGCTCTTCTTATCTCTTCTTCTTTTCTTTAGAGGATTCTTTTGTTTAGCCAGGGTGGTCTTGTTTCTTCTTCGTATGTAAGTTCTGCACTTGTTCCTTCGCCACCACTGTCACTTGACTCTGAGCTTTCAAAATCTTCAAGAATGATATAAGTCCAGTCAGGACCTTTGAATTTGTTATTCACAAGTCTCAGGGGTCGATTCCGATTCGGGCCGGAAAAAGCACCGACCGACTCGGATCCGGAAAAAATACCGACCGACACGCACCCGTGGCGCCCGACACGCCAAGTACGATGCAAGGCGCGAAAAATCCGACCGACACGTAACGAAACCAAGCCGACCGACCGAGCCGCACGGAAAACAGCAATCCGGCCGGAAAAACACGCGAATCCAACCGACCGACACGCACCCGGAACAAATCCGACCGAAACGTACACGCGAACTCCAAACCGCTAAGTACGATGCAAGGCGCGAAAACCACGAGCGAGTCGGACGGAGGACAAGCCGTACGACCGACACGCATACAAAACCGAGCCGAAGCAACACAATACACCGCGACCGACGCGTACGCAGCATAGAAAACTGCACAAACACAGCGTGAACGAAGCGGAAAACACCGTACGAGACCAATGCAGGGTCCGACTCGGTCACAAGAACGTTTCCAACATACACAAACAGTACAAAGGAAAAATCAACCCAAAAAGGCCAAACATGCAATTACCAAGCCAATAAATACTGGGGGGTGGGGACAGAGAACAAGGACACACCCACAACTCCACCTATATAAAGGACACAAATCACAACCATGAGCCTTTGCAAATGCCATTCCACTGCCAGCACCCAAGAGAAAGCAACCACACACCCACAGCTCATCCCTCACACAAGCCACACACCATCAGCACACCAACAAATACCTACCTCACATACACCCAGCACAACACACACCCACACACCCTCACCTGCACACCAACACACACATCACCCACCATCACCACCCATCACCATGCCCCCCAAGAAGAATCCCAAGTTCCTAGATAGTGAATTGGAAGTCATGGTAGACGAGATCCTCAGGGTGGAGCCACAGCTGTTTGGCACTCTGGTCCAACAGACCCCCATGTCGCAGAAAACCAAGATGTGGGAGAGGATCATCAACAGGGTGAACGCCCAATCACCATGTCGGCGCACAAAGACGGACATCCAGAACAGGTGGTATGACGTGCGCAGGAGGGTACGGGACATGCTGAAGAAAGACTACATCAACAGCCAACACACCGGCAGTGGCCCTCCTGCCAAGCCAATATACCTCAGGCCCTGGGAGGAGAAGGTGCGGGCCATCCTTCCGCCAGTGAGCGTATATGGACTAGAGGACATCCCAGAGCCTGGTGAGTACACAACAAATGTACACAATAAACTGCCACAAAACACACACATCACTGTCAAGGGGAGAGTCAAACCATGCACTCATAGCAATTACACAGCAACTAGAACAGAATCATCCCAAAATGTGTATGTCAGTCAGATAAACACAACACATGCCATCAAAAAGTCACATCCAACTGTGCCAACACATGTACAAACACAACCACAACTACAGCTAGGCAGTGGCACAAATAGAACTAACACACACATCCACACATGTAGCCACCACAACAACACCAACACACAGTGAAGACCACTCAAAGGAAGGAATTCTGTGTATGCTGGCCAAGTCAGTGTAGCCAATAGCATCATGTGAGTCGCAGTCACACATATTGCCCGCCCCAAAACTGTCCCATCAACACCACCATGAACCATGCACACATCACAGGGAGTGGAGAAGGACTCACAAGATGGCTGACACTGGCTACTGCTGTGGGGAGCACAAGGCCCTGCTGGCAACTGTGCACCAACAAACAGCAGGACACCACTGACTGACATCCTGAGAGACAACTTACACTCCCTGCAATGCAAGCACGTTCCATGGTGGGATATCTGGCTGGCTGGGTGGGAAGGGGGACTTGCAGCACTGACTATAGTCACCAGCACCTCCCCTCACACCCTCCCCAACACAAACTCCACAGTACCCACCTGGTGGAATGCAATGCCCTCCATCCTAACACAAGATCCCACAAAGCACCACCACCCTGGGTTATGTTGTGTGAAGCACAGGGACACTCCTGGGACTCTTAGCCAAACAACTGCCCGGACAACACTCCCAGCCATCCTGTCAGCACAGCCAGCCCACCCCACAGGGAAGCAGAGTCAAAGGAAGGAAGCATGGGCATGCTGGGAAGGGGGTGGAGGCAATAGCATGATGGGAGTTGTAGTCACAGACATTGCTCAGCCTCACAACTGGCCCATCAACACCACCCTGAACCATGCTCACATCACAGGGAGTGGAGAAGGACTCACAAGATGGCTGACACTGGCTACTGCTGTGGGGAGCACAAGGCCCTGCTGCCAACTGTGCACCAACAAACAGCAGGACACCACTGACTGACATCCTGAGAGACAACTTACACTCCCTGCAATGCAAGCACGTTCCATGGTGGGATATCTGGCTGGCTGGGTGGGAAGGGGGACTTGCAGCACTGACTATAGTCACCAGCACCTCCCCTCACACCCTCCCCAACACAAACTCCACAGTACCCACCTGGTGGAATGCAATGCCCTCCATCCTAACACAAGATCCCACAAAGCACCACCACCCTGGGTTATGTTGTGTGAAGCACAGGGACACTCCTGGGACTCTTAGCCAAACAACTGCCAGGACAACACTCCCAGCCATCCTGTCAGCACAGCCAGCCCACCCCACAGGGAAGCAGAGTCAAAAGGAAGGAAGCATGGGCATGCTGGGAAGGGGGTGGAGGCAATAGCATGATGGGAGTTGTAGTCACAGCCCTACATCCCCCACCACATGGCCCAGCAAGCTCACACTCACGCATGCACATCCCACAGAGAGTGGAAAGGCCCATCAAAGATGTCTGACACTGTTGCTGTGTCGTGGGGAGCACAAGGGCATGCTGGGTACTGCACACCAACCAACAGCAGGACACCACTGTCAGCCATCTTGCCATTGCCCTCACACCCACACCCACTGAACTCCACACAAAAGCAAGTAAGTATGGGAATGCTGGCAAGTGGGGTGGAGGCAATGGCATGATGGGAGTCGTAGTCACAGACATAGCTCACCCCCACAACTGTCCCATCAACACCACCCTGAACCATGCTCACATCACAGGGAGTACAGAAGGACTCACAAGATGGCTGACACTGGCTACTGCTGTGGGAGCACAAGGCCCTGCTGCCAACTGTGCACCAACAAACAGCAGGACACCACTGACTGACATCCTGAGAGACAACTTACACTCCCTGCAACGCAAGCACGTTCCATGGTGGGATAACTGACTGGCTGGCTGGGTGGGAAGGAGGTCTGGCTGTCAACCAAACACAAGCAATGCAGACCATGTTCACACCCCAGAAAATACATAGAAATGCCCAAATAATGCAGGACAATGTGCCACACCAATATCAACCCCTGACTGTGACGACTTAGGACAATGCAATGTACAGGCCCGCACCCAGAGGCACAGTCACAACTGTCATGTGTGTCAACCACTGATGCCTGCAGAAACATGACATACATTGTTTGTGTCTCCCAAAACAGGTGATGATGGGGACACAGCAGCAGACGCTGAGGAGTCCCAGTCCCAGGCTCAAGAGGATGCCGAGCTCACTGGCGTCGTACAGCCTCTGTCCTCCTCGGACGATGAAGAACAACCTGGCACATCCGGTGCAAGTCAACATGCAGCACCAGCAGGACCACCAGCTGCAGCACCAGCAGGACCACCAGCTGCCCCCTGCACCCACCCCTACAACGACTGTCACCACGAATACCATCCCTGCCGACATGGACAGAATAAGGAGCAACACCAGCACAGTGACCCTGGACCAACCTGGGGCCATGGACACCACCACCACCACCAACCCCCAAGGTGGACCAGGGTTATCTGTGCGTGACACTGCACACACTGCACATGTCAGCAGGGGTGGTGGGAGGGGTGGGAGACAGAGGTCGCTGCTTGCAGACGTTGCAGGTGTGCATGACGACCCACAACTGGTACGCATAGCTGATGCGTACCAGTCCAGCACCGGAGAGCTCAGCCAGGTAGTGGGGCTCCTCAGAGACATTAAACAGCAGCAGGCTGCCCATCATGCCCGCTTGGACTCCCACATGTCCCACGTGGAGTCACACATGTCCCGTGTGGACTCACACATGTCCCGCGTGGAGTCCAAGTGG